>OY294067.1:211203278-211878278 GCA_958510875.1 Endomychus coccineus
TTTTTACGTTGAAATTTATTTACAACTTTCCAAGACTTCATGTGAGATCACTAGCATTACTAATTATATAAACTATTTTATCATCAATCAGTAAATACCCTGTTCAAAATAAAACAATCATCCTGAGAGTGCATCATCTTGGGTCTAAGCCTTTGTTATGTAACTTATTAGTGGAATTCTTATCAAAACCCGAAAGCTATCATGATATCATCACAAGTTTTAATCTTAAATCAGAGAGAAACAGTTTCCAATTAAGCGGATTTCGTCTGAACAGAGCATGACGTGTGGCTATTGAAGGGTTTGAACAATTTGCAAAAATGCAAACACATTTGATGTTATAATCACATGACAACACATCTATTAGTTCCATCATTGATTAAATGTATATTCAAGTCCATGATTCCAGATAGCTGTTTCGCATTTCTCATGAACTCATCAGCAGAACGAGCCAGACGACCTGGAGAACAAAAACTGTGTCTACTGATTCTAACAAGAATTTATTTGTATTCCACCTAGGTTTGTTTCGGTTGTACTTTCAACTGTTTTTCCGTTGATTCTTTGAATAACATTCTCAGTGGGACATCTGCTTCACGGTATATGGTGTTGGAACATCTAGGTTCTCCAAACATTTTCAAAACTGGTAGTGGTAGTTATACCTCTGCCGGAGATGGTTCATCGTTGGGCTCAATTTGATATAAACTGTTAAATTTTCTTCAAGCTCAAATTACAGAAATCTCTATGGACGCGAATGAAATTCCGGGATAAGAGGAAGATTATGAACGAATAAGTATTTAGGGAACTAGATAGGTTTTCTCCTTGTATAACTTATATCTAATCTGATCTCTATAATTTGCTTTTCTATTGAATTGAAAATGAAAATCTTGATTCCAAGCAAGGGTGGACGAATGTCATCTCCCTAGTAAGGATAAAATTTTATATTTTGAGCTATACATTATGAGCTGGTTTAATTGTGGTATAGTTTCAATTTCAGTTGTTAATGTTCACTATAGTTTCTCAGTAGCCGTTAAAATACTTCTCGATTAAAACATCAATACATGAAGGCTTCTAATTATACACTAGATTAGAACAACATTCATTTTCGATCTCTTCAGTAGAATAATTCAGTGTATATTTTTTTATACTCTGACTTCACGAGAGGGAAACCTATAATGTTCGAAGAATATCGTGTGAGCCAGCGGTGGGATGTTGGGAGAGGAGATCGCGGAATTGTGTTTCAAATGGTACTAACAAAGCAAAAGATTTATTATTCTAGTACCCAATTTCGTAAATATATAGTTATACGAAGATACGGCTTCAAATATTCTGTAGAGTCCTGGTTGTATATGCAATATACAATGTCATCATGAAACTCAAATTTTCCTATTTTCATTATTTCCTTTGGAAAAAAGATTTGCTAATTTTGTAGATACTTCCCGTGATAAGATTCCAAATAATATCGTTTGTCCCCTTCTCTGTCTTGTTTAGTCAGTCCCAGTCGATAATGTACATTTATTTTCCGTTCGTTAAATTGAATAAGCATTCTGATTGTTTTATAGTCCAGGCATTTAAGGATGAAAATCGACGATTTTTGTCCGAATTTCCGCGCGGCCAAATTTTCGTCTATTCTTATGTATTTTGACACGCTGAACACGATGGTGTAGATTAAATTTAAATTAACCCTGTGCTCGAAAAACTATGGCCATTTTTTGGACCCGAAAATGGCCATTTTTCGATTTTTTTGCGTTTTGGCACAAGACTATGGGTTTTATGAAAAAATGTTTCGAACAAAAGTGGTTGGAAAAGCCAATACGCAACTTCTCGCTTCAGTCCCAAGTCAATTCGGGGTCGTGGGCCCAAGATAGGGCCCATTTAGTGTGTTTTTTGGCACATTGAAAAATTGAGTATATGTCAAAGAGTTTTCGTTTTTTCATATTCTGTTTTGGTAAAAAGATAGTATTTTCATTCTTCTTTTATCTGATTTTTGGCATTTTTTCGAGTCACAATCGGCCATTTTGAAAAATCCGTATTTCGCGAATTTCAAACGGAATACTAATGTTATCAATCTAAAACCAAAATTATTCGGAAGATTTCATCATTCTGCATATAATATCCAAAATTCAAGCATTTTGCTCTAAAGATTAAACTTGAGCGTCATTTTGAAAATTTTGGACCAACGAAAAATCCAAAGTTTTTGAGGTTAGAAATTGTTTACGAAACCCAAATTCTAGGTTCTATTAGAGGTTTTGATAGTGAGTATTTTAAGTCTAAGCAGATCAATTTGAGTTGAGTAGAAATGGAGCTATCCTGATAAATGTATTTGGGCCTCTAAAGGGCCCAATTTTGGGGCCTATAGACAAAAACCTTGAATCGTATTACAGAGAAATACTTCGGCTATCTGAGTTTGGAACAGCGTACGGAGATTAGTTCACAATCCCAAGTTATAACGAATTTCATCATAAAAATTTAGCGCGGAATTTCATGTAGCGGCATTAAGCGAGGTTGGTACAATAGATTCCGCGCGCGAAATTATAGTTTATAAATATTTCAACATGCACCTGAATGCTTATAATCGTTTTGTGTGAATGTGTGAGTGTATGTGGACATGTGAACGTGCATATGTGACCATGGCATAATGTTTTTATAGGGTGTTACATAACAAATTTCAATATTGAACAAAATTTCTTTACATTTCATATTTATTGAAAAATTATCTATTTGTCTGATTATTTACAAATAAGCCACATTTCATATTTTTTCCATTATTCATAACATAATATAATATTATAATATAATTTAATCTAATAACTATCATAAATAACATACATAATATTGCTTATCGGGAAAAATAAAATGGCAATAAATGCAAGTGTACAGATTCACATTATAGATACGTCTAATACCCATTATTTTATACAATGAACACATTTACTTTTTTCTCAATCATTTTTACCAGGAATTTCTGTAATTTCGCTATCAGTCGTACAGTCTGAAGTACACGACGTATCGATGATGTTATCAATGACACTTGCAAACTAACAAACTCAGATGATGAAGCGGATCACGATGATCCGTATATCAATAATATCACATCTTTAACAATATATGATGACAGTGATAACGAAGATAACATCCCTTTAGCCCTTTAGAGGCCCAAACACATTTATTAGGATAGCATAAAAATTCTCGGGAAATAGGTCACATTAACACTTTGTTTTAAATATTCATCTTTACGTACGTTTCGGTCTCACGACCATCATCAGAAGACTCACTATGTCTTAAAAGGGGATTTACTAAAACTAATTATAGCACAAGCGTCCAAATCGCACAATTTAACTTCAATCAAAAGAGCCCACGCCGTCGAAACGAACAGAACTACGAATAATCGAAATTGTATCGTCAGTATTAAAGCATAAAATTTTTTTTTGTAGTAAGAATCCGCTATTCAGTAATATTATTAAAATATATGAGTGCATATTGATTGGTATTCTCACAACAACTGAGAAGAACGAAGTTATTTGTCAAGTATCTACTATCGAAACCAGATGTGTAGGATTTATGAGTAGGTACTTAAGAACGGTTTCAGACCTGTACTGGAAAATTAGAATTACGAATTCTGCCTAAAAACATTTTCAACAATTATAAAGACGTATGTGAGAATTTGCAAGAGATTATTTAATCAAATTAGTATAAATATGACTTAGATTTTGTGTGTCTACCCTATGATTTACAGATTTGGTGTCCCGTTTTATGTGAATCATCTCCAGGATAGATCTTTTATAATAATTGGTTTCCTTAGTTAAGATATCAACATTTTTGTAATCAAATTGATGGTTATAATCAAAGCAATCCTTAGCAAGGGCGGTGGAATTTTCTGAGTTGTTATTTCTTGTGCTATATTTATGGCCGTACATTCTTTTTTGTAAATATTGCTTAGAGATTCCAGTATAGGTTCCATCACAATCTAAACAATTCAATTCATACACTGTGTGGGTTTGTTTATCTTTGGGTATTAAAGGTTTTAGATTTGAGAAATATTTCCCAACACAGTTAGTAGGTTTATGCGCAACATTTATATCATACTTTTTCAAACATTTTTTGATTTTCTCTGAGGTCTCCGGAATGTAAGGTAGAGTTATAAAATTGTCTGTATTACCTTTTATGTTATTTTTATACGACGAACCATTATAGATTTTGTTTATTCTTTCTTTAATGATAGGTTTGAAAAAAGTTTTTGGGTAGCCATTCAATTCTAGTGTATTACGAATAATTTTTAAATTTTTGGTCCGGTCATCTACGTGGGACAATTTTATCGCGCGATCTGTAAGGTTGTTTATGACACTTTTTTTATAACAAGCTGGTGCAACGGAATTGAAGTGAAGATAACGTTGAGACCATACTTCTTTAGTAAACCAAGAGGTTTTTATTTTTCCATCTGCATCATGCCTAATGTTCATATCTAGGAAATTTATGTTATTGTTTAATTCTATTTCACAAGTGAATTGAAGTTTACAGTGGAAATTGTTAAATTTATCAATTACATATTGAATTTTATCGTTGGGAACACACATAAGGCAATCATCTACATACCGTTTAAAGAATACAGGCCGAAAATTTAATGAACTCATAACAGATTCCTCTAGGCACTCCATAACGAGGTTAGCAATGGTAGCTGAAATAGGAGATCCCATTGCTGTGCCGAATATTTGTCCAAAAAATTGCTCACCATACTGAAAGTATGTGCATTCTAAACAAAATTTTACATCATTTATAAATTTCGATTGATCTAGTGGTGTGTGGTTTTTAATCTCTGCCCAACTTTTTTTGATGCTATTCAATGCCAAAGCAACAGGTATATTTGTAAATAAAGAAACAACATCCAAGGAAATCAGTTGATGGTTTACGGGTACGGATTGATTTTTTATAAATTCATTAAAGTGCCATGAATCTTTTACATAGAATTCATTTTTTCCTATTATATTATTGATAGATTTTGATAGAAATTTTGATAAATTGTAAGTAGGCGCTCCAATATTACTAACAATGGGTCTTAGAGGTATATCATTTTTATGTAGTTTGGGAAGCCCAACGATAAAATTCAATATGTAATTGATAAATTTAACAATTTCCACTGTAAACTTCAATTCACTTGTGAAATAGAATTAAACAATAACATAAATTTCCTAGATATGAACATTAGGCATGATGCAGATGGAAAAATAAAAACCTCTTGGTTTACTAAAGAAGTATGGTCTCAACGTTATCTTCACTTCAATTCCGTTGCACCAGCTTGTTATAAAAAAAGTGTCATAAACAGCCTTACAGATCGCGCGATAAAATTGTCCCACGTAGATGACCGCCCCAAAAATTTAAAAATTGTTCGTTATACACTAGAATTGAATGGCTACCCAAAAACTTTTTTCAATCCTATCAATAAAGAAAGAATAAACAAAATTTATAATGGTTCGTCGTATAAAAATAACATAAAAGGTAATACAGACAATTTTATAACTCTACCTTACATTCCGGAGACCTCAGAGAAAATCAAAAAATGTTTGAAAAAGTATGATATAAATGTTGCGCATAAACCTACTAACTGTGTTGGGAAATATTTCTCAAATCTCAAACCTTTAATACCCAAAGATAAACAAACCCACACAGTGTATAAATTGAATTGTTTAGATTGTGATGGAACCTATACTGGAATCTCTAAGCAATATTTACAAAAAAGAACGTACGGCCATAAATATAGCACAAGAAATAACAACTTAGAAAATTCCACCGCCCTTGCTAAGCATTGCTTTGATTATAACCATCAATTTGATTACAAAAATGTTAATATCTTAACTAAGGAAACCAATTATTATAAAAGATCTATCCTGGAGATGATTCACATAAAACGGGACCCCAAACCTGTAAATCATAGGGTAGACACACAAAATCTAAGTCATATTTATACTAATTTGATTAAATAATCTCTTGCAAATTCTTACATACGTCTTTATAATTGTTGAAAATGTTTTTAGGAAGAATTCGTAATTCTAATTTTCCAGTACAGGTCTGAAAGCGTTCTTAAGTACCTACTCATAAATCCTACACATCTGGTTTCGATAGTAGATACTTGACAAATAACTTCGTTCTTCTCAGTTGTTGTGAGAATACCAATCAATATGCACTCATATATTTTAATAATATTACTGAATAGCGGATTCTTACTACAAAAAATTTTTTTATACTTTAATACTGACGATACAATTTCGATTATTCGTAGTTCTGTTCGTTTCGACGGCGTGGGCTCTTTTGATTGAAGTTAAATTGTGCGGTTTGGACGCTTGTGTTATAATTAGTTTTAGTAAACCCCCTTTTTAGACATAGTGAGTCTTCTGATGATGGTCGTGAGACCGAAACGTACGTAAAGACGAATATTTAAAACAAAGTGTTAATGTGGTCTATTTCCCGAGAATTTTTATGTATAATTCATACTGGGTCAAGAATCTTATTATTATTAGGATAGCTTCATTTCTACTCAACTCAAATCGATCTGCTTAGACTTGAAATACTCACTATCAAAACCTCTAATAGAACCTAGAATTTGGGTTTCGTAAACAATTTCTAACCTCAAAAACTTTGGATTTTTCGTTGGTCCAAAATTTTCAAAATGGCGCTGAAGTTTTATCTTCGGAGAAAAATGCTTGAATGTTAGATATTATATGCAGAATAAGGAAATCTTCCGAAATAATTTTAGTTTTAGATTGATAACATCAGTATTCCGTTTGAAATTCGCGAAATACGGATTTTTCAAAATGGCCGATTGTGACTCGAAAAAATGAGATAGGTCAAAATACCAAAAATCAGATAAAAGAAGAATAAAAATACTATCTTTTTACCAGAACAGAATATGAAAAAACAAAAACTCTTTGACATATACTCAATTTTTCAATGTGTTAAAAAACACACTAAATGGGCCCTATCTTGAGCCCACGACCTCGAATCGACTTGGGACTGAAGCTTAAAGTTGCGTATTAGCTTTTCCAACAACTTTTGTTCGAAACATTTTTCAGAAAACCCATAGTTTTGCCCCAAAACGCAAAAAATCAAAAAATGGCCATTTTCGGGTCCAAAAATGGCCATAGTTTTTCGAGCACAGGGTTAATCCAAATTTAATCTACACCATCGTGTTCAGCGTGTCAAAATACATGAGAATAGACCAAAATTAGACGGCGCGGAAATTCGGACATAAAAATTCCTTGAATGACTGGACTATTATGCGTCTCATCTGTTTTAAAATTCAGGGATCATTATTTATTATGCATGAAACTCCTCCAACTCCTTTGTTGTTTAATGAAATATTTCAGATTCATTTTAATCTATAAGAAATAATTTTTATCTTTATCTTTAGATAAAGGAAATGAATAAACACTGTTTAATCCATGTATATTAACACTAATTTTATCATGAAACGTGACTGCAGTTTCCACAGTATCGAATGTCGAACACAATGTCGAACGATAAGTAACTTTAATTTATCTGAATCTGAATACACTACAATATTTCCAATTTACAACATTATATTATCAGTACTAATAACATTGTTTGGAAATATCTAGGTGTGAATGGTGTTACTAACCATATTAAGTAGTATGGAATGATGAAATGATTCTAATAAATTTAATTTTGTACAGAGATGTAAGAGTTTCGTTTCATCAATATCCGGGAAATTATGGTTATTTTCTAATTATATATAATATATGGGTCGAGAATCTTTATTGTTATTTTCTAAAACGTGATTGACAAAGGTAGAATCTGTTTCTTTTACAAATTAAAGAATGCCAAATGTTCTCTGTGACTAATATATACTGAGCATTAAAAATCATATGATAGTTTTTGAACTGCGTTTTAAAGGCAATGTTTAAATTCTTTTTGGAGATAATGCTAACCATTTTATTTGAATTAGGGCCAAAATAAATAATAGATGCGAATTTTGTTCCATTATTATCTTCATATCTGGGGTATATACCATAGAAGGCAATTTTTTGTTGTTTTTGGAAATTAAATCATTTTTGGTTTCCATTCTATAGCCATTACTTGCTGTTATCGTTCATATTACCTCTAATTCTATTCATATGTCTATATTAGTTAAGGGCATTGCAAAAGCCGTATGGATCATTGAGTTATATGTTACTAGTTAGTGAGATGTTGTATGTGTAGAGTGATTCGGGATAGTTATATCTGTACAATATAAAATATTTCTCGATCATAGAAGAGATCTAGAAAATCAATTTCGTTATCGCTCTGTTTCTAATAGTGTGAATTCAATGTTTGGGTGAATATCAATAATGAAATTAAGAAAAATTGATAATTGTCTTAAAGATCCTGTAAAACATGCTAGAATGTCATCTACATATCTATGCCAGAAGAAAGCATTGATTTTGATTTAGAGCAGTCATGAACAGTTCTGCAAGTAACGAACTCAAAAGAGCCATAGCTAGACCAGAGGTTTGTGAATAATATTTATTATATTGAAAATGATTTTGACTTTAGCACAGGTCAAAAGCATAATTTCTTTCATTGTTTAGGATAATATTTATGCTACTTTTGTCTGAGCTATTGTAATTGCATTCATCGGGGGTATATTAGAAAACAAGTTCTATACTTTGAATGAAACCATGTAGATGTATGACGAAGTTTAATGTCGTGTAGCTTATACTATTGAATTTTTAATAGTATATTTTGATTCAAATCGTACAACAGGGTTGGAATTAACATGGCGGATTCTTCTTTATTTTTATTGAATTTTATGAGCATATGAAATTTAAAATTTTTTCTAAATATTTGTTATTGGAAGAATTATTGTTGCATTTGACGTTTTTGTAACTATTAATCATTCACTTAGATTTTTTGTTGAATTGCTTTAACTGTATGTGTCTATAAAATATGATTTAGATTCCATTCTATAATTTGTGATCAAATTTACTGTTTTTGACTGGTAATTCTATATCTTTGAGCTTTCTTCTGGGTAATTGTGATTCTATAACAAGAATCTCATTATTAGTCTTCAGTGAAAATTTGGGACTGCAGGACAAAAATTCAGTTGCTCTTTTGTTAAACTCAATATACGGATAGTTTAAAATTCTCTGACAAAAACGATTGATTTTAATTCAGAGGCTGGTTTATATTTATTTGTTTTGTTTTATGAAGAGTACCAGCCTGGAACTACATTCCGAATGTTTCTTCCACAAATTAAAACAATATTCTCAGAACTACTTTCCGACACTTTGTGAATAATCTCATATAGAATATGAATGAACTATTAAAATAATTTCCATTGAACAAGAAATTATGGCCTTCAAACTGTGTCTGCCCATATAATATAGTTTTATTATTGATGGATTTATCTTTTATACTTTAAAATAGAAAGCATAAGCCTATCTTAACGAGTCAGATTTTAGCGCAGACAGCATCTACAAAAAATTGACATTGACATTTGTCACATCCCCCTTAATGTCCCTAATAAAATGTTGAGCCTAGAGAAACTGGGATACTCCTCCCCACCGATCTTGATATTTTGTCCATTTTTCCTCCTCTTTCAAGACTATGTTTTTCTCTGCCGGAGCAGATAATTCGAAGACATACATATAGTCTTGCTTAGTTCATCGAGGAGGACAATGTCAGGCCTATTTGCTTGTATGGATCTGACGGTCGGAAACCTATATATACCTGCATATACTCGTGGACTTCCGGAGATCGTCCTTTCCTCAAATGAAACACTGCGCACTTGTCCAATCCCAACTCCATGCCGGCTCGTGTATATTCCTGAACCACGTTGAAAGCCTGATGCAGATATTTCAAGAAGCATACAGTTTCAGATCATTCATGTAAAATAAATGGATGATATGATGTCTCCAATCGTTCAGTTGTCCAGAGTAATATTCACAAGTTTTTCTTAATGCATTGGAGAGCGGCAGCAGTGAGATGTTGAAGAACACAGGACTCATGGGAAACACCCCTCTTGAATGTGACCAATTCTGTCAAAGCGTCGTGTGTCTGATGTGATGGTGAAACGAGTCTTCCAGAGTGGCAACACATATTCTATGCATCTCACTAGTGGGGTTGGTACCGCAAGGCATTGGAGCAAGTATAATAATAGCTCACGTGAGGTTGAATCAAATGCCTTGCGGTAGTCAATCCAGGCCATGGAAAGATTGCGCTTATATAGCATGGAGTTCTAAGTGATAGATGTATCTATCACCAGGTTCTCTCGGCAACCCTCCATGCCGTTCTTTGTAATAATGTTTATTCTTAAAATATCAATAAAAAGCATTTTATAATGTGAATATAAATATATAAGGCAATTTTATAGTGGAAATTGGATAATTCCTTACAAACAAACATGGAGAATCCCACTAAAACCGAAGTTATGCGTGGGTACTGTTCTGTTGGCGAGCAATATGTACAAGTTCTAAAAATTAACATGTATTCTTTGGCTCTTATTTAATTATTATTGTGCTTGTTAGTACGTTATGAAATAGAAGTAATAAACATATTGAGGTGTTATTGACGAGGAAATGATAAACTAACTAATTAGCTAAGCTAATCTAAACATTTGATATATCTGATAAATTATACTTAAGTCCATGAAATTATAAAATGATACAAATGGGTCGTTCTGAGTGTAACGGTAAGAGTATAATTTAAGTATAAAGTAGTAAGGCGGTAATATAATTGACATAAACATGCATGTGACAAGTGATTTCATTCAAGAACAAAGTGTAAGATAGTATGAGTCAACGAATTCGGTATATCCGAATTCGTTGGTATGAGTAAAAACAATAGTATTATGCTTCGATTATCCGTTATTATTTGTAATTATTATATCATGAACAACCTTCCTATTCAGGTTAAGCAAATACCTTTCGAAAATTTCCTTTATAGTATATATATTGTTTATTTTACGCATATACATCTTGTATACATTTCAGGTAGGTAATTATATATTTTGCTGCTGAGGTAATTACGTTACCCTTAGCTTTATTTCTGGTGTTATCATCATGTTCGACATTTCGAAGGATATTTTTACATGAATAGTATAATGTTATACATGTATAGTTGTCGTATGTCGAGTGCTAATAAATCTCTGAAAATATAGTTCGTCGGATAATCTTTTTTTTCGTAGTACATTCATTGTTTTTGTATTTTCAATTTTTTAAAGTGTATATCAAGTAGTGCGGAAATGCGTTGTTGCCAAGTTGTTCACTCTGGATTCATAATTCGAAGTGGATACTATGCTGTGCAGTCAGGTGACTCTTGCTATGAAATTTCAACCTTGTGGAAATATATTGTTGCCAAATTATGAACTTTGGAAATCATTTAAAGAAGATTTATGAACATCTTGGTAGAAGAGCATTAATTCATGTCAATCAATTTGTGTAATTTTCTTTAAAAAAAACCGTAATAAACAATACCCTTCTTAGGTTGATATATGGTTATGCTCGCAATGGAACATATGAGAGAATCAAAACTGAGTGCTCAGATTTAGGCAATAACTGTTTCAAATCTAGTGTGACACTATTGCAGCTCAATTAGATAATATTAGGAATGCAGAAACCTTAATCTCAATAATTGAAGATCATGTCGTAGAAGCTGAGGTATGGCTTAAATTTATATGCATACTTGTGGGGACGGTAGGTTAAGAAGAAGAATTGGATCTTTGATGCTCTACTGGAAGCTATAAATGTTGAATGTGGCGATTTCCGTTTATAATCATTTTGTTCATATTTCCATTCTTATATTTTTAATGTTAATTTAATTATTAACTGAACATTTATATATTATTTCTAACATACACCAAATTAAACAATATGTAACTATTCGCACATCGGACATATAATGAATTACAGTTGTAAATTTGACAACAGCGTATTTTCTAAAAACGAAAGTTACACCAATTGATTGAGATCTTTTTGAATTATTGCCCTTTCACCAAAATTTCCATAACTCTTCTTCCACTTATGTTCAGCTTCTATAACTTGGCAACAATGCATTTACGCAAGGTTAAAATGGAAGATTCACCTTATTGAACAGTATAGTATCCATTTCGAACCATTTCCATATTAGATTTACAGTATTCCGAAGTTACTAGCTTGGCAACAGCGCATTTTCGCAAAACAAAAAAGGTACCATTAGAATCGACCCACAGTCGCGATGTACCGCTTTTTTTTCGACAACTGATTTCCGAAATTGGGCCCTAAGTAATAATTGATATAACCCGTCTTGTTACTATAATAACTCTAATATGATACTTTATTGAATTGTAGGAACCCAATGATGACCGAAACCTCAACACCTATTATATTTCAGGCATAGCAATAGGTAGAATTTACCGATGGCTGCGATATATGACGGAATGTAGAAACTGACCTAGGAATATGTCAAACAATAACTAACAGTTTACATATTACTTGCCTATGAATTCTGGTTGTTTCTGTTAGCAGCATTCCAACTGATGAACCTGGTCATTGAAATTCCTTCTCTAGCATATACATCTTCTCTGTATACACTAATTGTGAATAATGTGAAACGTATCACCTAGAAAAGGAGAAGTACCGTCAACTGGGGTGACTTCGGACAGTGAGGGTGACTTCGGACACTTGATAACTCCTTAAGTTTCGTTCGTGTACACTCGTTCCCTCGAGTCGAATGGGCCCCGTTTCGCACGCAAGTTGAATCTTGTCACTGGTCAGTACGCTTTGAGCCGCGTTGGGTTGTGCATGAAACTTTCGCCGTTTTAGTCTCGTACAATGCTCCGGAAAAAAATATATTATTTTCGATTTTGGAAAACTGTAGAAAGTGAGTTATCTACAGAATTCTGATATAATTATTCACGACTTTCGCCATTTTCACTAGCTACAGTGACTATTCAAGAATCACTTGGCGCAAAATCATAAATTCTACCTCAATATTTTTCATACTTATATTTACATAACCAAAAAAATCGCTCTTAGGGGGTGACTTCGGACATGCCGCGAAAGTACGTGAGAGTGTTAGGCGGGCGTAATTACCAGAATTATAACACCGAAAATATACGTAAAGCGATCGATGACGTCAAAAATGGAAGAAGGTCTTTGAGAAATGCGTCGGAGTTCTATGGTGTTCCAAAGTCTACCATAAGTAATGCTGTCAAAGGAAATCATACAAAACGTGCAGGAGGGCAGCCTATCTTCAGCAAAGAAGAATAAGATCGCCTGGTTGTTCTCATAACACGCTCCGCAGAGTGGGGATTTCCATAATCTGAATATGACATCCGTGTCGTAGTGAAACAATATTTGACGAGGAAAGGAGTCAACATAAAAAAATTCCATGACAACATGCCTGGAAGGGAATGGACTAAATCATTTCTTTCTCGTCACAAAGAGCTCACTGTACGTGTTAGCCAGAACATTGAAGGTTTTCGCGCACAGGTCAGTGATGAAACGTTAACCGAATATTTTTCTGAACTTGAAAAAACATTGGAGAACATCGATGCGGAGAATATCGTTAACTACGACGAAACTAATTTTAGCGATGATCACGGCAAGGTTAAAGTAGTCTGCAAGCGCGGCGTAAAACACTGCGACAGAATTATGGATTCCACAAAAACAAGTATAAGCGTGATGATGTCGGCTTCTGCAAGTGGGAACCTCCTTCTTCCTTTTGTTGTATACAAAGCCAAGCATCGTTATGAAGAGTGGGAAGAAAATGGCCCTCCCGGATGCGCGTATGGCGTCAGCAAGTCCGGCTGGTTTGAAGCGATATCGTTCTATGAATTGTTTACTAAGATCCTGCTACCATTCTTCCGTAACAAAAAAGGACCCAAAGTGCTAATCGGAGACAACCTTTCCAGTTATTTAACGATCAAAGTTATAGAACAATGCCAGAAGGACGATATCAAATTCGTTTTATTGCCGCCTAATTCGACGCATCTTTGCGTCAGCCTCTCAACGTTGCGCTTTTTGGTCCATTAAAGAAGGCATGGCGCAAAATACTGACAGATTGGAAATATCAACGAAAGGGAGCTTTTCAGAAGTTCGATTTTTCTCAATTGTTACAAAAAACGCTCGATACCATCGGAGCAAAGTCAGAGGCAAATATTAGATCGGGATTTCGCGGATCTGGAATAGTCCCATTCAATCAGCAGGAAGTTCTTAAAAGATTGCCAAACCATGCAAGGAATCTTCCAGATCAGTCAGTTGAAATCGACCACGACTTATTGGACTTCCTCAAGGTGAACAGAAATCCTCAACATAATGTTGTAAAACGAAAACGCAAGAGGATTAGCGTGGCACCTGGCCGTCAGATTACAACAAGAGACATTCAATCGGATGAAGAGAGTCCTTCAACCTTTGGTTTACAAAAAGTAAAAAGAAAGGTCAACTCCCCTACTCCCCGTGTACTTTCATCATCTGATTCAGAAGACGCGCTGCCGCTGGAAGCGCTCAAGCGAAAACAAAGTGAACCGGAGAATCCAGTGAGAACAGACACACCGGATCCGAATATTGATGATTTTGCCGTGCTCCTGTGCCAATAGAAAAATCATCGAAGAGCAAGTACTACATTGCAAAAATCGTCGAAAAACGAGGGAATAAACTGCTGTTCATGAGAAGAAAGAACACTACGGAAGGCTGCATCTTTGTATTTCCGAACGTGGACGATGAAGGTTCCGTGGTCACTGACGATGTCTTCAGAAAATTAATTCTCCTGGATCAACGCAGAGGAAGACATATCTTCAAGAACATTCCGACCGATATCGACTTGGAATAAGAGCGGCGATCTCAGGACATGTTCATTTATTATTTTGTAGTATCTATTTGTTGGTATTAACATATTTTTTCAACAGAAAGTTATGTTTTTTTTGACAAACCAATCATAAAAAAAATAGAAAGTGTCCGAAGCCACCCACGGCTGGGAAACATCGAATTATACATGATTCAGATAGGTGTCCAAAATCACCCCATTTGGGTGAATTCGGACAATGAAAAAGTGAAAAATAAAATAGAAAAGAAACAAAGAATGAATCATCATTCATTTAATCTTACTCCTAGGTAGTTAATCTACGTTTTGACAGAAAATGGATTAACTCTCTGCATCCTTTTTGGCGTGATATGACGAAAGGCCTAAAAAGTGTCCGAAGTCACCTCAGTTGACGGTACTTCTAAAAATAGTCGACTAGAAAGGTTGCTTGTGCATTCATATATAAAGTTTGTTGTCGTCATCACTATCGATTATTAAATCAATTCTAGAATAAAATATAGTCAACCATGTCAAACATACCCATAACGACCAAGTAGCTGGTGATTTCCATGAAGCTGGACATTTTTAGAACTAGTGCCATTTGAATAATCTGGCTTATATAATTTGATACGGTTCCAGTTTTGAATTGATTGTAGAATAAAAATCAAGTTGCATCTCTTTGATTTCGTCGAACCTTTTCTTATTCTTGGAAATCGTTTATCACGTTAACTTGTTGAATATTTGTGAGTGGTGTTCATTATGATAATGACATACCATAATGCATCACATATCCAATCCTTTTCTTCTCATCAGGTTATTGAGAGATTATTTCAGCAGATATGAATGTTTTTTCGGAAATTGCCTGGGATACCCGAATATTGTACGGCTTCTGCGATCTTATGCCTCGCATTGTGCTGCCAGTATGAATTTGGCAGTTTCTGCGCCTTTGCCGAATTTACTGCAGGAAAGTTCTCTATTGTACAGCCTCATTATGTGCAGGTACCCTCTCATTTGGACTATTACTAGTGTGGAGACACACTATTGATCAGACCTATAGTTCACATGGCTCCTACTCATATTGAGTAGTTCTTCAATTCTGTCCTTGGATGGTTCTTTATGAATGTTTTCTCTTGGCACTTGCGTGGAGCTTTATTCCAGAACTTTCTATATTGTTGTTTGGCCAAATCCCGTATGCATCTTCAGACAGCGGTTTTGTCACTCCGAGGACATGCTCAAGGTTATTAAATGACGCTAATGAATCAATTCTTCTCAGTTCATCAGCTTTTTTATTGTCCTCGATGCCACAGGGTCCTGGGGACCAACATTAAAGTTATTTTATTGTATTTTGTCAGAGTTCTTTTCGACATTTCCAAATCGAGGTCTCGGGGATTGGAAAGTAGTGTCGCAATGCCTATCAATAATCGATCATCACCTATACACATTTTCACATTTTACCTCATATCCATCAACTTATGGATATCCCACTTTCACCATTTTCTTCGGGATTCCGCATTCTTCACTTCCTAATTCAATATTTATTACACTTCTCCTTCATTTCAACCCTTTCCATTTTTCCACTGAATTGTATGGTAACTCTAATTTACAATTTTTCGGTCAAAATGCAAGTAGAATATTAGAGTACATGGAGCTTTATTACATTTACGTTCATATTCACTGTTTTGTTCCTTAGAATTTGATGAACAATAATTTATAAAATTTGGTGTAATAATTTCACAAATGTGCATCGGCGTGTATATGATGATGCCCTGCCGCCCATCTACTACAATTACTAATCCACATATGCACATAGGATAGATAACTGAAAACGAAATTGATCGCTTGAGATATATAAACAAGGAAAATACAGAATTGGCGAAAATGGTTTTGGTTTTTATGATTTGTTCTGCATTTGGAAAGTTTAGTGAGATTGTTAAGCTATTATACCAGTATTAAATGTAAGGGAAAATGAAATAGTCCCTGTTACAAAATCTGTGATCAACTTGGTAGAAAGCAGTATTCTCAAACTTATTTGTGTGAACTGACAACCACAGAATTAATATTTTCTAGTAACTTCTGAGGTGCAAACAGGCGTATAAAGATGCTGTTTCATTCCTAATCCTTGAAAGAACAACAGGGAACTTTTTCACTTTTGACCTTCTTCATATCTTTAAAAGTCTCCGAGGAAATTGAGTAAATTTGATAAACCAAGATAAACATTGTATTTTTCATGGTATTTGGTTAACCAGGTCCAGGTTAACCTATTTCGAGAACTCAATAAATTTTGTAATTGAGAATTTAATGTGACAATTCACTTATTTTAGTATTTAGTCATGAATTATAAACTAAAATTATATGTTATAGATCTTGAAAACGTGCAAATAAAAATTAATTTAGATCGAATCTCAAGCGATCAATTTCGTTTTCAGTTATCTATCGATGTGCGTATGTGAATTAGTAATTGTAGTAGATGGGCGGCATGGCATCATCATATACACGCCGATGCAGATTTGTGAAATTATTACACCAAATTTTATAAATTATTGTCCATCGAATTTTAAAGAACAAAAATGTGAATATGAACGTAAATATAATAAAGCTCGTACTCTAATATTCTACTTGAATTTTGACCGAAAAGTTGTAAGATAGAGCTACCATACAATTCAGTGGAAAATTGGAAAGGTTCGAAATAAAGGAGAAGTGTAATAAATATTGAATTAGGATGGGAAGAATGCGGAATCCTGAAGAAAATGGTGAAAGTGAGATATCCATAAGTTGATGGATATGAGGTAAAATGTGAAAATTTGTATAGGTGATGACCGATTATTGGTAGGCATTGCGATACTACTTTTCAATCCTCGAGACCTCGATTTGGAAATGTCGAAAAGAACTCGGCGCTCTGACAAAATACAATGGAATAACTTTAATGTTGGTCCCTGTGACATCAAGGACAATAAAAAGCTAATGAACTAGGCAGAATTGATTTATCAGCGTCATTTAATAACCTTGAACATGTCCTCGGAGTGACAAAAACCGCTGTCTGAGGATGCATACGGGATTTGGCCAAACAACAACATAGAAAGCTCTGGAATAAACCTTCACTTAAGTCCCAAGAGGAAACATTTATAAAGAACAGAATTAAAGAACTACTCAACATGAGTAGGAGCCATGTGAACCAGATCCGAACAATAATGTGTCTCCACACTAGTAACAACCCAAATGAGAGAATACCTGCACATAATGAGGCTGTACAATGAAGAACTCTCCTGCAGGAAATGCGGCAAAGGCACAGAAACTGCCAAATTCATACTGGCACAATGCGAGGCATAAGATCGCAGAAGCCGTACAATATTCGGGTGTCCTGGGCAATTTCCGAGAAAACATTCATATCTTCTGAAAGAATCTCTTAATAACCTGATGAGAAGAAAAGGATTGGAGACTATGAGATGCATTATTGTATGTCATTATCATAATGAACACCACTTCGGGGAAATATTCAACAAGTTAACGTGATAAACGATTTCCAAGAATAAAAAAGGTTCTACGAAATCAAAGAGATGCAACTCAATTTTTATTCTATGATTTAGAACTGGAATGATATCAAATTATATAAGCCAGATTATTCAAAATGACACCAGTTATAAAAATTTCTAACTTCTGGAAATCACCAGGTACTTGGTTGTTATGGGTTTGTTTGACGTGGTTGACTATATCTTATTCTAGAATTGATTCAATAATCAATAGTGATGATGAGAACAAACTTTAAATATGAATGTCGATTATTTTTTCAAGTTCTCCTTTTCTGGGTGATACGTTTCATTTTATTCATCCTTAGTATATACAGAGAAGATGTACGCTAGAGAAGGAATTCCAATGACCAGGTTCATGGAATGCTGCTAACAGTAACAACCAGAATTTATAGGCAAGTAATATGTAAACTGTTAGTTATTGTTTGACATATACCTAGGTCAGTTTCTACATTCCGTCATATATCGCAGCCAGTGGTAAATTCTACCTACTGCTGTGCCTAAAATATAATAGATGTTGAGGTTTCGGTCATCATTGGATTCCTACAATACTATACAGAATCCCAATAGAGTTATTATAATAACAAGACGGGTTATATCAATTATTACTTAGGGCCCAACTTCGGAAATCTGTTGTCGAAAAAAAAGGGGTACATCGCGACTGTGGGTCGATTCTAATGATACCATTTTTGTTTCGCGGAAATGCGCTGTTGCCAAGCTAGTAACTTCGGAATACTGTGAACATAATATGGAAATGGTTCGAAATGGATACTATACTGTTCGATAAGGGGAATCTTGCATTTTAACTTTGCGTAAATGCGTTGTTGTCAAGTTATAAACGCTGGGAATGAGTGGAAGAAGATTTATGGGAATTTTAGTGAAAGGGGAATAATTCAAAAAGATCTTAATCAATTGGTGTAATTTTCGTTTTTAGAAAATATGCTGTTTCCAGTTTCACAACTGTAGTTCATTGGATGTCCTATGTGCGAATAGTTAGATATTGTTTAATTTGGTGTATGTTAGAAATAATGAATGAATGTTCTTGAAATAATGAATGAATGTTCTTGAATTAACATTGACAATATGAGAATGTAAATATGAACAGAATGAATATAAACAAAAATCGCCATAAACAAGTTTTATAGTTTCCAGTAGAGCATCAAAGATCCAAATTCTTCTTCTTAACCCACCGTCGCCACAAGCATGCATTTAAAATTTAAACCTTACTTTAGCTTCCACGAAATGAGCTTCAATTATTGAGATTAAGGCTTTTGCATTCCTAATAGTATCTAGGCCAAATTTTGAACGAGCTGCAATAGTGTCGCAACAGTTAATGTCTAAATCTGAGCACTCAGTTTTGATCCTCTCATATGTTTCGTTGGGAGCATAACCATATATCAACCTAAGAAGAGTATCGTTCATTACGCCTTTTTTCAAACGAAAATTATACCAATTGATTGAGATGAATTAATGCTGTTCGACCAAGATTTTCATGAATCTTCTCTGAATGATTTCCAAAGTTCATAATTAATTTGGCAACAACATATTTCCGCAAGGTTAAAATGTCATAGCAAGAGTCACCTGACTGCACAGCATAGTATCCACTCGAACTATCAATCCGAAGTGAAAAACTTGGCAACGACGCATTTCCGAACCACTTGATATACACTTTAAAAATTTGAAAATACTGCAAAAACTAATATTCAGAATAATGTACTACGAAAATAAAGATTATCCGACGAATTAAATTTTCAGAGATTCATTAGCACTTAACATAAGACAACTATACATGTATAACATTATACTATTCCTATAGAAAAATAAAAATATTTTTCGAAATGTCGAACATGATGATAACACCAGAAATAAAGCTAAGGGTAACGTAATTACCTCAGAGGCAAAATATATAACTACCTACCTGAAATGTACAAGATGTATATACGTAAAATAAACAATATAAACACTATAGAGAGAATTTTCGAAAGTTATTTGCTTAACATGAATAGGAAGGTTGTTCATGATATAATTACAAATAATAACGGATAATCGAAGCATAATACTATTGTTTTTACTCAGACTGTCTTACACTTTGTTCTTAAATGGAATAATTTGTCACTTTCATGTTAATGTTAATTATATCAACGCCTTACTACTTTATACTTAAATGATACTCTTACCGTTACACTCAGAACGACCCATTTGTATCATTTTATAATTTCATGGATTTAAGTATAATTTATCAGATATATCAGAATGTTTAGATTAGCTTAGCTAATTAGTTAGTTTATAATATCCTCGTCAATAACACCTCAATATGCTTATTAGCTGTATTTCATAACGTACTAACAATCACAATAATAATTAGATAAGAGCCAAAGAATATAAGTTAATTTTTAGAATTGGTACATATTGCGCGCCAACAGAACAGTACCCACGCATAACTTCGATTTTAGTGGGATTCTCCATGTTTGTTTGTAAGAAATTATCCGATTTCCACCATAAAATCGCCCTATATATTCATATTCACATTATAAAATCCTTTTTATTGATATTTTAAGAATAAACATTATTACAAAGAAAGGCATGGAAGGTTGCCGGGAGAACCTGGTGATAGATAGATCACTCAGAACTCCATATTCTACAAGCGCAACCCTTCCATGACCTGAACTGACTACCGCAAGGCATTTGATTCAACATCACATGAAGTATTATTATACTTGCTCCAATGCCTTGCGGTACCAACCTCACTAGTGAGATCCATAGAATATCTGTTGCCACTCTGGAAGACTCGTTTTACCATGACTTCAGACACACGACGAGTGTTGACAGAATTGGTTACATTCAAGATGGGTGTTTCCCTCGAGTCCCCTGTTGTTCAACATCTCACTGCTGCCGCTGTCCATTGCTTTAAGACGGACTTGTGGATATTACTGTTGCCCACTGAACGACCGGAGACATCAGATCATCCGTTTATTTCACATGGATGATCTGAAACTGTACGCCTCTGGAGAGAAAAATCTCCATCAGGCTCTCAACGTGGTTCAGGAATATACACGAGCCGTAGGCATGAAGTTGGAATTGAACCCGTGCGGAGTATTTGGGGAAATAACGATCTCCGGAAGTCCCCGAGAATATGCAGCTTGCCGACGGAAGCATCCTCAAGTACCTTATGTTGGAGGGACTTGTAGATACCTGAGAATTGAAAAGAGTCGCCAGGTAAAGATGGATCTCCGCGGCAAGTACAGAAAGCTTGTTCGAAAGCTTTGTTACTCTTTTAGAGTGGGGAAACGGACGGTCGATGAGCTGAATAGACTCAACAAAGACAGCCGAAAAATGATTCGCATATCGGTGCTACCTTCATGCCAGGAGATATTGAGATCATTGTCGAAATTACATCCTCCTCGATAAACAAACCAAGATCATCTATGTCATCGAACTCTCTTCGCCGGCAGAGAAGAACATTCTGTTCGAGCTCCGCACGCTATACACAAGCCACAAGGTCGTATCAGTAATTCTGTTTAACGGTGTTTTGGGAGGAATTCGGTATTCGCTGCGTCCCAACTTAAAGATAATTACAGCCTGCAAGAACTATTCACAGACTTTAATAGACCGGATGCATAAGGCAGTTATTCTGGATTCAATAAGGCTACTTAGGGCACACGATTTGGAAACCTGAAACTACTTACCGGCGGGGGGAGGAGTAGTAAGAATAGTTAACGGATTAGGTTCCCTGGCGAGATTGCTGCGGTGCTGTCCGATCGCACAGTAGACCTGTGCAGGTTAAATATGTTGAAGATACAGTTATTTACAGAAGCGAAATAAAGGACGAAGTGGAAACATTACCAGGACAGGAATTACAAAAATAAAAAATGGTTAGATACATTCAAACTACATTTGAATTCCAAAAACTAGCAACATAAAATGTTCATTAGCAGCAAATTGTCCTGATTTTAACAATAGTCTAATAGAAGTATATAGGAAGTATTACTTAGAGCCTATACCTAATACTTAGCATATACTATTGACATGCATCTCACATGAGATCGTCATATCCTAAAACTCACCAATTTTATTAGGAAATTAACGTGAATTCTATATGCGTTAGTTGATTCACTATTTCATTTGGAGTGTCTATCAAAAAATTATTTAAAACAACTTAAAGTAGTGCAAAACTATGTTCTAAAAATTACCCACAAAAGGAAAGACGGTTATTGGCTACTCGTTTATTCAGAAAATGTTTTGAACATACTATCGTTATTTTAAATGATTAATTCAATAACAAAGGTGAATCAAAAAAATATTTAAAGCATTCTTAACCAAGAAATAATATTAATGAACATCTAATATTTCCAAATAATAATACCAGTATCAACCTGAAATATTTGAATTACCTAGGCCCTAAAATCTATAATTGTTTACCAACCTTTATGAGATCAATATTGTATGATGAAATTCAACGGCAGTTGTACAACCTTTATAACCTTATAATAACACAAATTCATAAAACTTTTCAACAGATTTGAGTAAGTTCTTTAAATTTTCTGTTAATTTTAATATTATTCCCTTTTCTTAATTTTAGTTGTTGATCAAATAGGCCAAATTACACAAATAGAGATTCAGTCTTCTGGGTGCTTTATTCAATTATCAAATTGAAATTGATTATTTTAGAAATGTATTTATCTTAATTCTGGTTACTGTTATTATTATTATACTAATTCATCCTAACTTATTATGGTCAATACCGAGCCACATTTTATTTTATTTATTTATTTGTTTATTACTGCTCACATGAGTCATACATCTTCTAATATATAAAATTCTCGTGTCACAATGTTCGTTCCCATACTCATCCGAAACGGCTCGACCGATTCTTATGAAATTTCTTATGCATATTCAGTAAGTCTGAGAATCGGCTACTATCTATCTTTCAAACCCCTAAGTGATAAGGGGTGTCCTTCCCAAAAAAAAAATTTTATTTCTTGGATAAATTTTTTTTTATTTTTTTATTATGTGGCATTAAAAAATACATACAACCCTAAATTTTCACTCTTCTATCACCAACCCCTACATAATAGTCATTTTAATAATTTTATCATTTTTTATCCCGCTCGATAACATCAATTATTATCACTTGGTAAGTTATCCTCTCCATGTGTGTACCAGATGTACACACGAATTAAATAAATCTCGAGTGGCTTGCAGAAAGAGCAATTTTAGCGGCAAAAACTGTGGACGTTGACATTTTGAATCTGAAGATACAACAGTTATTGCCAGGGGACTTGGTATCATATAAATCTATTGATACAGTTTGCGATGCCACTGAAGCTGTACATTTTCCAACAGAATTTTTGAACTGACTGGATTTGCCAGGCATGCCACCGCATAACTTACAATTGAAGGTTGGATCTCCAATTATTTTGCTTCGTAATTTGAACTCGCCACGGCTGTGCAACGGTACGCGATTAGTCATTAAAAAATTAATGAAAAACGTTATCGAAGCCACCATTTTAAATGGCAAGTTTCGAGGTGAAAATATATTAATACCACGAATACATATTATACTCACAGATGTGCCAATTTAAGCGTATTTAATTTTCGATTAGATTGGCATTTGCAATGACTATCAATAAATCCCAAGGCCAAACAATATCTGTTTGTGGCTTAGATTTGTGCACACCATGTTTTTCACACGGACAATTATACGTTGCATGCTCTCGAGTGGGTAAACCATCAAGTTTGTTTGTATTAGCTAAAGACGGGCTAACAAAAAATATTGTTCACGCTGTAGCATTAAGAGATTAATATTATGTAATGATATAAATAATTATTACTTAAAATAAATTATAACAAATTAAAAAAATTAATGTTTGGTGTTTTGTTATTTTTATATTCCCTCATCGTTCACAGCGCTCCATGCCTTTTTCACTCATATACCACATCCTTACACACTTCCAATAAGTTAGTTATTTTTTTTTAACTAGAAATTTTCTTGAAATTATTTACATGGCAATACAACGTTTGCCGGGTCAGCTAGTATTAGTATAATAAAATGTTCATAAAGAACACCTGAGCGTTATCGTATTGTGTCAAGCAGGTATGAAAATATAGATAATTCTTGATAAGTAAAGCTAAAGTAAGCTAAATATAGATGTCGTTAAAAATGTCAAAACTGAAATGTAGCCAAACATCTGCGTAGTTCAAAAGCTATTAAAGATGAACTACTGATTGATCATTACAATGAGAACCTATTAAAAATAACAATAATAATAACACTGATATATCTTTTTTCATGCTATTAAGAGATGTAGAGTGTTGTAATTTTCAATGATAAATTTTTCAAAGTAAAATTTGAATTTATATTTTGGCAACAATTTTGTTTGTAAGGCTAACATGTTATACAATTTTACTTCATTATATTTTGAACTTCTTTGACATACAGTTTCACCAAATGTTAACAGATCATTAAATTAGCTCTAGTTTCCTAACAATGATTTATCTTGGAAAATGGACACTGTTATGAATGTATTTCATTGCTGACAGCATGTACAGCTTATGTTTAATATATTATTTTCAATAAAAAAAGGTTTGGCACTTTTTATGCTCTCTGTTCGAAAAATTGCTCGCAATATAAAATTTTGAGTTATTTGTAGAGCTTCAAGACCTTTAAATCCTTATCCCACATCTAACTAAGGATGCAACCAAACTGTTGTAAGTCATCAATAGAATTTTCTTGTTTAGAATATTTCGTAGTACATAAGATTTATCTATTAATCTTCTAATTTTTTTGTTCAAATAAACAACATCAGTCGACCCCTTCAGATGTTGATCTATATAAGCGCCCAAATATTTTATTAGAGTTATTTCGTACAATATCAGTGGCGTCGTTTACAATTAGAGGTTCTAAGTTATTCGGTAAACCAGTATCGGTTGGCGGAAAAATCATGTATTTAGTTTTAGAAACCTTTAGCTACAATAGGCTTATAACTAAGATTTCACAATATAGAAATAGCGTTAGATCTATAATTGTACCTTGGGGTATACCCATCTTTATTATTTTAATATTGCTAATGGCATCGCCAACCTTTAGTTCCTATAGTTTTATTATTAGTTTGAAAATTTTTTCGAATATTGGATATTAGTTCTTGGAGAGGTTCTTCAGTTCTAATACCCTTTTGAAATCTCAATTGCTTGTTAGCAATTATTTTATGTTTATCAAGAAAGGAACGTAACCTATTATTCAGAGATTTTCCAAAAATTTTTTCCAAATTATTTATTAAGGAAATTGGTCTGTAATTAGACATATCTGTCTTATTTCCCGCTTTGAATATTGGAACTACAACACTCCTTAAGCCGAGAAGGAATACCTGCAGTTTGATATACTGAATAAAATTATATGGGCGATAGGGCGGCTACTGTATTTATTAATTAGTTTCAGTAATTTCGCAGTAATTCCATCTTTTCCGGGGGAAGTACTATTTTTTAGATTGGCTATTATCCCTTCAACTTCAGCATTGTCAACAGGATCTAAAAACAATGATGGCATTATATACTTCTTTTGTGAAGGTTGGACCAGGTTTGCATTTGTTTGGTTCATTTATTCTGATATATTCATACCAGCTTCCACAAAAAAAGTAAAAGCGTTGGCCTTCATTTCATCACAACTGATTTTAGGCTCCTCTGTACAAATTTAATCGATTTTACGATTCAGTTTTTTCGTCCGTTACCTCATTAATGATTTCCCATGTCTTTTCATAGTTACAGCCAGTCTGATTTAATTTTTGTTTATGACATACGTTTTTTGGTAAATTTTATTAAATAAGTTAAATAATTCCTATACGTTTCATATTCTTGTCTATGGTTTAGATTTGCTTGATTTTTTAATAGTTTTTGTTTCAAATCAACTCTTTTCTTTATAGAAGTTAGAATTCTCACAGTTATCCACGGTTTTAGTTTTCTTGATTTATTAGTAATTTGAATATTAGTAGTAGCTTGATAAATACAGTTAGAAAGGGAGCTATAGAACATACATGTTGCAGTGTGAGCATTTTGTTCCCTGTATAAGTCATCCCAGTTTATGTTTTCTATATTAGTGAGAACTTTGTTATGATTAATTTTCGTTATTACTTCTTCTTTAGTAAAACTAATTTTAGCCTTATTATTAATTTTGATATTATAAATAAGAGGATAATGATCTGTCATTTTATTGTGTAGTTATCATAGGCGTAAACTCTAAATTCGGAGCTGTGTTTATATTATCAGCTTTATTGAAAGTGAAAATGTAGTCAATAGTGTAATAGTAAAGGTTCCCTCTTCGGTTGTTGGTACATTCACCTAACTGAGAAACCCATTTGTTTCTAGCATGTTTACATAAGCTAGTACGTTAACATCGGTTAAATTTTTAATATTTATATTTGCGTCCCAATCAGAATCCCAATGTCACATTTATTTGTGTTTTTTAAGTACATATCAAGATCATTTACAATAGTATTAACATTTGTTTTATTGGGTCAGTACATGCCAGTCACAACAAAAGTAAAAAGTAAATTCACATTGTAATAAAGTTACTTCATTGAGAGAAATTTTTTTGACATCGGCGTACAGCTCATTTTTAAGATAAATCACGACTCCATCTGATCTGTTATAACTAGCATCATTGTAATAATTTTTTAAATCATTTATATTTCGAATATTTCACACATATATTCTTGTTAATGTTTAGTTGCGTGAGATTTATAGAAAGTTCATCATAATGTTATTGCAGGCTTCTAATATTGTAGTGCAATATATTGTGAAATTGGTAATATCCATTTTTTTTAGAAATATTGTTATTAACCTCATCAAAATGTTTGCAGGTTATTGTTTGAATATATACTACTGTCTAGTATATGTATAGCTACATTTAAATCTGACATACCTATGTATTTATATAAAATAAAGAAGTAATAAACTGTAATCTAAATATTATCCAAACTTAATTTCCCTACATGGTAAGTGCACCTAATATGAGAAGTGTTAGGAGAAATTACATATTACATCACCCCATAAGACAGATAGACGATGCAAATCCTAGTTTCGTATCAAACATCCTTTAAAACTTATTTTTAAATTTTGTATAAATCTGCTAAATCTTTGATTAAATATTTATTCTGGTCATTATTAACTCTGACTTCACCCCCATAGTACCATACCTTGTCCTTCCACTTTCCTCTAGCCCATGTATTATTAAGGATTTCCTTTTGATATGTTGTTGTAAAGCGTCCATATCACATTGCATCTGTTTATTGGTTTATTTCAGAACGTCGAGTTCTTTATTCAAGACGATAATTTTTTTCTGTTTGTTCTTGTAGATTTAGTTTTAATGTTTGATCCACCTTTTCAATTAGTTACTTATCGCAAATCATTTGATTTGGTTACTGATTTTTATATAAATGTTTCCCATTCTATAAGATACTCTTCGCATTTGTGGGAAGATAATGGAATAAATTATTTATTTCATTATATTTATACAACTTAATAATAATATACAAATTAATAATGTTTCTAAGAAAATTACAAAAACATATTTTCCGTTTCTGCAAATGAGACACGAGTGTTCTGAGTGGGAGCCATTTTTCCTAGCCCCTAGACCACATCGCCGTTTGTTTGAAACTGGACGGTGTAAATTTAAGTTTACTCAAAAAATTGCTCTTGTTGTTGTTGTTGAACGATTTTGTTGAAAATTTACTTTGGGTGTTATGATTTTTTTTGAAATTTTCATCCAATCAGAAAAGGGTTCGTCACCGAACAACAAACATTCCTTTGGCAAAATTTGAACATAATAGGATCTTTAGTTTTTGAATTATCGTGCAGACAAGTATTTCGTGCCATACTTACATCCAGACAGACAGAGGCAGATTTTTCCAATGTTGCTTAAAATTCTATGAGTGTGATACTATGGTGAAAGAATTTATGCTCTAGGATTTTCTTTAATGATTTTAGAGATAGCTTGAGTAAATGCAATATACTCTTCGGACATCTTCTAAGTGGAGAGGAGGAAGGGGATCTTTGATAGGTTTGTAAAACTGAGATAATTTTGGAAGTGTGGAAAAACGGTTAGAAATATTATGTTTTTTGAGGATTTCGGAAATTCGATCTGTTATATTTTGAATATATGGAAGATAGGCTGTGGATAAAGCAGGCGCGGGAGTTTCTGGCTCAGGTCGATTTGAAATTTTAGTTGAAGTGTATTTCTTTATGGCTTTTTGAATGTTAAAATGGAAGAAATTGTTTGATAATAAGGCAGATGGCGACATGGTCGCGAAAAACTTGTTCATTTCCTCAATCATTTAAATTCGTTACATCCCAATATCCTTTTCACCATGGGAGTCGAATCGCAAGGTTCACTCCCGTTCCTGGATGTATTGGTTAGTCGCCAGACTGACGGTACTTTAGGACATTCTGTATATCGGAAACCCACCCATACCGATAGATACCTCAATGGTCTTTCACACCACCACCCTGCCCAAAAGCAATCTGTCATAAACACTCTGGTCCACAGAGCTGTCAACCTATCTCAGCCTCAATCCTTAAAATCGGAATTAAAACATCTTATTATCAAACAATTTCTCCCATTACAACATTCAAAAAGCCATAAAGAAATACACTTCACCTAAAATTTCAAATCGACCTGAGCCAGAAACCCCGTCTGCTTTATCCACAGCCTACCTTCCATTTATTCAAAATATAACAGATCGAATTTCCAAAATCCTCAAGAAACATAATATTTCTACCCGTTTTTCCACACTTCCAAAATTATCTCAGTTTTACAAACCTATCAAAGATCCCTTTCCTCCTCTCCACTTAGAAGGTGTTTATAGCATTCCCTGTTCTTGCGGTAAAGTCTACATTAGTGAAACAGGTCGTACAGTAGCTACTCGTGTGAAAGAATATGAGCGCTGTACAAGGCTTCGTGACACCAGTAGATCTGCACTTGCGGAACACAAGTTTGACACAAATCATCAAATTCTTTTTGAAGATACTAAAATCTTAGCCCGAGCCCCAAACTTCCATCAACGAAAAATCCTTGAAGCTATAGAAATCCTAAAACAACCGAATAATCTGAACCGTGACTCAGGATATTACCTTTCCAACATTTGGAAACCCATCCTCGGAAATTCCACTCCTCACATGATCGCAGAACGGCTGGGTCAGGTGCCGAAACGAAGTTAACCACCGGAACAAAGGCAGTGAACTATGTAACGTGAAGGTTTTTCCTACAATAAATATGGCTACAGAAACCAGTAGAACCAGTTTCAGTTCAAGCATCAAGCCTGCCCTGAAGATGCCACCTGTAATGGTTGGCGAAACGTCGGCATCAATACGAGCTATTGTGTGTACAACTTGAATTCCAATTGAATGTGCGTGATAATAATATGAATGAAACATTGGATCTATGGAAATATTCTTGTTTATACTACCCTGTTTGATACCAAAACCCCAATCTGAGCAATGAGATGAGGGGGAGTTTCGGTTGATGACCTGGAAACCCGTACATTTTCCGGATTTTTCGATCAAGTTGGTTCCTTTTTAGTATTTAGGCTAATATTCGCAAAACTTAGAAAAACGTTCTGTAGATCGATAGAGCTTAGCTGTTTTTCGCATTCTCTTAAGGCAATATAAGTTTGTGTGGGGCGTTTGATGCAAAAAATTCTTAAATGCATTTTACTGCACTTTCTAATGCACTCTCTGAATATTGCTTGTAATTACTTGGGAAATTGTAGTTCGGGGGTTTCAAAGTTCCTGATTGTGAATCTGACATCGAAATGATTAAAAAATATCTAGATTGCATTTAAAAATACATTTTAATATGCACTTTTTTCTGAATTTCTTCAACATTTCTTGAAATCAGTTGAGAATTGGTACTCGGGGGTTTTGGAGGTTGCTGATTACGAATCCGAAAGTTATTAGAAAATTAAGAGATTGCAAAAATAAATGTAATTTATGTTGCTCTATCGGCTACATTTTTTCAACACTACATAAAATTAGTTGAAAATATGTATTCGAAGCTAATAGAAAAATGAAAGATAGCATAATAAAATGCATTTAAGGTGCATTATTGCACTTTTTAATATTGAATAAAATCAATTGAAAATTGGTATACGGGAGTTTTCGTGGTCGCTGGTTACGAATTACTGTTTCCATATGCCTAGCATACCTGTACAATACCAGGTACCAACATTAGAACTCTTACACATTTTGAGTTTATTTCAAAAAAGAGAGCAGCACGTCTTTGTACCTATTGTACCAACATTAGACACCTGTACGGAAAATTTGAAACGTGTCTACCACCAGGTTCAAAATTAGATGTATGGTGTCAAATATTGTCAAACCGATACCGATATTTTGAACCAATTGCTATGACAGCACCAGAAGAACTTATAAATATTATTTCTTGCTGGAAGTAAGGTGGATGTAGAAAAAGTGGTTACCTGTACAAATGTTGAATGTAATGTTGAATTACCCGATACCCGACAAGAAATGAGTGGATCAGATGATGAAATTGCTGAGCATTCCGATTCAAACGATCTCGGAGACTTATGTTAATCAAGATGAAGATGAATAAAATGTACCATGTAAAAATTATTGTGAAAATATATTCCAAAAAATAAATGAAATTTAAAAATAGTGATCCGTAATAATAATAATGTTAATAACAATAATAATTAGTAATAATAATGATACTAATAATAATTAATATGATAAGAAGAATATAATTATTCTAATGTATAATAAATGATTTTATTTCATATAATTTAAACGTCCGTTTCAATTTGACAAAACATATGTCTATCGTTTATAATCTCTTCATAACTGCCTCATATTTTTTTAAATTAGCAATTCATATATTGATTCATATTCAGCGGTCTCGGAAACCATATACCAACTTTGAACTAGTTATATTCAACATTAAAAAAGTGCAGTAATGGACATTAAATGCATTTTATTATGCAATCGATCATTTTTATAATAACTTTTACTACGAATTCGTAATTCGCGACCTCGAAAACCCCCCGTATAACAATTTTCAATTGATTTTATTTAATATTAAAAAAGTGCAATAATGCACGTTAAATGCATTTTATTATGCAATCTATGATTTTCTAATAACTTTGACTACAGATTCGTAATCAGCAACTTCGTGAACCCTCATATACCAAGTTTCAACTAATTTCATGTAATATTAAAAAAGTGCAACCGATAGTGCAACATAAATTGAATTTAATTATGCAATGTATTAATTTGTTAATAACTTTAACTTAAGATTCGTAATAGGAAACCTCTAAAGTCCCCGAATACCAATTTTCAACTGATTTCAGAAAATAATAAATGAATTTAGAAATGCATAACAAAATGCATTTTTTAAATGCAACCTAAATATGTTTTAATCATTTCGATGTCAGATTCACAATCAGGGACCTTGAAACTCCCTAAATACAAGGTTTCAAGCAATTACATTCAATATTCAGAGAGAACATTGAAAAGTGCAGTAAAATGCATCTAATTTTTTTTGCATCAAATGCCCCAAACAAAACAAAAACAAAAAACTGACGTTTCGATTATAAACCCAGCCACAATCTCAAAAATTTACTAATTTATGATAAAATTGGTCATGTTATCCATAGCATTCATATTTTTTTGGGGGTGGTTTTAGGGGATTTTGGGGGGTTTAAATAGGCAAGGAGTGATAGCAATAATTTTAAATCCATATTTGACCTCCAATGAAGTTATTTAACATGGTACCATCATGTTATATTGTAATCTGCATGTTTTAGTCACAAAATAAAAAAAAAATATTTTTGGTCCAAATAATGGCCAATTACTCGGAAATGGATCGGTAACTTTTGATGGCATATGGTATGTTAACAATTGCCAACACCAATGAACAGTTTCCACCAGGTTTGGGAGGGTTAACTAGCAGTTCATTTTCGGTCCAATTTTAACTGGTCGGCCTGATAAGCAGGCACGATAAAAAATGATAGCACATGGTGGAAGTGTATAAAAATGGCATGCTTTTCAAGTAGCCGCAACTTGGAAAGGGTTAACCTCTAGTCAAAAAAAAAATGCGTATGCTGTATCTCGAAATCTAGCAGCCGGGGAAAATTCGGTCTGTGAGATGAATTGGTCATTGAATCGTCCTCTAACGATAAACCATAGTACCATCGGGTTAATGTTCAGACCATCAATATCGCTCTGGCTCTACTATAAATGTTAAAATTTGTAGGGGAATACACATTCCAACATTCACAATACTATTATGTCAATGAACTTTGTGTCAATAATGTCAAGAGTAAGTAAAAGTTCTTCAATTTTTTTTTACACTTCGTATGTTGGAATGAATTATATTAATTAACTTACTATCGTTAGAAAAGAAATACGTAGAGTCACAGATATTTTCTATTTGATGTTCCTGTATTAAATGATCTTGATCTAGATCATTTAAGATGTCGATTTCATTAGTATTCACCATTTATTTGGTAGGTAAAAGTTGAGTAATTTGAAATTTTGTTAGTGACCTTTTGGAGACCAGAGTGAATGAATGAGAGTGGTACACTTGTAAACTTGAAATTAATAAGTAATATAAACAGAGTAATGACTGAATTTAACAAAAGAGGGAAAATGAACACATGACTATATATAAGTTTCGTTTTCAAGAAACATTTTAACTGATGTAATCAGTTCTTTCTTTTAAATGTTGTATATTTTTCGTATATAATGGACAGTTGATGTTAAAAGCGTTGTGTTGAATGTCATAGTTTGTTTTATATTTATTGTTGCTACTTGAACAGTTGTTACATTTGAGGGTTTTATCTTGACAATCCTTTGATTCGTGAGGATTGGTGCACTGAGGACATATAATTGTTGAACTAGAACTAGATTTGTGGTTATAACCACAGCAGTTCTGGCATCTCATTAGGTGCCAATTATCATATGAAGGACAGATAATAAAGCCGATACATATTTTCTCAAGATTGATGATTTTTCTGTAACCTGAATTATTACATTCGATCACTGCGTATTTGTAGTCACTTTTTTTAGTTATATTGAACACTTTCACCTCTATATGGTCTTCATCTGAAAGTATTTCATTTTGATTTTTTAATGCTTCAGGTAAGTTTTCATTTTTGAAGTCGAGATTAATGTTTGAGATCATATTTCTAGGTTTTCTTAATTTAGTTTCATCTATGTTGTAATCCTTCCCAAGGTTAGTTAATAGCTTCGTTTTCATTTTCTCAGTTGCATCTCTGAACTTGCACTTAACTAGAATAGAGTCATTTCTAGTGCTTCTTACCATATCAATACCTACAGATATTTTGGTGGGATCTATTTTATTCTCCATATCGCGTTTGGTTTTATGACAATTTTGTGGTTGATTTGGTTTGATTAGAAGACATGGTACATTTATTTTGATTGCTGGTTTCAATAGAGCTTGATATATGGTTGGATTCATTATTTTTTGAGTATAATTCTACTTTACTGTTTTTGATCTTTTCTATTTGAGTCTGAAGTAGCTCAATAATCTTATTTTTACTCTCAATTAGGTTTTTTATCTTCGATAATAGTTTGAAGGAGTGTATACGTTTGAAATCTAGCACATTCTTGGCAGAGATATTTCATTTGCCTAATGAAATGAATACATTATTCATTTGAGCATCTTCACAAAAGTAAATACTTTTCAAATCAATAATGTTTTAGTAGGTTTTTTTCGGGTCGCTGATCACGTTTTTTGGTAAAAATAATAGCGGAATCGTGATCAGCGACCCAAAAAACCTACTAGAAGTCATTTTTGCAACAAAATTATACTTTATTATTCATAAACATCTCAGGAAAATCTCAAATTTCCCGAATTTTCCATCTAAAGAGAGTTTTTTGGGAAAAATAACAGCGGAATCGTGATCAGCGACACAAAAAACGTACTAAAGGCCATTTTTGCAACAAAATTATATATTATATATAAGTTTTCCAAATTTCCCATCTGGAGGGAGTTTTCCGAGAAAACTAACTGCGGAATCGTGATCAGCGACTCAAAAAACATACTGAGGGTCATTTTAGGCTCTTAATACATTAATTTTCTAAACTTCTGGATTTTATTACAATGCTCCTCTGAGTGGTTGAAGCCCCGTTTTGGGGGGTAGAAAGATCGACCGCCGCGGTCTTGATAGTCATGAATGATCTATGGGGTATTAGGAACAAGACGCAAAAAGAAATTTTGGAATTCTAGTTTACTCTATATTTTTTTTTATAATGGCCTTTTTCCCGGGTTATTGCCTGAACTAGTAGCCTAACTCCACTGATATGAACCGAATTGCATACGATGAAACATAATCAGAACTCGGCTGTTGGTTACAAGCTGCAACTCACCGGATGACATAGAATCCAAAGGTTTAATCCAATATATTTGCTTATGGTCCATGTTAAACAAATAATGAACAATTAGATTACACCTTGTTGAGTCAGTTATTGAATGACGCATTTGTATACCGTTTGGAATTAAATTTACAACATCAATTCTAATTCAGTGTGCGTAATATTAATACGAATGACACATTAGATCTATGATATCATTTAAATATTTAAGTGTATAATACCATATTTGATAGCTCAATCCCAAATATTGATTAATGAATTTACCAATATAATCAATTATCAGATAAGGAAGAGTCTTGATTTGCTATAATAAATTATAGCCGCTAGAAAATTACAAACCGAATTAATAATAAATATGCAAAGAAGATGTTGAATCAACCAATTGTTAGACTAATGAAGACAGTAGGTACTCACTTTTACATGTTTTCGACAAAAAAGGTCTTTTATATCAATTCTGATTTTGTTGGAATTCGATGTTTTATTAGAATGTTTTTTCCGATCACGTTAGCAAGACAGACATGTCATTCAGGAGTGTATGAAAAAGAGGGATCGGTGAGCCCATCAAATTCTCGTATCTAATATCTGTCACTTCTAGGATAGGGCTTTTATTTTCCGAGGAATGCTGTTCCAAATATGAAGAAACGGAAAAGTCAGTGAAATCACTGGATTAACTAATTGAAACATCATAATGAATCCTAACAACTTCCATACAATTATGGAGCAGCCTGTGAGACATTCCTGAATGTATCAAAAAAAAGCTATGATCAATCAATCACTGACTTCCCTCACTTTTTGGTCCAGTCTTTTTCATTTTGATTGTAGGAATAGAAAATATATTGGAAATGATTTAGAAGTAGCTTACTTTATAGATCTTCTCTATACTGTGGTTGAATTATACTCTACTTCACATTGAAAGTTCATTCGAAAATGGTCTACATAATGTATTTTAAGACTCTGTTTTATAATGACAGCTGCTTTCAGGATGAATATCTAAATTATCCACACCTCAGACTAATATAGAAAATAGTCTATCTCTGACCATTGCCAGGTCTATGGTGGAGAATTCTTGAAGCAAGTCCACGTCTTGGTCTCTGCTGACAATACAAGCTTCCTGACTAAGCTATGCATGCAAACCACTAGTATAGAGTTACAGCTAGGCTCAACCCACAGATCTGGCTGCGGAAGCACCCAGGTTCTTGTATTAGAGCCATCGCTGGCAATGTTCTCACCTCAGCCATGTTTCAGAATAAACACATCAAGGCGCCCTTGCTATGGTGAAGATTAATTTGAAAGATCTCGAGCTTAGGATTAGTCATGAGGCTAGTCTATTTTTCGGAGCTACTTTCGCCTTTAGGAATCCCCAGGTGCTGTGCCACTTCCCTGAAAATCAGGCGAGTTGAGCCCATATGGAAGCCTTCGATTTTATAGCATTTTATTTAGAATTATAATTGATATTAACATTGATTTTAGCACTGAATACTTGGTCCACATTGAAGAGGGAACAAACCATTTCTCCACATTGAAAAAGTAATTCCTCCTTCCTCATATCCCTATTTTTTTTGCCAGTAGTCAACTAGCATTTAAGTTATCCGCACGTGTTATAAGTCGTTCCCTATTCAATAGTGCTAATTGGTGGTGGAAAACTCGCGAATTCGACTGAATTGTTCGTGAAAAACAAGTGTCTTTACCAACAATAACTACGCAAATTTTCTTACTTCAATGTATTGAGCCATCGGTGGAAATTATACATATTTTTTTCCTCTTGATAATTTTATTATCAGCTTCGCGATGCCTATAACATGTGGCCGCTGTGATGCTGTTGTTACACGTCACACACCTGCAACTCTCTGCTCTGGATGCAAAAAAACTTCTCATTGAAATTTCTTATTGATGCCGAGTTTACCGGATATAACCAAATTTCCAGCACTAGTATGAAAGTGCTCTTCCTGTTGTGAAGAAACCGAGAAAAATTTAATAATGCATTAATGGCCAAGTTGGAAGATATTCAGGCCGATATTATTCTGGTGGAAAATTAACAAAAAGAGACAACAGCAGCTCTTGAATTTTATAGTCAGAAAATTGATGAATTTTAAAACCATTCCAAAGTTGGAAAACTACTCAATAGAATATTAATTGCGAAGAATGTTTTAGATCTAAGATCAGAAGTAGGTGCTCTGCATCAGTAATCAATATTTAATAATATTGAAATAAATGGGTTATGCTACTGTAAATAACTTACTAAAGTACCTGGGTCAGACAAATCCAAACATGATAGAATTCTGTCATAGAGTGGCTCACATCGACAATAATATCAAACGACCACGGGCAATTATAGAAAAATTAATTGCTCGAGTTTAAAAGATAACACTATTGCTGCCATCCGTAAATTGAAAGGCGCCAGGTTAAACGATACTGGCTTACCCCGAGAAAATACACCTTTCTACATAAACGATCATCTTACATTCAAAAACAAGACCCTATACAAGCAAACAAGAGATTTTTGCAAAACACAAAATACAAGTTATTGTACATGTGACTAAGATTTTTATAAGTAATCCTAAGACTGGTAAGCCTCACTTAATTGTTGATGATACTACTAGTTTGCCTAGTATATTCATTATTCAATAACTCTGCCAATCTTATTTCTCATCGTAATACCATAGTTTTCTTATAGACATTTCCTTTTTTTATTAAAATACTCGCGGTCTCCGCACTAAAACTGACGAATTTTTTACATCAACCTTATATACATCGTCAGATATTATATGCATTTCGGAAACATGTCTTAACAGCAGTGTCAACAGTGCAGAGCTTTTTGATTTGGGTACGTTTAACGTGTTTCGGAAAGATTGTAATCTAGAATTTAGTAGTAAAAAGGATGGAGGAGGAGTTTTGAAGGCCGAGAATAAAAAATTCATCTCATTCATTCAAGAAGATTGGTCCTGCTAAGGAGTATGTGAATATTTGTGAGTTTCGATTCATATGAGTGGCAAAAGTTAATATATACTTAGTGCACCGGAATTATACAAAAGATAGGCCTTTGGTGGAAGTAAATAGTACAACAATGTGACCTATATCACAATGAAGGCAATTACATGCGAAATAAATGTGTGAAAACCGGAAGTAAAAAAAAAGTGATTTCCGATAAATATATGTATATACCGGGTGTTCCAGTATACATGTTCCAATGGATTATCTCAGTCATTTCAAAAGATAAAAATTTGAAAATTTTATGATCTCCAATTCGTTCAAGGAACCTTTTACTGAGAAAAACAAAAATTGAAATTAACCTACTCATCTTTCCAACGATGTATCACTATCAAAGTTAAAAACAAATGTATTCAAATGTTTCCATGGCACACTAAGGTTTTCATTTAAGAATTATTAATTCTTCCAGTTCTACTACAATTCTGATGATTTGAAATTTGACGTTCTCTTCATCATCTCGAATGCAAAATTGTTCATGAATTATCAATTATTATTGAAGTCAAAATCAAGATTACACAAAATATCGTAGCCTACTGCAATTTTTTCAATTTGAAATTTCAATTGTCGTTTTCTCCATCAAATCAAAATGTAAAATACAAAGTGTGATACATCGTTGGAAAGATAATTTTGAGTAAAAATCAAAAATTGCAAAAAATATACAGGGTGCTATTCGAAATAAAAAAGTCAGAGTCACTTCCGGTCAAACCGGAAGTGACTTTCAATTTTTGTTTTTTCAGTTGAAGTTTCTTTGAACGAATTGGAGTTCATGAAATTTTCAAATTTTTATCTTTCGAAATGGCTGAGATAATTCACTGGAACAGGTATACTGGGACATCTGGAATATCAAAATTCACGTGCTTTTGTCGTTTTTCGCATTTTTCTTTGAAAATATGTATTTTAGAGAAAAAACACACCAGTGAAAAATTATAGAGCGGAAAGTTTCCGATATGAGTCATTTAAATTTTCATTTAGTTTACAAGAGCGCGCTAAAGTAAATATTTATATATATATATATATATATATATATATATATATATATATATATATATATATATATATATATATATATATATATATATATGAAAAATACATACCAAATTGAAGGTTTCGATAAAAGAGATAAATCTGTGGCAATCCCAAGCTCAAAGAAAGGGTTATTTCCGAGAAATAGTTATACATATATACGTTTCATCGCGTGTCTTCGTCTTTTTTCGCATTTAACTCGGAAAATACGCATGTTTTGGAAAAGCGACAAGAGTATAAAATTGTAGACCGGGAAATTCCCAATATGGTGCTTCTGAATTTTCCTTCTGTAAAATCGTGTAAATATAGATTGTTTTGGACAATTTTCCGACATTTGGAAACACATGGGAAAATTTTGTGATTTAATCGGAAAATGTCTTGAAATTTTTGAAAAATGCAAAAGTTGAACGTTTTTCATCGGATAAAGACTATTGTTTCTTATAAACAACTTATTTATTAACAAAATAGATGAATTCGACCAAACTCCGACTTTCGGGTCGTTTTCAGATAATTTTGATATTCTAAGTTCGATGTTATCGTCACGATCGTCGAAAGTATTCGCACAAATTTACTAATTTGTTATAAACAAAGTGTATTTATCAGTGAATATACGAATTTGACCAAACTGTCGAGTTTATAGTTGTTGTCGGATAACTTTGGCCTCCTGTGTACGATTTTATTGCTATTATGGTCTTAAAATGCATATATAAACTTTTGAATTGTTATAAACAATTATGTTTTGTCAAGTTCTGAGTGTGCATATTATATAAAAATTATTAAAAATGTCACATTTCTTTTTTCTTCATTTGTTAACAAATTACTCATTTATAACAAAGGGCGGAATATATGCAAAGTGCATATATTTGCATATTTTGCATATTTTTACAAATTTCATAAAAAATTGCATATTTCGGCAAAAATAAAATTTTTATGCATATTTTTATGTTTTTCGTTTTATCAAAAGATTAAGTGCGACCCTTGCAGGTAATTGAAATAATTTAAAAGGTGGGTAGGTTTTATTATTATATGGTTTATGGACCCATTTTATTATTATATGGTTTATTGCAGGCATTTATTGGATGTTTAGGAATTTCCAAGTAATCAGCTTGCCTAATTCACCGAACAGAAACAAGACAAGAAGGTTCACTTGAAGCTCAACCCCTAATGTTGTCTATTTCGTATATTTTATCCCAATATCGTACATGTCACTTGCCTTTTACACGGGATAAACAGAGTTGCAGAAACTATTAGAACAGCATATCCCTTGGTGAACAAATTAATTTCAAATGTAAAGAAAGTGTTTTTGAAAGCACCTCTAAGAGTGCAGATCTATAGAGATGGGGAACATGGATTGAGGCCGCGATATTCTACGCAGACCATTTTGAAGCCATTAAAGACACAGTTTTAGATTTAGAAAAAAATTCACAGTGTGTAGTGCAAAGTCAAGCAGTATTCAAAAATGTAAATTTAGCTAAGGAACTTGTTTTTATAAAGGTTAATTTTAGTTTTATACCAGATATAATAACTTCGTTAGAAAGTAGGAATATGAGTTCAAGAGAATCAATTAATATTGTTGAAACTTTTTCCGAATAATGAAAAAAAGTTCCCGGTGATGTAGGAAATCAAGTAAGAAGTAAACTCGAAGTTATTGTGGGAAAGAATGAAGGCTTTAAGTATTTAATGGAAGTCAAAAATATTTTTGATACTAAACCATCCAACGAAGTAATACCTTGGCCTTATAACTTACTACCCAAATTAAAATATTGTCAGATCAAATCGGTAGATGTTGAAAGATCTTTTTCTTTGTACAAACATATTTTTACAGACAGAAGGCAAACACTTTTATTGGAAAAGTTTGAAAAATATCTCGTTATAAATGCATTTTATACTATTTCAGTTTAAAAATTTTACCTACTATATTTTTCTTTTAATTTTACTCGAGATTTTACTTAAAATAAATAATTTTTGTAAGAGTCGGCGTTTCTTCATTTCCGTTTTTCCATGTTATATTCAAGGCATATAATTGCATATTTTGACAAATAAATGCATATTGTTGCATATTTCAAAGAAAAACTATGCATATATATGCGCATATTTTAACTGAATTGACGTGCATATATTCCGCCCTTTATTTATAACAATTCAAAAATTTATGTATGCATTTAAAGACCATAATAGCAATGAAATCGTACTCAGGAGGCCAAAATTATGCGAAAACAACTATAAACTCGACATTTTGGTCAAATTCGTATATTTAATGATTGATATAATTGGTTTATAACAAATTAGCAAATTTGTGGGTATATTTCGATTATTTCGACAATAAAATCAAACTCAGAATACCAAAATTATCCGAAACGACCCTTATGTCGAAGTTTTGGTCGAATTCATCTATTTTGTTAATAAATAAGCTGTGTATAACAAAAAATAGTCTGTATCCGATCAAAAACGTTCAAATTTTGCATTTTTTATAAATTTTTATATAATCTCAAAAATGAGCTAATTAAACTGTTTATTTATTATTTATAAACAATATAAGCAATTTGCGCAACTTTATTTGTGGTCAACTTTTTTTCTGACGACATTCTGAAGAGAATCCTCTTTGTCCCATCAAAATCGATCCATTTCTCAAGGATTTACGAGTTTGTCCTATTTTTATACCCATTTGAGTGCATTATTAGATGTAATATAAATATAAGCTTTCTGTCATATGAACTTTCGAACTTTGCCACAGAGTAAACGCATAGAATAGAATGAATCTTCTGCAGGTTGAATATATACTTGTTACATATATTTCTAACCAGAAAAACAATGTTGTCATTATGGTTCTATAAAATAACCCGAAGCGATGCCACAACTTTTTACTTTCTCACCATATGTAGTATGAGGGGAATATTATAGTGGGGCAGAAAAAAGTTCCGCAGACACGTTCCGTTTTGACCCTTTCTGAATCGATCTAAACTATTTTCAGATGGTACCTGTATATCCCTACAGAAAGTTCTGTGATTGATATAATATCACAAATATCAAGATAATGTTATTCCGACATCTGGCTTATTAATAAAATAACTAATATACACGTATACTAAAATCAGATGTGATAAAGTAAATAATAGATAATAAAGTATGATGACTACATAAACATTATTAATAAAGAGTATCTGTATTAACCACTGTCTACATTCGTATTACAACCACGAAGATAGTCTTAGAGACTCACGGGAGGATCCAGGGGGGCATAGTCTTCCTTTGGTTAGTTTTTTAGTTAATATTTTTCATCACTTTTATTTGTCATTCGACTTTAGGAAGAAATAGAACTCTGAATAACACTGAAAATCGAAATTGTGAACATGTTATCATTTATCTTGCATTATGCGGGATTACAAGGGATGAAATTTATAGTACTGCACAACCCCAGATAACCAGATTTATACACAATTTGATTGAGACACGACACAAGTGATACAGAATTTCGGAAGAAATACTCGTTATATTGAATAAGATGACTTTCTTCTTAATAGAACTTGAATCGTTTCAATTGGAACTGTTATGTAAAATGTTATCGAAGATAAAAATAGACATTTTACTATATTTTCATAAATTTCATCCCCTAATATTGTAGGAAACTATTCAACTTACGTCATACGGATTGAGATTATAAAATGAGAATGTCGTGTTCGCAAACTTTACAGCAATAAATATAACCTATCACAGAATCAGTACAATTCAAGATAAAAACCCGCAATATGTGATGAAACGTGATCAATTACTCAATTATATGGGACACAAATGCTTCTTCGAATTCAAGCTACTGCTGAAGCATTTTTCAACAGCAAGATACAGACTGAGAGTTGGGTTTCTGAGTGATTCTATCCGTCAGTACGATAATATAATGACTGCATCGCAGTTGATGTTAGTGTAAATCATATTATAATATTATATTATATTCCGCTGTAGTACCTCGTATAGTACGCTATAATCCACTCGAAAATCAACTTTTCATCTGATAAAGTTCAGCTTCCTGTACCTTGGACGATTGTTCAAATCATACAAAATATTATGCATATCGAGTTAGGCGAAAACTGTACTGGCTAATACATGTTTGGAGTCAAAGGATCTAGAATCTTACCTAAACAGAGATTTAATAAGTTAATTGGGAATCATTAATAAATGTCAACAGAGGATATCAAAGATTTCTTTGTTTAATCGTCGGCCATGAATACCAAATCCTATATCGTAAACAGCTGAACAGGTGTAATATCAGTCAAGGAAAGATCAGTTATGGTGATTATTGGTAGCACATTCGTCAGGTAATGACCAAAGACACTGATCGTCATATCAGTTAATCCCTGCAAGAGACTAATTATGTTAAGGAGTTAGTACGAGCAATACTGTCTTAAAAGGGTTTACACTCTCACACAATATGGGCCACATACCACCATTCCATTTCCAAACGATTGTTACCATATTCCCTATTATTGGTCTAGATTCATTGTCACGAAATACAAACCTATATTTTGTAACAGTTGAATACTTCAAAACGATAATAAGAACACCGATTTCATTAATATCTTGTAAAATAATACGAGTACATTTTTGTTTTTTCCTTTCTTAATATGAAAACAGAGATTTTTTTCGGTTTCATCTATAACTACCTAGTATTTTGGAGAAAGGATATATATTCTTTGTTATGATGAAATTACTAACATAGTTCAGCATGGAAAAGTTATTTTTATATTTCACATATTTCTTCATCAACCCCTGTCGGTCAATTATAATAATAATAATATATCACCTCAGCTTTATGGTGTTAGAGATATATGAAATAACACCGTACGTAGCATTCTATGAAAGAACACGTTAATATTGATACACATTGTTTCCATTTACTGGGGCTATCGCAATCATCATAGTGCAAACTGAAACTAGCTTATTTATTCTCATATTACACTGCACCAAAACGTGAAATTACGATACAGCTTCATAAACTATTATTTACACTAAACACTAGAGTATCATTTCCATACCCGTCCGGTAGCTTCAAATTGCCAATTTCGAACGTTTATGTTTCAACATAAAATCTTCATTCATGCAAATTAGTAATTGTGAGTAGTAGTAATATTGTATTGTATTGTTATTGTAATAAGTATAAGACAACAAAAATACAAAGAATAGAACAACAGATTATTCTTTCTCTCTTTGTTTGTTTGTTTCTACATTTCATTTAACGTTGACATGTATGACGCCAAGATGATTCGTACATTCTCATGTTGAAGGAATTTATGTTGCATTCAATGCATCCTCCTTAGATTTTGTGCTAAACGATTATGGTGAGGATATATTTGAATTTTATAGCAGGATTCAAATCATGTGGATATTGTTCAAAATAAATCGGGTAGTCGATCGTAAAGCCTTTACAGTGAACTTCTCAAAGATGTATTTTAATATGAATAAGAACAATCATCCTTATCCACTAAACTGTTAAAGTACTGAGGATCTTTCAACTACCAATCCATCATCAGAGTAAACTAAACAAGAAATCAAAATGTGCCTGCTTAAATACTATTTGGTGTTAAAAGTTTCAAGACTGATAAACTTTCTTGGGAAACGGTGTTAGCTGCAGTTGAAATATGTTGCTAATGCTGATTTTCCACCATAATTTTTCTTTATAAGGCCAAAATGTTCTTCACACAGAGTAACAATATTTCTTATAGTACGATCCACTTAGCATTTTGAACACGATTCAAAATCGATTTTGTAAATCCAGGATTTATCGAAGTCGGAAACTTTATCAAAAGGGTTCCCTAAACGGACTTTTAACTTGTTCTCATATCTATAAAACTATTGTATTGCAAAAGTAAAACACCAATTGTGTAATTTATTCATTATTGACGAATGATAACTGAAGCTAAGGTTGATTGTTTCTTTTTTTAGTATTATAGTGAATCCACAGTGTGAACTCTTTTATAGTTCATCAGTGACGATGACTTTCCAGTCAGGTGAGTTCAACCAATTCATAAAATCAAAATGTTCTGTTTAAAAGGAGCCATATGTTTCCTCAAATGTTGTATGTCAAATAAATTCTCCCAAAAATCATCAAAATATATAGATGTATGAACGCGAAAATAGATAAATCATTTTCTCCCCAAACAAAGGTGGTTAAAATTATAAATCTGTAAGAAATATCATAAACTAGATCATTTACAACATTTAAATTTAAATTTAAAACTGAGTTTTGGAACATACGAATTCGGGCTCCTTTATTAGTTACTGAAATCAATTTGGGCACAGTATTTTAGTGGATAAATGGTGATTGGTTCTTTTTCAGTGTTATGGTGAATCCACAGTGAACTCTTTTATAGTTCATTATGAATCAAATGATCACGATAACTAAAGTAGATATAGTTTAACTGATTCTACTGTTTCCATATTCATTAAGAACCCAATAAGAACTTTTATCCATAATTGTTGATCATACGGTATTCAAAAATATAAATACTTTTGAATTTGTACCATTATTACTTCGTGACATTTTGACATTTGTACGGTAGAACTAGAATAATTATTTACACTTGGATGTTTTGGAGTATATTTTTGAAAATTCTATGAATTTCATGGTAAATTGGAGCTCTAGATTTTTTGGGAGAATTGAATATAATTCAGATTTTGAGCCAACGGGAAAAATTATAGACTAATGATGTCAAGTACTTTTTTATTACATGCTTCGAAAATAAATACGCGCAAAATCCCTCACCTCATTTACATTCAATGAACTCATTCACTTTATTACAATTCTAGAAGCATCACAAGTGATTAATCATGAGATATAAACAAATGATATAATAATTATGTCGTTAAATATATACATAACCATGACGCACCATTTATAGAAAAATTACATAACATTGTTACCTGGATAGTTCTTATTTTATGGAACCTAGAGGCAAATATTCCCTCTCCTCCAGCATTCGGGAACTCAATCGGATAACGGATACAATTTCAACAAAATGTAGATTGTAAAGGGAAATACATGTAACTTCTTTATGGGCAACTATGAACTAGATATTATTATAGCATAAAAGAATGTTATTTGGAGGCGATAACCAGCTTTACAATATCATAGTTTTCATTCCGTTTATGTAGTCTAGAACTGTAATGGATACCCCCGACTGGTTCTAGTATCGAAGGCGCTAACAGTATTCAAACTGCCTACAATGTAATATAACATCGTATTAAAGTCACTATGAAATAACCAGGATCAATTAAAAGGACTTCAGGCATATAGGAGAATTTTCGATTATATTTTCGAATTTCTTCCATTATTTATTTTCTCAAATTAACCCATAGAATAAAGTAAATGATTAACTTCAATGAAATAAGTTTTAGTTTCACTAATTTAATAAATAAATGTAATTACAGTTTCGCTAACACAGTAGTTTCTTCAAACAAATATTACAAAGTTCTTTGTAATATTTCTTTGAAGGAGCTACGTTGTTATTATTATGTATTTATTAAATTAGTGAAAATCAAACTTTTAGACTCACGTAATGGCTGATTACATTCAATAAGTGTTTAAGCTATAAATTCAGTTTTGAATTGGTATCAACGGTTTCATCGAACAAATCTTATTATTTGTGTTGATTGTAAAACTATTCAGGGACCTGTATTCATTAATAAACTATGAAAAAGATTCACACTGTGAATGCACTATAACACGATAAATAAGAACCGATCACCTTATCCACTAGAAATACTGTCTGTAGTAGATACGGGTGATTTGTTTCTTATTTATATTATATGTATTCTGTCGGTTTCAGTAAGAGAGCTGGTTAATCGCAGCGTTTAAAATAATTCAAAATCTGATATGTGCGAGTATATTCTTCAAAAATTCAGTATTATAGAATTCATATATCAACACGACTATAATACTCTATAAGTTATAGGTACATCTTCGGACATACATTTTGAAGTTAAACTTATACTAGAAATATAAGCAGGCAGCACATATAACAGGAAGGTGCACCCGCAGCAACCGAAGAAAAGGCCAAACTCAAATAACCTACAACCACGGAACGGAATCGACGGAAACTATGTAACGTCCTTGCTATACAGTATATAGAAAGATAAAACTACGTTATTGACATGTTTACAAGGACACATAGTTTATTGGAGCCAAATGTATAACTGGAAGATAAACAATCTGATCTAAGAACTGAATCCTTCATCCGAAACGGGTCCGATGAATCAGATACTAATCCTTGGCCTCATTACAGATTTGGAACTACACATGTATGGCTGTGAGGACACCAAAACATTTCATAGATAGTAATAATCCAATCCTAGTTCGTAATGAAGGGGACATTCGTCCATAAATAGATAGGTAGATAAATACATAGATACATAAAAACATGTGAGGTACCTATGTTAATTAAAAATTGAAAAAGAGCATCAGCATATTGAAACTCAAATAGAATAGATGCAGTAAATACATAAAATAAAGCTTGTACAAAGGTGACATCTATAATAAAAACATGGAGACAGACATTTTACACATCAGTTCAAATGACACAAATGAGAGCTACAGGTACTTATCAAAAGAATGAAAGCAAAGTGGCTCAAAAAATCTTTTTATTCTGATTTTGAAATGAAAAAATGGGACAAGTCTAATGTACTTGGCATTTTATTATAAAATTTTAGTTTAGAAGAGTTGATAAGAGAGAGACAATACATAATGCCGTATTTAAGGATCAAGGGTCTGCAATGCTCTCTTCTACCATCTTTCTCTATAATTCTCATGGCAATTTTTTGAACATGCGGTGATGCTCTCGTGTTAATATACTAATCGGAAATGAAATGAGCTATAATAAGCAGAAATTAAAGTATTGAAGTTAATAAATTGCAAAGATTTCTTAGCGTGAAAGTTACTGTAAATAGGTTGGATTCTAGGGTTGTGATATCAGAACAGCAATTTAGACAGTTGTCGATAGTTACACATAATAGTTTACCACTACAGTTGTTATTGAATTTCTGATTTGAAGAAATAGTTGAATTTTGGGTTTGTCATGATTCAGTTTTAATTTGTAAACCACATTTCACCGTTTGTTTCAGGAATTTTCAGTTTAACTGTGGGTTCTCCAATGGTATTACTGCAGCATCGGGCAGTTGAGTCATCAGGAAATAATGTGCTTTCACTGGGTTCATCAATGGAGAAAGGTATGTCATTGATATAAATAACAAAAAGGAGAGGCCCCAGAACTTAGCCCTGAGGAACACCATGATTGATAATTTGACTTTGTATTGTTAGGTTATACTTTTCGAGTCCCATTAAAGAGTTATGATTTGAAAAAGTAAAGTTATTTACCTCTCACTCCATATAATTCCAGTTTCTGCAGTATAATTTCATGGGAGACACCGTCGAATGCCTCAAGAGATCACACAAAGTTAAACCAATAAGTAAGTCATACTCAAGACAGTCAACTACATCAACAACTGACGATAAACCGTTAGAAGTAGACCGGTGTTTTCTGAATTATAAAATAAGTTATTACTTTCAAAGTAATTTGTGAGTCTGTCTTTAATCATTATTTGAAATATTTTGCCAAATATTGATATAATTGAGATAGGTCTGTAATTACTGACTAAATCCCGATCACCCGTTTTGGATTTAGGAGAGGTACATCAATCACATCAACTGCCCCCTTCAGTTTGGATTCCATAGGAAAAGAGATTGTAGGTTTGCTTGATTTATGTAAAAACTTAGGTGTCGTATTTAGAGATTGAAAGATTGCTCACTACATTGTCGTCCATAGAATCATAAAATGATCGTTCAGATGATATATTCAGCGGTCTATCATCCTTAAAAGAACATTTCTAAATTGATTAAATTTGGAAGTTTCGTCGCTTGGAGTTTTGCCTCTGATGATGTTCTTTCTGTTATTACGGCTTACCACCATAATAAAACTATAGTTACTAGTACCATTGTTATTGGCCCCAAGATCGTTCTTGTTTGCATTTTCCACGTTGTTAACAATAACGCTGCTAGAGGCATTTAGTTTTTATATTTAGATTGGATTTTGACTCCGTTTTCTAAATATATATACCTAAGTATATATACCGCTCAATATATATACGCATGCAAGCCTCTGCGGTCGATCAGAAGGGCGCTGGGACGTACCAGTTCTTGTCCCCGACCACCACACTACCGTAGCATAGGTGACCATAGGTCTGATCACAGCGGTACAGATCCAATAAAGATCTTTGGCTGTAATCCCAAAGTACTACTGAAAGCTCTTCTGCACGCCCAAAAGGACGCAGAAACCTTTCTCACTCGATATTCAACGTGTTCACGCCAGGTCAGTTTAGAGCCCAGGATTACTCTCAGAAATTTCATCGACCCTTTGAGTTGCAGAACCTCGCCAGAGTCCACCGACTATGAGACACCACAGAAGTGGAGATAGAACATCTTCCTGTGCTTTTGTAGCGGTGGTTTGTTCAACTAATCTGTTATGTTGCGCCTTTAACGCCCGCGTAGAAGCATGGCTTCAATCCATCGGACTAATGTTGGACCGATACCATGCTTCTCAGCCGCTGAGCAGATAGACTCGACGGAAGTGTTTTCAAACGCCCCTTCAATGTCTGTAAACAGCCCCAGGGCGTGTTCCTTTCGGCCCATAGCACCATCTGTCAATGTGACTAGATAATGCAAAGCCGTTTCAGTCGAGAGGCCAGCTTGGTAGGCGTGTTGACGGTGTAAGGAATAGGCTTTCAGTGAGCCATATCTCACTCAAGTGTAGTCAATCAGTCTCTCCATTGCCTTCAATAGGAATGAGGTTATACTGATATGGCGGAATGCCTTAGCTTGGGTATAATCAGTTTTACCCACCTTTGGAATGAACAAGACTTTCACTTCTTGCCATAGCTTTGGAATAAAGTCAGCGGCTATGCAAAATCGAAAGATTTTCACCAATAGCTTTCTTGATGATTTCCTGATCCTCTTGTAGTGGGGCCAGGAACATTCCATCTTCGCCTGGTGATTTATACGGTGCAAACCAAGATATGGCTCACTTTCCCTTGTCATAATTGTCGATGTCGGTGGACAGACGAAAGTCACCATTACAACGGTCACTCTGTCCACCGACTCTTTTGGTTCTCAGATCTCTGTCTCCAGAGACAGGAATGAACCGACACTAGGTGTCTCAAAGTGTCGACTCGGAAGAATCACCGATCAAAATATGACGGTTATCTTTCGAAAGAACTTTGCAGAGTCACACTGCAGAAGGCATCTTGTTGATATACCCGCAGAAAGTCCACCAAGTATCTCGTTTTGACGTTCTCAACGCTTTTCTATAGTCTCTTTGGGCTGCTTTATAGCTCTCCCAATGCGCGACTGCCTGGGATCTCTTAGTTTTATTAAAGAGTTTTCTTACTTTTTTCCGGTGTTCCTCCACATTTGTGGTCCACCGTAGCGTTGTTCCTTCAGCGTTCCTCAACGTAAGCTCACAGCTGGCTTCACACGCAGAATGATGGCGGAGCAAAGACCTGAAACTGTAGCCTCTGTCTTCGCGCTTTCTTCTCCATAATAGGTCGAAAGTATAAGGAGCCTACCACTAAGCTCCTCCTTATAGAGGCTCCAGTTGGTGGTCTTCGGGTTCTCGTAACTTTGAACCTCATTTGTAATGAATTCAAAATCAAATAGGGTCTTTTATCCGAAAAGGACACTTCAGGAGACACTTTTCATTTCGAAGTCTGAGTCTCCATTGCTCTAGAGCAAAGGGTCAGATCAATATCCTCCTGCCTTCTAGATGTGAATTAGTTTGATATTGACTCTCAAGCTATGTGGAGCTAAGGAAATTCAACAACGCCTTCTCCCTAGGATTGACACCACTGCTCCTTCACACTATGTGGTGAGCGTATACGTCTCACCCCCAGGGGAAGCGGAATCTCCTGCTCCTCACAGTAACCGACATAATTCGGCCACCTTGACTGAAGGAACATGTTGGGAGTCATAAGGGAAATAGGCAGAAAAAACTACACACCTCTGACTTAACCCTGGTAGGTTCATGGTTTCTGAATCAGAGACACATTAACTTTTTGCTTATTGAGCAGTTGATGACTTACCGTGCTGGAGGTTCATTTGTAAAACTTTTACAGACATGGTGGCAGCAAAATCTACTAGAAATTTTGGTTTTGGAGGTTGCCCCATTTCGACAGCTGCCTCATCCAGCGGACCTGCGTTTGATGAGCCATCTGCCGGTCTGCCTTGTTTTGCCCCAGGATCCAGAAGGGTCACCTGATCCAGGTAGCCTTGATGTAAGATTGGAAGTCCATTTCCTTGAAAAGGTTGACCGACTGTTCATCCAGTCATACAAAAAGTCTTAGACCCAGAGGTTCCTCCTTCCTTCCGAGTACTCCACATTTGGAAGTGGAAAGCCCTTGGTTCTGTTTTCTCAGGCTATTGAGGATGGCCTGGTTTGGCATTTGCCTCTTTCCAAGCACCAATTCCAAACCCTGGTGGAATGAAATCGTGAAGGATTAGGGGCTTTGTATACGCGCTGTGGATTAAGCCGCAGATATCGTAGTCACCGCAGACTTCTGATTTTAACGTGCCCTTCTGCGCCTCTTTTTTGCCGACTCACATTTGTTGGAACGATTAACTTCCACCCTATTCATTAGGGTGGTCAGTTCCTCGGTTTGGGGGGCAGGACTCAGATGGCCCCTGTGAGAAGCCATCCGAGGTGGTGAGTATGGGGGTGAGGAGCTCTCAGGTAGTGTGAGGTATGTGAGGACTCCTGTGAGAAGCCCTCTGGTAGGGGGAAGGAAGTAGTGGACGTGCTGTGAGGAGCCCTAGTGGGTTGTTTTTGGTTTTTTTGTTTTATTTCCTATAGGATTTCCACAAGTATTGGGTATAGTCAGTCGCCATCCGCAGAGCCTCATGCGGATGGAAGACCTGATACGATTCGGCCCGGTTTCTCAGAGAAACCGTTTGCGGTCTGTAATCCAGACCATTTAGCCGAAGGCACGGTATCTCAAGACCTAAGCTTGGGGGATGCCTATCGACCTCTCGGTCTGGATCCGTTGTGTTCAGTAAAAGCAGAGTGACATCTGACAGGGTGCGGTTCTTCATCGCGCACAGATGGTCTTGGCTCAGATTCCTCGAAAGCAATCGTCCTGAGACTCCGTTAACCGTCATTGTCTCTTGACCCCTCCTAAACCGTGACTCAAGATATTACCTTGTCAACATTTAGAAGCCCATCCTCGAAAATTCCACTTCGCACATGATCACACAACGGCAGGGTCAGGTGTCAGAACGGAGTTAACAACCGGAATGAAGGCAGTGAACTGTGTAGCGTGAAGGTTTTTTCCCACAATAAATAGCGCTACAGAAACCAGAAGGATCAGTATCAGTTCAAACCTCAAGCATGTCCTGAAAAGGCCATCTTCGGAACGTCAGCATCAAGTCGAGCTACTGTAACGCGGAATCCATCTGGAAGCCAAGAATTTTCAAGATTAGCTATCCGCGGAAGTCTAACATTCAAGATAATTAATAAATGGATTTACAGTCAGAACAGTCCAAAAATATAATAAATTATTTGGTACACTATAATCATTAAACTATTGTTATTATTAATCGTCGCGGCTCTGTATCTTCTTATTATCCTGTATTTCACAACAATATGAATAAAGATAATCAATCGAAATTTTTACAGCACGAAAGCAAAACGAAATGGAAGTAAATCAATGTGAAGACGAAAATAAGCCACAAGATCCTAACACAGAGGCAAATAATTTCTTGGTTTACTAGAACCACAAACAACCTGAACTACATGAGATTGTTGCCGATGTGCATAAGCAGAATGATATCAAACAGCATAGAAATAGTATCAGTCCACCAGATTTTCAGCTTGGTGATTTGAGCGGATTGGACTAAAGTGAAGCGAAATGTGAAGACAATGGTACAGGATAAAATGAAAGAGGGATTCAAGCTGAACAACCTGAAGATAATGCACACAAAACACAACTGATTGACCCTGATTATCAGCAGCAAGTGGAGCTAGATAACAACGAGGATCGTTTTGTATAGGGGGATGCTGCAGAAGAAAACGAAGAGACTGTTGTAGAAGAAAACGAACAAGAGCATTATGGGAAAATGAAAAACCGGAAAAGAAGAAGGCGTGAAGGTACGTGGAAAATGAACAAAAAAATGTTTCTACAGGACAGGAACACGTTAAAAAAACTAAAACGATAAAAGAAAAAGAATTTGGTCAACTTCGTGAACCAACATGTCCCTTGAACTGTTTTCACAAACTAAGCTTAGAACATAGACTGACCATGCATAACATGTTTTATCAAACGGATAAAGATATTGATAAGAAGCGACAGGTTCCAGCTTCGCATGTTGAAATAGTGTCTTCCGAGAGGGTCAGACCAAAAAAGAAGTGAACGCGAAGGAGCCAGAAGTTACACCACACGACGCCTTATTCTTTTGAGCTGGGTGAAACAATTAGAGTCTGTGCAACAATGTTTCTCAACCCTTAACAATTTCTATAACTTTTGAACCACGGCATTGAAAACGAAATTTTCGAGTGGTGGCGGTATTACTGAAAAGGATGCTAGAGGTGAACATGGCAAATATGTAAAAATAAGAAACTTTGTAAGACAAAATGTGCGAGACCACATCAAGACATCCCCTCCAGAAGAGTCATTACTCTAGTGAACGATCAAACCGAAAATTTCCAGGAAGTCATTTAAATTTGTGAAAAATATACAGTCTGTATAAATCTGCATGTAGAGGAAATAACCGACCAGAACCTCTCATTGCAAAAGTATTGGCTGTTCGTTGAAATCTTCAACACAAAGTTTAATGTTAATCCATCGTTCAAGCCACCATATAACGATATTTGCGATCAGTGTGATTATCTTTTAGTGTGATTGCGAGACGTGCAGATTGATGAGGAGAAAATAGAATAAATGGGGAATATCAAGACCATCTAGTAGAATCTTCGAGAAGATAGGATATGAAAAAAATACAAAGAAGATGCTTCAGGGAGCAGTCTTAAACACATAATGCTATGCGTGGATCTACAAAAATGTTTTCCAACCCTAGTTTTGACCAATTCTCAGACTTTTACTCATTAAAATTGTGGACATACAATTACATGTTGTACGATGCAACCAACAAACAAACGACATGCATCATGTGGGACGAGTCCAAGGCAAGTCGCGAAGGAAATGGCCTCTGGTATGCTAAAATGGGCTTCGACAAATATTGACTCAGACCATGAGTACATTACTATTTGGTCCGATAACAATCACGAATAACTTGAGAAACCATGATACTGGCACAGATGAAGACGAAGCAGAAAATCATTAGCATTTTTTGGTTCATAATTTATAAAATTTTTTGTTTTTCCCTGAATTCTACCGTTTATTTAGAATTTTTAGGCTTATCATATTTAACAATATAAAACTAATTTCTTGCTAACTCCGTAACACGAATTTTGCTCAAAGTAAAATGGTCCATTTTTAGAAATTTGGAAGGTCATATCATCATTGACCAACTGGACTCTGAAAGTACTTCAATATGATATTTTGGAAAAAATATCCTCCGAATTACAACATTAACAAAGTTACAGCGATTTTCGGTGCAAGCAGAAATTCAAACCGCTTTCCTGGAAAAATTGCTATTTGAACTTATCACACTTTCATTCTGAGGTACGTATAGATGTAGAAGTTCTCACCAATTAAATGAAATTATGCACGCACAGAAGAGGCATAAAACTGGTGAAAGAACTTCTTACAGGCTACTGAACAGACATCTGCACTTACTGGGCATTGTTGATATTCCAGGTTGTAGTACACGTGGAATGGTGGACCAAACTGCCTCCCACGTCATAGTAGAATGTACTTCTCTCTCTCTCTTAGGCAGTACATCAGGCCAAGCAGTATTCTCGCATTTGGCGTTGCCTAAGGCTTGCTGGTTTAAGTGTTGATGCAAAAAGCGCCCAATGAACCCAATTAAGTGCCCTGGACTTTTACCGGTCCGTTTCGATTGATTGATTGAGATAGCAATAATAGATGGGGATTATCATTTTTCAATATTAACAGGTATCCTTCACTGTAGAAATATATGAAATGCTACGTCTCGCATTCACTAAAATGTTTGAGAACGGAAGTGTTACCAAACAGAAAAATATATATGATTAATTTGAATGAAGATTACGTGAAACATGATTATCAACATTTTCAAATTCTCTAGAAATATTTTGGCAGATAATTGTTCGCTGTGGAGCTATTATTTATTCAAAATGTCTAGGGATGAAAACGGAATAAATATTCTATGAATCTAACAGTATACGGTGAAAACTATTTTTAGCAAAATGAATTAGTCACCATACAGTTGAATTAGTCTTTATCACTTCATCTGAGTAATAATTTCCAGACCGCAGATTATGTTGTATTGTCTTGCGGTTCATTTCTTTAAAATCTTTATTATTAAACTTTTGGAAATCAGTAGTATTATGAAAATAACGTCTAGAGCTAAATAATCAGATGATTTTATCAATCCATGAGTAATAGTTGTTCCATTCAAATGCTATTGTGATTCATTCCTACCCCTTACTATACTTCATACGCTTTCTTGGTATCAAAATTTCATTCTAAACCTTTCAGCTTCTCCCGCTCACGCTTATCCAGCCGGTACTGCCTTCAGCATATGCTTAGCGGCGCATGCGTAAGTTCAAAATTACGAGCGAATACAGCGCGGAACATAACATTCTATTCATCCTGCCTGGAATTCAACTTTAGTTAGTTGGTTCTTGATCGTTTACCGGAGTGATATCCTGTTCGAAGACGTAGCGCAGAATTGATTGAATAAACCCAAGTGCCTTTGACATTTAATTGTTATCGACTTTGTGATACAAAAGGATTTTTACAACATGAGGACCGTCATACTTCTTATTTTCTTAACAACAATAATATATACAGGTAGGACCATATTGAAATGTTCTATTTCATGCCATATCATCATTCATCTATTTTCGATTGTACTACATATCGAAAATGGGTCGAGCTTATAAACAATAGAAGATATTTCTATTCGTATCAGCCAATCCAAGCGAAATGCAGTTGATTATGTTCAATAGCATATGATTTATAGTCTGAAGTATTGTTTATATTTTATGGTTACTTGCCGAGAATTATGATAGTTTATAAGTTATGATCTTATATGGTATAACAATTTATGTATCATCCAGTAAACAGATAAATCAGTATCCAACAAAAGCTTGCAGAATTATTGAAAAGGTGAATAGTTGAAATTTGATATACCTACCTGTATAATTAAAATTATCATAATAAACATGACAACTTGGATAACTAATATTTTCCGAGATCAATGCCACTCCAGTTCGAAGAGAGTCATAATAAATATTGCCTTCGTATGGGAGGTAGACTCGAAAATATTCTACTGACTTTGAAATGTAGAACCTCTGATACGATTCTACAACATTAATGCAGTCAGAGCAAGCTAGCTGCAATGCCAGTTTATTAATAAAACTTATTACCACCACAAGCAGCTGGTCTCGAGTTCACGATAAATGGGGATATTTCTAATGAAGCTTTTTTGCGAGTGATGCTAGTTCCTAGTTTTCACCACTAACTCACTGACTGGAATTTCACTAAAGTAATTTTGATAAAATTCTTCAAATAATTAGCGGTGAATTTCCCATACAACGAACTATATGTTTAATATAATATGAAACATTTTAATTGGAAATCCCGAAGGCTTGCAAGAAAATCTAAGGACCTCCAAATAATTGCGAAAATTCTAAAATATAGAGACTCATGATAATACCAATCCATCTCTCCCCATGTTTACGTTAATTTGTTTCTATCCTCTTCAATTGACTCGCTTGAAACAATGTGTAAAATTATACAGGTGACCTTTTATGATCGTAATATTAGGTTCACAAACAACAAGAAACTTAGTTCAAAGATTGGATCGCATAATGGACTTCAATATATACCTATAAAGAATAATGAGTGCGAAAAAATTTCAAGGATAAATAATAATAAGTTTATTGGTGCTAGATATATAGAAGTAATTCCACAGGTCAAAATTACAGACTAAAAATGTTAAAAAGGTATGTAACAGATAAAGATTTAAAAATTACAATTTGGGATATATACACTTATGTAGAAATAAAGCACAAAATCACATAAAAAAATACATGAACGAAAATCGCTTACCCAATTGTTATTTTAATACTACGTATTATAAGCAAACAGCAGACAACTTGGCCTGGGGATGGCTATTTGGGAGAACCGAGGGTGCAAAACACAATTTATTAATATTATATAAATGTTCACTGGTCTAATGAACAAATGTTCAGGAAACGATAACACAAACCAGGTTGCAGTGTTCACACTGTAGCGATCTAGGCTATTCCTGCCTTCCTTCCTCAAGATATTCAATCAAAAGGGTACGGTAATCAATGCACTTAGGATGCAAGAACAAATCACATCAACTTAGAATCACAAAGCCTTGTTACATAATACACTGAATCGGTTGCATTTTGAAAGGCCGCTCTTACTGGTCCTTTCAAAACATCTAAAATGGTACCTGCACTCCCTTAGCGAGGTAAAAGTATAGGAATGGTTGTATTAATTGGAACATCACTCTTGATACCACGCAATATATCCCACCCTGTTACCGCACATACTATTGGAGTACAAAATATTATGTCCTACAAAAATTACCTTCCTTCCGTGGTGGTGTCGTAAACAAGAAACCAAAAAGCTAGTTAACATAAAGTAACGTCTAAGCCCTCTTGTAAGCATTTATCAAATGTGCTTACACCTTTTTGTAGTTTAGAAAAAAAATGCAATTCAATAGTGAGGGTTGTTCCATTATTAGAAATGTCTATGAAAGAATGACCAATAGTGGCATTTTTAGGCACATGAAAAATGTATATAATTAAGTGTGCAAGGGTAAGTAAGTAGTCTATTCGATATTTTGAATCCGGACATTATTATTTTGATTTATTGGAAAATGATGGTACTTTCTTCAAATATCAAATAGGTTGTGTTGGCTTGAGATTAGTTGTTGTTGTTGAAACTGATGAAGACAAATCATTAGGCTTCCGAAATATTTTTTATTTGTGACTTAATTATTTACAAGATGTCACCAGAATGACTTCCAATAGGATGAATTTCAACTATATCGAAGTGGCTTTTCTAATGTTATTTCGTTTTTAATTTTTTGTCATATTTCTATCAAGTAAGAGTGATTATATCCCAATAAACTACCATTATAAATGAATAAGAACAATTAAAGGAGACACTGGAACTATCTAGCTTAGCTGTAGCCCCCTTTAACGTAAGACAGCAATAATTTAAGTTTGTTTGTGACATTACTGATCGATCTGAACTAGAAATACCTTGTCATTGTTATCTGGCAAAAGACAACATACTCATACTTGAGTATATTCAGATATTCATTTGTTTTTAATTTTCTTACAATGATTTAAATCCCAAAATTTTCTCCTAAAACTTTTAATTTTTTATCATTAATGATCTTATAGGACGGAAAACAAGATTTGAATAACAGAGATCCGTTGTAAGATATTAAAGTTCTTGTGAGTTTCAGTATAAAAATATGCATTGGACTATGACGGGTGCCGAGCTTCGGGGCTCTTCTCCTATCGGTTATAAAATGATATACGATTGCCACATCTTTATAAGAGGTATTCATTTCAAATGAAGGTTTCTAAGATAATATCAAGCTTTCACGATAACTGCTGCGTTTGTTGTGGCTAATGTCTGCTTGGACGAGGCAGTCTATTACACTGATTAAGTTATGAATTTATTGCACGGAACACTTATGTAATAATAACTTGAAAAATTATTATTATAGCGCAGTTTGTAGGTCATGTATGTTGATATATTTATACTCGTATTTATATACCTAATACTTAGAGTTTACGTCTGTACTTTTATTCATCACAATAGTTATTATTATGACCTACGTTTTTAGCGTTGCGTTTGATTTGGCCGGGGCAAAGTTGGACTCCATCTTTTGGCAAAGCAATGATACCTAACTCATTTCCTTCATGTTTATTGATGACCTAAGAAGAACAGTATCGTGTTAATCGAAAATGGAATAGGTGTGTTCAATTAACTTGAAAGCAAAAGAAACTCAGTTCATATGCATTGAATCGAAGAGAGGCATGCTCGTGGAATCTTACCACTCTGCATTAAACATGTTGATTAAAATTGAGTTTTAAGTAATTTACATTCAAAAAGTTTTGATAAACTTCTCTGAACTGAATCTTGATTAGTTTGAACTCTGTCTATAAGGTTACGAAGACTGTAGCTAAAACAAAAAATACTGAATTTTGAAATTCAAAGCAAATTTGAATAGTATTTCAAAAGCATACAGCATAGACTATCCTCAGCTTTCATGGATGGACCTACAATTTGCACCTTGTTAGGTGAACCAGATATACATTCCCAGTGAGGGAAATGTCGAGGATTTATACAAGACAGTATTATTGTTATGTTTGAAAAATATAGTATAGTGATGCGATAAAATATACTAGACCAAATAAAATAACATAATCATTAGATTCCGCTTATGTTTATACTTCTCCACCAATGAAAGTTCGTTAATAGTTTTAATTTTTCAACTACAAGAGTAGAGAATCTACAATGTTCGAGGAATATCGTGTGAAACAGCGGTGCAATGTTGGGAGAGGTGTTGAAGGTTTGGAGGTTATATGCATAAGGAAATACCCAAGTTGCAAATAGTTCCAATACTTCGCCATTTGATACAAAGATGAATTCTGGTAGAAATAAGTTCGGCAGGTTTCGAGCTTGACAATCAAGGAGTGAACAGCTGGAACTTGATAAGTTCACCCACTTGGGATCTTTCGTGGTGGAATAACAGACGAAATTTCTGATCAACACCGACCATAAAAATATTTATAGAAAATGTTCTACGACGTCCTACAGACTCAATGAATCCGTAAGTGTGACATCACAGATCCGACAAATAAGTACCTATCTTCTGAATAGAATCTGAGCGTATGTTTGTGAACTACAAACATGTGATGGAAAGTCGGTAGGAGTGTACCATCATCTGCAAAGCTGTAGACGGGACAGTAGGTCACCTCTAGCATGTATTTAATACGAAGCAGAAACAAAGTTGGTGCCAAAACAGTGAGATTCCTGTGGAACATCAGCGTTACCAGCCATTGTATCAGAGGAGGCGACTCCGTCAATCACCACATGGGGTGATCTATCTGAGATAAAACTCGATAGTACAAAGTTGAGGCCTAAAACTATATGACGGGAGTTTTCCAAGAAGACCTTGTTGTCACACACGGTCGAAAGCTTTGGAGATATACAAAGCTACAGCTAGAGATGCCCCATATTTTCAATAGAATGCCATGTACGTGTTACATAAGCAAGCAGGTCTCCGGTCTATCTAAGTGACGAAGGCCATATTGCCGGTCATTTGTGGTCATTACTTAGAAATTACAGATAGTAGTGCAATGTGTCTATGATTATAGGGAAGGGTCTTCTTTTTGTTCTTTGGAATTGGTTGGATTCTAGCTTTCTTATAGCTGGAAAGAAACACATCAATTTTGTATAAAATGACACAGAACCTGCAAAGCTGGTATTAATTCTGGAGCACCTGACCCAAAGTGGAATTTGCTGCAAACTTTACAGCAAAAAGGTCGAAATTGCTTATGGTATAGTGTGACATGATCTTTGGATAGAGGAGGGAATGATCTGGAAATGAAATTTCTTTCAATTGCGTTCGCGAAAGTCCAAAATGAACCGGAGACATTGGGGCATTCGATAAGCTGATCTTATTCTGGCGTTATATGCCTCTTCCGTTGGATCTATTGTGCGATTGAAGATATTCCTGATGGCTTCAACATATTCTGTTTTGATCTGCAGACATGGCTTCCCGCATCAAAGACAGTATGCTGGTTGTTTTAAATCGACGGACTTAGAACATATTTTATTGAACCATGGTACATCAGATGATGGTGATTTGTTGGTATGGGTTATGAAAGTTTCCAGTCCCAGTATGATATCTCTTTGGTACATTCTGAATAGTTCGCTATCAACGGTTATTATCTTCTCTACTCGAATCAGTTGAATCTTATATAAATGTCAGTTAGTTTCCGTTATGTAACTGGAGACGCTCATTCAAAGTATACCTAATAAAATGTTATAAATTTTAGAAACAATAGAGGGACATGTGATAATTGTTTATGACTAGATGTACTCAGTACAAACACACTTGCTCAAGGTTGTTTACATAAGCAATTTCTTTCCATACTATGAATTTGTTTCATGTTGTAGGTAAGGTTATTTTACGTTTACTTGTTAACTGGTAATCACCGTAAAAATAGATTATAGTTATGTAAATATTTAACAGTTTCACTATTATCATCAAAATGACCGTTCCATGCTAATAATATGTTTAAAGCTAATCTCAGACACGGAATTTATTTTTACAAGTATGTGTAACTAAATCATTTTAAAGTAAATATAACACCGTATAAAAGCTGAAGCAAGTGATTTCTAACATTGTTTGAATTACAACTTATGAAATTTTGTACAAATGTAAAACACCTCTGAAGTTTTTGTCACATCTCGAAACTGATAAGTTAACAGTTAGAAAATATGTTTAATAGATTCAGCCATAACGTGATGAAAATTCTTGAATAAAATTTTATTTTTGTTTGGGAAATATATCCTCAACATTTGCAAGAGCTCTGAGTTAATAGTTGCAATTGAATTCAGATGACGAACAACACAATTTCGCGTTGTTATGAACACGTTAAAGCAAAAAATAGATTAACCGGCTCTTGGTCTATTCTGTACGAATACCCTAGATGGTAATACAGCACGATGAGTGTACGTCGAGGCCCTTTTGCCGTACATGCCGACAGCAGGTGGAAAAGCGTCTCAGGCGCTATTCGACAGGCCCTGAAGCTGACATCAGGACACTGCACACCCATCACGTTGCAGCGATAGACCAAGGTGTTGATTACGCCTTCTTGACTCGCTGCGATAAGTCCCTCGGTCTCAGATGTAAGACCGGCCGACCTTAGGTTCCCGCCTGAGCCTAAGATCTTGCTCCGCGGCATTTATCTGGGCTTTCAGGCGAGAAGGTTGAAACTCGAGGTTGCCCTCTAGTTGGCCTTCTCGACAGATGTGAACTTCGAAGTCAAGTTCTTCTGCAGCTTTTTGTGCTGCCTTAACGATAAATGTCCCCACTCCAGCCAATTCGTGACTTTTGACAAGGCACAGGAGGAGGTCCAAACTCCTAAAAACTTAACAAGCCATACTCAGAACCGATGATGACCCTCCAGACTAAGGAGTCCCCTACCTCCCCGATGACGTGGGAGATTAATGATATGCATCATTTTGCAGGTGTCTTTATCGAGTCTATGCAGCTCATCGACCGTCCATTTCACCACTCCAAAAGAGTGGAGCAGGATTGGAACGGCAAGCATATTTGTTGCAGACACCCTGTTCCCACTCGAAAGTTCGGAAGACCAAATCTTTCGAACAAGGTTTCTTTACTTGCCGCGGAGAGCTACGTTTACCTGGGAAGCGTCATAATTAGGACGCTGTTCAATTTCCAGGTATCGATAGGTTTCTCCAGCATCAAGATACTTAAAGATGGTTCAGTCAGCAAGCTGCATATCCTCATGCACTTCCGAAGATCGTCCTTTCCTCATATGAAACACTGCGCGCTTGTCCAGTTCCAACTCAATGCCTACGGCGGCTCGTGTATATTCTTGAACCATGTTGAGAGCTTGATGGAGTCTTTTCTCACCAGAGGCATACAGTTTCATATAACCCATGTAAAATAAATGAATGTTCGGATGCCTCCGGTCGTTCGGTGGTCTAGAGTAATGTAATATTCACGAGTCCGTCTTCACGCAACGGAGAGCAGCAGCAGTGAGATGTTGAACAAGGCGTATCCTTGGAAAACACACCTGTTGAATGTTACTAATTCGGTCAAGACTCGTCGTGCACCATGTGATGGCAAAACGAGTCTTCCAGAGTCCGTTTCCGACCGTCAGTGGTTGTGAATTATGTACCTTCGGTTTATTACATAGGGATTTAGGTAATATATTTTTTGTTTCCCATTCTTTTATCAATATATTATTTTTCGTTCGTATAATATGTGTAGGTTGTGTACGGACCAACCCTACACAACCACCAAAAATCTATGGACTACCAAAGCTACATAAAGAAAGTATTCCATTGAGACCTATTGTTTCATGTGTTCAAAGCCCGTTATATAATTTATCAAAATATCTTGCTAACGCAATATCACCTATTTTAGGCAAATCTGACTATCATATTAAAGATTCATGGGATTTCAAAGAGTTTATTAATAAAGTAGAAATTGCTAGCAACCAAAAACTAGTTAGTTTAGACGTCGTATCCTTATACACTAGTATCCCCATTGAATTGGCCAGAAACATAATTATCAAAAAATGGCCAGATATAAAAAAACATAGTGATTTACCTCAAGAAGAATTTTTAAAAGCTGTGGATCTCACTTTAAATTCAACCTATTTCCAGTACCATGATTTGTTTTATTCACAAACAAATGGCTGCGCTATGGGGGCACCTATTTCTAGTGTTGCAGAACTAATAATGGAGGATCTTGAAACTTCTGTTATAAAAAAAATTAAACTATCCCCTCCCCTTTTTTGAACGTTTTGTTGACGATTGTATTACATGTTGTCCCGAAAACTGTATAGAAGACATTAAAGAAAAATTCAATCAATATCATAATGAATTACAATTCACATCATAGATTGAAGTTAATAAAAAATTAAATTTTCTAGATATGACACTAATTAATAATGATACAAACATATTAACTACCTAGTATACCAAACCAACTTTCTCAGGTAGATACTTAAATTTCAACTCTGTTACACCAGTAAATCATAGAAAGAGTGTAATAATAGGTGTAGCTGATAGAGCCATCAAACTCACCTCAGCACAGTTTCGAGAAGAAAGTATACAAAAAGCTAAAAAAACATTAATACAGAATTCATACCCAACAACTCTAATAAACAAATTATTCAAAGAACGAATTCATAGATTCCATAATAAAACGGAAAACATGAATAAAGAAAATAATAATGACAAAAATAATAAATATATTTCAATCCCATATGTGAAAGACTTATCGGAAAAAATCAATAAAACTTTGAATAAATACAATATTACAGTAGCACACAAAAGTACAAACAATTTGAAGTCAATTTTTACTCAATTAAAAGCTAAAATACCCAAAGATAAAATAACACATAGTGTTTATGAAGTATCGTGTGCTCATTTTCCTTCTAAATATATCGGACAGTCATCACAATATATTTCTGAAAGAATGAAAGGCCATAAATATTCAAAAAATGTAACAGCGTTAAAAAAACACGAAATGCAAACTAAACATACGTTCAATTTAAATGAATTTAAAATCTTAACAGTAGAACACAATCAAAAAGCCAGAGAAGTACTTGAGATGTTACACATAAATAAACAAAAAAATAGTATTAATGACCGATCAGACATTAAAGGGCTTGGAAATATTTACAATATTATAATGTAATAATTTAAAACAACATAAAAATAATAACAGATGGTAGTTTGATATTATCCTGTGGAATAAAGCAAAAACGCAGAACTGAACTATGAAAGGTGACAGTAGTGGTTATCCGATCTCTGTTGATATTATGTTATGTCAATTAGTGTTTTGTAAATGTATTTTATAGGTATGTACAAGTAAGAATATTGCATGTTACAATAATCATTGCTCATAGTTTATAATATATAATACAAGTGCTTGTAGTTCCACGATTTTAAAGTAATAACATAAGTTTGAACACTAGTCATTATTAAACAATATATATTTTTGTAGAGAGAATTATCTTCTGATGATGGGATCTGAATCCCGAAACTAGTAAAGATGTGTGAATAATCTACGTGTTTCAATAAGCCGCTACTCCCAAGAAAAATAAACTAAATGAATATATATTTATATATACTATTCTGCTATATTAAAATACGATAACGCATCTCAATTTTATCATATGAAAAACTTCTGTAGTTTCTCGTTTCACTATTGCTTTTGGAATGACGTCTTCACAGATGAGTAAAAATTAATAAAAACAGAAAAAATAGATATTCATGTTATTTTTCCCTACGATTTTTGAGATGGGAAAACTCAAATTTATATTTAGTGCCTCAAAAAATATAGAGATCCTACTATTAAAACTAAATCAACTTTTTCTAGATAAAACTGTAATATAACCTGGAAGAAGTTGCTTATATGTTTATTGTTTGACTTATTATTCTAGTTATCGCACTTGCTAGATGTAAAAATTATTTATTCGGATACATTCAGTATATGAAACAATATGTAATCTAAATAAATTACCTATCATTTGAATATATTTTTGCTGAAGGCATGGTATGAAATATTTGATAAATTCATTTTTACTTCTCCTTGTCCAAAAGAACTTGCCCTAGTATTCGTTGGATGTCGGACAAACTATGTAATTATTGCTTTCCAATTCCTTATTTGTAAAACATCACATGTGGCAATATATTCAAACGTACACTCAGTGTATCAAGTTCAAGAATGAGATAAAATCATCTGAGCATCTCAGTATGGTTTGGTATTGAATTTATCTATTGAAACATGAACATTTATATTTTGTCATTACTTGGTTTTCTATATAAATTTATTGTATTTGTTGATAAAAAATATTAGTTGCAACATGCGGGCATAGAATATTATTCCACATACTGTACTGATAATAGATAAGTACAAATAAGGGGTTCCATAAAATTGAAAACAGTAAGTTACTGAGTTAGTGCGAACGTATTATTTCTGCAACCTACATCGTTGGTTGGAACTTTTCAAAAATAGATTTGCTACATTTTAAAGTATTCCGCATCTTTATATAGGACAGTAGATGCTGCAGTAAATAATAGTCTATTTTATTTATCCCACAGGATATGCGCGATGCTGTTCAGTCATTACGTATGGGTTAAGGAACCTTACACAATCCATCTGTGATATAAATGTAGCTTGTCTTAAGTGATTTCTGAATTACATTTAGTCAACACCTACATTCTCCGTTTTTACGTAAATTCTGCCTTTGTATGTCTCTGCTCTAATTAAGTATAATCAATTGTTTCCAAGAATAACATCACAGCTTCAGCGATTTCGATGACCTTGTTTGCCGCTACCGCAAGTAGTAATGGACGATGCTTTAATCGCATTTGTTCTTGTTCTGGATCGATTTAATTTTTGAAAACGGCTGCATTAATATGTGTTATTGTACGGAAAATCTGATTTTTGTATATTTGATCGTACTTATTCTTTTAGCAAATGTTTTGATTGAAGAACTCTCGAATCCATATGAAAAAACTCGTAATCTTTTAGTAATGTAAGTTTGAGCCATATAACCGGCATTTCAAGCTTGTTTCATAGATGTTAACGCTTGCATTTTGCTAGCCCCTATTATTAATAGTCAAATTCTTAACGTAATTTTTGTAATAGTAAATTTAGATTGAAAATGGAATCTAAATAGAAACATTTTTTGTCGTGTCTTAACGTTTTATGTTCTTTTCATACTTTGAAATTTCAATTTCCGTCCTCGAAAATATGTTCAAAATAGGGTTTTCCAATTTTTCATTGCAAATTGCACTACATCTATTGAATTAAATTCGTTCACATTTCATTCATTCCCTTCTTCGGGTTATCATGTTTTCTGTACTCCATTCACGCGTGGGCAGAAAAGCAATAATTCGTTTCAATAATAGCTAACTAAGTTTATATTTCAAGAGTTTAAAGTTAAATGGTTAACTTAAGTAACCTATTTAATTTGCGTCAGTTATGTTACTTAACCGCATGAGTACATAACGATAAATAAACAAGTAACTTTATTTAAAGAAATAATTCATAAAATCTAATAGCATTGCGAAATTTCAAACCTGCTTACTGAGGCGAATTATTTCGAGATATGATGTAGTAAGATAAACAGTGTTTTAGAATGCAGTGTATGCTATGTAGAACTTCCGCAGGATTGAACTGAATCATCTTTAGAAATGAAATTGGAATGAACAAGTTTTGTCCATTATTCATTTTAACATTTATTTTGTTTGGTCTTATATTTGTAGACTATATCAGATTGCTGTTGTGTTTCTTAGTCAATTTTCGTTTATCGTTTCTTTCAACAGAAAATGTGCCCTATTCGATATATATTTCATTCCATCGGGGATAAGTTAACTTGATGTCTGTCTAGATAATGTGTTAGATCGTAATGAAGAAAAAGACCATATACCATACGCCGCGCCGATATGCTCTGGCCAAGATTTTACGATAACTTATAGAGGAGGAAATTGAAATATTCGTGATTATATCGTAGCTACCTGACACGGGCTAATACTGATTATTAATATTATCCATACCGAATAGATAATGACTCTACCATTTACTTCTGGAAGTATCAGGGGTGCTCAAACATTTCTGACCTTTATATTATATTATACCTAATATAATAACTTATCTGAAGATCTACTGAGCGGAAGTTGCAGGCGACAACCCTCAAGGAAAGTAACACATACAATTTTTTACGCGTTCCCACAAGGAAAAATGTCGTAACGACAATTGAAATCATATTCAACGGTGATAAAATTCACGTAAATAGAGGACGAGTATCCTCTTCGTCACTCATTATGTTGACTTTAATATAAGATTCGTGGCAAACTCCTTAATTCGCTCAATATCATTCTGAATTATCATACTTTCACGGCTCTCTAGTTCGATAATTATAGCCCGTAGAAACAATAAATATTTACAAAAGCTGTACCAAATATTCTACAATACTCAGAAACAGAGATATTGACCAATAACCGAAAAAATTTGAAAATTTCAAAGTCCTTTCTATGTAACACACACCTTATGTTTCTCCAAACTTGATTTTCTAATTGTGGCCTTAGTCCCTATAATACATCTAAAAATTATAGATAGGACTTTTGAAAGGAAACCCATTTGTTTGTTAGATACCCATACAGTATCGGAAAGTATTTATCTTGGGTATGGTGGTTTCATGAGAGCGTAAAGAATACCTTGCTATATGTTGAGAGAGCATTACAATTTCAGGACGGTCAGCTCAGGATGTAGGACGTCAGTATCATACCAGCACCAGTCGGAACAATGTGCGAGTCGCTGTGTACGCGTCGGGTGGGGTAAGAGGAGGGGCGCACAGCAGTGCGTCTCTCTTGTTTATGTGGTATTATCATATCATTGCGTTCCTTGTTGCTCGTGTAGATTTATGTCTATACCCCAAAAGAATTGTTTCCGATACCGTATATTGGCTGAACTATGCATGATTTCAATTACAATGTGGATATAACTGTGCTTCAAAGCATCCCATACATCATACGTGATGTGCTAAGCAATTTTATATACTTAGTTGTTATGTTAATGTGTTTGTCAATTATGCACTTGAATGAGAATTCATTAATTCTTAAATATAATATTTTCGTTCTTGAGTTTCGGCGTTTATTACCATTGCCAATCGACCTGACACTGGTTTCTAAGAATGGTTATAAGCAATAAACAATTGAGGGCGAGGAAAGCGGAAAATACGGTACCAGTGCGCGTAAATTGGCGGACAAGTTTAGTGTTGGAAGAACACAAGTGAATGATATTCTCAATAATGAAATGTAATTAAAAAAAAATTTGAGGAAGGAGGACTAATGCACTTCAAAAACGGAAATTTCTAAAAAAATAAGGCTTTGCTATTGACCAAAAAGTTTATGATTGATTTTGCAAAGCTAGAAATAAAAACGTTCCTATATTGGGACCATTGATAAAGGAAAATGCTCTAGAAGTATCCGAAAATTTGAAAATTAACGGATTAAAGACTTCAAATGGCTGGCTGAATAGGTTCTGCAAGAGACACGACATCAATTTTAGAGCAATTTGTGGTGAGTCCGGTGACGTGGACGGAGTAAGTGTTGAAGATTGGAAAATTAAATTGTCAATTATCAATGACTGAAGCTGAGGATATTTTTAATGGGGACAAAACCGTACTACGATTTGGCAATGCCATACAAAATGTTTGCTTTCAAGAGTGATAAATGTGCTGGAAAAAATCAGCTGAGCAATGAGTGACACTTCTTTTTTGCTGTAACATGAATGGTGACAAGGAAAATCCACTAGATATAGGAAAATGCAAAAATCTGTGATGTTTCAAAGGAGCAGATGTAAATAAATTGCTAATAGAATGGGTATCCAATGAAAACAGCTTGTGTGACAACAGGGGTAATGAGTGTTTAGCTGAAAAACTTTGACAAAAAAATTAAAAGCCAGCGGAGAAAAGTTCTTCTATTCTTAGATAACGCTACTTCTCACCCAAAAATAGAATTGGAAAATGTTCTAACTGTTTTTCTGTATCAAGGGATAATGCAAAATTTTGAAACAAAATATAGAAAAGTTTTCATAAGAAGTCTTTTGGCTTTTACGAACACGGAAGATAATTTTGAAATTTAATGCAAAATTTTAAAACAAAATGTAGAAAGTTTTGATAAGAAGTCTTCTGGCTTTCACGAACACGGAAGATAATTTTGAAATTTGGAAAGAGCAGAAAAAAGCATAGATTTGTCAATTGTTATGGTATGGGTATTTGCAGCATTGAAAAATGTTTCATCTGTGACTATAAAAACATGTTTCCAAAATGCTGGATTTATGGACACGATCCAAGAAGATGAGGCTTTCGAAGAAGAATAAGACATTTCAGTTAGTTGTCTTCCCTCTTAAAAAATATGCAAGGAAATCCAGATGTCGGAAAAATTTTTTATCGACTCAGAACTCTTAACAGAAAACCCAGATTTTGATTTGCAGGAAATAATTCAGGAATTCACTGACAAAGGAAACATAACCTACCCTATAGCAGATGAAGAATGTGAAAGCGATCAAGACGAAGAGATTTTGTGTTCATCCGTGCAAAATATGAGTGAAGGACATGAAAAAATTTATTGGAAAATACAATGGCGATCTGACCATTAATCTTAATGAAATGTTGGAATGAAGTAACCTAAAACCAAAATAAATAATTTGAAAAAGACTTCCATTGAAGTTGGGTCTAAAGTGTAATATTCAATTATTTAAAAGTGGTTTTGTATTCCAGTTACATCACATTATGATGGATATGTAAGTTCATAATAGTACATATGTAATTGTTGTTATTTCTTTCACATAATGCTCCAGAGTTTGTATTCCTTTATAGCGGTCACCCCTCTAAGCCGCCAAAATTTTATAATATTTTAAGTGACCGATTTTGAGAAATTTCAATGTATTTATGATGTTTGCCGAACTTGAGGGTTTTTGAACCAGTAAATAATATTCCATCTTCAGGAAAAGTTTGATAACTGATGTTTTCATATTAGTTATTCATTCAAAGATATAGTAACTGCATATGCATTATTAGTTCCTGGGTTTGCTTTTTCGAATTACGTATTACAATTCTTGTATTTCTCCCTCTTTCAGATATGGTATGAACCATTATCTATTATGATATAGGACGATCTGTTTCTATTTGGAAGCAATTGCCCTTGAAACTGCTATTCATGAAAGATGAAAGTTCTTAGGGTTTATTTTTCCATGATAATACGGATTGCAAGTTTTGGAATCAAAAACTTGCACAAGATACCGGTCATCAAATTATTATTCCACAAAATTAAATTGCCTTTATTAAGACAAACATCTTTCCAGAAAGGCTTAAAACGGATGTTTCCGCGAAAATCCGGACTTGTTTTAGGCCGGTTAAAATAGTCCCCTTATACTACGTATAGTGACTGTGAGGGGAGTAAAATCAAGTGGCAGAATGACCCGAGAGCTTTTTGTCTATAACAATCAAGTGAAAAAAATTAAGACGCCTACAATAATAAGCTGAAATTTAATGCAGAGAATAATTGAAAAAGTTTCCACTCCGATATATTTTCCATTTTAAATACCATAGTTCATTGGAATTCTCATTTTTTGTTTCAAATTTTGGGCAGCATCCATACCTGATTTTTTAGGAAGGTTTCGACTTCTAGAACACTAATTTCACCTCCCGCAGATGAACGGAGTGGTGATTTTTAATATATACATATATATAAATTTTTTTACCGTTTTTTGGAATTTACGTGAAAAATATGAATTTTTGATGGAATTATCAGGAGAGCAAAGTTGTAGAGTGAAAATTTCCTATTTTTATGTTCCAAGACTTTTTTTAAGTTGCGTATTTTCACCGCTAGAACGCGCCATAGAAGCGCACCTTCACGTAAGTACATTGAGAGATATATTCTGAATTATGAAGATACTTAGATAATTTAACATAGGAAATTCTGGCCAATTAGGCAGAGAAACTTTAAAACTGTTGTGAATGTGCGTGAATAGTTGATCTATAGCGGAGCATCGAATCGTTTGTATTGTGTTCATCAATGATCTACTATCCTTTCAGAGGTTTGTATTTACTATCTGACGGGACCAAAGTGGTTTAATTGGTAAACACGCTGGACTAGACATTCAGTAATGTGAGTTCGAATCCCGTTTATGGTTCAATGTTTTACGTTTATTCATCTTTATAATAGTAGTAGTAGTAGTAGTATTTTATTCAAGAAGCATTACATTGCATTCCCATAACAACTTGGAATCCATGTATACTCCTAAAAACCTTACCGGATTTGGGTTATCTGTAATATCTATAGTTCTAAGGCTAAAGATAAGTTTATTTGTTTTCCCCTCATTTAGCATTAACTGATTAGCTGTGAACCAATCAGATATTTCCGACTGCGTCTCCTCCAACTCACCAATCAAGGTGCTCAAATTATTATTTTTATTTGCTGCAGTTGCATCATCAGCGAATATTGTAAACTGACAGTTTGGAAAATTATATGGTAAATCATTTAAATAAATTATGAAAAGTATAGGGCCTAAAATTTAACCTTGTGGTATCCCTCTTTTTACTTCCTGTATGTCAGATTTATCACGCTTTAATACAACTTTCTTTTTTCTGTTATATAAAAAACTTTTAATAAGATCTATACTATTATCACTAAACTTATGATATTTAAGCTTGTTAATTAGTAGGTCAAAGGAGACACAATCGAATGCCTTACTAAGGTCACAGAATATAACACTGGTAAAGTTTCCATTTTCGTACCCTTCATTGATAAATTCTGTTAAAGAGTTTATAGCCAAGCTTGTGGACAAACCACTTCTAAATCCAAATTGAGCATCGTTTAGGAGGTTGCTGCTTTCTAAAAATTTTGAGATTTCTGAATTTATGGCTCGCTCTAACATTTTCGAAAATATCGGTAATATTGATATTGGCCTAAAGTTTGAAGGAACATTTGAGTAATCAGCTTTGTGAATAGGAATTACTCTCGCTATCTTCAAACATTCAGGAAACTCTTTGTTTGTTATACATAAATTTAATAATTTTGTAAAAGGAATAATAATAATATTACCAATAGTCTTTAATATCTTTGTGTTAAAACCATATATGTCTTTAGTATTGGAATTTTTCATACTATAGATAATGTCTCTTACTTGTATATAAGTTAATTGGTTAAAATTAAGACTTATTTCAAGTTGTTTATGAGCAATTTTTTTTACATATTCTTGACTAGTAATTTTAGATTTGGGTAGTTCGCTGATTACTTTTTCTGATAGATTAGTAAAATAATTGTTGAACTCTTGTGCAGTAACATTACTTTGCAAATTTGTATTTTTGGTTTTTTTGTGACTCTATGTTTATTAATAAGTTCCCACATAGATTTTATGGGGTTATTCGAATTAGAAATGATGTTATCATTTGCAGAACGCTTAGCTCTAGCAATTGCAGCTCTGTATTTGGCCCTGTAGCTTTTTATTGCAATGTTAGCCTCTTTTGAATTTAAATGTTTGTTAATATCTTGCATTATTAACAAATTCTGGCGCACATTACTTTGAGATTTGTGTCTTTTGTATTGTTCTTTACATATTGAGTTTTTCCTTTAAAAGCTAATTTCATACCCACACAGAGCATATCAACAAACTGACTGAATTTTTGATTTGTATTTAGTGTATTATCTTCTAAAAATTTCCAATTTATATTTTCCACGTAATTATAAAAAATATTTAAGCCAACTTTAGTAATAGGTGTAATTTTATACTTCTCTTGTTTTATTTGTTCTGCTTTTTCAATACCAATATTAACTGCCAAGTGATTCGATAAATTTAAATCTATTATTTCTGCGTGATAATTTGATACTTCCGCATTTGTAAAGATATTGTCCAAGCATGCTTTCTGTCTGGTGTTTCCAAAGTTCCAATGTTATTTGATTTTTATTATTAAAATTTAAATTAAAATCACCATTAAGAATCACACATCCCTTAAAATTTCTGATTTCTGATAGTATCTAAAACATGAACCAAAATATCTAAAAACATTTTAAAGTCACCCGCAGGTGATCGATAGACCGTTATAATTATCAGGGAAAGTATTTTTGACTCAATTGCACAAACCTCAGAATGAATTTCAGTAGATAATTTTAATATGTCTGTTCTTACCACACAAGAATCGACCAAATTTTTCTTTGCAAATATTGCCACTCCTCCATGTATATGCGATTTCCGGCTAAAATTTGCAATATGTTCATAATTATTAAGTTTAAGAATATCAAACTCATCTCTGTTTAGCAATGGTTCGCTGAAACAAAGAGCGCTGCAATTTATTTTTTTCCGCGATAAGTGCGTCTAATTCGTGAGTTTTATTTCGTATGCATTGGATATTAATGTGTTATATATTTACAAAATGACTATTTAAGAAAATAGTTTTGTCGGAAATATTTTCGTCAAAGCTCAACGCTATTGAGGTGGATGGCTCCTTCGGTGAAAAAATCGATACTATGTTAAGCTATTTTCATAATTCAGAAAATGTAATTCTATATCTCTTATTGTGCTTACACGAAATTGTGGCCAATTTGGCCAAGAAACTTTAAAATTGCTTATATACATATCCCAAAAACCAAGTCTATATGCTGCTCAAAATCTTTACGTTTCAGACGATTTTTATGTCTAATTCCGGTGGACTACCATATATTTTAGAAGTAGATTGGAGGTGTGAATACTCTTCAGAATAATAAATTCAGGGAAACGTTGGCAATTACACGAGTAGCATACCCTCTTTGTATTGATCGCATCTATAGGCTATGTGGCACATTTACTTTGCCACATGCGCTATTTAAACTGGTAAACTAATTATGGTGAAAGGTTCAACAGCAAAGCGCAAAGCTTAGAAAAACTGAATATCACTTCATGTATTTTTATATTATTTTTCCTTTATTGGAATTTCCGTTTATATTCTTTATAGTTTTAGATACAACTGAAAGCTTATTCAACTATTCTCTTCACTTGTTATCATATTATAATGACAATTCATACAAAGAATCATGTTTTCATTAAATTCTGCATAGCCATTAAAACATGACGTTAATAGACAAAATCGGTAGCGATGTAACGTTTACGAAACCAACATGTATCGTCCATTTAGAAAAAAGCATCCCTATTTCTGTTAATATTATTATTTGTATATAAGAAAATAGGTGTTTGATAATCTTCCAAATTATTTCTCTTGTGCCTCCTAGTCCTCAGATAGCAAAAGCATTTTTACTCTTTAGAGTAAAAACAATCGAAATCTTTGTACTTGGTTGATTTGCGGTTTATTATGAAATAAACTTAAATATGTGTTTTTGAATTCCAACCAGTTTTCACATTCACCCTCAAAACTTGGTAATTGAATAGTAGGTAATTTTACCGAATTTGAGGGTAAGTAATGAACACCCTAACCCAAATTTGCAACCGACCCTCATTCACTACCAGCGACTTATTCGAATTTATTGGTTGCCGTCAATTGTCTAATTAACGCATTGGCTGGTGCCTGATTTTCATGAAATTGAATTTTGAACTGTTCACGTTCGTTGAATTCCGTCTCTACATCTAATGATGAGCTTCAATTGTCATTTGATTGAATCTCATCGAATTCTCTCAGAATTAAATCAAATCTTTCAACTCTTTGTTCTAGTTGAATGACATTTTTTGTATCTTCAGACGGTTCAAATTTTGTTAAATATTTGTTGTTACTTTGCATTTTCTTAAATCTCGATTTTTAATCAGCGCATTTAACTATCCATTGCCATAACTTGTTCAGACAAATGACAAATCCAAATTTGCTTAAACAGCTTATTAAAAAAGGTAAAGAAATAAAACTCAATTATTAAATGCGTTACCTTGTTTGCTGATAAACTCCTTCAAATTTGTCACCTAGACTTGTGACCACTGCTAGTTCGTCCCTTTTGTCGCTTCAATTTAATGCCAATATTTCTATATTCGCTCGGATGGCCATGTCGATTCTGTATAAATGGATTGTAGGTTAATCTTTTTATTTGAATGATATCATAATATGGCAATGATAATACCTTATGAACTATAAGTACAGTTCTTTTTATGCATGAAACGTTTACTTTATTATTCCTTTTGACTTTTTCTCTGTCAGTACTTTCATTTACTACTCAAAACCAAAACCAACTTTCGCTTGATGCATTTGCTATTTTTATTGCCTCTCCTTTAGTCGCTTCATGGAATGTTCAATAGATTCAATGAAAACATTAAGTATATTGTGTAGTAACCAAGAATTTAACTCGGGATCAATTTAGTTGAAATTATCATTTAACACCCCTATAAGTTGAATACTGACATGCTGGTCTCAAATGAATCACCTACGTTTGTATAGGGTCCTTGCACTAGAATAAATAGTACTTAGATCTAGTTAGGAGTGCTATATTTTTGTTTCACTTTCCACACCCACACCAATATACGAATAGTTGTAGGAAATTACTTTGACATTTCAAACAGCAGTGTTTCTACTTTATAAATATTTTTATCTCCACATGTCAAAATTCCTCTAGTCGAAATTGAATCTTTTTATCATTTACTAAAGAACTAATTGCTAATAATTTTAATTTCGCTCACTCGTAACACATTTTTGTTTGTACCTTCACAGATTTGGTAATAAATTACGATGTACCAAAATTTGTCAAATAATTTCATGGCAACAGATACTTCGTTGAAATATTACATTTTGTACTCAATGCATATTTTTCTGTACCCGCAATAATTTTGTAAGTTGACCAGGATCGAGAAAATTCACAAGTAATTCGCCAACTAAGTTTGGAATTCAAAAATTTTCTTTATATCGACCGCATGCATAAAACTAAATTCTATAAATAGATATACATCCCACTTTATCATTTGATATGCACCAATTGTGCACAATAGATTCATAGTGAAAACTATCTAAAATACAAAATGCACCAATTTTATCTCTATAATAAGAGCGTGCTTTTGCGCAAATAATTGTTTTTGCTCTTGAATGATATAATTTCAATAAACATTAATTATGTTTCCTCTAGAGATGTTATCAAAATTAAATAGATCCATCACGCTACTATTTGTGTTCTATAAATTAATATAGAAAGCAAGCAACATCGAGCTCATCCAATATCAATCGTAAACGACCGATAATATGACGGTTTCCATCAGACATCAAAAGGAGACCCGCTTGACCACATACCACATGTATGATAGACATCCATTGAAAAAGTTAGGAAATATTTAGCATTGGACATTTCCAAAGCATTGGATCTTGTCTGGAACCAACTTCTGTCATATGGTTTGCCATCCCAACTTTGTGGTTCATTATTGAGTTTTTTTTTCATATAGATTCCATTTTATGATTGACTGAGTCTTCTCAGATACAATGGATGCCAAAGCTCTTTTTCTACAGGGATCTGTTTTGGTACCAACTTACTTTCTACTCCTCTTTCTTTTTGATCTCCTGTTGCGTCCACCGCCTTCCATATGATGGTATACTTCATACCGTATATCATATAATGAAGACAGAGTGCAAGACAGAGACAGTTCGATGTAATAAATGAAGATCTGGCAAGAATTTTCAAATGGGGATCTGATAATCTAGTAGAGTTTATTACAACTAAAACTCGGGTTTGTATTTTCTCCAGGAAGGTGGATCCCTCACTCCCTAATATGATGATGTCAGGTATAACTATTCCTATGAAATCCTCAATATCTATGCTCGTTATCATCACAAACCTTACCCTCTCATCTTTCTCTCATGGTCTACAAAGCTTAGATTCGAGTTGTCCTAGAGTACTCTTAACATGTTTGTATCTCTTTTTGACGTACGTATCTCTTTTTCGAAAACGCAAACAAACTCTGTGAGTTATAAAGTTTAGTTAACTGAACTACAATGATTTTGCAGAAATCGAAAAACCTCATAATAAGTTTCAGATTGCTCACTTGGCATAAGATGAACACTAATGAAATAATAATAATTGTTTTTGTATTTAACAACATTCAGAGAAAAACCTTCTATCGTCTTACCCTTTACTATATGATATGAAATTTTATCGATATTGCGAAATAAAACGCTTTGTGTAGTCCAAACTGGACACGTTCATTTTTTATTATGCTTAGCGAACATAAAAGATGCCGTAGACTCACAGAAAAACAGGTTTCACATTTGCATTTTTTCGGTGATAATCATCCTTTTCCTGGAATAGACAGTTTACATATTTTACATAGCCACCTAATATAGGCTTGGAACTAACTTGTTGGAATCTCCGGAAATTTATAAACACAAAAGCACTGATCAAAAGACCTACTTTATATTCTCCATTATTTAAAGTAAACTAATTTATTCATTCTACGAATTATTCTCCTGATTAGCTTCTATACTCCGATGTAATTACCAAGAAAATACTCAATATTAGAATATGATAACCCACCATGTAATACCGTATATTCATGAATGATCAACCACAGTAATCATTTGCTCTCTATAACCTATTTTTATAGGATTTACTTTTTATTATCATAATAAGTTCCCTAAATTAAAAAAAAGCCTTGTACTATTTATATTATATGTATGATAAATAATTTTAACCGCGATTTATTTTCGCGCGATACACTGACGTAGCAATGAATTGACGTCGCTATAAGTAATTATTGTCGGCGATGAATTGACGGTAATTCGCATTCATTGTATATCATCCTCATGTAGGTACAATCATGATTCCGCTAAGGTATTATTTTTTGGGGAAACTCAACTGAAGTTCCTGACATCTTTACACCCCTGATCAAACTCTTCGAAGCTTGTAGCCTACAGAGAGAGTTGCAAAGCAAACATTCATTAAATATAATATTCTCACAATATATTGCATATATATTCATGAATCTGTAATCTTTGTTTGCGAAAATTGTGATATGTTTCCAAATGAAGAAAGAAATAACGCACGTGAGTTTCGCCATTTTGGCTGCTACAATCATCTATATATGTAAGGAATGAATCCTTAGTATAATCAAACTTAGTGCTCTATTGTAAAATCAGGTCGGTAAGTCAGACCTCTAATTATATGATTAAGACAATTAATTGACACAGTGCACATGTCATAAGAAATCAAGAATATAATACTTTTTAAAACTAATCCAGAAGAACAACGTGAATAGCAACTTTGAATGTTGTTTCTTCTATATTCTAGAGAAACAATTCAGTGTTATTCATGAAAGAAAACCCTCTCCAAATATAAACCCACAACTATTAATCAACATTATAAAACAACATTCTTGTTGGAATTCGCCATGGACAAACTGCTGTTTACTTTCGAGGTACTCTCTGCTGCAGATGAAAAAACGAACGTACTATGTATAACTTCAATTACTACGCCGAGCGGCCGGACCTTCAAAATTCCGCTTCACTGCTGCAATTCACAAACGCATACGGAAGTCAAAAAGACAGAAGCATTTATTAAGGTAAAAAAACAATTAACTAAAAGAGGCCAGTTAAGAAAGATTTGGATTTCTCTATCTGAAGAATTACGCGAAACTTATATTGATGACGATGGTAATTTACAATTTGAAGACGAATACTTAGAAGAAATCACTGGCACTCAAGAACATAATATTACTAATGCTTCAGAACAACCGTTAATACAATTGCTCGAAAAATTACTTGAAAAAAGTCAAGAGAAATCGGAAGAAAAAAATATTGGAAAAATAGCTAAAGAATTTACAATTGATAAATTTAATGGAAAAAATTCTAATGCAAATCAATGGATGGATACTTTTGAAAAAGAGTGCGAACGGTTTAACATAGACAAACATGAGAAAAAAATTGAAATTTTAAAATCATTTATGGAAAAGAGTGCAACAGATTGGTATAGTTGTACACTTTTGAAATTAACAATTCAAGCAGACTGGAAAGATTGGAAAACAAATTTTTGTAATACATTTGCGAACAAAGGTTGGTCTTCGATAAGGTATGCATTACAATTTAAGTATCAATCGGGTTCCTTATTAGAATACGCAATAAAAAACGAGAAACTTTTATTAGAAATCAGAATAACTATTGATAACGGAACATTAATTGATTTAATTGCTGCTGGTCTGCCAAATTATGTAGCTGATAGAATTGATAGAGAAAAATTGAAAAAGACAGAAGATTTATACAATGAAATAGGTAAATTGGAACATTTAACTCACAAGAAAAATTTTGAAATTAAAAAGAATAAAAATTATGATAATAAAGAAAAGACAGAGAAAAAAGCATGCGAAACATGTAAGAATAAAGGTAAAGGCACACGCTTCCATCCTGAAGCCAATTGCTGGTTCAAAGAGAAAGAAGATAAAATAAAACATGTCAACAAATCGGTATTAGAAGTAGAATTAAGTGATAATGATCAAAAAAACTAATAATTCCACCATTAATTAGACTTAAGATAACATTAAACAATACTTTGGAAGTATCTGCTCTTTACGATTCAGGCTCAAATGTTTCACTTATAAATTCAAAACTAGTTCAATTGAAACAGAAAATCAGTTTAAACAAAAGAGCTAACTTAAGAACAATTAATGGTGTGTATAAATCAGAAGAATTAATAAAAATCAAAGCAAAAATATTAAATATAGAAGAATACATAGATGTATTCGTAATCAATAATGAAAACTTTGAATATGACTTTCTAATAGGATTAGATTGCATAAAAAAGTTCAAGTTAATTCAAAATGAAAAACTAGAGATAGAACAGAGAAATTCTGATATCAAAGATAAACAAGTATATCAAATAAACTTCAATGAACATGTAGATTTAGACAATTTTAAAGTCTTAACAAATCACTTGAGTCATTATGAAGAAGATATAATAAAAAATCTTATAGATGAATATAAAAATTGTTTTGCAAAAGATAAATATGATATAGGCATAGTAAAAGATTACGAAGCCAGAATAGATCTCATAGTAGATAAATATTGCAGCAAAAGACCTTATCGGTGCACAATAGAAGATAAAAAAGAAATAGAGGAACAAGTCTCAGAATTACTTAAAAGAAACTTGATAGAAGAATCATATAGTCCCTTTGCTGCTCCAATTACACTAGCATATAAAAGAGATGAAAATAAAAGATCAAGACTATGCATAGATTTTAGAGATTTGAATAAAATAGTAGTTCCCCAATCACAACCATTTCCACTAATTGAAGATTTGGTAACAAGAACAAGAGACTGCAAATATTTTTCAAAGCTTGATATAAATTCAGCATTTTGGTCTATCCCACTAAGGATTGAAGATAGAAGAAAAACGGCATTTGTGACTCAAGAGGGACAATTTCAATGGACTTGTTTACCTTTTGGGTTAAAGACTTCGCCGGCTATTTTTCAAAGAATATTGAGTAATATAATAAGAAAACGTAAGCTGTCAGATTTCACAGTAAATTACATTGATGATATACTAATTTTTTCAAAATCTTTTAAAGAACATATAGATCACTTATCACAATTATTAGAAGCAATATTGAAAGAAGGATTCAGATTAAAATTTTCAAAATGCACATTCGCATTAGACTCAGTTCAATATTTAGGTCACATTATAAAACACAACTCAATTTCTCCAATAAAAGATAATCTAATTTCGATTAAGAATTTCCCAATACCAAAAAATCAGAAGAACATTAGACAGTTTCTAGGAAAAATTAATTTTTACAATGAATATGTTCCAAAAATTTCATTAATCTTAGAACCATTACATAATCTATTAAGAAAAGGGCAAAGTTTCATTTGGACCGAAGAATGTCAAAAAGCCTTTGAATATATGAAAAATTTCCTCTGTACTCAGCCAGTATTGACAATATTTGATCCAAATCTACCGATACACATATACACAGATGCAAGCCTACAAGGCATAGGAGCCATATTAAAACAGCCACAACTAAATGATAAGTTAGAAACTGAAAAGCCGGTAGCATATTTCTCAAAGAAACTGAATGAATCACAAAAAAGAAAGAAAGCAATTTACTTAGAAGCTTTAGCAATAAAAGAAGCAGTAAAGTACTGGCAACATTGGCTTATAGGTAGACATTTCAAAGTGTTCTCAGATCATAAACCACTAGAAAAGATGAATATCAGAGCTAGAACAGACGAAGACTTAGGCGATATGACCTACTATTTATCGCAATATGATTTTGAAATAATATACCGTCCAGGTAAAGATAACTTAGAAGCAGACTGCTTGAGTAGAAATCCAGTATTAGAGTCTCAAGAAGATAATGATGATCAATTAAAAATTGTAAATTTAATAAAAATGGAAGATATTTTAAAAGATCAAAAAGATAACCAGGATATAGAATTGAAAAAGGATAAATTAATTATTAAAGATAATTTATATTATAAAAAGGTTAAAAACAGAGAAAAGATTATATTGTCGGAACAATTTAGTAAAAAACTAATAGAAGACACACATAAGAAATTTTGCCACATAGGAATAAAACAAATGCAAAGTAAGATACTGCCATATTATGCAGCAAAAAGAATATCAGAAAACATACATGAAACTTGCAAAAATTGTGAAATATGTATAAAAAATAAATCGAGGGGACAAAACAAAATTGGTCTAATGTCACATCTTGGTCCCGCAAAAAAGCCATTTGAAATAATTTCTATAGATACAATAGGTGGATTCGGTGGTTCACGATCCACAAAGAAATATTTGCATCTTTTAGTAGATCATTTCACAAGATTTGCTTACATATTAACATCAAAAACACAAAATGCAAATGATTTCATTAAGTTGACAGAAAATGTTATTAAAGGACATAATATAGAGATAATCCTAACAGATCAATATCCAGGAATAAATTCCAAAAATTTCAAAGAATTTTTAGAAAAAAGGAAAATTGCTATGATTTTTACAGCAGTTAACGCACCATTCTCAAATGGTTTAAACGAAAGACTTAATCAAACTTTAGTGAATAAAATTAGATGTGCAATAAATGAAGAAAATAAAAGACATGCATGGACAAATATAGCACATAATTGTGTAGAAAAATACAATGAGACTGAACACACTAGTGCTAGTGCCGGCGCGAGAGAGGGGAAAACGAAGAGGCCTAATACTGTCTTTATCTATCGCGTTTCTATTGGCCGTCAAAATTATAATTTAAAAATTATTTAAATTATCATAAGTAAACACAAGTTATGGTTAATAAAAAACGAGACATTATCAATACAATTAATTAATTAATCAAGAAGGCAAAGAATGAATTGTGATGTTTTGACCAGAATGTAACTTAACTAACCTCAAAAGTAAATTCAGCAGATTACTTGTACATTAGCAAATTATTTCAGCATAATACTTGTGAAACAATGTATTAAATTATCATTGGACATTTTCATCGACTTCTGTACTTTAATTAACCAAATTTGATACTTTAACAATAGACTTACTGTTGAAATAAACATAACATGCCTGACAATAAGATTATTAATGATGTTTCAAGTGTATCATAATAGATGGTGACACTGAACACTTTGAACGTGTGCTTCAGTGTTTATTATGTCTTCTATGCACTGATGGTGGACGGCCATAGATATTGTTCTAGTTCAATTAATAGATGCAATGTTATGGTCACTATGTAACTGTCAGTCAATGAGTCATGTGTATTGCTTAGAAAGAATCATCCATGTAACCGTTGTATTTATTTCATCTTTATTAACTGTTTAGTGTTCAATTACAAACTAATAAAAACTGCGTGTTTTAATACAATAATAACCTCACTTACGTGTGGAACGATATTGACTGCTCACTTTTTTTGCCGTTATCTTACAAACAACACACGTCACAACCATTTTGTCCGACAATCACGTAAAATCACCGCATGCTTTGCGTTATTAACGAAGAACCGGTTAATTGTACTCGCAAGAATCGCATGTGCCGGCTCGGGACGTAAACATACTAGCTACAGTCATGTTGCATTTCCATGGCAACGCAGCAGCCAATAGAAACGCGATAGATAAAGACAGTATTAGGCCTCTTCGTTTTCCCCTCTCTCACGCAGGCACTAGCCGCGCTTATCATTGCCACGCGCAGTCCATATGTATATGTCGATGATCTATACCTATAGATAGGTATGTGCTCATCGGAAATCTTGTCTGTTATTCAAGGTAGGCGTAGGAAGAGTGTTTTCTAGACGATCACAACCCCCCACCCCCCAATTTCAAATCAGATAATGTTTAAAATATCTTCATACTTTAAAATCAACTCTGATGTACCTCCCCCCCCCAACATTTTTGTTATCACGCTACTGAACGAGACCTGCCGAACTTTCTTCTACCCTTTGCCTTGAGAGGTCTTTCATGATGTCTATCACCTCCTAACATTTAAGACAAATTGCCTTCTCTCAACATTTCATTGCTGGCTAGCACGATGTCCTACGAACATTATAGGTTCTTCTCTCATGTGGTCGAACTATAAATAAAATCAAAAACAAACAAGATAATACTAGATATTGATTCAGTTTACGGTTAAGATGAAGATCATTGTTGACCTTTTATGCAGTGAAAATAAATAATTCTTAAGAATTCTCCTAGAAGATGAAAAAGAAGTCGTGAAAAACAGGAGCGAGAAAACTGTAGGTAACGAGGAGAAACATGCAATACGGAAGTAAGATTTGTTAAATCCGTTAATTTCAGGGAAAGATCATATTATTGTCATCTGCTAACTGACTTTTGCTAATGCATCTTAGATAACTTCGTAACACTACAAAATAACGTTTGAAACTATGTATCAATATTATTCATCAGATTGTCTTAAAATTTGACTTGAAGGTCATATTAAACATGAGAAACTGCCATAAGTGCCATATACTATTTTTATACAGATTTCAATAATAATTCATAACAAAATTTCTGAAATGCCATTTCCAAAAGTTAAAAACTTCCCCTCCATATTCCTGCCTCTCCATATTCTATTTTTATAAGTAACCCATCGACATATACATATGGACTGCGCGTGGCAATGATAAGCGTGGCTAGTGCAGGCGAGAGAGAGGGAAAACGAAAAGGCCGGCTACTAGCTACAGTACGCAGCGGCCAATAGAAACGCGATAGAGCCGGCCTCTTCGTTTTCCCTCTCTCTCGCCTGAACTAGCCGCGTTTATCATTGCTAGGCGCAGTCCATATGTATATGTCGATGAAGTAACCCAATCAAATTATTTTTATTGTTAGTAAAATTCGTATTACAATAGCGCAAGCTTTATGTTTTGTCATTTTGATGTAATCTAATTTCATCGTTCACTTTGATTTCATGAATCTCTGTGTTCTTATCATACTCAAATTATTTTAGAAGATTTGTAAAATTTTAATATAACTAGGTATTATATACCGCTACAAATGTCCATCGACACAGTGTTCATGTTTAACTGAATCGATCGACCTCACAATGAGCACATGTACCAAGTATTACAAGAATCAGGAAAAGAATATTGTCCATATGTGGCATGTGATTATTGCAGAACAACACTAACTTACTTCAGTAATTCAAATTCTAACGGAATTACCGCAATACCGGTGATAAAACGATCAACAAATTCTGATCAAACTCTCACAAGATACGTTTGTATGAATTGGATTGGAATAGTAGAAATGAGGTTAAACTCATTCGACAATTTCTTCACAAGCCAAGTACTTAAGCTGATGTACAACAAATTCGAATTGCTTATTGCAGTGGCAGCTGGTAAATAAGGGCTACGGGGCTGTGGCAAGTAGTATTTTTTGTAGATTTTAACAAATATTTTTATTTGTTGAAGTTTTTTCTAATTTGTCAGTTTTATAATATCTAACCAGTTTTTAACACCACTCCACTACCTTCAATCATAGTTCGCCACCCGCGTAGTGAGTGACTCGAACGAATTGCTAGTATGCATGCGCGATACTTAGGAAACCAGCCTGTTATAAGACTAATTCGATAAATGAACTTTCAAAATCTCCTATTTCAAGACGTAATCTTGAAGATGATGAAATCGTTGGATTTTTGCCTTACATTATTATAAACCAAAGTGGTATAAAAGTAAAAACTCACCCTAATAAGAAAGCTTAATAATAATGTGTATAAAGAAGTATCCCGGACTTGCAGATATTAATTTCGCTATTCATTATTTTGTTTTCCCTTGGGGTTATTCAAGTTGACGTATTAAAGGATAAACTTATTCAATTTGACTAGCATTGGAAAATTAAATATCGCAATACAAATATTCAACGCATTTTGCCAGTCAATAAAAACACACGAGCAAGTGTGTTTATATACTTACTCTCTAAATTAATTTCAAGTTTTGTGATGCATTTGAGCTCGCTCTTCGCGGACGTGATGAATCAAAGTCGTCAAGTAATCTAAGAACTGGATAGAATCAGCCATTACTTGATGAAAATCCATTCTAAACCTGAATAAAATAATTATTAATAGTTCGATTTTTACTAATTTAATAAATAAATGTAACTATAGTTAGCTAATTCAAAGTACTTTGTAATGTTTGTTTGAATAAGCTACGGTGTTTACAAAATGTTAGTTACATTTATTTATTAAATTAGTGAAAATAGAACATTCAATAATTATTTTGTTTAAGTTTAATCCACGAATTTTAGGGGGCTTATTGATTTAATGCAAGCATAGATTCGGTAATTACAGACCATATAGGTAGCAATACTGCATTCAAAGGCAGCTCTGAAACTATTGAAAATGAATTGCTTTAATGTACTTGTATGTTACCGGGCTTATAATGAGGGAATTAAAAATCAGGTGCCTTCCTCTAAGTACGCGGCTATTATATCTGATGACACAAAAGTTATTTCTGAAACAACTCAGTCGGTTCTTGTTCTAAGATGTATCAATATTTTGAGAACATTTATGTAAGATTTTGTATTTTTTTTAATCCAGAAGTACAAGAATCTGAAGCGACTTCAAAGTGTATATTCAGGGAAATTCGTCCATTATTAAAGTTGAAAAACTAATAGCGCAAAGCTGTGCTTTTTAATAATCCAGAAGGACAAGAAGCTGAAGCGGCTTCAAAGTGTATATTCAGAGAAATTCGTCCATTATTGAAGTTGAAAAATTAATAGCGCAAAGCTGTGATGGGCAACAGTTCTAGGCGAGAGAACAAATCACGTTCAAGCTATAATTAAACAAGTTTATAATAATAAACGCTTTGTGTTGATGCACATCATGTTAACCTCATTATTACATCACACCGTGCTTCACAAAATAAATATGCAAAGGATATTTTTTTTCAAATCTTAATCTTCTATTCCCCTAGCTGTTCAACTTGAGAAAGCAATTGCCCGATGAATCCGGAGAGTAAATACTACAAGGTTGAATTTTAATTCTAGATTGTTCAGTGTTGTATACAGAAAAAAAAAGTAATTAGCGAATGTTCTGATGGAAGGCAAGTGGTCTTCTGAAATGTTTAGGAAACAAAGAATTTTCTTTTTGCTGACATTTTCCCACAAAATTAGGCCCCATTTGGACATTTCGTTTCAACAAATTTAATCTCGTAAATAAACTTGGTGTTGATCAAAACATCAGTTGCTACCATCGACCATTATTGTATAAGGTTGTTACTTTAGTAAACATTGTTCTCAAAGTACGGAGTGATGTTGATGTCATTTTACTCAGTATTGAAGTGAATTTTGTTGAGTGTTTTGAATAAAACTGATAATTAGCTAATTAGCATTAGCGAAACAAGTATGTGATGTTATTATTTCTCGAGTACAATAATTGAATACTGCCGTGGAAACATATCCACAACTAATAATGTTATTGTGCAAAGACATTACAGTTATACCTTCGAACTTATTAAAAAAATTGCTTCCAATTATCCTCAACTAATAATGTTATTGTGCCAAGGCATTACAGTTATACCTTCGAACTTATTAAAAAAATTTGCTTCCAATTTTTTCTGTATTACACGTTTATTCCCTAAAGATAGCAAAAAGAGAAGCTTTAATTCACGACAAGCGTTAGCTCAACGTACAGAGTACAATTTTCAATGCCAGATTATAAAGAATGCATTCCTCAACAAAAGAATGCAGACATTGGCATTATACCGTTCTGCTGATGAAGCGCTAGTATTGCAACCTTCAAACTTGGCTGTTTATGAAAGCTTACCTGTAGCAATGACTATGAAAATAAGAATCACTATCTACCTCCAGGTTACATGAACTGAAATGCCTAAGTAGAGGAACTTATGCTTATTGTATGAAACGTGTCAATCGAAACTAGTAGATTTATAAATCTATAGTTTCGGGGTATACGTAGTGTAAAATAATTTTAGACTTTCTGAAGTTGTAGACGTAAATTCAAATTTATACAAAAACCTGGAACATTTAATTTCTAATAATTAATGGTGGCAAATTCTTGTTTGATAACTCCAAGTTTTGAGAATATCACAGCGTGGTGAAACAATCTGGCAGCATTAATTAGACATACGTTGTATTTTCCAACTTTAGAAAGATTAGTAGATTTATACTTACCACGTTAATTCAATAATAAAATGTGAATAAAACACAATTCTACACTTTAATAACTATATTATTAACAATTGTTTTACAAAGGCATCCTCAAAATGAGTTATCAACTATTTGTCAAGGTTAACATTGATTCCGCTTGAGACTAGTTGAATACTCACTCTTCTCTTGATGTCACTGTGTAAATGAAATGTGTAATTGTTGAATGTCAGAAATAAATTTCAGAGTAAAATATATTTTTCTTCAATTCAAGTTTTCCTCTAGAGATATTACCATTATAGACAGTGCTGGATTATAGCATAAGCTTGACTAAGCTATAGCTTAGGGCCTCGACATTTTGGGGGCCCCGCGGAAATTGTAAAAATTAAAAATTAAAAAACTAATAATGACAATTTTTCTTGGAAAAAATAACGAAGTAAAGAAATTACTGGAATATAAAAGTTTGCGTATGCCTAACGACTGGTAATATCTAATTTAGTCAAGAATTAGTTGATTTTGTATTCAAGGCGAATAATTCGTGCTTATAACTACTCTTCATCTTGGAAGTGCAGTACAGTGGTAACCAAGGTAGACTCGTTTGCACTACTGTGCATGGAAGCTGATGTATTGCGTCGAATCAGCTTTGTAGACCTGATAAAAGATTTTGCGGCTAGAAAGTGCAGGAAAGGATTGTTCTAAGTCAGTTAGATATAATTGTAAAAGTGATTATTAATGTAGTTACGCATTGTATATTATGTCAAATTAAGAAGACGTACTAATAGTGCAAATATTCATTTATGTACTTATTTTCCTGGCAATAACCTTCACCACAATTTAGAGCATTATATTACTCCACAAATTATTTTAAAGAGTAATTAAAAAAATAGAGAGGAGAGGGGCCCCCAAAATCTGTTGTGCTTAGGGCCCCTCATAGTGTTAATCCGGCCCTGATTATAGAATAAACTTACAAACATCAAATATATGATTTAAGCAGCTCACGGATTTAAATACGGTTTATCTTCAAAACCAAGCATGCTACATTTTGTTGGGGATTTGTTTCTGTTTTTTTGTTTCGAAGTTCCTTTTAAAAACTATTACAATATAAGAGATTATGGTGCTGATTCATTGAATCCAGGATATAATCAATAGTGTTGATGGGAAATAGAAGATTCCTCATTTAATAGTATTGACCTGAGTCAAGGTCACTTGCATTTTACTCGATTAATTGAATGCGAATAAAATTTTTGAAATTTGCACAAAACACTAAATAGAATGAACAAAAACACAACACCGCTTCCATTGAGCAGAGAAACAAAACAGAACCACAACTCCTATAAGTATGTAAAAAGTTGCAGTTTGTTACTGTTTTGCTTCTGTTTTGGCCGTTTGATGAAAAACAGTAAACAGTATGGTATTCTTCGTTAGAGCCATGGTTTACAAGCTATTTAAATTTTTATATAAAGTCGACAAACTAATTTTCGGACTGCCGAATGTCTTTGCAGATGCAGAGAAGGGTTTTTCCTTTCAAAGTGAGAAAAAACATGATACACACAATAATTGTTATCTTTTAATAAAGTGAATTTTGATTCAACAAACTAACTAATGTAACTGTTAACAATAATAATAAAATTGCTGGATGCCCAAAGCTCCGATGATCGACTGCAGTGTTGTCTCAACAAAATTTAGCGCCACAGGCCGTAACATATATGTCAGCATTAGCTTTATACTTATCAAATAAAGCAAAGATCTGTATGGATGAATATTTGAAATCATTCTGAAAATAGTTTTACTTAGCTATATTTCACGGCAAACTTCTAATCTCCCAATCAAATCAAACTGACAGGTTGTTTTCATTATTCAAATATTGCGAATTTTGAAATTATCATTCAATTTGCATAAAATTCCTCCGACAAGGTTGAGATTGTTTGTCAGCCCGTCGATATGGAAGATTTATATTTCTGATCTTTGTTTCTGACGTTTAAGCTATCAAACATCGAAGACAACATCTGGAGATCGGTCGGATTTATTCGATTGAATGCAATCATTATCATCGATAGGAGTATAAATTAAAACGAAACTTGACAATATATAGGCATTTCTGAAGAACTGAATCTGAAAAATCCACTGAGCTTTCGGTTCTTCACTTCCACTTGAAAACCATCAAACTCTTCTGATAGGAACAAAGTTCCCTCTGTTGTCAAGTATTTTACAATCAGCTTCAGTTTTTATGACGAATCTCATCATTCTCGCAATAGGTTTTAAAATGGTTCCCGATACTTAGCTTATTCAACTATTTCCTCTTTACTGATGGCAAGAATGAACAATGTTATTTGGCATTCAAGAGAAGATAAATGGAGGTGAACAATAAACAGCGAATAAAACATAAATTCACACTCGAATAACAGTATATTTATAATTATTGTGGTATCTTCACAAATGAGTTATAAATATGGGGTTTCTAAAACTTTTTGATATAGATATATAATTTGTGATTGGCAACGCTTATACTGTCCAGAAAAAGTATTGACAGTGTTATGGATTAGGCATTGATAAATTATCAACATCAATATGGAAATTCGGAACTATTTTGTTTATGTTATGTGTGGAAATTTCTACTGAATGAAATTTCGGGAAAAATTATGAAATCGTGACTTCAAATTTCCATGCTTGCAGTGAACGAAGTTTATTGCTTCGCATAATCTTTTTTCTTTATCTTTATTTAATATCGGAATATTTAGCTAATATGGATTATCACTCATTCAGATTGCATTACCAGGCTGGACAAGCCAATGTTTTGTTTTGAAATGTAGATAAATACCATGATTTAATCTACTGATTTCTAGTATTTCTCAAAAAGTTGTAGGTTCTAAACCTCTTTGATATAAATACATAATTCGTGATTGGCAACGATTATACTGTCCAAAAATTATTGACAGTGTTATGGATTAGGCATTGATGAATTATCAACATTTATATGGAAATTCGGAACTATTTTGTTTATATGTGTGGAAAGGATACCGCACACTTTAGTAGGGAAAGTGGCCCCCTGTCAAATTGGCTGAATTTTTGATATGTTATAGTCCAAGTCATTCCGAACAAAAAGTTCAATGGGCACAACTTTTTCTATAGGCTGGTTTAGGCGCTAGAGGCCAATGAAAACTTTCATTTGTTCTTCATTGTTAAACAACATGAAACGTTATCCTGGATAATAATCACTTTTCTGAATAATCAAGATCTAAACAGTCATTACTATGACATACTGTTAAAAGTATTTTTCTTTGGTGTTGTTACATTTGGTCAATTATACAGTGTGTTCCAGCTACTTACAATTTTTAAAGTGCAATAATTCGAAAATGGTTACAAATCGTCTTAGGGATCTACAATGAAAAAATGTTTATGAATCCTATTCTACACCGTATTCTACATCACATAGTCGAAAAATATAAGGAGTGTTCCTTTTAAAAGAAATCGAAAGTTATATTCGAAAAGTTCCGTACCTACTGAAAAATATTGTTCGATCCAGTTCTCAGTTTGGAGTACCTACGAGAACTAACATTCGGAATTTTCCAGATAAAAATAGCTCCATCTTATGTACAAGATAATAGACAGAATTTGGGAAACGTTTCATTTGAATTCGACGACCGTATTGAAATTCCAGGTCTATTGAGGATGAGAATAAAATCTCGTCATCGAAATAGTATGAAATACCAACTGTGGATCAAGCACAATGTCAGTTTGGAAGGTGTGCCAATTCAGGGGTACTACTGTACGTGCAAACCAGGAAGTCGTACATTGGGTACATGTTCGCATGTAGCTAGCGTACTTTGGTACCTTGGATATGCCCGTCATGCTGCCAATGTTAAGTATCCTTCGACCGAAATACTTCATACCGTATCTGATGCTGCAGAGAGACATAATAATGAAGAACCTATGATTGTTTAGACTGTTTATGGCATATTCTCCTTGTTTCTTTGTTCATATTGATATGTTCTCAGATGGAACACCCTGTAAATCATTAAATGAATGATTAGGGTTCAGTCGAGAGTTTTTCATTTGGGTCAACGATACCAGGTTCAATGGGTAAGTTAAATGTTGCATATAATATATTTATTGAGTTATAGCCCATTATTTCCTTCCTATTATATTTATGCTGAATGTGCGAATGGAGGCTTTGTTGACCCGCTAAAAGGAGTTTCTCCGCCACACTCCTTGAGCATCAGTACAATTATCGGATATATTTACGTACTCATTCGACACAACCCTATCAAAATGATAGACCAATTTTTGTTATATTCTTGAGTTTCATCATCAACTTGAAGTATTATTTTGACCATGATAGCTGGAACACACTGTATAATTGATCACCTATAGTGACATCAATGAACAATACTTCTAATAGTATCTCATATTAATGACCTGTTTAGATCTTGATTATTCAGAAAAGTGATTATTATCCAGGATAACGTTTCGTGTTGTTTAACAATGAAGAACAAATGAAAGTTTTCATTGGCCTCTAGCGCCAAAACCAGCCTATAGAAAAAGTTGTGCCCATTGAACTTTTTGTTCGGAATGACTTGGACTATAACATATCAAAAATTCAGCCAATTCGACAGGGGGCCACTTTCCCTACTAAAGTGTGCGGTATCCTTTCCACTAAATGGAATTTCGTGAAGAATCAAGAAATCTTGACTTGTGATTTCCATGCTCATAGCTTCGGGGAATCTTTTCCCTTTATCTTTATTCAATAACGGAATATAAATTATCACCCATTCAGATTCCATTACCAGGTTGCACAAGTCAATGTTTTGTCTTGAAATATATATAAATATCATGATTTAATCTACTAATTCCCAGTATATCTCAAAAAGTTGTAGTTTGACTTTGTCTCTTCAATCAGAACACCTCCAAAAAATTGTTTGTTTACTCCTATACGGAATGTTCTTCGAAGAAATCTCTAGTATTGCATCCTATCCTTAACCATCGATGGCTCAGTAGTCAATGTCTCTCCAGGTCACTCACGTGACCTGGGCTCTGAAGTTTTTTGCATTCATTTTTATTTTCTGTAGTCGTTCTGGTTCATTCCCATCTTTGAAATACCGAGAAAATAACTGTAATTATTATGACACGTGAACGTTTGCTTTGATGTTAGGAAACCGACATAACGTAATACTTAGATGTTCAAAATAAGATCTCACGACGTTTGATATCTCCAGAACTCGAAAAAATTAAATGTTCCAGCCATATTTGAATCGATTCCATAACGTAATATACAGTTTTTTTTAATTATTAACGGTAACTGTTTTGTTACAGGTATGTGCAGTTCCCTACAATCACTAAACAGTAAGTTTTCATCAATTATTTCTTCCATTGTGTCGAATCTACAAATTCTCAAGAGTAGTATTATCTGTAATTGAAAATTATAGATAACATTGTTACTGGTTACATTAATATTATAAATATACTGGTGTTCTGGTGAACATCGATAACACTTGTAGCATAATCCGACCCAGTAATATAGCTTACTGAATATTAATATTTGAACTATGCTGTAAGTCTTCTTATGACAGACATGATTCATAATAAACCAGATGGTACGAACTGACTTTGAGTTGAACTATGGACAGTAGATTAGTATAAGCTTGCACATATTTTCCTTTTTTATGTCTGCAAACAGGATAGCTTCATTTCAGTTGAAATACTTTCATTTATTCAATGTACGTGTTGTAAGTCAACGCTAATGGAATTGGATCACGATGGATGTAAATAAACATCCGCACATTGTCGGAATAGTTCATGTTGTTAAATCTTTTGTTCTATCCATCTTGTTCCTTAGGTAATAATATTGTGAGCGCGATTTCAACTGCAAGGTTTTCGGTTCTGTCATCTGGTCACCTTCTAAATTTAATCACAAACTATATAAAGAATATATATTTCACTAAAGTTGGATAACTTTTCCGCTATTCTCAAAGAGAAATGTCTTAACGAATTCGGATCATAGGAAGATACTGGTCATTCTACAAAGCTTGTTAAATTTCTTTTAATATATTTCAAACAAATCAGATATATTAATTGATTTGAATATGCTGGAATAAATATTATGGTCTGATTATCTAGTGAAAGAATGAAACGATTCTTCATAATATCGGGAATGTTCAAGCTCTATAGAATATTCCACTGGGAACCTGTCGAATACATGAATTGATCTGTGTTTGTTAACTCTAGAACATGGTTTGGAAATATTGAATCTCATTTATCAGGTTTTGAAATAATATGTGGAGATTAAGAATGTCTTTGAAAAAAAAATATAGGAGAAAACGGATTTTGGTAAGTTAGATACATTTTTAAGAAGTGAACATTGGAATGACATTATAAATTGTGAGTATGTCAACACATGTACTAATTTATTCAGTGATAAATTCAAAAAATATTCAAAATGTGCAACTACAACAAAGTATTTAGTATGTAAGAAATGGAAGATCAAACCATGGATAACAAGGGGCATACTCGACTCCATTCGTCATAGTGACATTTTGAGGAAGCTTGCTACAAAAAATCCAAATAACATTGAACACCTAAATAACTTTTAAGAATACCGTAAATACTTGACGAAATGTACTAATAAGGCTAAAACTGAATACTATACAAATTTATTTGAAAGTAATAAAAATGATCCCAAAAAAACCTGGAGTTTGATCTGCATGCAATTATGTAGATACAAAACACAACATTGAAAACATCCCATAATGAAAATAATCAAGAACTATTGGATGAATTTGATATAGCTAATGAATTTAATGAATTCTTTCTCCAAAGTTGTAAATAAATCAGCCAAAAAATTCACAAATGTAACGGGGTAAGATTTAAAAAAAACCTCATGTGAATGTAGGGTCATTATTCTTAACACTTATTAAAAGAACAGAAGTGAATGAAGTAATAAAGTGCCTAAATAATAAAATAATAGTACCGGCAATGATAGTATTAGTGTTACTTTTTTGAACCATACGCATGTAGCCTTATTAACTTCTCTACTGCACATAGTTAACTTAATTTTTAGAGAGACGATATACCCACATATATTTAAAAATTCAATTATTACGTCAATTTATGAAGGAGGCTTAAAAAAGAAATCAGTTATTATAGAACGATAGCCATTACCAGCAATGTTAGCAAAATTATTGAATCACCCAACCAGTACGGACTTAGGCAAGGTTTCGGGACAGAGGACGCAATTATCAAAGTCATAAACTACATTCCAAAAAATCTTAATCAGGGTATTAAATGCTTACTGATATTTTTGGACTCGGCGAGCTTTTGACACGGTGTCACACAGTATGGGAATCAGGGATATTACCTTGGACCTGTTTACATCCTTTCTTGAGGAAAGAACTCGGAAGGTTGAAATTGGAGATTTTCAATTGAGTCTTCTCTAGTGGAATGCGGTGTGCTACAGGGTACGGTACTGGGTTCAGTCTTATTCTCCATCTGGTATATAAAGAAGCAGAGATAGTAATCAGTAAAGATAGAACATGGTTTGCTTCAAAGTTATTGACACTCAATGTAGACAAATCCAATTTCATGTATTTTACTCTGAATAAGCGAACTTATCCTTGTAATAATAATCAAATAAAGAATCCCACACAAAATTGTTATGTCTTCACAAATTGTAACTGCAAGGAATGTCATTAGTGTCTAAAACTAAAAATCTAATATTATTATTTGAGTCACACATGGAGTGACTGCACCATATACAATATATAACAACAAAATTAAGAAAAATGTATTATAGATTTCACCAAATTAGAGTCAAAATCTACTTGAATCAGTCTTGAATTATGGGCTTTTATCCTAGGGCGCTGCCTGTAGATCTGTCTTATCACCATTAATTATTGCTCAGAAAAGGATGATGAAAATCATACTATTTAAAAACATGAGATTTCCTAGCTAGCAACCTTTCAAAGAGGCAAGAGTTCTGATGAACGTAGAACAATTGAACATAAAATGTATTTGTAGATTGTTTCTAAATAAGAAGTTCAAAACCAATGAAATTGCACATAGTATAACTACCAGAGAGGTAAATTTAAATCAACTCACATTTCCAAGCATCTCTTTTTCATCAATAAAAAGATTCCTCTATTGATATTTCAGCTAAATGTAATCTAAATATTGCTACATCTACTGATGATCAGCTATTGCGCCAAAAACATTCAATATTATACCTTCCCAATTTAAAAATCGATCATACAAGGATTCGTTTATATTAAACATTACTGTATTTACTGTTACTTTTTTATTTATTTATTCATTCATATATATATATATATATATATATATATATATATATATGCCCAACAGGTTAACTCAATTATAGGACAAACAATACAGAGTAACATAAAATAAAGAATAACAAGAAATATATAACAAAAATAATATTTTATAGGAATAATGAAATTAAACTGGCTAAATTTTCAAATTACATGGTGATAAATAACCTCACCTGACCACAGTAATAAGATACTGAATACTATTGAAAAATAAGTCACATTGTGAAAAAATAACATTAAAGTTTGTTGTCATGACAAATATCGGACATCTAGATGATACATTTGTATTAGACCTAATATTGTAAAAAGTTAAGGAACAACGAGAAGATAATCTAGGTACAACACAATGTAATTTACCTAATAAGTAACTGCAGCCAATATTATAATTCAACAAATTATGGAGGAATATTGTGCTCCTTATTCTTCTTCTCAGTTCAAGTGTCAAACAATCAAAAGTAGATAATAATAATTGATGGTCGAAACCTCTTCTAGAAAAGATATTGAAAGTTCTAAACCAGAGATATTTCAAACATTTACGTTGAATGCTCCCAATCAGTGTAATCTGGATGAGTGAAGCATATTCCATTTTTGGTCTAATCAATGAATTGAATAGTGTTTGTAGTACCTCTAAATTGTTGAAATATTTGGAAAGCCTAAGTACAAACCCTAAAGTTCTATTAGCTTTAGCACACATATCACTTATATGTAGATTAAAAGTGAACTGATCCTCGTATAAAACACCCTAAGTCTTTGACTGTAGTATTACGAGAAATGATTACTGAATCTAAAAGATAATCATACAAAATAGGATGGACTTTTCGACGGAAGCTAACAAGACAACATTTACTAATATTTAGACTTAATTTATTGTTGGCGCACCATTCAAAAATATTGTCCGGATCATTTTGTAGTGCATAGCAGTCATCTATGGTCTTCATTTCTAAAAATACTGTCAAGTCATCAGCAAAAATTAGTTTCAAACCGATTATGGTTCCAGCCAAATCATTAATAAATAACAGGACCAATGCTTGAGCCTTGAGGCACACCGGATTTGGCGATAAATGAATTTGATCGTTGACCGCAATACTGCAACTGCGTTCTATTGACGAGGTATGAGCAAAAAAACTCTACTAAGGAGGTACTAAATCCAATTTGATTTGATTTGCCTAGAAGAATAATGTGATCAAGTTTATCAAAGGCCTTCGATAAATCTGTATATAATACGTCAACCTGTCCTTGGTTGTCAAGAATAGCAGTAAGATTCGTAACCGCAGATCTCTTTTGGACAAATCCATGTTGGTATGGTGATATCATATGTGAGAAAGTACTATGAATGCGTTGATAAGACACATCTCAAAGACCTTGAATAAGTTAGACCATATCGCAATTGGACGATAATTGAGTATATTTCCAACATCACCAGATTTGTGAACGGGAATAATCTCTGCTTTTTTCCAAACACTAAGAAATTTATTAGATTTCAAACTGAGATTGAACAAAACGTGTAGTGGGACAACAAACACAGAAGGGCAATCTTTTATTGAAAAGCTTGTTATTTGATCATGTCCAGAGGTGTATTTATTCTTGAGGTTTTTAATAGCAGTTACAATTTCTGGTTGACTTATCGATATAATATTTAAAAATGATAAGTTAATGCTGGCCAAATCTGAAATATTGCTGAAATCATTATTGTTATTGGGTTCAGAGTATACACTGGCAAAGAATGTACCAAATGCTTCAACAATTTCTTTGGAATCATTCAATAGTGTTTCATTAAAACGCATAAAACCAGGAATTCCAGTCGTGCTTTTTTTTTCATTCATGAAGTCCCAAAAACTTTTTGTATCATGAGTGATGGAGTTACCGATTTTCTCCAAATAGAGATTATAAGTTTCCTTTATTCGAACCTTGGTTGAAGATCTCAGATGAAGTATATATAAATTCTCGGGAAATAGATCACACTATGCACACATATGCTTATTATTTTCGTCTTCACGTACGTTTCGGTCTCACGACCATCATCAGAAGACGTTTTATGTCTGAAACGAGTTATCTTAAAACTAATTGTATCAGCACAAAGCGTCCTTATCGTGCCAATTTCAATTTAAAATGCCTGTAGTTCACGTATTAGGTTACGATATCATTTTCTTTAGAGTGAGTCACTCTCATATCAATTTGTTATATAGATTATTTTAATTCAAGTCAATTTTCGCAAAAATGATTCTAATATTCGATCTAACCTTTTTTCTTAAAGTTTTCGAATTAAACACACTTTCCCATCATATTTAAGTAAGAAAATAATTCGAGCAATTAATTTAAAGGACCCACAATTTAGATGGATGGGTGAATCCTGGAAAGATCAAGATGGTTCTTTTTGGGAGAAAATGAAAACTAAGACTCCTCCTGGAGATACATCTGTTAGGGAAGACCTGACCTGCCTTTGGGATGGCTCAGTGAAGTAACTTGGAGTTATCATCAACACTAAATTGAACTGTAAAATGCTTCTGGAAACCTTAGTGGAGAAGTCCGTTGCATCATTTTGAACTTGTAGGGGAGCCTCCGCTAGTTCATGAGGTCTGTGGCCGCGGGTTCTATACTTGATCCATACGGCCATGATAATGCATTCATATCCCAAGCAGTCGTTGTGTGGTGCCCGGCGACCGAAACGGGTTTGGCCCGTCTGGTGTTGGACAAGGCTCAGCAACTAACCTATATGGGGTTAACGGTTGCTATGAGGACCGTCTCCACAAAGGCTCTAAAGATCCTGTAAGTACAATTATATATCAAACAGCGATTACGAGTAATGCGTATCAGTTTGCTGATCTGGCCCAGTGAGTCGGATTGTTTCTGCCTCGAGAGAGGCAAAATCTAGTGTGGTCTGCTGGAAGCTCCTCGATTTTGGCAGCGACTGACCGTCAGGAACCAAAACTCAAACAACCTAACAAAGCAAAGGAGTGATTGGAAGAACATTTTCTGAACCACTTCCGGTTCGTGTAGTTCACGAACAGGTTCAATTCTGGCGAGTCAGGCGGAGCAGAAGTTTACTCCTGCACACCTATGGTCCAACTTTCAGTTTCCCTAGATGCTTAGGCCACCGTTTTCCAGGCCAATGTTTGTGCAATGTGGACTGTGCCCTGAAGAATATGAGATAAAACTACCGAGGTAGGTAGATTCATATCTTTCCATATCTGGGCGCGCTGGATAAACAATGGCGAGTGTTCAGCACTGGGTAGTCTCTGACTGCAACTCTTCGGGAGCCACTTGCATGACACCTGAGGCTATCAGTCCAAGTATTATTTCCGCCTTTGACGCTGCTTCAGGTCTGAAGAACCTATCGCAATGTTCGAACATAATAAACGCTTGTATATCGGGCTTTAAGATTTTTTTCGATTCATGACTCGTGTTAATAATTATTTAAATTTATCCTGGAAAATGGGATTCCGCTGGATAATCAGTATTTATATTTTGTTTTATTTCATGAAAAACTGAAACGAAGTTGTGAATGAATAAAACTGAAATTTTCATTTTCAATGTTACGCATACCTTAAACGAGCTTCCATCACGTTTCATGTTTAAGTTCAAAAGTCTCTGCAAGGGCCTTGTGATGACCTTTATTCTATTTCAGATGGTTTGAAAAAACGTGATCAATATCAAAGGTAAGCTCTACAATGTGTCTATTGACCTATTTAACCCAGGACATACAACAAATTTTATTATAACATCGATTTTTGTTGAAGCATTTTTTGGGATAGCATTTTAGTGGAATGTATTTGGTAAACAATAGTGAGATAGTTAATTTGCATCAATTCACATCATTATTAAATTCCAAGTATATTACAAACTTCCAGGATAAATACTTCATATTAGTTATTCATATGCTAGTTCCTACGAGTGATTTGTTTCGAATAAACTATAACCTATGAACTATTAAGTTCAACATAATTATTAAGTGAATCTACTATCTTTGCGCTCGTGTCGATTATCGTATGCATTCCCGATTTACGGATCTAGCAAACATTCTTGACGGGATGCCTCTCAATTGTCATATCATTTACGGGTAAAGTACGGATCAAGTTCAAAATTTCTGGAAATCAACAATTAATGTTCATGTTTCATGTGTTTCATGAAGTTGCGAGTGAAATTGGCAAGGCTAATACAAATACTTTTTATGACAATGCAGTTTTCTTCAACGGTCATGTAAATCGTTAAAATTGTAGTACTAGACAGTGGATAAAATACGTTAGTACTTTCGAAAAATAGTGTGTATGATAGAAAGATGCTTCATTGAATTTCAGGCGCCGGATTCCTTAATACAAGGTCACATACATTTAAACACTTCAAATCATATTGTAAATCTTACGATGGTACAAAATTTGAAGCAGGTACTTCATCACCAGATTTTAATGGAATTGTCAAATAATTATGGTGTATATCGACCATCGCTCAATAAATAATGATGAAATTTGAACTGCATTAAGTTCTGAAAAAAGAAAATTGACGGAAGTTATTGTAATCACTCAACAAATTGTATATCAACTTTTTTGTATGTGTATAAGTGAAGACGTTCTCCTCAAAGCTACTGAAGGAAATTGGATCAAATGCTGGTGGAAATTCAAAAACGACATAAGCTGATACAATATGGGCAATTTCGATTTACAAAATTAAAACACTATAAAAAGGAACAATCACCCTTACTGTATAAGTATTTTTAGTGGATAAGTGTTTCTTTTCATAGTGTATCCACAGTATGCACTCTTTTACAGTTATTAAACTATTAAAAGTTTGATTTTCACCGATTTAATAAATAAATGTAACTATATACTATCGCTAACACCGTAGTTTCTTCAAGAATAAATATTACAAAGCACTTTTACAGTTTATTACAAAATTATAGTTAAGATGCAACCATATCGAATGTTACATCGAATTTTATGAAGATTGAGAGCTTACCTATTTAAATGTGCTTTGGAGTGAGAATTACGGCATTGGAAGTAACAACCCTCTTGTTGGCTCATCTCTCTCTTGGATAATGTATAAGTTTTTGGAAATACTACGTGACATGTTGGCAATTTTGTTCCTTTTACCTATATCATTTCATGGATAATGTTTCAACATGTGCTCAAGAAAATGTGCTGATCATTATTTGTAAGTTCACAAAATTGTTGAATCTTGTTACCCATCATTTGAGTATTTTGGGTTCATCATCATTAGGTTATCTAGTTTAATTTTTTTTTGAATCAACTAAAAATTCCTATGAATTTTGGTGTTTGTTTACATTATTCATTAGTAATATATTGTGAATCGAAGAATTCCAGATTATTTTTGTGAAATCTTGATAGGTATTGCTTGGCTTCCGTGTAGTTTCATTTTTAATTCGTTTCATGTATTATTGACGAAACTGTTAGTAAAACTGTTTCAGGGTCAAATTATTTATTGTAATCATATTTGGTAATGGTCCTATATTAATTGAAGGCCAAATCAATACGGTATAAAAGGAGTTTATTTCGTGTAGTGTTTGAGATCAATTGCACTATGAGAAATAATAGTTCATATTTGAATATCTTTATTGTTATTGATTATATGCTGTTGTGTCCTACACTAGTTTTTACAGTGATTGAGGTGATTTTTAAATGAAATTTTCTAGATTGATTCTTGTACTTAATACTTAGTTTATTTGTATGATGTATATGCATTTACAGGAAGTTGAGATATGAACTGTGATTCATCAATCACTGACTTCCCTCACTTTTGTTAGCAAAATAACTTTCGAACACTTCTGTGGGTCAAATATATGATTGTAGGAACAGAAAATACATTGGGAATGGCTTAGGAACCATTAATGGAAGACGTTAAATTAGACTGTATGTTACATTGAAATTTTATTCAAATGGTCTGAATAATAGTGTTATTGTTACGTAATGTATGCCCTTGAATTAAATTGTATTGATTAAAACTAGTTGAAAATCACATTACAAAAGTATAAACTGTCGATAGACAGTTTCATAAGTAACTATTCAAAACTTTATATTTTTTCATCGTTGCTGGAAAATATTGTACTACTATTACTATAATATCATATGATAAATAGGACAAGGCATATTATGTAATTTAACTAAATGCAGCTGTGCATGACCGTCAGAATGGTCTATAAAACCAATAATTTTCTCACGCATATGACATGTACCCTATACTCTATATATCTCGACACTCGAATAAAATAATCAACGGTTACTATTAACTATAATTAAACAAGCGTAAGTATAGTGGTATGTACTCTCTGAGCATTTCAAGTGTTCTGCAGATAACCAGCATTGATTTATAGTTGACGTTATTTACTATGGCTAATCACATGGAAATTGTTATTCATTCTGATTCATGGAATACGTAGTTGAGCCATACTCCAAAAAAAAACGTTCCTCATTTCGAATATAATATTACACAAAAGATGTTAAACTGTGAGATTTTAAACAATGCACGTTATTTTAAATTGTTAATTTTAAATCTTGCAGAATTTATTGCAATCGCCCAAAAACTCCAAATCGAGTTTTCAATGGCTGGAAACATGAATATGTAGTTCTGCAAGTCGAGATTTCTTCATCTTGATAAGAGGATTTGATGATAGTTATGCTAATTTCAAACTTGTTATTATTTACATAATAACTTTACTCTGAAGATGACTATAGTGGCGTTACTTAACAGTATATTACATTATGCAACGTAGCGCAGTTTCGTTCGATATCTTTCTGCAGAAGGCATTATTGTGAAATGTAAATTTTGGATCTATTTTATACACTCATCCTAGAAGCATTACAGATAAATTTAACATTATCTAATATTCATTATTATATATAAAACATTCATCAAAACTACATCAGCTGAGACTTTTTGAATTAATCATTCGAATTGCACATAATAAAAGTAAACCATCACAGAAGACAACAGATGAAGCAAAGTATATGTTCATTCAGAATCTCCGAAAATTTTCCGCTGTACTCATTTACCATGTTGAAACAAATGATTACTGGTAAACTATAGTAATATTGAAGAAATTGAAATCGTCATTTATTCATAACTATCAAATATCCAATACTCTTCTATTGACTAACACTTTCCAGAAGAGAAGGTGAAGATCAGAATTTTAAAGGGTGAAAGTCAGTTATTTAACCTTGTTTAGTAAACGAATGCAATATCTGAAAATCTACCGCTTGATTGAAATGATTCAAAAATATTCATATAATTATATAAGGGTCGCTCATTAGAATCAGCATTTTAGATTAGCTAAAAATTGGAACAGGATGTGTTTAAGGTTGCTGATAAGCATTTTGACATACAATGTAGTGGAATTCACAATATTTTGTAAAGAATACTTTATTTTCCTTGAAATCTAGTTGCCAAAATCGAGAAAATCGTGAAATAATACGCATCTCACAAAAAACAAAGAAAAATCCGAAGCTAAAATTTCACACAGATATTACTATATACAAAGTCAAGTCATGAGAAGCTCTAAAGAATATTGTTGAAGCCGACCTAAAATGATTCAAACAATGGTTTCACAAAAAACCCTGACGATGAACCATACAAAAAAACAGAGTTTCACGTTTCTCTCTATTTTCTAACAGTTTACCGATATTTAATACCGTAAATTTTGTAGAAAATTATGAAATATCCAGGAGTTACTTTCGATTCTCATTTAAAATGGTACGATCACATAAACTCTCTGAAAAAGAAATTAAGATGTTTTCTCCATAAATTCACTAAATAAAAAAATTCTCATCCATACAACAATTAAAAAGTATGCATCTAGCTTTCGTAGAATCCAACCTGAAGTACAGTATTTTAGCATGGAAAGGAGTTTCCATAATCCACCTGGAGGTCAGTAGCTCTGGGTACCACGTCGGTCTCAGGAAATTTACAGAAATTTTATTGGAACCAAATTATCTCAAAATTGTTACTCTGGGGTTTTCAAGGGTGCTGAACACGAATATGATGATTAAAAATGCTCATAATCCACTAAAACACAGCATGAATGACCTTCAAGTATTGCAAAAGAATTGCAAAGAAACCACTTGATATACGTCAACTCTATTATTTGAATCATTCGACTCCTAAAAGAGAACACAAAGTACCAACTACCAATTGCGACAACATAAAAAAATCATCATTTACGTACCCCGCCCCGCATATCTACAACTTTTACACAGCGCTAGCATAGCTGAAGCATATACTTGATACTGACATGTTTCGATACATTACCGGAAAATATGAAACAACAAACAGCCAGCAAATTTGAAGCTACTTGAAAATCGTTCATTGAAATCAGACAGAAAACGCATCAATGACCCGATTGAATAAAAAAATAACTGACGAGAAAAACACCTGAGCTAACTGTGCTATAAATACAATTTCATTGTATGGGAGCCCTTGGATTTGGATAGTTTATTATTCACCCGCATAGATACCATCCAATTGAAACCAGTCGCTGAAATGTTCAATTGGATTTAATCTTCTCCTTATTAGTATCTTAGTGAATTCTATTACAGTTGAAAGTTACTGATATAGTGCAGGTATGATAGATATTACTCTTATAGTTTCTCTAATGTACCTCCTTTTTCCATTGTATTTGTACTTCATAATTCATATTATTGTGTTTATACTCTCAATTTCCTATAAGCTACAATTATTATTATTTACTACTCTGAATTATTGTTATCTCATTCTCATCCTTACTATTATCTATTATAATTGTTGTTTTTTTTTACTGTACTCGATATCTTAAATCAAATATGTATTTTTTTCTTTACTTTTCGGCTACATTGTTTTGCTTTTTTGCTTCATATTTTTCCTCGTACGAATTTTCAGTCTTGAGGAAGTCATTTTCATTGATTGCATTTATATACTCATTTCTAACTTCTATTTTGTCTGTCTACGTCTTCCGGTTTTCAAATGAAATTGTTTTTATCAGATTTGTGATCACCGACTTCGAAAACCCTATGGCATTTGCCGCTCATTTCATCTTGTAGTTGCCGAGATATACTTGTTTATTTGATATTATAAACTGTGACAACGGAAATTCGCATTCAGAGCCGCTTAAACTCCTCATATATGGATTTTTGGATCATTTCAACTAGTACCGATTCCACCAGTTTCCACCCCTTAATATTCCGATAGTAAAAATCTATACATGGTTGGGTAATTTTTATGGGATCTGAAAACGCACATCAGCAAGCCTCTAGCAAAAGTTGCAGAATTCGTGAAGATTCTCTGAAATTCTTCAAGAAGCCATACCTAAATATGTTTGTCAATAGTCTCAGAATAACTTTATTTTAAAGTTCCTATATACAGAGTGAGTGAAAAGAAATGAAATAGGTAATACGATCATAACTAAAAAGCACTGATTGTTTGAAACTATTAAATCAGACAATAATAAGATTCTTGACCCAGTATGAATTATATATAAAAATTCTCGGGAAATAGGTCACAATAACACTTTGTTTTAACTATTCGTCTTTACGTACGTTTCGGTCTCACGACCATCATCAGAAGACTCACTATGTCTAAAAAGGGGGTTTATTAAAACTAATTATAGCACAAGCGTCCAAATCGCACAATTTAACTTCAATTAAAAGAGCCCACGCCGTCGTATATATAAAAATTCTCGGGAAATAGGTCACAATAACACTTTGTTTTAACTACGGCGTGGGCTCTTTTAATTGAAGTTAAATTGTGCGATTTGGACGCTTGTGCTATAATTAGTTTTAATAAACCCCCTTTTTAGACATAGTGAGTCTTCTGATGATGGTCGTGAGACCGAAACGTACGTAAAGACGAATAGTTAAAACAAAGTGTTATTGTGACCTATTTCCCGAGAATTTTTATATATAATTAAATCAGACATGTTGATTTCGAATTACGCAGCACTTGATGGAATAGATAATTTTTATGTCCATACCCTTCCCCCCTTCACAACCCGAATTTCCTTTCCTGAAAATCAACATCCTCTTTACGATAGCTTTGACGGAAGGTATTTGAATTTTCCATTCCAATATGTCTCCTGTTAGTGGTTTATCGTGATATCATTATTTTGTAGAAGAAAGTGTTCAAACCGAATATGAAAGATATTTTCAAAGCATAACCTCAAAATAACTTGTATCAGTAGAGGAAAGTTATATAATTCGCATAATATTTTTTGGTATACACTAGAAGTTAATATACACGAATTCAATAGGACTCAGTGACAGAATAGAGAAGTTACTCTCTGCCAAATTGGATGTTCTATTTTCGAATGAATTTTTGTTTGTAAATTAGATATATTCAAAGCTTGATCTCAAAATGACTTATATCAGTAGAGGAAAGTTATATAATTCGCATCATATTTTTTGGTATACACTAAAGGTTGATATACACGAATTAAATAAGAATAGGGGAGGTACTTCCTGCCAAATTGTATGTTCTATTTTCGAATGAATTTTTGTTTGTAGATAAATTTGCGGCTATGGTACGTTTGGATTGAAACAACAAATTGATATCTTTGGGAATCGTAAAAGATCTCAAGGTAAGATATGATATTCATATGGGATCAGTAATTCCATTAGTACATGTACTGGTTAGCAAATTTAAAAGAAAGAAACGTGTGGCACTCGGGGACTGCCGCGGTAAAGCTATTGCATAGCACTACGCCACTGGAAAAAGTTGGGCAGAAAAACATCTACTACCGGTAGTAGAGTTATCTATGCACTTGTCACGGAATACTCTTCATAGAGATCGCGATGATACTCTTTTTACTCATAATTCGTGAAGATTTTGAAGGGGTAGTGGATGTTTTTCTATGGTGGTCAGTTGACTTGTAAACACAATTTTATTCGAAAGTTTTAACGTTCAGATCTCGATAGCGCTTCCGGCTCCGGGATTTTCACGTGGCCTATCGAAATTAGAAGGTTCGAATTGTATAAAAACACAATTGCATGAACGCCAGACGACTTATGTAATCAGCTACGAACGTAATAATTTTGACATATCCTCGAGAAGCTCGCTGCGCGTAAGTTAGAGTCTATACATTTTACCTCAATTTTGTTAATTTGGGTCCGATTCGAACCCCGTGCGGCCAGCGCCAGTTGTAATGAAGTATTTTGGGCTATGGGCCGCTAGCCTTTACCCGCTTTCGGTATATTTAAGTAGCTAGAAAATTCCCAAACTGTTTTAATTAAATTTTCCTATTTAATCGACATTTTGGGGCCCGAGACTATGCTATTTAGTTGGCCCCGTTCATAAACTAACGACATGGAGCGAAAACCGCATGCGAAAAGTCCTCGTTAAGACGTTCTATGTACCGTAAATTTACACTTTTCTAACTCGCCAGCTACGCGCTTCTCACGTGAACGTCATTCGATTTATCGAAAATTAACCAATTCAAAACAGTTTTAGACCCAGTTTGGGGCTATTACGACCTTTTAAAAGGTTCAAAGTTAACATTTCGATAACATTTCGACAATTTTAAGCTCGGCCGAGCTACATGGTAGACGGAGTGTTGGGTCTTAGGATATTTCGTTACGGTATTTGTTTTTGGTTTTTTTAGATTTTCGTTACTGTATTTGTCTTTTGTTTTTTTTTCTTGATTCGGTCGCCGCGCTCAAAGCCCACGATAAAAGCTATATGCAATAGCTTAAAAATCTGAACTCTATGAAACCTGGCAAACCTACAAACTGAAACTGATGGTGAAAGAGACCTCAAAATTGTATTGTAGTAGATATAGCCTTACATCACAAGTACAAAGGGTAAATGAAAATCTCGTGAAAGATACCATTTTCATTATGTAAATCCAGAAATGTTTTCCTCATTTGAGGAGGAAATTTATTGAGTATAATAATTATTGTATGTGACTTTTTTGGTAAGAAAATGTAACGGATAAGAGCATATTATTGTATATAATTTCCCATGAATAAGTTGAACGGATATTCAGAAACCAAGGACGACCAGACCGCTAACTTGGTACGAACATATAACATCAGATTGCAATAAAACTGCTACCCCAGCCTGTTATACGACTAGATTTCAGGTTCATGTTTTATTCATCATTGTGTTAATTTTTTTTGTCTGGCTTATTCCAATAATATCGGTAGGTACGTATTCAGGTTGAAAGGGAAATTTGATCTTATCAAGATACAATCGTTTATTGAATGAAGTCTCATAGCTATTTCATAATTTAGATATAGTCTATATCCATTATATCCATTATATCCGTCAATTCATATCGAATTGAGGACCATTCATCACATACTTTCAGTCATCGAACATAATATTCATTTCTCAATCATCATGAGTTTTTGAAGTTTCTTTGGTTAATTAATCAGAATTCCGTGTAAGTACATTAAGAGATATATAATAAAATTTTCTAAATTATGAATATTATTTAACATAGGATTATCAAGATGAGTAAACGTAAAAAATTGAAACATAGGTGGAATTAGACCCAGACGTCTAGTGCAGTATGTAGACCAATTGCACCACTTTAGTTCCGTCAAAGTTTTATATTTTTATGAATATAAAGGTTAGTAGATAATTGAGAAACATGACGTCATTCAATGCCCCGCCAAATCTCAATTATGGAATTATACACGCACACTCATCTTAACTTCAATAGTGTCAAATTGAGGAGTTTTATTTTCTTGGTATTTTGGTTTTTCATCATGACTAGAATTAAAATAAGACTTTTCTTTTCACGTTTCGATAATGTATTTTTATCTTTAGCAAAAATTGTTATTAGTGTTTCCACGTAATATAGAAGAAAATAGATGACTCTGAATAATGAAATGCGTCTGCAGCCGACTTGTGTTCTGAAATCCAATTAAAACTGCCGAAAACATTGAATCGGTTGTGTATGAAAGATTAATGTATGACCAATTATCAAATTGATGTACTTTAAATTGATAGAATCAAGCTAATTAAATACCTAAGATACTATTCTATGATTTTACAACTCTCAATAACTATGATTATCTTATGAATTACCTATTCTATGATTCACATTCATTCTATTACTAACAAATGAAATTTAATTTTAAACCTGTGACTGTTATAAATGTGACAATATCAGATAATACATATCTTTTTAGGTTGAATTAAATAGACAATAGAAAGTGGTTATTCAGAATATCTGAATTTGGTTAAGTTTGAATCAGATTATTATAAAGTTTTGAAATATTAAAATCAATTTTATCATTAACACAATTGCTTCTTAGAATTTAGATTCTTTCTAATGTCAAACATTTATCATTATTCTTTTCAATATTCAAAGTTTTTCTATTGGTATAGTCAAATGAATGGTTTCTGTCTTTTACATGATGATGGAATATACAGAATGGGTTATCTTTTTGAAAGGTATGTCGCTTTCCAATTCAGTGAAGAGACTTCTCTGGTGTAAATCACATTTATGACATTATTTTATTAATTATTATAAATTCATTTTTACTTGTATCCTTGAATTTACATCTCTTCTTTTATTTCTCTGATAAATCCTTCTGACTATTTCTGTTTGGTTTTCAAAAGAGTTCCTCCTATTCTGACCTGTCTTTCACTATTTTTGTGTACATATACTTAAGACATTGATGTGTTACAGTTTTGATTATTCCTGTTTCTGTTCGTTTCTGTGACGTGGGCATTTTTGATTGAAATTGGTGCGATAAGGACGCTTTCTGCTGATACAATTAGTTTTAAGAAATCCCATTTTAGACATAATACGTCTTCTGATGATGGTCGTAAGACTGAAACGTACGTAAAGACGAAAATAATGAGCATATGTGTTAGTGTGACCTATTTCCCGAGAATGTATATATAATTCATACCTGGATCAAGGATCATTATCAATTTATTCCTTGTATATTTAATCTCTGGGCAAATTCATCTTTCAGAGTCTGAAAATTCCTCCTGTCTCTCTTCATTCCATCTCCATTTAACCTCTTTTAATTTATCATGTTTTCAAATTAGTTGGACTTTTATAATCTCGTATTACTTTATCTCAATCATCATTCATTTCTAATCCTTAGACCATTAATTTATAACCCAAGAAAAAAGTTTCATTTCTTTTTGATAGAATTACCATTTTTCTACATTAATTTTTAAACCTGCTTTGTCTAATTCTCTTGCTTTATTGTATACAAAACTTAAATATAGTTCACCCAGTTCTCAGTAATCTGTTGAACGAATTCATTGTTGTCTGGAAAAGAAAATATTATTTGCAACCCAGTTTATAAAATATGATATAGGACGCAAGGTTAGAATAACAAGGAATTAAAAATATATTCTAGACTGACAGATTACCGACTTATTATACTGAGAACTCATATTAAGATTTTATTAAGCTTCAACCGTATGAGCAGCGTTAGCTGATCACTCATGTTAAGAATCAGTGAAACCCAGGGAGAAGATTTATTCTGGATTGCTGCAACTTTTGACATGAAATAGTTTTTATGTGATCATTGTCTATTGTACACTAATATTTATTTAAAATACTACGAATACTACTTGTCTCAGGAAACCTCAACCCTGGTTGTATTTCAGAAAAAACTCATTTATTTGTTAGCTATTATCCATATAATCCAATTCGAACAGCTGATATTTCTTTTGGGCTCTCGGTTTACGGAGGATTAATACATATTGATTTATTCCCCATATATCTGCATATTCGATTCGTCTGGGATTTATCACATTATGCAAAGTATTATAATATTAATTATATCCTCACCTATACCCCGATGATCAACTTTACTGTACTGTACAGTAGCTACAGTGTATTGTAGCTGTAGTGAAGTTCCTGCTCAGGAAAAGTGTTACCGAAAACCAGACGTTTCGTTATATTATCGGAAAATTTTATTCAAAAATTCTATGTCACAATGTTGTTAAATGTTGATTCTTAACAAAAACGTATTAAGGCCAAAAGAATTACAATAAATAAATGTAAGCTTCAGTATAATAGCTTTTAATTATTGTTATATTATATCGAAATAACTCGAAATATCAATATTATTATTTTAAGAGATACTTAAGAGCAAAGTACGAAATGGGAGAACAGCTCTAATTTGCCAACGGAGATATTATGCTAAAGCGGAAATGTTCACCGCGATACCACGCTTAATATAAGTTTATTATGTTGTGAAAAATTGTGACATTTGCACCTAGAAAAATGTTCATAATTTACTATTATATAAGTAATAACACATCAATGTTCCTACTAAGACCAATTTGTTTGCCGCAATCGTGAAAATTGTATGTCATTACTAGGTGGCCACGGAGCTATACCAGGTGGCCATTTGCTCGCTTGGTCCCCTAATTTAGAAGATGGTCTGCTTTATATTGCGAATTATCGTCTCCTTTGAAGCTTCTGCTTGCTAAATGCTTGTGAGGATTGACACTTGTAACACCAGATAATCAACATCTGCGATATTGGAATTATATAAAATATTAAATTCAGTTATGGTTCAGTTAATATTTATATGTAACAAGTTCGAAATGCCGCATATAAGCGACATTGAGTACTATCCGATCTTCATCGAAAATAGAAATCTTTCAAACACTTATCATTTATTTCACGATATACTTAACCAAGTGTTTCTCGGCTTGTACACAATTATGAGGAATTGACACAGCAGAAAAATCAATCAATTTGGTAACTTCATTCTGGAAGAGTCAATAAGGAAGTGCGTTCTTGTGACCCTTCATTTTAGCATGACCTCGGATGTTTATCAACATCCTAAAAGCTAACATTGCCAATTTGCCTTGACTGTAATAAAAACGTAGCTTTTCCATTAGCACATTAAAAGGTTTGAGTGAACTGAACATCACAAATAGTAGAAGCTATTTTCATTTACTTACTCAACTAGTTGGTTGATTATACCAACTTGGTGATACATTCATTGAATTTCTAAAAACTATCAAGAAATGGAACAACAGTTTTAGTCGATAGAACATCAAAAATAAGTCGAAATGCATGATATAATCTTCTTCAGAAACGGTGCTGAAGGTGCTATCACGATTTTGACAAAATTTGCTTCAAATACTAAAATAGATACCTTTTATTTTACTCTAGAAATTTTAAAATTGTACAGTGGGATAGGGGAGTTGCACCCCAATTTTCTATGTCACTGCACATTTTCCAAAAATTACCAATTTCGTTCAGTTTGAGAAAAAAAGGTATTTTCGCGAAATATTGGTAACGAGGGCTTACAAGATATTTGAGTCTCAATATAAAGCAGACTATCAAATTTTCGGGCCAGGAATAAATGTAAATCTCATCATCATCATCATCATCTCTCAAACAAAATTTCAAAATAATAGCCATTTTACTTCCATAGCGCATTTTAGATTTTATCTAAACGTTAACTCCATTTATTTCAAAAACGAAGAATATCTTTTTATGGCTCGTTCAGTTTGAGAAAAAGAAGGTAAATAATAGCAATTTTACTTCCATAGGTGGGTATTTTAGATTTTATCTAAACCTTGAAGTTAATTTCAAAAACGGCTACTCTAGTCAAAATTTGTACTACTGAAGTTTGGAAGATTATAACTGTGAAAGTCTGTATAAAGGATTTCAGTCTGTGATCATATTTTGATTGCAATATGGCAAATAGGTACGCAGGAAGTGTAAGCTGGAGAGAAGGCATTTCTCCAAAGAAGCAATTATCAACCATAACAAAACGGAAATGGATATCTTCCACGCCAGATTCCATTGAAGTATTTTGAATACTTGATTTGAAGGGAAGAGAAAGGAATTCATTCGGTATTCTTTGCTATTACTCTGATCAAGCAATGTCTCCCGAGGGTATCATATTTTTCTTGGGCTAATGAAGGGCGAGAGTTCTAAGGTCTTTGTAGTTCTATTGGCTAACGACATTTTCTTGTATTTCTTGATAAATAATATGGTCGGTGAATTAGTATCCCATTCAGATGGTGCATACACAATTTGCTTCCGATAAGCTCAATTAATACCATCGTTCTTATTATAACGTGAACAGAGTTCACCGTCATAAATGTGTTATATTTGCAATATTCTCGCTAATTTTCGAAAACCAATGTAACATTGCCGGCATTCGATGCTTCTTGTTTTGACCACCACAGCTATCACAATAAAATATAATTCCAGAGATTCTAGGTTACTGACTATCTACCACTTCCATAAAATATAAGGTTGCATATGGCGTAATGGGTACTAAAGCTACCATCATTTCGTGTGTTCAGCACTTCTTGTAAGTCGAAACTAGTACATAGTACCAATCCCATTTTTTTCGGTCGTCCGAAAATGTCTTTTCACCGAGTTCAACAATGGCAGTATTACGGATGTTTTCATTAGAATCACTTTCGTTCCTAACCTCATTCGCAATATTATGCACCTGTTTAAAGTCATTCCCAGATTTTATTTATTCCGTGATGGCATTTTCTACAACAAAGTTTAACAGCGTATCCTTGAGAATCATTTCAATTGATTGTTAGTTACCTCTGGTATGGTTCAAAATCCAAATAATAATAATTTTTACTGCACATGCACCACTACACCAAGAAGCAATAGAAGATATTTATTCATTAAAATATTATGGTTATTGCTAAATCTACTTAAACAGCTGTTGCAGTACAAGAGCTGATATATATAAGAAAGCCGTGAATGATAACCTTCTGGATTATAGCGCAAGTCATTGCGCACGCTTTGAAGAATTTTTTAATGCAAGGTTTCTTATGATCGGAGTGGCCGTTTCTTAGAACGAAGATCATATCGTTAGACCCATGTTGGTATTAATAGTAACTTTCTGGGATTATAAAATTACTATATGGCATTATAAAATGTATAGAAATGTACATAAGCCAGAAATGTATACATGGAAGAACCTATTTTTTGACCTATAATGCATAGGGAAAATTTGGCCTGAACGATAATCCCTTGAACATAGTGTCATTCGATAGCCTATGCAATGCTAATCATGAAACAATTAAAGCCAGAAAGATTACGCCTGCCAGTTTCATTTAAATTGATCAAATGTCATCAAATTAAACTAAATTTTTTTTTCTTAATTTCAAAAATCATTTAGACAAGAAAAAATTCCTATTGAGGCTCTAAGCTTTGCTAATTTGATGGCTTTGGTGTCCAAAACACGTTTTATAAGTCGCCAGAAAGAATCAGTCTTTTTTCTTGTCTAAATGATTTTTTGAAATTAAAAAAAATTTCAGTTAAATTTGATGACATTTGATCAATTTAAATGAAACCGACCCGCGCAACCTTTCTGGCTTTAATTGGTTCATGATAAGCATTGTATAGACTATCGAATGACACTATTTGCAAGGGATTACCATTCAGGCCAAACTTTCCTTATGCATTATGGGTTAAGAAAATGGGTTCTTTCATATGTACATTTCTGGTTTATGTTCATTCCTATACATCTTATGATGCCAGATCGTAATTTCATAATCCGAGAAAGTTACCATACATACCAACATGGGCCTAACGATATGATCTTCGTTCTAAGAAACGGCCACTCCTATCATAACAAACCTTGCATCAAAAAGTTCTTCAAAGCATTCGCAATGACATGTGCTATAACCCAGAAGGCTTCACGGTTTTTTGTATATATGTCAACTCTTGTACTATTGGTGAGTTTGTTCTGATTTCAAAACCAACTTCAGATGACTATATTTACAAATGGGTGGCTGCGCCAGACAAAACCATCATTTATTTGTCACGTGCCGTAAGTCGTATAGATCTTGCTCATATAACATAATTAGTTAACGTTATTCCACCAACTTGATTCTACCCAAGAATATTACATTCGAGGAATTTATATAACGCAATATTACTTTTTGCCTTAATTAAATTAGCTTTTCGAAACTGAACTACTTAGCGAAGTTTTTTCTTATATATTTCGAAAACATGAGGTACTACATACAACATGCTATCTATATTATCAGAAAGTAGACTGTGAGAATATTCTTGCATACGATTGTATTTTATTGTATTGCATTTATTATATATAACTTTAATTCATTCAATCTTATTATTCCAGAGAAGTTATCGATAAAATACTGGAGGATAGTGCCTATTAAACAATCACAAATATAAAGCGTCCTCCAGGCTCCTGGGAGTATTGGTAAAACTTAAGGCTTGCGAAATAAATGGCAAACAGCACCCTCTCAATACAGTTTGGGAGACAATTGGAACACTTCAACTTTATCTGTCTTTGAAGGCAGTTCATAAAACGTTATTGTAGAGTCTAGCGTAACATGTTTCGAGGAACAAAACCAAATTTGTGCTAAGAAAATGCAATTTTCAACAAAATCAAGAGTCAACATATCTCAAGCGTTAATATTACTGAAGCATCAATATTTGGTTTGCTTCACGTCGTTGTCTACTCCACTGTAAGCTTATGGCTTCTAGGAGATTTTCATTAGGGAATCCCAATATTCTTGCGAACATATGTGAAATGCATGATGTATGTTCCATTCGATTCGTTTGGAATGTTAATGTTTGTAAAATGTGTGATCATACTGAAATTTCTAAATCTTCTTTTCCAAAACTATGCTCTTCTTTCTCACTTTTGTTATCTTCGATTTCTATATAGGATATACAATTTTTAGAACTGAAAGCGTGTAGCCGATGTTTTACCTTCTAATTCGTTCAATATTCTTCAAACCTGAATTTCTCATTTTAAGACCTTCCCGAATATATTCGGAAAAGGAATTTTAGAGAATTCGTATTATTTTACTATGGAGTTTTACAAAAAGCTTACTTATTTTCGGATATCCGTTCATTCTCGGAAGGCACCTGTTTCCCTTAACGAACTGTCCAGGTGTACCTGCAATTGTTCACTTTAAACGAGCATATGTGTGGGTGTGTGCCGTAGCACATATTAAATAACAATTAGGTCACATGCCATTAGGATTAGAACATAATTAATCTAAATATGTAACTTATTCAAATTAATAATTCTGTATATGGAATGAAGGTAACATAGGCTGAAAACAAAAATACTTTCAAATTAACAAATTCCGCAGTCAAAATAATTCAGGCCATCTAAGATAGGGTGAACAGTTTTAGTTGTACCTCTTAACTTTCCATATCGTATCGCAAAGTGTTAAGCTTATTCTTCAATGTAACGGTTACTAATTATTATAACTAATATTACTACGGAAAATATTCCTATGATGATTTAATATACATTTTTTAAATTTCCGAATGTTTAAAGCAGTTGGAAACTTATTTATTTTAGATATTAATCTATTCAATTTTATTTTCAATGAAAATTAGAATATTTGAATACTAGATCTAAGAGGTTATGTTCCGTGGACAAAGATATACAATAAAATAAGCTTACCATGTTTGTTATCTGCTTTCAACTTCTATAATTCTTCGTCACGATACTGATATCTTGGAATAATTGGCTCATATTTTATTAAAATGGCATTATAACAAAAAACACTTTGGTGTGTTGAACACAATACGCACAATCAATAAATTTTCTACTAACATCGTTTAGTCTGTTACAATACTACACTACGTGACGGGAGTAAAAAGTAAGATCTACATCAATTTGAACATAAAAATCGTATGTTGATTCCATCTCGTATTTACTCTCGCTCACTGCTTGTGTTTATCATAATTTGATTTATATTAGTGCACTGCCCGTGAACCTATTGTGATTAAGAAAGATTATAGGTAATTCAATAACAATTTTTATTCATCAGGTTATTTAATCAAGAATAATTATGAATTATAACAGACAGAAGCGAGTAAACATATGCACACATCATATACCTATAGCTAACTGATATCCCGTAAACGGTGGTGATCAATTCAATAATATAAAATTAAATACAGCAATAATAACACTCCATTAGTGCCCTCACAAGCAATAATAGTACCTACCTATCTTCTATAGACATTATTTATTGGTGATAATTTCTGAAGATTACTAATCTCTGAACACTATCTAGTAAGTGTCATTTTCATCCAAGAATATTATGTTGATCGATCTCGTTAGGCATAGAAGTATCATTAGTGAGGAAGTTGTTGAAGATTTTGATGTTTCAAAGAGTGAAGTTAACAAGAATGAAAGGAAATATTTTTTATTTCGGAATAGTAAGTAGTGAACAATTGAATGAAACTTTGAACCCTTTCTTTATTGATAGTTTCTAGGAACATTTTTGGTAAAACAGTAAATTCTACCAAAATGACAAACACCCAGTTTTTAATTTGCTACATGAGAGAAAAACATATAATGTTCAAAGACCATCGTCTGAGCCGGCGGTGAAATGTTGGGAGAGGAGATGGGCATTGAAATATTTCTTGAAAGTTTGGAGGCGTAAGGAAAGAACTCACCATGCAAAGAATTCTATAGAAAAATGAAGTCTGGTAAGAAGAAGTTCGACAATCCAGAGTTTGACAACGAAGAGGTGACTAGCTTCAGCTCGTATAGTTCGTCTACCTGGTATCTCTCTTGGTGAAATAACAGACGAGATTTCTGAATACCGACCATGGACATCGCCCACCTTTCTACGATGTTCCAAAAAAAGTCAATAAATTCGTAAGTGTGCCATCACCAGTCAAATGAATAGATCTCTTATGAATGGAATCTGAGAGTTTTAGGATATTAGTCTAGGAGATAGATACATGTTTTGGGCCTGAGATATTACATGTTGGCATATCTGTTAAGTTTTATTCAGCAATTATTAATATGAGTATTTTATTCTATGTAAGTTGAACCTCCCACCCCGCCCCATTTTGAATTAGCCGCCCCAGAAAATATTCAATTTTGGAACGTGTTATAACACTTTGGTGTTTGGTGCTTGGCGTTCAATATTCAATCAATGCCAACATTTTTTCTCCATGCAGTTGGCAGCACTGGAAGCTTTAGTTATGACGAAAATTGGAACGTGGTATAACACTTTCTGACCAGGCGGAACATTTTTGTTATCAATGCTCATTAGTCGAAAACCATACGCCAACATTTTCTATGTGTCCATTTTTAAGAACTTTGGAAAGAAAATGTTGGCACTCACACAAGCTTCTCTATTACATAAAAACTACAAGTTGATGGAGGTGCCAACATTTTTTTTTCCAATTTCAGACGATTTGGCCAATTTTTGGCAAAAAGGCCAAATTCTTGAAAATGCTGCTAACTGCATGGAGGAAAAATGTTGGCATTTATTGAATATTGATCGCCAAGGGACCCTCTTCGACTAGCACCAAACACCAAAGTTCCACGTTCCAAAATTGTATATTTTCTTGGCCGGCTAACTCATAATGGGGCGGGGTGAAGGGCCAACTCACATAGGATAAAATACTCAGATTATTATTTGCTAAAACATAACACCTATAGTCTAGTCAAAATAAGCCAAATAAATCAAAAATGAAGATGCATGGATATGATGCAGACTCTCTATCTCTCTCCATCCTTATCTATCTATCTCTCTCTCTCTCTCTCTCTCTCTCTCTCTCTCTCTCTCTCTCTCTCTCTCTCTCTCTCTCTCAAGATGAAACAATGGTCAGCTGGATCTTGTCCTCACATTTTTAGAAAATATAAGGGTAAACTTTCAGATCATACTGCACGTGAGGGACGTCTTGATAGATACCATTTGAAAGCTTTAAAAAGATATAGATATAAGCTATCAACCAACATACTCCAAGACATTATGTGTCTAATATAATACAACATATAATTGCTGTGATCTGAGCATTTATGAGATTTGTCACCCTCGAATAAACTATTTGTGGAGCACTGTTGAATCAACAGAGTATCCAAACAGTTTAGATGATTAAGAAATATACATCAGTAATAATTTTTGATGTATGTTGAGGATGAAAGTTGATTAACTTCATACGAACTATTAATTTAATGTCCTTGTTAACATCTAATTCATTACATTTAAGTAACAAAACGAATGAAACAACATAATATAAGATTCCTGTTACCTCACTTTTAGTTCTTTTACCACATTTTTTTTACGTTTCTGTGTTATTATCGTTTGAATCTCATCATTATGAATTAATAATAAATCGAATAAGCCCTGGAATCATAATAATATTTAGTAACCTAAATACATGTCAGGACATATTGTTATTGAAATCCTGAGCAAAGTATTATATTTGGATTGATCATCATTTTAGTTCTGTCAAATTCACTTTTGAAAATAGGCACAATGAATACGAAATAGCTGATGGGTTCCGATCCATTGTTTAAATTCTCTACTGAATAAGATGCAAAAAAAAATTGGCACTGTATTCATCTCACCAATGAAAATAAGCTAAAAGCTAGATTTCATAGTGTAAGTAATGTATTGATTGTAATTTTTTTGTTGCAGGTACGGTTCATCCCAAGCTGTTTAAATATACAATCCAGATGACATGAAAAACAAAAAGGTTATGTTTAAATTATAACAAAATAATGTATTTGTCTTTTCAATTTAACATGTTCATATTATGAGGGAATAAAATGGAGAGGGTGAAGATCAGAACGGGAACATATGGAGTATATTGCTATTCGGCTGAATACAAAGTGAATTATAATAATAATTTAGGGGCTGCAAATGCCCAACAAATAAATACTTTTATTGACAATAGTTCAGTCAACGAACGCACAAATTGGGGGTGTTGAGATTATGCTCGAGCACATAATTTTCTATTAAGTATCTGAATTATGAGTAGTTAGGGGGTGATGATACTAAAATTTCCCCGAACCTAGGAGGTGAAAGGAATGCACGTAGGAAGTTACTTTCTGGTACCTCAAAAATAATTACCTAATTCAAAATGAAAGCTAAAGAAATTTTCTACAAGTTGGACGCTAGACATTTTTTCTATTTTCAAGAGCTTCCGAAATATTTCCTAGGAAATATTGACAAACTTTGACTTTTAGCTGAAGTCTTAAGCTTTACAGCAATATGGTCACATTCAAAAATTGTAGAGCATCACATTTTCTTCAGAATGAGTTATTATTCGTTACTTTTCCTCCAGATGATGAAAATTTATGGCAATTTGAAATTTTAGAGCAAATTCCGAGTTTCCGAAAGAATATCGTACAATTGCACTTTCTATTTAATTGAGTGTGACATCTTTGTATGAAGGTAAACTAGATGTATTGATATATCGTGGTTTTCGGATGGATTTGGCACTATTATACACCCAAGGTTTCCCTGACCATCACAGGGGCCATCCCCAAGACAGTTTAAAATCTGGAATTGAAACTGACTGGTGTTGTATGTCTTGAGTTATTTATAGTGGAAAGACTTTGCGCATCATAATTCACTCCGTTTCCAAATTGATTTGTCTACCCATGATCATGTACAGAAGTGAATGGTCAATCATGACTTTGGAGAAGGGTTTTACATATGTTATCATGTATTTACACAATTATTATTATTTATTGGAGTAAATCAGCAGACATTTCACCGAACTTCTGAAATCAAACAAGACAAATTTAAATAAACTATGACTTAAGATGTTATAAGAGGTGCATACGCAAAAAGAATTCATGAGGTGGTCCCTATTGATTTTCTATTGTGAGGCTTTAAATTGAATGAATTGAACCATTCGACCACATCGAAAGATGAGAAGAGTGCAATAGAGAAGAGGTTAAGATTATAGCACCAGCTATCATGCAAAATTTGATCAATGAATTTGAACATAGAATTAATAATTCCCAAATAGTTTAAGTTTACTCACCTTTTGGATTTATTTTAATGCTAAGTCGAATGAGACTAATTTCGTCACCTTCAGACCCACCGTTTCCAAATTATATGTCAAAAACTTTTTTGCAGTACTACCTACTTTACCATGTTCATTTTTTGCTAAATTTCAAGATGGCCAGTGGCCGAATGTCTTAGTCTTACTTGTTAAAATCCCTGCATTTTTTCGTTGCAACGCCTACGGAACCGCGTAACCATTACTTCAGAGGCACGCATGTCTCGTTTCTGATCTCCTGACGTTACTTTTGTCTTTCACCTCCTCTGGGCCACTTTTATTCTTTTTTGGTTGTGTGAATTCCCCAGAATGCACTGCGACTCCATCAAATCTGTCACTGTCTGGGTGAGAATATAACGTATCTAACCTTTACTTATCAATCTAATTCAATTATTCAGAAGAGTAATAAACTAAACTTGCTGAAGGCAACAGTTCTTTTTTTACACTTGATCGTCACTTGACAGCCAAGCAAAACGCTCGAAGTCTACTACGAAGGAGCCACAATTCCGTATAAGTATATTAAGAGATATGGAATAAATTTTCTATATTATGGAGATATCTTAGACTATTTAAAACTTCCTACATTACATTAAAATTTAAATTTAACCATAGGTGGGATTGCAACCCACACCCCTTGACGCTTAATCCAGTGTATTAACAAATTGTACCACTTTGGGCCTGTCAAATTATTATATCAGGAAGGGTAAGTAGATCATTGATGAACATTTGCGATTCGATGCCCCGACATAGATCAATTATTCAATTTCTGTCGCTTAATCCTTAGGATTCAAGAATGAGTAATTGATAATTATTGTATAAATCATTGGTTAAAATCTAAATTACGTTTTGGTGTGTTCAAATTAGTACTTTTTAGGGAGGAACTAATGTCAATAATGAGCAACATCTTCTATAAGATATGTTGCACCATGTAGTAAAGATTGTTTTAATTGTTATTGTTGGTACCTTAAAACCTGAACGTGAACTAAATGTCAAATGTTTACATTTTGATTGATAATGCACTTTTATGATAAAAATAAATATGTTTATGTTTGTTTACATATATATAGTTACGAAATTCTACAAACACATAAATTATGCAAAACGAAAATAAACTTACATCGTGAGTTGAATGTCCCCTACTGAAAGCATAATTTTAATCAAATTGCCTAACTCGACTCTTGGCTGTATGAATAACGTCATGCAGTCTAATAGCGTTACAATGTCTAAAGGAATAGTTTACACCTGCAGACTCGCCTAATCGAATCACATGGACTCCTCACTTCAAAAATTAAGTAAACCCACGTAGGTATTCACAATCGCATGTGAATGTATATAAATCTTGTAATAACTTGTTTTCATTCATTATTATGAAGCAAATCGAATTTTAGGTCAAGGAACTAATTCTCAATATTTGTTTAATAGAGAATTGTCAAACAAAACTATCCGCAATTCCCTATAGAGGAACTATTAAACAGTTAGTTAGTTTATTCAACTTTCTAAGACACTGCTGAACAGTTGTGTGGTATGTTGAAATAATTAGTTTCACCAAATTAAAATTTAACAATCGAAAGGAAGTAGTGTGTGGTTCAGAAACTCATTACTGTATGGCATACTTTACTACATTCATTCATGAATTATTATTCAATACTCTACCCAATCTCCTCCATAACTGTTATCAAATTAAGAAATGATGGCTTTTCGATTATGATTCATGTGAGATTATAAAATGTGGCTATCCGTAAGACGGTGGGTTTATCTCAATAAAGCCGAAAAGAAGGATTAAGTGATTCACCTTTGAACCTTTGCAGGTCAGGAATGATAATTTCATTTGTTGAGAGAAAAAATAACTCTCATGAAAATTTATGGGTATCATAATCATTTATGGATCACCTCAATTTATTTTACAACATGGAGGTATGAACTTCAAAAATTATCCTTTGTAAGAACTTATCTGGTAGCCATATTTTTTACTAAAACGTAATCAAGTAATTCCGGTGTCCACTTGGGGATGGTCCAGCTTGCGTATATATACGAAGGTGTATAAAAAAAGTCATTACTATCTACTTCTTATTGCAGGAACTTCTAACTCAAAATCTGTAATTTTATATTCGAGTTAACATGACAAAATTTTCTTTTGTTGTTTATTGATATTTTTTTTGTATCCCTCTCAATTCTCTCGTCAAGTTCAACTTATTTTTTTTTTTGCTTTTCATCCCATTCCAAATTCAAATCCTTACGAACAATCTTTGCGTTAACTTTATTTTTATTGGACACTTCCACGTTACCCTAATAGGCCATTTATTGCTTGGTTTTTCCTTGTTTTTTTCTTAGTCTGATGGCGTCCACCATGGAAATTCAATTATTCTGTAGGTACCATCACATGTTGTTATCATTGGTTTGCAAAGTAATTGAAATAGTTGTTAACAAGATTTTTTGTGGTGCCACTTCCTCGGCATGCAAATCTGCATAAGCTAGTACAATTGTTTTACTCACAATTTCCACCATGTTTGGTCGACATCTTCTGGTTTTAGAAAGGTTAATGAAATTCACACTCAAATTGACAACTTTACTTCAGCATCGTTTTTTTACAACGTTGTTACTTTACTTTCACAAAGTGCCCTGAGAAAAAAATGAAAGTAGCAGCTTTGATGCTATGAACCAGGGATCTCGTGTAAGTAGATTCTTTTTCAATTCCCAGCACTTGATTTCTATTTTCATACAACATGACATTGATGTTGTTGCAAAATTGTGGCACACAACTTACTTATTCGTGAACCAGGTATCGCTCTCTATGTAAGTAGATTCTTTTTGCATTCTCAGCGTTTGATTTCTATTTTCATACAACATGATATTAATGTTGGAAAATTGTGGCACACAACTTACTTATTTCAACATTTACTTCAGGTACCTAAACGACGAAGTGTTGTGCAACTTCTCCAACCTCATGAACATACTGTTGAAAACAGACATTCATCAACACTTTCTTCGTTCAAGCACGACAACGTTAATTCTCCTTTCTTATTTTCGCGAAATCATTATGTCCATGTACGAACCAAACAGATTTCATAGTTTTCTTTTCAAGTATGCACAATTTAAATTTTGTTCCCCACGTAAAAAATCTACAATAACTGATACGATGATGAGCGATTTCTCCAAATCGACACCCCCCTGAGTAGTGCAGATACAAATAGGAAATGTTTGAAACATGCCCATGTTCGCAGATAGACTGATCTGAATCAATTAGAACGATTCTTCTATCTAGACAGGTAGCATTCATTATATTTCCACTAGTAGCATTCCTTTCTGAACATGGACCCACCAGAGAATACACCAATTGTCTATTATTTTGCAATAACCACCATATTTTGAGATGCACAATATTAGAAATAATACCCTAGGGCGTTATAAACTTTAATATTGACCTAGGGCATTATAGATTTATAACATAGAATTACAAGTAACGTTTATTAACATTTCGATACAGACTAAAAATATCAAACATATGTCATACCAGCTATTTCGAAGTACCTTCTTGGTTGAATGAGGCACAAGTGCCACCTTGGCAGCCTTAACATTTTCACAACAATTCAACACAAAAAGCTAAATAGTGAAGCCTTATTGACAATGAACAAAATATTATGTTGCATGGTTGCTGCCAACATCATTGCCATACACTATCCTCTTTTTATGTCAAATACTCATCTCTACCCTTGCAGAATTCATAGTTTGCAAATTAATAATGTGAAAAAGTGTTATAATCATAATAAGCGCTAGGGTAAGCAGTGCGATTATAGTATATATACTTTTTAAACGAGCGGTAGATTGTATTTATAAATATCAGTATATTTGCTCTCATAAAGTATTTAATTTCAGGGGTATTTTGTGTGTCGCTGTTAAAGATCGAAATAACACTCATACCTGGGTTATAATAATTCTCAAGCTCAACATTATTAACTTATCAATTTGTTATTCTGAGAATAAAATTGATGATCATAGTCAAATATTTATTAGTGTAAACATGTTATCACTCATTTTAATTCGAGTGTATTTGAGCCCAAGTTCATTTACACCCAAATTCCAGTTCTAATTGCCACAATAGGATATTGTACATAAATTATAATAGAGCAGAAAGCTGAACACTATCAGTGAGTAAGATGGTATCATGTTTATTTAATAATGCCGAAATTTAAGAACCCACATGAACTGCAGTTTTAAGATCAAAGCGCCTGTTGATAAAGAGTGCGTGTGTCTCATGCGGCAATATCTACAGCAAAGCCGAAAACCTTATTTGAATTATCAAATAAAACGTGACTTACTTTAAAAACCGTCGATGATATCATACTGACGTAATTCTGTTTTATACAAGAGTTCGTTGGAACGTTGCCCATGCAGACCAACAAACCTAGCCCAGTGCATTATTATATTTCCGTCACGTTACTTACGAGTACGACTGAGTTACTCAGTTTCAGCTACTGTTTCAGCGTTGGTATTTGAATAACTACCAAGATATTCATATTCAAATTATATTTATGATAAAGTATACAGGTAATAGTCACACACCTGGAAAGTACAATTATGCCTTGAAATTTGAAACTATGCATCATTTACCTTCAAGATTAGAAGTGTACAAAGGAATATTGGTCACGTCGAAAACGTAACAAAATGTTTTTCTATATAGTTCAATGTAATTTTGTTCAAGTTTTTTCTTCTTAATTGTCGCTTGTTCTCGTGGTGCACATATATTTGTGAGTACAATATTTAAATTATATTCCAGCCAATGTTCACAGTAATATGAACCCTTGTCTCTGTAGTAAGTATATTACTTCAAAAGTATTGTTCAAGCTAAATACTATAATTGCGTCATGTCTTATCTGTGGATAATTATGGCATCAGGACGTAATATTCATAAATATGTATAAATCGTTTGAATACTTATAGCAACGAGTTTATTCTGCTTTTACAAAAATTTGGAAATTGAGATTTACAATGTACGAGGGGGAGGTGAAAAGTCCCTGAAAAATAAAATAGATGGCGGCACAATCGAAAATCCCATGTGACATTTGTGATGTACCATATTTAGCTAGAGCAGACTGACATGTTCTGTTTTGACACCCATCATCCTTGAAGATTTGTGTAAACATGAGAAAAAGTGAATCTCGCGTATTCATTAAACATTATTTCTTGCTTGGAAAAACATTACGCAAACCAAAGCATGGCATGTTTAACATTATGGGGACTCCTCACCATCAATTGGAACGATTCACAACTGGTTTACTGATTTTCGTTGTAGTAGTATGACAACAAAGGAATCCGAACGTTCTGGTCGTCCAATTGAGGTTACAACGCCAGAAATCGTTCATAAAATGCATGGCATGATATTGGACCATTGGCGAGTTGAAGTGCACGATATTGCTGAGGCTTTGGGCATCTCAACCGAATGAGTACGGAACATTTTGCATAAATTTTTGAATATGAGAAAGCTATCTGCCAGATGTATGCCGCCTTTGCTCTCTGTTGGCAACAGGCGCGACCGTGTGACAACTTGAAAGGAATGTTTGGAGATGTTTAAGCGCGATAAGGAGGAATTTTTGTGCCGTTTCGTAACCGTGGACGAAACATTGATACATCTCAATACACCAGAGACCAAAGAACAGTCGAGAGAGTGAGTTTATCGGCCAACAAGGTCATGGTGACAGTTTTTTGGGATGCACACGGTATCATTCATACCGATAACCTTGAAAAGGGCAAAACGATCACCGGCGTATATTATGCAGAGCTGTTGGATCGATTTGAAGCCGATATGAAGCAAAAGCGGCCGCATTTGTCAAAAATTAAAAAGTGATCTTCGACCAGGACATCGCACAGACACAAAGGTCCGCAGCCGCAATGGCAAAATTGCATGAATTGCGCTACGAATTGGTTCGTCAATGGCTAGGCGGAAAGAGATTTGGCTCCAACGATGAGGTCATCGCCGAAACAAATGCCTATCTCGAAGGATTGCCGAAATTGTATTATTTGGAAGAGATTGAAAAATGTGGACGAAGTGTATCGGCCAACAAGATGTTGAGAAATAAAATAAGTTTTGACCAAATAAATCATTTCTTGTTTCATTTTTCAGGGACTTTTCCCCTTGCGCTCTTATCCATTACGCTAAACATGCCAAATTTGTTGTTGATTTGATGTTACTAGTTGGGATATATGATACTGAGAGCTTCCTTATTGTGTTTATTCTAATATTATGCAACATCTTGTAGTAGCCGCTGTTAGTTGCAATCAGAGAGATGTAAGAATAGAGAGCGCTAAAGGATATATTAGTGACCGGACTTAATGAATTTAGAGCCGCGGAGTGGGGATGAATGAGTTACCAAGCTTCCCATACACGAACTACACTAGCGGAAGACTTGACGTCGAAAGAACGAATTGTGAATGCCTCGCATAGAGTACGGGAGAAAATTTGTTGAAGGGGAGAAATCGGTTACTACTCTCTTTTTTCAATCCCGGTCACTCGATTAACATAGGCTTTTATGGGACTAGCGCTCTCTATTCTTACATCTCTCTGGTTGCAATTGAATTATAAAATGTGGATTCAAACACAAATTCATACTTCACTAACTATAATATATAACATACATAATAATCACTTTCGTGTAAAACTATGTTGTAAGGAGATTAACTTCGAAATTTTGAACATTTGAAATAGTATATTAACTAACGATATTTTTATTCGGAATATTAAAAAATTAAAAATGATAACTTTTTTAGCTATGTATTGAAATGGTAATTTGAATAATTCCTCTATAAAATGTAAAAATTTCCAATTAACTCTTTTCAGTCTGGGTTTGAGTTAGGGTAAAACGTGGGGACGAAAAATGCTATAGGTACATCCCCGAGCATGTTGACCATAAGAATGAGCAGGTGACATTATTGAGAGAGGGTTCAGAACGGGAGTCTGAAGTTGTTCCCCATCCGATCAAATGATAACTTTGGGATCATTTTCCACAAATATATTGAAATCAAATATTCAGAAGCGTATTATGCATTCAATATAGAACCTGGTCATTCAGTCTTATTATCAAGAACACAAGTCAGTGGTTTGGTAAAACTAAAAATTTGATGATTCTCGTATGGTTAGCCGAGCTAACCGATCTACCAATATATTGTAATGATTTATTGAGAAGTAAGAGTCATCATAGAAATAATGAAAAACATCTTTACTAGGAATATTGGAGCTTTGTGAAATATTTGCATGCGTTAATGAAATAAATGTTCAATCACATATCTAGGGAACAAAGATCTCACTGTTTCAATAACCTGCACCCACGGTCGTATATACAGGTCTGGGAACTCGAGAATGTTTCCTATGTGAGAAGTGTGTCCGCTAAGCGTCATCTGTTGCATAGGTGGCGCGTCAGTCGAAGAATGATCTCTGACACGTACACGACCGTGTTTTCTGGCAACTATCATTGTTGCCTTGTAAACACAAGGAATACCGGCATTTTTAGAAAAAAAATACGAAACCGTGCATTGTGCCGAAATGCAAAACGGGGTACAAAAGTGTAAAGCAAGAAACTTCTGTTTTTAAAGTGCCGAAAGATGCGGAAATGCGGAAAAAGTGGATGCTTGCGATTCCGGATAAAAATTGTTCTAACGAGGTCTTTTATGTGTGCGAGCATGTATAACGAAAAAGGGGAAGTTATTTTTAAGGTGAGTAATACATTTTGACAAGAGTAACAGTTATATTCCTCTCTCAAATCAGAATAGTAAATATTGCGTATTACGAGAAAAAGTTATTTTACTTAATAATGTGATTGTTGCCATACTTCGATTCAAGCGTTAGCTAGTGGCTGAGCGAGGGACTACGAGTTTGGCGACATGTAAGAGACTCATGTCAAACATATGAGTTCCCAGACCTGTATGTACAACCGTGCCTGCACCCAAGGGAGAAACCAGTGATAAATACTTTTAATCACGATGAAATGAAACTCTGTGAATTCAAAGCTATCCTTAAAAGTAATAATTTGGTCACAATTTTCAGTTCCATTGGATTGATTGAAGTCTAGGTGCTGCATTATGATTACATAGTGCTCATTTACCCTTTCAGTGTTTAGACACTGAGTAATAATAGAATAGTAGAATATTTTATGATAATTATATCGTACTTATTCGTCAATCTATTCAAATAAACCCATATCATTACTCATAAACAACTACATTGAATTCAAACTTATCATCTTGTAGAATTAATTGCCTCGATTGATACAATCGGAAACTGATATTGTAAAGTATATTAACAATAACTTGGTACAATTTCTATCAAAACGTTTACTGTACGTCATTTATTTTCATGTTCATTTGAATATTCAGATAGAATAAGAATGTCTGGTTCAAACTGGTGTTTTCGTGCTATTTCGTAATCTCGAAACAGCTCGAAGAAAAACTGTTCTACAGTCATTTTGTAATAGATATAGAAAGAGAAACCACTTTCTAAGCCTACATTCTCATCCAAGCCTAACCCTTAAAAATAAAATCAACATAAAAACCGTAGATTTGAAATTGATATTCTATGCAAAAACCAATCACCGCGTTGTGTTTATTCTGTGCTATGAATCGGTGTCGCCAAACTTAATTGCCGGTAAAGCGCCACCTCACTGGTGAATTTCCGAAGCTGAAGTTTTATATATATTTCTTCTATATACATATTTATATTTTACAATACGTATATGTAAAATATGATTAGTAATGAATATATAGGAAGTTGTTAAATATAATATTGTGAAATTTAGAAATATAATAAATTTTCATATATATACTTTAAGATGTTTAATTTATAAATAAGTCATAATTATGACACAAACGACCCCTCTTATTTAGGATTGTAACTATCATATTATGTAAAACATATATAACTTTAATTTCTAGATTTCCCGAGATACAAACTCATGACTGTGATAATTAATATGTAACTGAACCAAAGTTGATGCGAAGTTCCAACGTTAACGGCATAGTTTAATTGGTTTGATGATCATCAAAATTAATTATAGCATATAATCGAAGCATTCGTAGCCACTTATATAATATATGAATCATCAGATATTTACACGCAATGTGAGTAATACACGCCCTATTTGATGGGCAGTCAGGGACGTCTATCATAATTTACGATTTTATACAATGAATACGGGTTTCCTAAAGTTTTCGTTATCATCGCGGGAAATTTCTCAAAGCATTTCAACTTTTAAAAAATCGCAAATCGTCAGCCTCGCATGGCGCTAGTTGAGGTGCTTGTCATATGAAGAATACGATTTTCTTTTGACACTCGTGCAACATTCTTTAACCATTAATATATTGAATACATTTTTAAGCATACATATATTATGAAAATTATCAAGTAATCATAGATTAAATATTCATTTTAAGATTCTACTGGTTTTTACTTGTTTAAAATCCATTATATTACTGATAAACACTACACTGAATAATAATACACTGTAGAAACATTTCGAATAAAATTTTATTATAAAAATATAAGAAAACACAGCATGTATCGTCACTATAAGTGGCTTCTCCAGACGAACAATAGAACATGTTAGTACCATTGTTTACCTGAAGAAGCCACTTGTATGGCGAAACATGTGTTCTATTTTATTTCTATAATTAAAGTTTATTCTGGAACGTTTCAACATTGTATTATACAGTCTGTGTTCATTTGTAACATAGTGATTAAATATTACTAATATCTATTCATTGTTTCAATCCATTCTCAAAGTGATGACAGGAAGTACGTATTTGACATTATTGATAAAGAGTATGAAGTTATTGACGAGTCGTAGAAATTATACATACCTATCCATTGATTTAGTAATTTATTATTGTTGGTATTCTTTTTTGAATGTTTCCTAATTTCTATTGATTATAGAATATTGAGAAAGGATATAAAGAGTTGTGCTTGCTTTTCAAGGTTCTGATTCACATACAAAACTCTTTCTTTGGAGCACATCCCATGTATGCTCAATGGTATTTAAATTCGGAAATTGAATAGGCCATGACAATAGTCAATTTTTCGTTGTTCTATAGATTGCATTACTATTCTGATTACATGCGGACGTGCATTAAAACGAAGCTGGGTCCTGGCTTGCGGTAACACAACTGGGTGCGTGGAATGAACTCCGTATACCGTTGAGCTGTTAAATAGAACCAGATTGATTCTTCTGTTAGGTCTTATCCCATCCCAACCCATTACATTACCACCCTGTAACTGTGCACCTTCTGACTCTTTCATGAACAGCAGCTTCTACGCGAATCAGGATGGTAGGCAAACAAATGAATATAAGTTTGTTAAAAAACAAATCAAGTGAATTATGATCCCAATGTATGAATGTAATGTATTTGTGAAAAATTCATACGTTGCTATATTATAATTTCACTAGAAAAAAATTTAAATACAACCACAAAGATGTTATGAAGCGGAATTCACAAAATAAAATAATATTATTTTCTATTTTAATTATAAATGTCTCAGGGAGTTATAACGTTTTGGAACTTATTATCACTCAATCATCTTTATCTTATGACATTTGTTAATTGGAAATAATTTTGAGCCTGCTGTGTTCAAACTGAACAAAAAAGTTCATAATGAAATTCAACATCTTCCATTCTTCTCTCGATAACATTTGGGAGATTAAATCTCTCAATTTATTAAAAGAATTTGTGAAATTCATAAAGATATAGTAGCATTTATTAACTGAAATGACTAATGGACATTGATGTCCATATCTTTTGATGTAATAAAAACTAACCTGCAAGTTAGACCATTCCAAAATCTTATATCTATGTAGGCATGTGAATTCATTTTCAAGTCCTCTACTATTGGTCTGAATGGAATGACTTCATTTGGAAATAAGCATGTTGCTATCGATTTTCAAAAACTGAAAAGTGCAATCAGTGATCCCGCATCTACATCTTCCCTGCTTCCGTATATGCTGGGTGTGTTGCAATAAAGCGGTATAGAATGTAGTAAGATTACGTACTCTTTTATTTATTCTAATAAAGGTACCTAAAGGAATGTATGTGTTTAACAAATTCAAACTTCTCATTATTGGTGAGAAGAAGCGATTTAGGCGGCGATCTCAGTAACTACTAATCAAAACGACAAAATGCATAGGAATGCGCGCACTGAAACATATAAATAGATTTCCTGAGAGACAACTGCAATTGATAGTTAGTTATGTACTCGCCCAGCAATATATAGCATAGGATGATGTCAAACAGCTACAGCTTCAATATTTGAAATAGTTCATCTTTTAATTAACAATTTGGTAATGTAATAATTGTTATTACAGAATCAGTCTTGAACATTAAATTTCAATGGAAACGATTGTCGAATAATTTTACTGGGTAGGTTTAAAGCTCTGTACTCAGAATAGAAAGATAAGTAGACTACAATAACCAGGTTAGAACTATTAATTGTCCGGAAATAAATACAACATTGTGATGAAGGAAATGCAACTCTCGCTCTCGACAATTCAATAACATAATTTGACAGGTTGGTTTACAAAATATTGCCCGTTTGACTCAGCTCTCAAAGTGGAAAGTATCCTTTCGAACATGTAAAAGCTGATTTGATAAATCTTCATATGTTGCCAATTATTTGCTCAACATTAAAAACCTGTTGGCAACCTTGTTAGCAACGCTTGATTTATTTCCATTGTAACGAAGTTTAAATTTTGAAAGATTATTTAATTTAGATCAGGCAATAAATACGGATGTTACATGTAATTTCAGTTTGAACAGTTCATTATTTCAATAGATATGAATGAATTCCGAATGTGTATTCCGTGATTGCCACTTTTCTAAATCTCCGTAATTTCAAATAAGTATAATTATTCAAATAGATGAATCTAATTCATGCCCGTTCAAAATTGCATTTCATTCCGATAAAATATGTTGCAAAAACAGGGGTCTGGCCAGTTAAGACACCAAACTTTGTGCAGCCTTATGTATAAAAAGGGCGAACAACCTAAAAACTCCGATAACACTTGTTTAGTCCGCCGAGAGAAACTACCGGAGCGTCATGTCACTTTTAACCATTGTTCGGGGCATAAGTAAAAACTATTGGCACAAAAATAAGGATTTGGTGGAGCAGACCTGTCCAGAACCTCGGAAAACATATAAAAGGCGTGACAGCCGAAAGATCGCTCTCTTGTGTTTTTGAATTTCGAGCCGTACAGTATCTCTTGTGTGTTTTTGATTTTGATCAGTAAAGTAGCTCTTTTGTGATTTTTCAAGCCGTACAATATCTCTTGTGTTTTTGATTTTCAATCAGTAAAGTAGAGCTCTTGTGTTTTTTGAATTCCGATTAATATCGTTGAAGTGTAATCATTTAAGAATCGAAGTGAATTAAAAACCCGAGTTAGTCAGGTTTAAAACGGTGAATTAATAATAGTTTTCCGTGCAAGTGAATTGTTTCAGAAGGTAAATGATAGCAAATAAGTTTATATTTTGAGCATTACGATATATTGATTTCCGTAATTTATGATTGTTATTGTAATTGGTGAACGTTTGTACGATACCTGAGTTCCGTAGTATTCAGTAATTTGAATTGGTGAATTTGAGTTTATCCTAGTTTATCATAGGTCGAATCGCGCACGATTTGAATTCGCGCGTGAATTGAAATATTCAAGTAATTGTGTAGTGTGTATAGAGTGTGTATGTTTGAACGACAGTGGCGTCTTTGGGTATATTTGTGCACACCGTGCTGATACCGGAAGTATAAGTGTATCATAGACGACCAAATTGCCAACAGTTTGTGCACGCCGTGCTGATACCGGAAGTATAAGCTGAGGGTGGTTGTGTGATTGTGTGACGATTGAGAATCGTAATAATTCCCTTAATACTATGAGAAGTCCTCGGCCGTGGATATAGGGGTTATTGCAGATAAGATAATTAGGGTTTGTGCACACTGTGTTGATACCGGAAGTATAAGCCCTAATTGTTTAGGTTCCGAATCTGTAAAGTGTATAAAATCTAACACTGTCACACAATTACCGGGTACTCCGTGAAAGTTAGTACAAGGGTGGGTGAGATGACAGAATAAACTCAATTAGAGTAATTAACCGAAACATAGTAAAATCTGATATCGTACAATCGGAAAACTAGTGCAAACAATATTTTCCGAACCAACCGAATTAATAACCGAATATATCGTAGTGTGATTTGAACATTTCATTTATTAGTGCTGCTATCTAAAATTTACCGAATACCGCTCATTACGCTGAGACCTGTTTGATTCGTACTTTTCCGCAAATTGATCATTCTGAATCATTCATCAACCGATCCCGTACCGCTGAATGGAATTTAGTGACCGGACTTATCGTAGAGTTGATTTCCTGAAAGAGATTTCATTTACCGTTTGAGCTTCATTACATTTTCCGTCTGGGTGTAATTTTGTGAAATAATACTGTTCAATTGCATTTAAATTGATTATTCTGAAAGTGTACTTGTTAAAATCATTATATATTTTAATATTTGGAATTCCCTGTTTTATTAAATTATTTCTGCTCCATCTTTAACGAGCTAAGTTATAACTAGGTATCAATTGTAATTAAAGCCTACAATTTCGATACTGTTTGCTGCCCATTGGACTCTGGTTATACTTCACTGTAGCTACCCTAGGGACAAGGCTATCTTTAGATAGCATAGTGACGAGCCTCGTGGTGAAGACCCTAGCAGAAATCTTTAAAAGGAGTTAACCTTTAGAAAAATCTGGCGCCCGAGGATTCGAAGCTTACCGCAGTAAGCAATTTATCGAAAAGCGCAAGGTCACGTTATACCATATGATTCGTGTTTGTTGTTTGTATCAATTAACAACATCATTACCAAACTATATTGAGTAATACTGATCCGCTTTAGATTCTAAATCTGTGATTTTCAAATGCAAACCTATCAAGTGTAATCTGTGCCTTTGAGAATTTTCCTTGATTTTCAAATATGTGTACCGGATGTTACTTATAATAAATATGCATTGAAATATTTCTTACATACTTTGTACAATTAGAATCTTGTGGGTGTGTGAATAAGTCCACGAACATCTAGTAACTATTTTGGATATAATTTTATTTCGTTTCCATTGCGCAGAAATCATTGTTTTATGTTCATATCTGCTCAATTGCAGTAAAATTGAATGTCTGAAACAATTTCCACCTACATTGCTGTTTATTTGTTATGAATTCAATCATATATAAAAAAAATGCTCTTATTCTATTAAATAACAAATAAAATCGAATTAGAAATTTAACGAACATTTTATTTTCAATTTTCATTGATAATTTCGTAATAAATCAGTTTGTTTCCATTTGTGATACAATAAGTAAATGTATGTTTTCAACTTTGGAGGTGTATAAAAACATTTGATAGTTGAGTGGTTGACCACATTCTTCAATTTTTGTTAGTTCATCGAATGATATTTAAATGTTTTCATTTTCCAGCCACAACTTTTCGAAGGTTCTTGCCAGCAGACTATAAGCAACAATCACCCTTATCCACTAAAAATACTGTTAAAGTACTGAGGACCCTTTAAACAAGCATATCCTGAGCAGTGAGCTATCCCACCAAATATCACAATAATTTCTGATAAGTTTAACAATGTTTACTTCCCTCACTATACGTAGTACAAGGGTAATAATCTAATCAATCTGAAAAAAATTAAATTCCGCCGGAATATCCTTTGTGAGCCTTTCTAAATTGATCTAGTCTATTTTTGATATGCTATCTGTGTGTGATTGATCACAGCTTTTTACAATAAAGGAATTAAAAAATAAGCCTATATTTTCATTTGTTGCAGAAATACTTTGATTAATTGTAATTTGAAAACTAAAGAAAAATTAAGTAGAAAACTAACAAAACAAAACAAAAAAAAAGCAATAGGATTACTTCACGGAAAATTTCAGAAAATATCCCTGCTTATTGGCGGCCTTCATTAATTGAACAAATTTTAGTGAACTATGATTCGCTCCAATGAACGCTGTAGTATTGATAATGCGATCAGGTAACGCAACCCTTGTGTCCACTTTCGTAGTGAGATCCGGTGATCTCGGTGGCCAATTATGTGGGTCGCCACTGCCAACCCAGCGATCGCCGAAGTGGGTATTCAGAAAATTTCTTACATTTAATTATTTCAATAATGAGGAGGCGCTCCATCATTTTCTAAGATAATACTTGGTCGAATATCCAAAGGTACTTCGTCCTTCATTTCCTCTAAATAATCTGCCAAAAAATGTAATTAACCTTCCCCAGTAAGGTAGTGTACCTACTACCATTACAGAAACCTTAAGCAAACATCAAATCTGCATATCCTTTATGACTGAATTGAGTGAATTTGTGAGGCATTGTTACAATGTCATAAAACTATCACAACTTTCAGTTTTCACGACACTTGCGTACTCAATATTATGTTCCAAATTGCCATTTGGGACAACATTATCAAAGTTAACTTGATTAACTTTTTAAAAAAAAAAACCTAATTATCAATGAAACAAATGAAAATTGGACTTGGACATATGAGCTTATTTTGCTCATTTTGACTTTCTAGATATGTCCTTAAAATATTTCCATTTCCTCCCGAAACACTCTGTAGATTCTAATGTAATACACATTCTAAATTGCGCATCATGGTAGTAACTCAAACATGTGTTCAAATGTAAGTATTTGTTTTCATATGAATAAGCATCTTACTGATAGCTATTAGTTCAATATGTATTTTGCATTACGGAAAGAAAAGCTTCAGTAGTTGTAATGATATTATTTATTATGCGTTCCATAATTGTCAATAAAGCATGCTAGTCACGTTCTTCGCTATACCTTCTTAGTAGCCGATTAAACGATTAATACGTACTACGGCTTTCCCGTTTAATTCTGAGAAATACCATGGAAGATTTGAGTTCACTTGCTACTTATAACTATTTGAACTTCCACTGGAGACATTCACAAGTTCAAACTTGTTTCATTCAATATAAATTATCCAACAGTAATTAGAAGCATTAATCATCTTTCAATTGTCTTTAACAAAAACTGTCATCCTTTAAGTTCTGATCAGCTAGTGTAATTGAGCAATATTGTGAGGGGATCCCCGATATCTCCAAATAACACTTAATAATCAAAGAATGTATCTCCGAACTCATACCCGCAGCTATACCCTTCCTACCCTCGCGGGTGTGATACGTTTCGGTGAAGTCTCTTTCTTGGGTCTTCCATATCAGTTTTCATTCTTCGCTATTTCAACCCTCTTTTGTCTAATGTCTGTTTTACTCCTTTCGACCGTCTCTTCCTAGATCTGGCTATCGATTTTTTTCTTGCACTCCTGGTTTCAAATATCTTTCTTGTAGTCCAAGCAATTAGACGAGGGCCCAATGATGAATTTGCAGAAATTAATACCTGGAAAAAAAGATATGAGCGTATAGGAAATTAAGTGTAAAAGTGAGTTTCTGTTTCATGCAACTCGATCCGAAAGGGCGAACATAACCTAAAAAATTGGCAAAGTTGCAAAAAGCGGTTTTTCTCAAATAAGTAAAAAACTATAGCCCGGATCGAAAAAAGTTAGGCAGGAAAGTTGTAGGAATCAAATGGATCTATCGATTTTCTCCAATAATAATTATCGATATCTTTCATACTTTTCGAGTTAGGTATATTGAAAAAACCGTTAAAAATCGGGGTATCGATAGTCGTTAACTATTACGTTTCCATACTTGCTATTTGCTGTATGTATAGTCCATGGCAAGTTTGAAGATAGATTCTTTTTTAATTGAAAATGTTGATAATTTTTCGAGATATATCGATTTTTCTAAAAAAAGGCGCTCTCATAAATTGGCTAGATCTTCCCAACGGATGGTCCTAGAGTAACGATTCCGGGCTTTCTTCTTGAAGAAGTTGTGCTATAATGTTATTGAAGAAATATAGCGATTTCTCGAATTTTATGATAAAAAAATTACCTTGAAAAATTGCACCCTTCTTGAACATGTTTTTTTCAGATAAGTTTTACAATTTTTATTTTAGGGAACAGTTTTTGACGGAAATCGATCTCTGAAATTTTTTCACGAATTAATTAGAAGGAAATAAGCCCAGAATCGTTACTCTAAGACAATCCGCTAAGAAGATCTAGCCAATTTATGAGAGCGTCTTTTTTTCGGAAAATCGATATATTTCGAAAAGTTATCAATATTTTGGATTAAAAAGAGAATCGGTTTTTGAGCTTGCCATGGGCTATACGTACAGCAAATAACAAGTATGGAAACATAATAGTTAATGACTTCTCGTTATCCTGATTTTTAACGGTTTTTCCAATATAACTCGGAAAGTATGAAAGATATCGATAATTATTATTGTAGCAAATCGATAGATCTATTTGATTCCTACAACTTTCTTATTCAACTTTTTTCGATCCGAGCTATAGTTTTTTACTTATTTAAGAAAAACCGCTTTTTGCAACTTTGCCAATTTTTTAGCGAACATAGCCCTTTCGGATCGAGTTGCATGAAACAGAAACTCACCTTTAAATTCAATTTCTTATACGCTCATATTTTTTTTCCAGGTATTAATTTCTGCACGCACTTCTGTCTATTGCTTGGACTATTGTTATTCTCGATCTGTTCATTTGTTTCATATATGTCCAACCATCTCAGCTCCTCAAAATGTGCTTCTTGTTTATTATTATTTATTGCCTCCACATTTTGGTGTTCCCTATGTGTTTCATCTCTTATTTTCTATAATTTGTTTCTGTTCTCTATTTTACTCGAATATCTAACTTCTATGGCTTCTATCTTGCGCTTAATGTGTACTTCTGCGGTATACGTCAAATGACTACAAGACTTTTTATTTCAACTTTTACTTCTTTCGGTATTTCTTCTTTTCCTATTAATCTGTTTTTGATACAATTGAATAATCAACCACCTCTTGTTACTCTCTCATCTATTTTTCCTACTTTCGTCACCATTGATCTCCGATGCTTGGATTTTTGTGCTGGTTTTAGTTGTTGCTCTTAGTCCAAATTTTTCTAGGGTTATTATATATATTTCGAGGTTTCCACTATGTTTTTCACATCCGCAAATATCACCATTCCATTATCATACGATATTCCTAATATTTTTCTATTTTCCAGTATTCTTCTCCGTCTGAAAACAGTAGGGAACTCAATATGCATCCCTGCTTTCTTATTTGCATGGAGGAGCGGAAATATTGTGTAGATGCCCCGGTAACCCATGCCCCCGGGTATCCCAGATTCACAGGGCCGTATTCTTACCGACTTAAACCCTACCCCGTAAGATAGATTCTCCTTGCTTCACAGGGAGCCCCACTGCACCGCATTCATTAATGTTCTATTGTGCCCTCATATGGTCTTATCTCCAAACCAGCCCGCTGTGTTCGATCAATTTCAGTAGCCTGATGTACGGTAAATTTCTAATTTCCTCGGACATAATTGGTCGACCAACCGCGAACGCCTTGCACTGACGCATCAACCCTTGGGGCGTGTTCGGTCAGGAATGCAACAAAATTCATTATCTATCACCTGCTGAACTTCAGTACAATTTTCACTTGTTGCCGCTGGAGTGCCAAATGCGAGGCAGTTCTCTCTAATAGACATGACTATTCCAACACCTGTACTTTTAGGTCTTCGTTCTCCCGGCGAACCGAACGGAATCCCCTGGTATCATATGAGGATTGTTCCCCCCTCCCGCGTTCAAAATATGAATCTTGAAACTGCGCTTGTGAGGGTGATACCCCTGTAGTTTTCACAATCTTTATTGCCTCCATTTTATAAATTTGTGTTAGATGCTATTCATATTCTCCAATCTATACTCGCATTTCTATGTCTGTCTCGTTGAATATATTTATAGGAGTTCCTGAGTGGCTGATTCTGCTTGGTAGCTTATCATCTCCATAGTTATTCGGTAGTGTCCTGGCACTTTTCTTAATTTTGCTCTCCTCGTTGTTTCCTTAATATCCTCCATCTCTATATATATTCTTCTAATCCCCCTTTGTCACTTATTGAGATTTTCATCTTGCTATTGGGCTTACTTTGTTGATTATCTGTTTTATATATCTTTTCCTTCTAATATCTTCATGTAATATCGGCGTCATCTTTATATAATTCTCTCTTCCGTCATTATTTTCTTCCGTTCTTTGTCTTTGATGTTTTCATTGTCTCTATTTCTCCCTCATGTTACATAATGTTCGAAAAATAGTTACTAGTGAATGCCGTCTTTCTACCTTTCTTCTCCTTTTTTAATAGTTCTTTTTTCCCTATATTCTGTATAATTCTTATTTCATTTTGTTGCAAAAAATTTTTGTATGTTTTCTATTTATTTTCAATATCTCTATTCACTATATTATGTGCCATTCCGAAAATCTGCTTTTCTGTCGCCATTATTGCATTCTGTATATTTTCGGTGTCTCTCCTTTTGATTCTGCTTTATTATGCTTTGTCTTCATTTCGTCCATTTTTCTTTGAAATGGTTTTCAGCTCCAGCTTTTCTACTAGTGTTAAGTATCATTGTCAGCTGACAATTTTCGCTCCCTATTTCTGCTCTTCCTTTTACCTCTATCTTTTTCACTTTCTACCATGAGATATCTTCGCTTACTCTTTCTCATTCCAAACTGAAGAAGCGAATATAAAATTCATTCAGAAATTTGGCTACAAGAAAATGACACTTAATTGTGTCATTTCAAAGGCTTCGAAAAAGTTTATTAAGAATATGTAAGAAGTGAGTTTTATCATACAGAACCAAAGACGAATACAGTTCCAGTACGATAATCATGCAACTCGGATAAAATAATGCAAAATTCATAAAGATTTGTATTCATAATACAGAATACAATTGATGTTGAATATGACATAAGTAAAAAATTACAAGATGTTGCTATTTGAACTGTTTTGGTCAAGGCTGAAATATAAATTGCATTATGTAATGCAAGTAATGTAGTTCATCTCAGTGTAATTAATAACTGTTAGTTCCATATCTTAAAAACGGGATAACCTGTGTATTGAAGTGAGCAACCAATAATATTATTATGGTAATGAAGGTTTAGTAACTATGAAAGAAATAATTTATTTATATAAGTGAGTGATAGTTTCACATACGCTACAATGAGTTTATGGAAATAGTATCAACTAGGACGTAATGAAGTTCATGGGTCAAGCTAAACGTAATCAACTGAATGTAATAAATAGTACTTACATATTTTTGTCGCGTGTTCGTAAAACTTCATGAATGAATTTATTGTACTTGGTATTTGTTTTGCACTCCTAAGTTATGCAACGGAGCAATCGAATTATTCGGTTACATACACTCACGTACACATTATATCCAACTTCTCACAGTAGTTGAGCAATGAACTTGGAACAAGAGTCTCTGCTCAATATACCTCCCAGTAGAATTAATCGATAGTTTCCCAACCTATTTGATTTTCTTTTTAATGAAGGTTTCGTAATTGGAATAAAATGAAAATGGTTACAAACATTTTCAATTTGTTTTCTGAGTGGCTGATTCTGCTTGGTAGCTTATCATCTCCATAGTTATTCGGTAGTGTCCTGGCACTTTTCTTAATTTTGCTCTCCTCGTTGTTTCCTTAATATCCTCCATCTCTATATATATTCTTCTAATCCCCCTTTGTCACTTATTGAGATTTTCATCTTGCTATTGGGCTTACTTTGTTGATTATCTGTTTTATATATCTTTTCCTTCTAATATCTTCATGTAATATCGGCGTCATCTTTATATAATTCTCTCTTCCGTCATTATTTTCTTCCGTTCTTTGTCTTTGATGTTTTCATTGTCTCTATTTCTCCCTCATGTTACATAATGTTCGAAAAATAGTTACTAGTGAATGCCGTCTTTCTACCTTTCTTCTCCTTTTTTAATAGTTCTTTTTTCCCTATATTCTGTATAATTCTTATTTCATTTTGTTGCAAAAAATTTTTGTATGTTTTCTATTTATTTTCAATATCTCTATTCACTATATTATGTGCCATTCCGAAAATCTGCTTTTCTGTCGCCATTATTGCATTCTGTATATTTTCGGTGTCTCTCCTTTTGATTCTGCTTTATTATGCTTTGTCTTCATTTCGTCCATTTTTCTTTGAAATGGTTTTCAGCTCCAGCTTTTCTACTAGTGTTAAGTATCATTGTCAGCTGACAATTTTCGCTCCCTATTTCTGCTCTTCCTTTTACCTCTATCTTTTTCACTTTCTACCATGAGATATCTTCGCTTACTCTTTCTCATTCCAAACTGAAGAAGCGAATATAAAATTCATTCAGAAATTTGGCTACAAGAAAATGACACTTAATTGTGTCATTTCAAAGGCTTCGAAAAAGTTTATTAAGAATATGTAAGAAGTGAGTTTTATCATACAGAACCAAAGACGAATACAGTTCCAGTACGATAATCATGCAACTCGGATAAAATAATGCAAAATTCATAAAGATTTGTATTCATAATACAGAATACAATTGATGTTGAATATGACATAAGTAAAAAATTACAAGATGTTGCTATTTGAACTGTTTTGGTCAAGGCTGAAATATAAATTGCATTATGTAATGCAAGTAATGTAGTTCATCTCAGTGTAATTAATAACTGTTAGTTCCATATCTTAAAAACGGGATAACCTGTGTATTGAAGTGAGCAACCAATAATATTATTATGGTAATGAAGGTTTAGTAACTATGAAAGAAATAATTTATTTATATAAGTGAGTGATAGTTTCACATACGCTACAATGAGTTTATGGAAATAGTATCAACTAGGACGTAATGAAGTTCATGGGTCAAGCTAAACGTAATCAACTGAATGTAATAAATAGTACTTACATATTTTTGTCGCGTGTTCGTAAAACTTCATGAATGAATTTATTGTACTTGGTATTTGTTTTGCACTCCTAAGTTATGCAACGGAGCAATCGAATTATTCGGTTACATACACTCACGTACACATTATATCCAACTTCTCACAGTAGTTGAGCAATGAACTTGGAACAAGAGTCTCTGCTCAATATACCTCCCAGTAGAATTAATCGATAGTTTCCCAACCTATTTGATTTTCTTTTTAATGAAGGTTTCGTAATTGGAATAAAATGAAAATGGTTACAAACATTTTCAATTTGTTTTATTTATTATGATATATGGAAATTATATAGGATTACAACATCATTTAAATGTCCATCTAGGCCAGTTCTGCAACAGGCCATTCGTTTCGCTTGCGGATTATGTGTAGTCAATACTTCACCTAGCCTTTGAATATTTGTGGAAAATGTCAAATGTCAATGCATTTCAATTCAATTACGTATATTCAAACTGATACTTATCTCGCAATGCAATATTTGAATCTTGTTAACCTGGTATAATTGAATAATAATACGTACGTTTCTGTTCTTGGGTTTGATTGATTGCACACCAAGATAAGTTTCTCTGGTCGATATATTGAATAGACGTCGCATTGAAGTTCTCATTTTTACAATAATTAGGCTTTGTCAGAGTGACCACTATTTAACCCACCTAAATTGTGTTGTGTGATAGCACACGATTATGTCCAAATTTAGAACGTAATTTTCGGTACCATATGAATTGCATACGAATCATGATTTTGAATAGAACCAGCCATTATATGATGAAAATCCATTATAAACTTAAATAAGATAACTATCAAAACAAGGTTTCACCTAATTTGTTACATAATAAATTAGGGATGGGCAAAATTCACAAATTCATTTGATTCGATTCGAATCGCAATGTGATAGTTTGATTCGATTAATTAATCGTTTTCTTTTTACCGATGCATCGAAATCAACTCAATTAATCAAAGAGGTTTTTAAAAACTCTAAGATATACTTCAATTTGATAATAGACACAAGCATAAGTTTCGGAAAGCAAAAGAGTTAATTACTACATATTCATTATTACGCAATTCGAATTAACTTCAATAGTCTAGCATCACAACCCCACCATCTACTGTCGTAGATTCAAATTTTTTTTTCATGTACATAAGGATCATAGTATAATACCGTAAAACATGGGTACATTGATTTGTAAGTAACTCTAAGTAGATATTTATGTACGAACTAATTACTGACTGTAGAAGAGCTGAATAATTAGCTCCTATTTTGACATAAAAATTGTTGAGCTTTACTATATAATGTGTAAAAATTCAAATTTTAAAAAAATAACGAACACACATTCACGGATGTTCGAAATATATCATTTGCGCATGAGAAGTTCTTAAATATTTGTTATAAGAGAGAAATTGAATAAAACTTCTAAAGGACTTTTTTTGACGAGTAAGTGTTTAGATTCTTATAAATTTTAGGGAATATCAATGCAATAGGTTATTCGAAAGTTTGTTTTTTTCATGTTGTACACATGTATTAGTAAATTGCATGTACCTACGCTCGAGAATCTTCGCGAACATTCGTAGGGTCGGTTCCGAGTTGTATCCGCAGACGCCTTTAAATTCATGTACTTGAAAGTTAGCAATCTTTATTTCCAGCCAAAATTTCTAAGGCCCTAGGAAATAATTGCAAAATTTGTTCTGCGTTTATATGGGTTATGAAACTATTCAATAACAGGTTCCAGCACTTCAGGTAAAGGATACAAGTTGTTGAAATGATGAAAACATTCAATTTTCGGTAGGTATTCTAATAAGTATTAGGAATTTTATTTGAATATGTTCTGTAACTATTCAAATACCTTATTCAAAAGTATGCCAACGAAATGTACATTTGTAACATATTTATATTACCTTCCCATTAACTAGGCGAAATGGCTTAACAATTATTGCGTGTTCACGTTAAGCAAGACTCCCATGCTATGATAAACATAACGAATATTTCATTATAACTGATATGAAGTTCATAGAATTTAGTGAAACTCTGATAACGCATTTACCATCAAAACAGTAATGAATCCCTCACTTTTTTAAGCATAATAAGTTACGGACAAGAAACGTACTGAACAACTATTTTCATTGATATTGTAAAGGTACGATGTGTAAAATGTAGCCATGTTTCCCTATTATTCTATCATGGTTATACAGGCCTGCAATGATTTTTTACTTTCGAACGAATATATTTTCCATGCTCATTTATTGTTTATACCCGATTCAGAATAAATCTGAGAGACATACATAGTTATCGCCATATCATTCTGAGATTGATACTTCTTGGGAAACAAACAAAACTGATCGTGAGTAATCACAATTATACTTTCAAACTAAAAAAATAAATACACATCCAAGATTATCTGTAAAGAAATATTTATTTCTTGTTGGCTTTTGCCAGATGGTAAGTTTCTCTGGTCTAGTCATCTACTCGTAGATGGCGTTAGACATCATATTTCTCTCTAGCAATATGTTAGACGAGTTATCGACAAAATGATCATTCAGTAATATTGTAAATTGTATCGTTCCTATGATGATCTCTAGACAGCGAAACAGCTGTCTGGATCTATTAGATTGTATGTCAAAATTGTTAGTCGATATAGACTAGAGATACCTTAAAATGGATTACAAAATAATTTCGTGTACCTATATCTAGTATGAGTTGGTGAAGATCACATCTACAACGAATTATTTTTTTACTTCAACGTTTTCATCGACTTCGACTACCAATATCATAAATAAGCAAGTTATAGGTAAGTAATCGGTATGTTATTCATACCTCTTGAACTTGAATTCTTCAGGAACAACATTTTGAAAGATTTTATTTGAAGATTTCCGCTTTTAAGTAACAGTTTGCTCTGATGATGGCTACTTGATAGCTGAAAGTCCAGTCCTTTAACAATATTCTTAGTGGTTAAAGGTGATTGTTTCTTATTTATAGTGGTATAGTGTATCCACTATGTCATCTCTTCTATAGAAAATTATGTTCTGTATGATACGTATCCAAAGCTTAGGTATAATAATCGCAATAGTCATATCACAGAAAAAGAAACGAAATGATAGGAGTAAATAGTGAATTGATATATTGGCTTTTGTTTGTTTTCGAAAGCCTGCGTTTTGCTTCTGCTAAATATTTCCAACTCATGCTTCATATTGTAATTGTATAATCGTTTTCTAATGTCTATTTTTGTTACCACTACTTTTGGTTCCAGATACTTTTCTTTCAAAAATTAACAAAATTCGATCAACTTACTCCCTCGTAATTCACAACTTACTAAAGGAAATGCATTACTTATGGAAACGAATATATTTTTTCCCGCAACTGGGGACACCGTTCTACCTCACAACAAAATGTGTGATTTTCCAATTATTTAAAAGGAAATAGAACTATTTTTATCAAGGGGGAAATAATAATACTCGGAATGACACGATGTTCTCTGACATACTCACACTCAAAACTTTAGGGTTATCGTTTTTTAGGCCCCCCAGCATTCAATTTTCTACCAGAGAACATACAGACTTCTCAGTCATTTTTTCTATTGAAAAAATCAATAAATGGATTTATATGAAATATTCCCGGTGAAAAAATTCGGAAAATCTTTGATCAGAGAAATGAAGTTATATCTCAGTTTATATGCTTTTACGTTCGTATGTATGAAATATGTTCAAATGATTTTGTATATTGGAATTACTACTATATATATATATATATATAGTATTTTTTTTTACCACACACAATGAATATCCGATGCTTCCGTGGTCTGTGAAATGTTTATTCACCTTATATACCAGAACCTTAATCATGTAACTGTATAGCATTTTGAATGTGTATATATTAGGCTGCCTATTTGAATAAACAGTTTTAATATTATTATTATTATTATTATCATTATTATACGATGTTAACGGACGATCGTATAGTTAGCAACCTCACTCCGTCAGAATCGAAAAAGTCATAATTTTGTACTAATTAAATGCTAATTATGTAGAGACATTAAAAATGTTGTGCTACTTCGGAAAGTGGAAACGGGAATCGCAATATTAGAGTTGCTAGCTGGATGTATAGGTGATATCATGTACCTGCGCTTGTTAAATAACTCCAGTAATGCACCTTTGCGCAGAGAAAAACTTCTCACGATTAGCATCAGTGTCTCAAAATTGTTCACGTTAAAAGCACACAACAATCAGCTTAAATATAACGGAATATGTGGTTTTTCTATTATGATAGCAAATATTTCGATGATAAAGCCAGGAAAAATCAGATTTAGCAATTTTCCAAGCAGCAATCCATAGGTTTGAAGTTATTGAAAGTTCATTATTTTGGTTGCATTCTCTAGAAAAACCTATTCCTCAAGTCTTTGCAGACGAAATCTGAAGAGTATATTACATTTACTCAAGCTATTTCTAAAATAGTTGAAAAAATTTCTTGAGTAAAAATTCTTACACCATAGTATTTTTCATCGAATTTGAGCAACTTTGAAAAAATATCCGTCCATCTGTCTGTCTGGATGTCCGTCACGAATTGCTTGTCTATACGATAACTCAAAAACTAATGTTACTATCGTATTCAAGTTTTTGACAAAAATCGTTGGGGACGAATCCTATTGTCAAGGAAATCGTGTACCAAACACACACTTTTCTGGAAGGTTGATGATTAGAAAAACATAACTCTCAAAGGATACATTGTATCGATTCAAAACTTTTACAATAAATTTGAATTAACTTACAATTGCTTTCAGCCAAATTCCCACAAATTCGTTCAACAACAACAAAAATAATAATATTTATAGCAAATGGCTATGAACCAAAAGTATGTTCTAGGATACTCGGCTCTGACTCAGTAGGGTTGAGTTCGGTTCCCAGAAACAGGAAATTTGTTTTTGTAACAACATTTTCTTAAAATCATTATCAATTCGAATATTATTCGGTGATGTAAGGATAACGAAATAAATAACTTATTTCATTATCTTTACACAAATGCGAAGAGTATCTATCTTCTTGTATGTGAAACAATTATTCAAAAATTAGTAACTGAATCAAATGATTTGAGAAAAGTAACTTTGCCACGAACACTATTTATATAATTTCCAGGCGGCAACACTAGTAAAATCGTGTGTTCTAGGTTATTGGGAGGATATTTTTTTATGTAGTATACCATCATTATAACTTTTTTTTGTGTGTTCCAAGCAGCAATTCGTAGGTTTGAGGTTAATGGAAGGTCATTTTTTGTATCATTTCTTAGAACAGCATATTATATACCAGTAATTCACAATGAATAACCTTTGAATAATTTGAAACATGTAGATTGTGTTTTGATAATGTAACGAAGAAGGATTATTATTATGCTGTTTCAGAAAATGCAATAAAACTAACATTTCATCAACCTCAAACCTACGGATTACCGCTTGGGAACGCAAAAAAAATGAGGAATATATGCTATTCTAATGTAACGAAAAATCTTTCAATAACCTCTAACCTACCTATACGTCTAAGCTAGCACCTCCAATAGAACGATTCCGGTTTTCATGGTTTCCGCCGTAAAACAAAATTTGTAATGTTGAAACAAAATTAAGACATAATTAGCACAAAATTGGCCCATTATTTTTCCACTTTGTCACAATCTACAATCACAATCAGAAAGCATAATTAGCACAAAATTGGCCCATTATTTTTCCACTTTGTCACAATCTACAATCACAATCAGAGAGCGATTTTTCTTTTTTTCGCTGTTCCCGATATAGAGCAAAATTTTTTATTTCAGTCTTCTGACAAAGTGTAGTTGTTATATATGGACGTTGTTAACGAGGCATGTATGCTTCAGATGTGATATATGGAAATTATATTACATTGTGCAACTGATGTTTGATCCAGTCTTTAAACGTTAATTGTTCCATTTCAAAATACATTTCATATTTATTTACTAGAGTATTTATTTATTATTGCTAAGAAGACATCATCAAAGTAAACTCTTCAATATACATTGTCTTTAATAATGTATTCATTTATCGAATCTCCGGATGCATATTGAGCTTATGATTCGTATGATATTCACATAATGTGAGATCTATTCAGATTTATCTATCTGTTCTCTAACACGTGTTCAAAAAAAGAATACAGATTTATCACCCACGCTAATCGATACATTTCTGAGACCACCTCTAAGAATAATAAGAACCATATTTGTTTTCAATAAGCCATTGTATCATTGTTATGACTTCTAGATATGATTGTTTTCCGAGCTAGGATATATTTTATATACTTTTGTATCACTCATGCATAATAAAATAGCTTATTGAAATTTATTTAATATCTGCACTTAAGAATCATCTAAGCTTATCGTATAATTCTGGGAATGAAGATATATGGAAGTGAAATACAGAGTAGTGTACAAAGTATAGTTTTAGGCCATGGACCTATTATCCTAAGGAGACGAAAGATCTTATTCATAAAACTCCATTTGACTTGTCGCAATGATTACATGAAGTATGACAAAGAAAACCAACGGACCTCTTTGTCGTTGAGTCATAATTACTCCTTATTGGCAACACTGTAACTTTGATTGAAAACTTGGTACCATTTGTAAGGCAACACCGCTTCGAAATAGCTACGAGAAATACGGAAGCTGTCAAATTGCGTAGTACAGAACAAAGTCCTCAATCATAAAAAGTGTGCGGCGTTGTCGCCTTCTGAACAAATGATGCAATGAAATGGAATAGTTCTATATTTAAAAATTTTAATATTCTAAAATTCGATTGTATATTCCAGGTCAGCATAAATTATGGAATATTTTTCAGAGAAAACGACATTTCAACATTATTGCTTTTAATGTAACCAATAAATAATGCTATTGACGTTTTTATAATAGTTACAAATCTCAATCCGGCACAGAGAACAACTAATCCGGCAACAGCACATTCCATACGGCCATACTTGTAATATACAGCGGTCTGAGTGGCCCGAAATTTTGGCAATGTCTGATCGTGTTTAAATGTAAACAATTCTGACTCCTCAGGATAATAGGTCTATGGTTTAGGCCAGGTAGCTCAATGGTAGAACTGTCGATTTTCTAATCACTGTGACTTCCCGGGTTCAAATCTCAGCGCCGGCGGAATTTTTCCGATTGCCAGAGAAAGCGGTGAGGTAAGATACAATGGGCCTCTAGGTCTACGTGTAATAGAGACTACTCTGGTCGCAGAAACGAGCCTACGACACGAGGTTGAGTGGTTAGTGGATATATCTGGGCTTATTAAATTCGGGGACTCCCACACCACCTTATGGAATGTGAAACAGGCCCGATAAGTTGCCCATAAAGAGTTTCAACCACCTCTTAACAAAAAAAAATAGAATCATATACGATTTTAACATATATAGAGATGGAAACGACGGGTGCCGTTTTGACGAAACCTATGTATTCGAAACAGCTGTTAACTCTTAGCACTTCATTCGTATTCTTATAAATATTTGTAATAATTGTTCCCATTCATGGATAAATTCTTTATAATTAGGATACTCATAATTGAATTTAGTACCTACTTTTCAGCTGTCAGAATCTCAGTAATCCTATAACATCATGTAACCTGATAACTTGAATTTGAACTCAAAAATTATTTGTTCTAAAAATTCCAGAATAATTGTATACAGGTTTGACGTTCCTCGATTTCCTTCAGTACTTCAATCGCTTTTTATCCGATTGAAAAATAATTAATAGTCATTATTAAAACGTTATTTTTGTACTGATTAATTCAACATTCAACAATCAGTGGTAGTAAAGACGAAAGAATGTGAGTATTATTATAAACACAGAATATATATAATCTATTCACTTAACCTATATTATATAACTAGTCTGTGTTTCAAGATTTGGAATAAATCTACATATCTTATTTTCAAAAGTTTCTATATTACGAACGAAATGAATCCAAATTAATTGAGATTATACATTTGATCTATTAGGAGCAACCAATGAGAAACATCCGACCTACTACCCTCATAGCCTTAGCAGCTGTGACAACCTTATATTTTTAGCAATTAGGTACCTTATAGAGTTTCAACTTAACTTACTTCATTATATGTAAATTATTGAATCATCGAATGATAAAATTATAAGCAGTTGGAGCTAGACTACTATCAAATCTGTAATCTATCCACTCATATTTATAGATCAAATAAAACAACAAATTAATATGTAGCTTTGTTATTACATCAAATATATTACGAGAAATCAATTTCATGACATGAAAGATTTCCTCAGTTCTGTAAATAGCAACAATGTTGATTTAATTAAATCTGTTTATGAGACTGCTTTCAAATACTAGATAAGAATTTAAATAGAAATGAAGTCAAGTGTTGAACACTTGCACTTCTTTATTAATGCAGAGATTCTTCCATGTTATTTACTGCTTCGCACTCTTATGTTTATTTAACTAGGGTCAAATCATGGATTGACGCTGTATTTACAAACAAGATGAGTTGATTTATTTACCGCAAGTGAAACTTTGATATAGACTATTATAAATTTCCAATAATACGGTTGACGTTTCACGTTTGAATAAAAACGCAATTAACAATAGATTTGCAAACTATAATTTAGAAAATGTACTAAAATATTTTAATTTGATTTATCAAAACGTTGGACAGTATTACAAATGAATAGTTTTTTTATAAATATTGCCCGATTTGCCCTGTGCTGGTTTTAGATGGCAAAAAGACCCATAAATACTTCACATATTCATGTTTCCTGCATTCAAATTGAGAAACGCTTTTGGTATTGATGATTATCCTATGGTGGTGGTGAATTTCATATGATGAGAAATAGGATTAATGCTATTATGAACAATTAGTTGATATAGGAATTGTTCCGATGTTCAAAATATAGTGATGTAATAATAATCAACTAAACAACAGAAACGTGATTTAATATTCAATAATATAATGTGATCAAGTATATAATTATGTGTTCATAATAATTGTTATTTCATTCTTGATAATCAACATGAGCCTCGTGATTTCATCATATTTAATTGTTATTCTTTTTAATTCTGGATTATGTGATTTAATATTTATATACTCCATACATATCTTTTGCACTGCATATTGTTGAATCATTTTCTTTGATGAAAAACGGCTTATTTCTTATAAGATAATAAGGTTAACATTCATTATTAGGAAACTGTAAACTGGGTTAGGCCGGTAAACTACCGAGGAACATATGGAACGCAACAGTGTATTATTTTTAGATTTCAGTCACAATGATTCAGAATACGGGTTATGTCTATGAATCGTCTGCAATTTGGTGAATCCTGTTATAAAAAAATACTTGAAACATTTGGAACTTAGACTCAAACTCATACTTTCAACGTTTTTCCAGGTACTGACGTATCAATATATTGCTCACAATCAAAAATAAATTGTAATAACCTCAACACACAGAAAAACGCCAATACACTTGACATAATCCGACTTAACTAAATTCTTGAGATGTGGAGTTGGTCTAAGGAGTCTGAGCTATTCCGTCTAGCGAGGTTACCAATTTGGCCAAACACAGAATACCTAATGGGTGTTACCCATTTTGCTTGGTAGGATAATGTTCGAATTGAGGATATTATAAGGAATAAAACGGCCTTCCCCATGATATGGAAACATGACTCACCTTGCTTTTCATAAATGGGAATGGCTAGATCAAAATTAACAAGATCTAGGCGTCATTCATCCTTATGCGGCATGACAGAATGCCACTGAACTTGGGAGTTGACATCTGAAGAAAAAAAGCTGTGATCAATTGATTACCTAACTTCCCTCACTCATTAATGAATAGAATAGAATACTTTATTTATCGAGAAGCCAATTTACATAATTGGATGGAACAACGCATAGTGAATAGGAGAATGTAGTATTTGAAATCATACAGTTACAATGAGGTACAAAACTAGTATTAATGAAATATAGACATTACAACAATAAGAGACACAGACCGTTGAAAATTATTTTTTTTATTAGGTATTCATCTACGGTATGAAACGCATTATTTTAACTCATGACTTGAACTTTCGCAACATCAGAGTTCTTATATTTTCTGGCGAATGGATAGAGTTGATGAGGGGACCTTTTCATATTTGCAAGTATTATGTATTTTGATGGCAAATACTGACTTTTGTCTAGTCTCGTAAGAATGATAGGCTGGCATTTGCTTTGTAGTTGTCCAAATTATTTTTTACAATTAATTATAAGCATTCATACGAGAGCTAGGTGAAAAGTCCCTGAAGAATAAAACAGATGGCGCCACAATCTGAAATCCCATGTATCATTTGTGATGTATCTTCTAGAAAGCATTAAAATTTTCAAACTGATATGTCATTCAGTTCTGTTTTGACACCCATCGAAAGGAAGCAACCTTGAAGATTTTTATAAACATGGAAAATAGTTAATTTGGGGTCTTGATTGAATATTATTTCTTGCGAGGACAAAACATTACGCAAGCAACATAATGTTTAACAAGCTAAGCTTGAATTGGAACGATTCACAAGTGGTTTACTGATTTTCGTTGTGATAGTATGACCACAATGGACGCCGAACGTTTTGGTCGTTCAAATAAAGTTACAACGCCAGAAATCGTCGATAAAATCCATGGTATGATATTCGACTATCGGCGAGTTAAAGTGCACGTGATTACTGAGGCTATGGGCATCTCATCCGAACAGGTACGAAACATTGTGAATAAATTTTTGAATATAAGAAAGTTATCTGCCAGATGGGTGCCTCATTTGCTCTCTGTTGACAACAAGCGCGACCGTGTGACAACTTCAAAGGAGTGTTTGACGATGTTCAAGCGCGATAAGAAGGATTTTTGCGCCCTTTCATAACCATGGACGAAACATGGATCCATCACAACACACCAGAGACTAAAGAACAGTCGAAAAAGACCATAGTGAGCTCTTCGGCCCAAAAAGTCATGGCGACAGTTTTTTGGGATGCACACGGTATCGTCCATATCGATTACCTTGAAAAGGACAAACGATCGCCGGCGTATATTATGCAGAGCTGTTGGATCGATTTGACACCGATTTGAAGCGAAAGCGGCCGCATTTGGCAAAGAAAAAAGTGCTCTTCCATCAAGACAATGCATTACTATTTGAGGAATTAAAAATTATTAAATAATTAATTATTTTAATTTGACAAATTAATGTTATATATTAACTAAATTTTTCATTAAAAGTAATTGTTAAATACTATAAAGTGGTTTAAGAGACCAATGCTTACTTTCAGCCATCTAATGAATTATTATAAATTCAATTAATAAAATATTTTGGTGAAATTCTTTCAATTATAATAGGTATAAATCTATGATTAGTTCCACAAATTTCTGAACATTGTCCAAAAAAAAATCCTGATCGATTTAAAGAAAATCTTATTTGATTTAAACGTCCGGGTGATGCATCAATTTTTACTCCTAAAGAAGTGGTTCGTCATCCACCATATTCTCCAGATTTGGCCCCTGCGTTTTTATTTATTTCCAAACTTGAAGAAATGGCTCGGCGGCGAGAGTTGGCTCCAACGATGAGGTCATCGCTGAAACAAACGCCTATTTTGAAGAATTGCTGAAATTGTATTAGTTGAAAGTGATAGAAAAATTAGAAAAACGTTGGACGACGTGTATCGATCGGGCTACAATTAGATTATGTTGAGAACTAAAATAAGTTTTGACCAAATAAATCGTTTCTTGTTTCATTTTTAAGGTACCTTACCCTCGTGATGTAAATAAAGGGAAAAGTCATGAATTTGTTTCGAACTAAAATAGGTCGACAGGAATCCTTTCTCCTCATGCTGAACAATAATTTAATCACTGGCTTTTGACTGACGAAAACTCGTTCATGGTTTACCGAATTCCTCACAGAAAGACATTGGTAGAAATATGACGATATACCATTGCATAAGAATCATTTTTGTCCAGCATTTATTTTAATTGAGATATGCCGTAAAAGCTTTTATTAATTTTTTTCCAGACTTGCTTAACCTATTCAGACCATGACAGTATTATCTACATATTAGCATAGAATTTTCGAACAATTTTATGGCTTGATGGGACATTATTTATGAGAAAATTAAAACTCATAGCTCGAACAAAATGAGAAGTTCACTATAATGTTTTATAGGCATTTAGAGATAGCATTAATATGAGTGGCCCTAGCACGGGTCCCTGGGGAACTCCAAACTCAGTTGCCGAACATCGTTCAGTTTTTCACTTATTTTGCGATGTGTTAAATACGATCTAAACCAATCTAACATGGATCCTTGTATTCCCAGCGAGTTGAGTTTCGTACATGTAAAATCAATTTTCAAGCAAACAAATGCACGGGACAGATCAAAAAAGAGACCTGCTACCTTGTTGCCCTTATCCAGGTATTCATAAATATACTCTGTCAAGACATATACACTGCTCTCCGTTGATCTGCCTACACGAAAGCCATGTTGCGATTCCTTAAATATGCCATATTTATTTAAAAATATTAATAATTTATTTGAAACAACTGGCCATATTCATCGGATCTATCTATTTGTATATAGGTATAAATGATTTTGAGAATTAAAGGAAATTTGCTTATAGTAACCGATAAATTAATAAACCCGGCCGGTGGCTCAACAATGCAATTACTGATGTTCTTTAGCAAACATAAGGTTTCATTGAAAACTTCGATTTCCAAAACCGGCCATAAGCTTATCAACGCGCATATTCTGTAGCAATTGCAATAAGTGAATGGTTTGTTTATGTCGCATGCATTTGATATATGAATAGCTCTATTCATAGTTTTTCTATCATAAGTTTTAAAAACTTATAAAGTTTCACGAACATAAATTTCAGTTTTCATCCGGCCGATTTGGTTTACTCAAGTTAATATAATTAGACAATCCACTAATGATTTTATTTCATTGCAGGTAACTGGAGGCAGTAAGCCACTTTACAATATCTCCAAACGCACATGCCTGAAGTAAGAAGTGAGTTCCATCCATAATAATAATACGGCGAGATCTAAATCATTTCATTTCCCGCTTTTTTAGTCTAGTTTCACGATCACACCATATTCATTGCGAGAATATATAGAATTAACTGTCATCATTTCTCTTTAACGACTTGAGTAATAAACTGGCGGTACAAAGCAAATGTAAAACATGTTTGGCGGTCATTTCTTTTGATTTAATGTGGTGAGGCAGTAATGTAAGACATTCGAGATAAAAAATAAAAGCATCGTTGTTATCAGCTTCAAATTTTGGAACTAGAACATAAAACATTGGTTCTATTTTATTCATGGTCACAATTTGGAAGTACTTGAGTCTGAATGTATGTTTGAAGGTCTATTTACAGTCATTAATTAATTCAAAGTCTGGTTTTTTATGATAGGTGTTTATAGTACAAGAAATAATTTAGAGTGGAAGATTATTCCTCGTGTTACAGAGATTTATTTAATAAAATAATGAATAAAACTTGTCAAATGTTCTTTGCAACACAGGGTTTCAGAAAAAAAAATTTCTCTTGCTTAATACATATTGAAATTACTTACTATCCGACCTGTTCTGATTTGGAAAAATAAAATAGGAATAAAGTTGAAAAGCATAAATATACCTGGAAGATAATTTCTGATGATGTATCTTTGTAGAGAAAATAAAGGCGTGATACAAAAGTGAAGTAGTCTTAGTCATCAACTGACTCATTAAAATTACCAAAAATCTTTTGAGATGTTAAAAATACAGATTCTTCGTCTATTCATTTACCCTTGCCTGATGTCTAGAAATGATGTACCAAGAAAAGACAATTATGGATTTCTTTTGAGTAGTGTAAGTCAAAAATAATGGATATTGAGGAGATTTTAGGTCCTTCATTTATTCATTGTTGTGAAGGGAAATCGAAACATACTTAAAAATAAAATATTTTCCTCTCAACTGTTATTTCAGTTCAGTACCTTCTATATATATGTTTATGACGCTATAAGTTCACGCTAAGTTCAAGACGTTGATGTCATGATCTGAACATTTTCGGATGGATAGAATGATTGTCAGAGACAATTTTTTCCAGGGAAACTCAAACAAGAACTCATAGATGATGCGCCGACAGGACCAGTGGGTCTATGTCAAGACAGGGTGACTCGAGTGGCTGAATAATTTTGTGAAAATTACGTATGCTTTAAGTAGTAATAAAGTTCTTTGATTTCTGACAGCTATGTCAGTCACATGTTTTATAAAGCTCTGCTTACGCTAAATGTAACGGAGTAATAATGATTTCTACGGCGCCCTTTTTTACATATAGAATTCAACCATAGGACGCCTAGTTTTTCGGCCTCTTTTCCACTTATTACAACCTGGAAATAAGCATATTGTTGAAATAGAATCCTGGAAAAACCGTCATGCCTTACCAGGTCGGAAAACTTTTTTCAGCAGCTTATAGGAAAGCTGCGACCATAAATAATGCGGTCAGTGGATTTACAAAACGCGATCTTATCCCTCTAATCTTCGAATATTTCTGGACTGAATGTTTGAACTGTCTGCTCCTACAGATCTACCATTGGTGCCAATAACAGCAGAAGATTCGGAGGTAGACAATGGAACTTACGAATTAGCGTCCCAGAACCCATACCTTCACCGAAACCTGTAGCACTTGATTCACCACTTGTTGAAAATAAAAACGACCCTTAGGCAAGTTCAAACAACGATCACTGATCGAACTTGCACCTTGCCAAAAGCCTCAACATCCTCCACATACTGGAAGACGAGGCAGAAAAAACAGTCCTGTGTTTTGACTGGAAGAGTTGAAAGAGCAGATTCGAAACAAAAAAGAAGAGGAGATAAGAAAGAGTAACAGAAAACGTCACCAGGGTCGTGTCTAAGCAGTTCACTGGAGAAGATGTCTCAATATGAAAATGATTCATATTCATATTCATATTGCAACGAGATATTCAGAAGAACGCATGATGGGGCATTGTGGATTTGTTGCCAAAAGGAGACTTCTTCCATGTTTCTTTACTTTTTGAAATATTTCTTATCTCCTAGATTATTTATTACTCTTCCCGTAGCCATAATTCAATTTATCTGGTACTAGGTCCTAAATGTGCGATAATTTATTTGAGTGTGTCCTTCTACATAAGTACTTGGGTAAAATAATTGCAAGACACTTTTTTTGTATTTATTGAATAGTTTTTCATTGCTTTGATAGAAATATCAAACAAATATAGAACAGCTCACGTTTGCACAGGTATACAATAACAAAATCAATGGAATCAAAATTCGACTTTTAAGGTAATTTCAGAGTCTATATGCCATATTAGGCACAATTTTCCTACATATTCAATATTGATTAATCGCTCCTTGATTTTTTTATAAATCCCAATTAAAACGTTTTATAAAAAATTGACAAATTGCTAATGTTTCCAACTGGAATGTTATTACACATATGGAGTATATTTTAAGAATAGCTTATGATGGACTAATCAACCTTGCCAAGTTAATTTTTGAGTTAAAAATAGATCCTGCGATTATCACATTCATGCTTCCATAACCTACCTCCTGGGAAAAACAAGTACGAGCGACTAAGTGCATTCAAACAATGATACTTTTATCCTGTATTAATCATTAATAATTGAAAATTAAATGTGAAACTTCGAGTGACCCTTCAATCCCATGATCTAGACTAGAGCATGTCAATTTTGCTGTAGGTATATTGCTAATATTCCTCAGCCACATGAAGAATTATATTATTATATAAGAAGTCAGCAAGATCCAATATCAATTTCAATTTTGACACTGATATCAGATGGCTTCATTGCTCTGGCAATAACGTCGATTACGAGTTGAACGAAATAAATAAAATGATAATTCAAATAACGAGCTTGATATTGATGAACTAAGTTGTAAATTAATAGGATTTTTAATAACTCATTTAGCTCAATTGTATGCTCATGAATTTTACTCCATAAATATTTTATAATCTATGGAACAAAAAATGTTTATAACTCTATTCCAATATATGAATATTCATTTCCGGTTCGTTCTTTCTTTGAAAGTATAGATCGTTGGTAAAAGGCCTAATTTTCAAAAAGTTGCAATAAGTTCTTTCGTAAATGAAGAAAGAAAGCTCCTTTTTAATCTTCAATATTTTCCTATAAAATAGTGATTAAAGGAATATTTATATTTTCCCGCCGTTTCGGTTTTTAAAAATGTAGATAAGGTCTAAACGGAATTTTACAGAATTTGTTCTTATTCTGGGTATTTTTACTACATCACTACTATTACTATAAACATCCTCACATGATGATTTCTTTGTCTCAAAAATATACCACATACACAAATGTGGATGTCGTTAGAATCTAAAGAGTACATATGCAAACCTTTTTTTGTGCAATTCCATATTAAATTTGAGACTAATTATCAGTATTTCTGCAATGCCTGAATGTGAATGAGTATGTTCTCAATAATTCAATTCAATTGTATAAGAATAATTAAGAATTCAATTGACATACCTACGCTATACCATCCGCACGATCAGAGGGAATGATAATTGGTACGATCCTTAATATTGAAAGGTCCTATAATACACATGTAACCATAATTTAAATGACGCTCAATTCAATATTAACGTATACGAAAAACTGCAGCCAAAACAACGGTTCTACATTGAATGTACTCACCATTCTTGTACACAATTTGGAAGTATTAATAAAAGATCTGATATACCTCAAGGGCTATTTATACACCATCAATTAAGTGGTAAAGTGGGTTCTGGCTTTTAAATAGAGGTCTCTATACGACGTTAAGTTATTTATAGGAAACATTTTATTAAGACTATCATATCACGTAAGGATAAAACCAATTCTTGTTTAACTAATACTTAATGATTTTTGGTCATGAGTTTGGGAGAATTTTTTTCGTGAGAACATTAAATAATGTGATTACAAGATCTTTGTTCTACTAATTCTGTGAAAGCCACTGCCTGGAAAAACAATTTGTTAATATACAGTGATCAAAGTATGAATTTTGTGTCATTCACATTATAGTATTCCATTTAGAATAAATTTACAATATTTTGAATTCTTCGACAAAAATTTCCGCTTTAGAAGAAAACCTGAGGGATCATTTTGCACCACGCCTATGGATGAAATTCATGTCAAGAAATTTTTTTTCTCATTATCAACCAAACATTGCCGTGTTCCATAGGTTTTAGATAGTCGAAGTCATAACTGTTTTGAGTGTCATCTACACAACACTGTAATTTCCTTAGGAAGCATTCCGGTGTATGAGTTTAATAGAAGTTCAATATTTTCATAAATGTAAACAACTGTAAGTTTTTGGTTTATTGAAGATAGCAAGAATGTGTGCTAGTTCTATCTATTAGTATGAAATATTGCCTCCCTAGCGAATGCATCTGTTCTGTTCCAAGTTGTTAGAACACAAACAAGCTGCATCACCGTTATCTCTCATCAGGGAGGCATCGTAAGTTGAGAAATAGTAGCTAACTTAGGGATTATGGTCACGAGATCTAGACAGATAAACGATGCGGTGTCATCGACTTTCTTATCGAGTGTTGCCCTTGTTTGGAAGTAGGATTATAATATTATCAGATTTTTTAATTCGTTCAAATCATATCAAAATTTGACATAGAATGTTGAAAAACATATTTCAAAAAAAATATGTACTTTATATGAAACGCCGTTTGATATATATTGAATATTGAAGCAGTGTATACAAATAATTGGGTTTTATTTAAATGAAACATTCGATAATAAGAATTTTCTCTTCTTTTAAAAACAAGTTCAACTACTTACAATCTCACATTACAAAATTTGCGACAAAGAACAACAATTATAATAAATTTCATAGAATCAAAAGTACAATAAAAATTAACACCTCCAATAACAAATGATTCTATGAAGTATAAAAAATGAAACATAAGAAATCGAAAAAAAGTTCGAGTAGTGGGCGGAAATTTACATTAGGTTCGTTAAGTGGTTTGGATTAAAGAACAGAAAGCAAAATTCAAATTTTCTCTATTTCTGTGACCTTGTACTTACTTCTAGATGTCAGAAGTCATTTTACTTAAGTAAATATTTTGATTCTGAAATAAGGAACGCCAACTCCTAGAATTATAATTAATTATCAGTTTTGGAAAAGGCTCATCTCTGATTATTAGCCATTTACCCTTTTTTCCGATTTTTTATTTCTACTTGTAGGCGCATAGCTTGCAGATTGAGGAAAACTCGAAGCAGTGGTCTTTATATTTATTACCAATATAGTAATACAAGAAGCTTTTATTTTATTAAAATTTTATTAAATACGTTCCTCTTGTTTATTACAAATTTTTGTTGATTCTTTTTACGGTTTTCATGTTGTGTTTATTATTTGCTTTACTGTAATTTACATTGACATAGCATATTTATTATCAATAAATTGTACATGAATTCTCGGGAAATAGGTCACTCAAACACATATGCTTATTACCCTCGTCTTTACGTACGTTTCGGGCTCACGATCATCATCAGAAGACGCATCAATGTCTAAAACGGTATTCACTAAAACTTATCGTATCAGCACAAAGCGTCCTTAGCAATGTTTTTATAATATACGAAGTCACTTCAAACAAAGTTTGTATACGACTGGAACCAAAAATATAACACTCAAGTATTCACTCTCGCACCAATGTTAAAGATTTATGAGGTTATAGGAAAAGGTTGTCAGACCTTATTAGAACCATTGCTATTTGAGCATTCTACCTAAAATATACTTTCAACATTATAACGACGCATGTAGGAATTTGCAAGGGTTTTAATCAATTAAATTTCTGATGCTTGCCCATTATTATTATTATTATATTATTTGTAAGTTATTTCATCATTTAATAGATTACCTATTTTGTTTTGGATAATTTGGTTTCCTGAATGGCCCATTCGCAAACATCACAATTAAATTGTAGATTTCGAATAAATTGATAAATATATCATTCAGATTGAAGCGAAATCTTAATTCCGCGTACGTACATACTACATGTAATAATCGCATTTGAATTTTCAAGTTGATTATTGCATTTCTCCTGGCCAAACGTTTCGCTATGTTATAAGTGTATTCTTCAACTATTTGATTTGAACAAGTATTACTTTTTATAGTGTCACAATGAGATGTTTATGAACTTAACTTAAAATTTAATGTGTTTCACTAAAGTTCTGCGATGTAGGTCACTGAAAATACAGTTTAAAATGGGTAAATGAATGCAAAAATTCGGTTTATATCATCTGCGATGAAGGAGCGAAGTTTACATTCCCACAAGGAATAAACCAACATCCAGTTATCTGACTCAGATGGGTAGCAACCCTCAACCGTTCTAGCGTAACTTCGAGGGTGACAAACAAGACTGATTTATTTGTTTGTTCCAATGTGAAACACATATTGATGACCTGTTAACAAATTCTTTACATCTTGATAAACATCATATTATACATATTATAAATAAGAAATAGTGATTATTTCTTATTTATAGTGTTAGTGTATCCACAGTGTGAACTGTTTTATAGTTCATCATCATATACATATATTAACATATTGAAATTTTTGTCTATCTTAGGTATATATCAATAATTAACTCGAAGGTCATAGTCCACGTTGAACATGTCAAACAGCAATGCAATGAATCTCGGAATTGAATATTCTGATAGTGAAATTCTTAGTTTTGACTAGATCTATGATAAATAATTTGACCAACTTCATTGCAATTGAGGTGTTTCCAGTGACTACAAAAATATTGATACACTAATACACTAAAAAAGTACACAACTGTGAATACACTATTAACACTAATAAGTATACGAAATAATTACCCTTATCCCGTAAAAGTATTTTGTTGCACATCATTTGTTTTGATTAGTGTAAAGAACCTTCTGATGGTTCTGTTTGAACAATATGTAATTTAAATTAACCTTATTGAAACAATACGAAATTATTTGTGAAATTCCTTGAAATGTGTCTGACCATGCAGTATGTGTCTGTATCGTTAAATTATTCAAAAATCTGCCCAATTTAACATATTTCTTAAAAACTTCATTTTCGAATCATAGTTACCTCTGACATTAGGTTCCTGGAAAATATCCAGTAATCGTTGCCTCTTGAGGGGAGTTTTTACATTCATTATTTCCAACTTGATATAATATTTATAAACTGGGCTGTGGAATGGTCCATATTTGAAGAATAGAGACCTCTCAAATTCAAACAATATCCAAATTTTAACAATTTATGATGTTCTAGTTCATGCATTTTTTTAAAGGATAAAATGAGGCAATGTTTTCGTCCCATGTGTCAAACTCAGGATACTGTATAATTTGATTGAGTTTTGAATTTAGTCTATTATTCGTCATACATTTGAGAATGTGAACCGAATGGAACGGTGGAACGGTCTTGAATCATCAACTGGATGAGGATACACGATACTTAACTTGTTATGTTTAGAAAAATTGTTCATGACTTTGAGTGCATTATAGTCACATATAATACATAATATTTTGTGTCCAATTGGTTTTAATTTCAGAACAATTGACAAAATTTACATTTACTACGGTACCATTACAACAATCTTGTTCTGTTATTGTTGTTTCCATGAAATCTTTCACAGGAACAGTGGATATCCATTATTTCCGTAGGTCATTATCTTTAGGAAAGCTAGTCATTTGAACTTTTGGCCCATTGTTGTAATTTCCCTTGCAGCCAGGAGCACACCATTTATTCGGCATAAGTAATTGACTAATGAACGTCAGTAAACTGTACGTACAACACAAAAAGCGATAATAACCAACAAAAGCATTCACTTGGGAAGCCATTTTGCAACGCACTTCATTCATCCATGACACTCTTTATTTACAGATAAAGATACATTCCAATCACACGATGACACATTCAGAACAGGAGCAACACATAATATGTATCACCTCTCAAAGCTATTACCAGCTACGCACCATTAAGACTAAACGATACTGTTGTATGCTACATATCTTCTCAAAGCTTCTTGTTTATGACATCACACTGAATTTTATACTAAGCGTTCAGGCCTTCTACTATGGAGAGAATTGGACAAACACTCGTTGTGCATGCACACTTATTACACTATTACTTTCTTCATAACAGAGCTTTCCTCACAGATGTTCAGTATGATCGCCTGCTAACTAAATTGCATATTTCACATTTTGTTATCGTATAAGTGTAAATACGTAAGAACATCAAATGGTGTAGACTATAATCCCCATAGGAGAATTCGAAATATGCCTGGATGGTGCGCGGATTCATATGAATTCGGGTGTGATATTGGTACCACACCTAATTTACTCACCCTCCCCAGCGAGACTATGGTTTCATCATGATGATTACAAAGCTCACGCTTAGAGATCTTCAGGATTCTGGAATATAATCAGCAAGGCCGACATATACTACATTAGGTGTTGCCTATGGTAAAAGATGCGTCACAACCATCATGCAGTTGATTTTTCACTGTGCCTTCAAGGTCAGCCTATTTAATGTCTCTTTCACATTAAAAATAAAAAGTTTGGACTGCACGAGATGGACACCTCTAATGTTCATGGAACATGATATGAGCCAGTAGTGGAATGCAAAATTTACTTGCAGCTATTTTTGCCCCGAATATAAACACATAAACGATCGAGATTTTTTTTAATCTGTTGCCGTGGTACCTGCTTAAAAATGCTATAAAATGATAACAAAAAATACTATCGTGCTATCCTTCATGTTGATTACCATTTGCTATCACCTCTGTTCTACTTTTCCGGCTCTGAACAGTTGATCTCTTTAATTTTTTGTCACCAGAAAGTAGACAGATGTTTCTTTAGCTCACCTTCTTTCCACTCAACGGAGAATTTTTATTAATTGATTCATTATAAACGATTTCCTCGAATAAATAAAGATGTTTTTTTAGTTTACTTCCTTTCCACTCAACGGAGAATTTTTATTAATTGATTCATTATAAACGATTTCCTCAAATCAATAATTATAGAATTCAATCAAAATATGAAATATTTTCACTGGATTATTCAATTTTCGTGCAGGATAAATTAGTGCACATTATAATCCTCACGTTGAACAGTGACGACACTTCTTTTAGTTCCAGACTGCTGTTTCGCTCTGCTCATGAGCTCTTCAGTGGAACGAGACAGACATGAAGTCACTGACGAGCGCATGAGAAGAGCGAAAGAACTGCTGCAACTAATAAACGTATTGTCAATGTTCAACCTAGAGAACCAAAACTTTGTTTATTGACTTCTAAAATGATATGCGTTTGTAATTCATTATAATCTTCATTAAAATCTATTGTGCTGACATTAATATTTTATAGATATTTTATTTGGTATAGAACATACTATTCTAATGCGTTATGTACTTCTATTTTCATAATAAACACCGTTAGTTTCTTTGATGAGTAATATTTCACATGATGTCATTGTTGTCGAGGAACAATTAACAGAATTACGCTCAATTGAATCGAATGCAATTATGTAAGAAATGGGGCGATTTTTTCCTATTGTCTTCATCCTTTTGTATAAGTATAGTTCTCTAGACTGTTGTATCCGGTATCGCGTCGATCTATAAATATTTTGACTACAGTCTTAACGATCTATCTTAAACTCATCTAAGAACTTGAATGATTAATTACAACTTGCCGTTTACGGATACTTCGTGTTCCAATTGTCGCGATATCAATATTGAGAGGGGAATTATCAAAAATGTTCTTTCCGCTCATTTACTTACTTGATTCTGATGATTTGACTGGAACTTATACAAATGAATCATTTATGTTTGAGGTTCGAATTAGCCAAAAAATGTAATATCGCTTTGCCATATTTTTAATATTATTTGAAAACTATATGAGCTATAAGAATCTATTTAATAAATGGCCTGACTATTAAGTAATAACGACTATTGAAAATATATGTCTAGTGTTAAATCGTTGATCTCCAATGAAAGTACCATCTCATTAACTACTCTATATTTGTAGGACGTTTAGGGGGCATACAATCCAACTAAATCATCCACACAGAATAAACGGTTCAGTGAAACTATGAAGTTAAAGAGTAAGAAAGGAATGAAACCGGCTTCAAATAAACAAATTAAATCGAGCTTCAGAAGCAATTCAGGAATCTAGGATATTGAGGCTCCGATTTAATAGAACTTGAGTTTTTTATTGTTTCAGATCCCCTTATATATCTCCACAGTAATGTAAGAAAATTGAAAACCGAAACTGAAGTTGATGATAGTTCTTCATAACCCTATGTCTTCCAGTAGGTGTTTTCCTGCTGACACCTGCTGTCCCATGAACCATCAAAATTTGCTATGGGGTAATCGCATAACATAGACTGCGACTTCACACTGTCAACGTCACTTGAATTTTAAAATGAAAATTTCGCTTCCTTGTGCAGGTTAAATATATATATACGTGTGATACATATTTATAACCAGAAAAACACAATCGTTATTATGGTTAAATAAAATATTATAATTCCATATGAAAAACTAAAGATGGATTTCATAGATATCACTCAAAACCGGGCCACTGCTCCCAAAAATAATACAGTTCCTATTTTCTCCAACTTTAAAGTGATCATGCACATACATTTACACAGACATCATGTCAAAACTTGTCTAGATCAATGCATAAATGCTCAATACGGATAAATCCGCGCGAATCCGGAATATTTATTTGGCTCGATTACAATACTTCCCTTATACTATATACTATTGAGGAAAGTAAAAATCTATGATAAATCGATCACTGACTTCCCTCACTTTTGTTAGCATAATTTTCCGCTTTCAAACTACTGGTCAAATGTATGATCGTAGGAACAGAAAATATATTGTAAGTGATTTAGAAACAACTATAATGAAAGATGTTGAATTACACTCTATGTTACATCGAAATTTTATTCAAATGGTCCACAAAATGTAATTTACAACACTGTTTTATAGTGACTGCTACTGTCAGGTTGACTTTCGACATTATTGACATCATAATAGAACCTTGTTTTATACCGATACCTGCTTTCACATGAACTAAAAATTAGGTCGATGCTATCTCTTAATCTACCGTGGAAATAAGGCTGCTACCAAATCCATGGCCAAACTCATCAACTCAAAGTGACGTCTTATTATACTTTAATGTAACACCCATCTGTGCTGTATGGTAGATTCATTCTAATTTTCAGTCATTTCGCCGTGCTTATACAATTATACATCTGAAACTTTACAATTAAATTATTTTTACTTTCTCTTGAATATAGTAAGTATATTGAGAATAGTGTAGAAAAATGCAGATAATATGTGTATACAAGGAGGAGGAAAATCTATCAATTACAAAAGCAAACTTCCAAATAACCCACTGACCTAGTATTTTCAAAAGTATATAAAAAATAAGCTGACCCGTAAAAAAATTAACGAACTAACCAGCGGTAACTTTGCCGCTCGCAGTTTCGAACCTACGCTATTGGATCCAAAAGTATATACAGCCAGGGTCCTAAGCCTGGCTCCCATCACTGTTGTAGAAACAAACATTCAACTTGGTGTATCAACTGTTAATGCGCTCGCCCGGCTCGCCGCTTGGGGGCGTCACCAACATTATTAGTTCTGTATTGCTGTAATAGTTATAAATAGATGGTTACGTATTGATTGTAGTGGGAAAAATTTATTAGATTTTTGTTTTTACAGAACCAAGTTATTTTACTAGATTCACATCCAACTTTGAATACCATCTATAAATTAATAGTTACATTCTAATTTTTTATAAGAGAGCGAAAGGTGAAAGTATGATTCGACCATATACTTATACGTTCCTTTTCAATAATATGATCTAAGCAAATATAGAACAGTACGACTCTAGACCCTAGAATCGGTTTTGTGAATTATTTCTTTCAAATGACTTATAAAAATGCAATACCTCTGCTTGGTATAGTGTTGAATGCTTGAAGCATGACTTGAGGTCGAGCTTGTTGTCCAAAATGTAATCCTTCTTGACGTATAGGTAAAATCATTCGATATCATTCTATCCTTCAATAACTTTTATACACTCTTGTTTTCGTTGAAGCTATAGCTAGATAAACTAAGAGTTTACGTCTTTCTAGTTCAACGCATCTGGATGACATTCCGCTCTAGTTTTAAAAGGAATACACTGGTCTCTATTTTGTTCCTTCATCCATCTGTCTCTAAACAGATAGTGTCAACAACATCAAAAATCGTGAAATATCGCGGAGGATATTGTCTGGGATTTACTCATTTGATATTATGTTATATTTCTTGATTAAATGTGTATCAAAATGTGAATGGATTTCCCTCAAAGATTTCCTATAACATATATTTTCACAAGCTGATTACTGAAATACTAATTATACTATTTAAGACTATTAATTTATTTGTTTGCCGAACTGAAAGGAAGCACGGTTGTTCATACTGCAGCTTGTTGATAAGGTGATAAGAATAGATGGATCTTGAATGGATAAAATAAAAATCGTTCCATTCTGATCATAAATTAACATGTTATCTCAGCCAATTTCATAGTCAACTGACACAATGCCCTGCAGCTTTAACAATACCCCTATTCATATTTCATCAGCCTAATTATTTGGTTTCGTTGCATTCATTGCACCATCGAATTTACAACCAACCAGGAAGAGCTGTATAAAATTTTACGATTCCGGAAGAAGGTTATTTACATTACATTTTATGTCTCGTGAATTCTTTAATTATTTTCCTAACATTTCAGTAGGAGTATGTTACATCTATAACATATTAATTTATAGGTCATAGTTGATACGAGTTCAATAACTTTTATTCCAATCATTTTATCTAGAAATGTGTTTTTTGAAGCAGTGGCGGATCTAGAAAATCTTCCAGAGATGGATGATTAAATTTATTCATTCGATGTCATACCTGCTACAATGAATAAATAAACCGATGAGGCTAGAGTAAATTGAATAAAGTTGAGATGAAATTTCTAAAAGAAATGTTATTATTGGAATAAACAGGAAAAAATATTTTTATGTTGCGTTAGCAGCACAAGCATGTTTTATTCCTGATTATAGTATTAATAGTGTCATAGTTACCTACATAATAATACTACCAAATCTAGGCGATGGCTTACTAATTTACAATGCAAATCGAGTGGATACCTTCGCACGATCCGACTCCTTACCTTGATGCAAATGCATGCAGTTTCTTAGCCAAGTTTTGATCCAACATAAGCGAAGAAACTCAGAAACATATATACTGGGTGTGTGAACATATGTCAAAAAATCAAAGGGTTTTTATTCCCTGGGTGATATTTTAAGGATATGTTGTTCTTTGATGATCTTAGGAAAACCACTTTGTTTCGAAGATACAGATCCCAGTGTAAACATACGGTTTCAAATCAAGGGGTTATCTCCTGGTTTATTTTAAGAATATTTGGTTCTTTAATTATTTTCGGAAAACCACTTAGTTTCGAGGATACAGGTATACTGGGTGTGTGAACATACGGCAAAAAATCAAGCGGTTATCCCCTGGGTTATTTTAAGAATATTTTATTCTTCCATGATTTTCGGAAAATCACTTTGTTTCGAAGATACAGGACTATAACATTTGTGAAATGTTAATATTTTATTGAAAAGGTTCATGTTGGTGTAAATAAAACATTGGATTTCGTCAACAAATGTTTCATAATATGTAAAGCTGCGTAATTTAAAATAACTATTGAAAATGACCAACAACTAGGATCCAACCTTCTCCTCATTGACTTCCGAATCCTTTCGAAAACACCAGAATCGTGTCTTATTAAATTGCACCCATTAATTATCCGATTTCTCAAGTCTTTCTAATTTTCCACTGGAGTAGTATAAACTAATGACTTCAGATGGCTCGATACGAAATAATCCGGACTTATGTACGGTGATGGACCAGGCCATGAGTGAGGTCCATCTCGATCAATCCAGAAATCTCCATATATTGCTGTTAAAATCTCTCGAAAAACCACACCAACATGAGGTGGTGAACCATCGTGCATAAACCACATTGCAATTCTCCTTACCAACTCTAGCAACTCAGGTAGAGATTAATCCAAAAAGTTTCGATGAACCTCACCATCAAGTTTTCCTGGTAGAAATATCAGTCCAATTAGCCAATCACCCACAATTCCAACCCAAACGTGAAAACGATCTTCAAGTACCTCATGTGAATTTTCTTCAGCACATACATGGTTATTATGAATATTCCTTTTTACATTGTTGAAAAATGTGCTTCAGCGGTAAAAAGAATTAGCGACAGACAGTTGAGAGATTTGAACCATTGTGTGCAAAAGCCATTGACAAAATGCAATACGTGGAGAACATCACCAGGAAGAAGTGACTGAACGCGTTGCATATGGTATGGGTACAACAGAGCCCCTCAAAATGTTCCACACAGTCATATTACGTACATTTGAAGTATTTCCAATTTTTCTACTAGAAGTACCTGGATTTTCCTCTATCATGTTCCGCACATTTTCTTTCAATTCCACCGTTCTTACTTTCATTGGCCTTTCTGGTCCTCCAGTACTGGTTTCATGAAGACGTTGATGATTAGTTTGGAAGGCTTTTCTATCATGAATTAACAACCATTTATCCCATAACGAATTCCTAGGAATGCATGTCAGTCATCTCGACTTTCGTATAGCTATTCATGATAGAGAACTTCACTAACAAAAGTTTAACTAGCCATTGCAGAAGATGAAACGCAATTAGTTTGAGCAAATTTAAAAGATACAAAATGACAAATCACGAGACGTATGCAAATTAATTTCTCATTTAAACTAATGCCTGCTGTCAGTGCACAAAATATCGGCTCTTAGTGATCGGAATGTTGTTTGAAAGATAAAAACGCATTGCAAACATTTTTCGTACCCGACAAACCCAGTGCACTACGCCATACGTTTAGTTAGGCTACATCGATAATTTTTAAATTATCGAAACCGTTCTGGTCAGAAAACATTCACGAAACAAAGTTGCTTTCTGAAAATCATCAGAGGACAAAATATTTTTAAAAAAGCCCAGGGAATAACCCATTGAATTCTTGACGTATGTTCACTAAACACCCTGTACATTTCATAGAACTAAATATGTCACACTTTTCCCTCAATAGTGAATATTTATCTAATTTGCATAACATACTTGAACTGATTTACTATGAAAACATATTAGTGTGACGTCACGCAATCAAACAGATGTCGCCCGTTATTGTGCCCAATATGAAGTTGAATCAAATACCCATAGTTTTTTTCATTTGTACTTGTTGATTTTTTTATAGCATAAAACGAAATACTAAATCTTCATTTATCCATTTATCTGTGATGTGACACGGAACATGTTTCAAAATTTAAAAAAAAAATACGATACGATCGCTCTATCACCTTCCTCTTAGCTCTGCTACTGTTTTGAAAGTAGAATTCAAATCGTTTCAATTGTAGCTAAGAAACCAGTTGTTTGACATTTATCACCTATCTAATTATAGATTAATATTTTGTCAATAATTATTTTTTTGTATTCATTATCTTTTTATCTTTCTTCTATATTACCAATACAATCACTAAGCTGAACACAACAAAATCCGTAATTCCTATTTTATTAATCATTTAATTAGGTCATCACTACTTCTTACCGTATTCGCTTACAAACTGAGATTCGGCCCATTGTAGTCGATAGAATTGGATTGACATATAATAATAATCTGTTTTGAGTGGGTTGAACTTGAAATTATTCATTTCCTCTGAGGATCTATCTACAAGATAGTAATAATGATAATGGTAGTAATAATAATAATGAATCGTTGTTATCTGCACTATTAAATGTCCTAAATTTACAAACCCCGGGTTGAACTTGAAATCATTCATTTCCTCTGAGAATCTAATCTACAATATAATAATAAAAATAATCATCTAATGAATTATCGTTATTATAATTATTAAATAATAGTAATAAATCGTTGTCAGCACTAATAAATTACCTACATTCACGAACTCCGGCGTTTGTCTGCCAATCGTAGACATAATATGTATTGAATACTTAAACACGTGAATACATTTTCTTGATCAATATTGTCGTCTTTAGGTACTTAACAGCATTGGCAATATATCTTTGAAATAAACGAACTGGAGTGATTTGATAAAACAGGTAAGGAGAGAAAATCTTAACACGTATCGAGCAAGACTGGAAGCCCACGCGATATCACTTTTCTGTATATAGCTTGAAATTTATGTTATGAAGTTAGCTAAATACTTAAAGATTACTCAAATTACTTATAGATGAAATAGACAATAATCCTGAAATAAATTTGTTGTTTTCCATGAATTATCGAAACAACAATTTGAAATGTATACAAAGTTTTGACTGAATTTGTAACAAATGTCATGTACTTAAAAATTGTTTTGATTACTGTTACTGCATTATCACAAAAAGCTTGGTTTTTCTTTAGTTAAACGATTCCTAAGGCAATGGAAACGGTATACTTCCAGAAGAAGCATCATTGAAAGAAATTAAATTGCTTGTGCACATTCACACAAGATACTTGTTGTTCAAACATGTAAAACAGAAAGTGTATGAAAAGGTTGCACTATGAATGGGAGGTGATTAATAAGAAGAATTTCTTGAAAATATGACCCCGTTACAAGCAAATCAGCCTTCGATGATCCGTATAAGTAACTAATGAGTGAATATGGAATAATTTCAAGTAAAGATCGATTACTAAATCAGCACTAAATCAATTAATTTAACTAGAAAAATGAAATAATACACCATACTTAGTACAAAAATTTTAATTATCTTTCTAATGGTAGGTGATACGATCATTTCCGTTTTAGGTAGAAATGAGGAAGAGAGGTAAGTTGGCGATTTATTTTGAGTATGTTCATAGATCGAAAAATATGCATATCTGTATGTCAATGTGTGTTCTAAAACACCCTAAAACAACTCTTTCTTAACGAAACGCTGTACATCCACTACAGATTTCAGATTTGAGAAGTCAAATGTATGTTGTCGTTGTCTTTATGAAAAAAGTTCAGCACGCGGTAATATCGACTAATAAATTTCAAATCAAAGAACGTCAATACAATAGTACATACGGAAACATGTCGAAAACACAATTTAGTTCTCCCAACAGTTACCACAAATAAAATCTAATTGAATAGGACAGCTGAGTTAGACCCATGGTCAACAATTATACATATGTCTGTAGAACTGGCGGTATTCTTTGTATAAACAAAGAAGAGGAATTTGGCGAAGTTTGGTGCAGATGGAATAAACCCAGGTAGAAATATTCTGCTAGTCGGAGAAACACGTAACTGTGTTGTTGTTCGAGTTAAGCACTACTATTACTTATCTAATATTGATTCAGTTCAGAAGTAAATTTGTTGAAATAAACTAACGACTAATTAACATTTCTTTATTATTGACGTTAGACTCACTTGCCGAATTAGCCCTTTCGCCGATATAAATACTCAGTTTGCGATATGAGCTTAACCGAAAATTAGTCTTATTTTGGAATCTGTTTAAGTTGATTTACACAATTTGCGATCTGAGCCATCAGTTGCTCAAATGACGAGCTTTAATATAACAACCTAGTATTCCCAAAATTATATGAGCATTTTATAATCTAACCAGCGTAAATTTGACAATAACGTTGCCGCTTGGAGTTTCCAACCAAATTATCAAAACGGAATGATCATTTGCCGAAATATCTGTAGGTTTGGCATTTTAGCAAAATCAAATTGATCTGTTAGCAGAGTGCGTAATTTACTTTACACAAATGCCGAAATGAAACATATTTATATGACTTTGCTCATATCGCGAACAGAGTATTTATTTCGGGAAATGGGCAAATTCAGGATAGAATAGAATATGATAGAATATTTATCAGTGTAAAATAATTCCAAATTATACAGTTAAGTTTGTATAATGTGTAAAATATTTGGAGAGTCAAAACATGTATTTAAATATAAAACAAGAGTAAAATGTAGAAGCATGTATGTACAGTATACAGTATAAATAATAAAATATAATCTGAGACACAAAATAACATCAAGTTCGTAGCCGACCACGCTTACGATAAAATTCCTTGAAAGTATAAGGTTCGGCTGAAGCTAAAAACTTTTGAAGTTCTTTTTTGAAAATTTTGAAATCGCTCATATCTTTTATACGATTCGGCAGAATGTTATAACATTTTGCCGAATCGTATTCATATAAAATATGATGGCAGCGTACCTCTTTCGGTTAATGTGAATCGATGTTTTGGATATACAAATATATTAGCATTTTTCATGTCATAACAACTTCCATAGGCCAGTCCCTCAGCATTTTAAAAACGTTTATTCCGCCATTTGAAAATTAGAGGTCTATTTATATAGATAATGGAGCACAGCAAAAGATCCTGATATTTTTGGGGAGCCAACTCCCCCCTGCTCCCCCCGATGCGAAAAACTGTTTTGAAATTGAGTTTTTTTCAAATATTTTGGCGCGAACAACTGTAATCGAAAAAAGTTTAGTATGAGAGTTTTAGATGTTATCAAAATGAACAACTTGACACCTACTGCGCATGTGCGTTGAGGCTCTTTTAGGCCTCGGGATTAACAATGGAATAAAACTTTGACAATTTTCTTATCGGTCCCAAAATATGATAGAGTGATGAAACCTAGCTCAAAAGTTGACCAAACATGTTGTTAATTCATGGTAATATTTTCGAAGAAATTTTTTCCGGAGTTTTAGAGAAAAGTGAGGTGAGGTAACGAAAAGGAAAACTCAAAAAATAAGGAAACTACGGGGCTTAAAGGGTTTCTGCCCCATGATGTTATTAATATCTTTTTTATGAAAAAAATGTCCTTAAAATTAGGAAAATATATTAAATAGAGTCATCAATCATCCACTTATCGTAAATCGTAAATATTTGATTATAAAAACGCAATAAAACGAACGAAATTTCATATTCGTCCAACATATGTAGTATACATTACCGTATGCGCGAAGCTGCCTTATAGATTAATATTTCAACGCTCGGAAAAAGTGGGTAATATGATACCTAGGAAGTCTCAATTTGAATCACGAATTTGGAAAAGGGTCTTCTTCAAAATAATTCAATATTTGAAAAAAAAAAAAGTTGAATAATTTTGAAGTTATGGTCGAAAATATAAATATTTCATATCTCAAGTTACGCTGGACCAATTTTGATAAACTTGGACTTTAAATAAAGGTATTCGAAAACGTATTCTTATGAAAAATATTGGTTGCCATTACTTTTATGGAGTCTCTGAAAATCAAGTTTTAGGATAGTCAGAAAATTTCAACTGTCCGTAAAATGGACAGAAACAAGTAAGACAAATCATTCGATAGCTATTTTTAATGCGAATATTTTAAGCCCATACACGAGCTCTAAGCTCCGTAGTTTCCTTACTTTTTGAGGTTCCCTTTCCGTTACCTCAGCTCACCTCACTTTTCTCTGAAACTCTGCAAAATTTTTCTTCAAAAAAATTACCATAGATTAACAACATGTATGATCAACTTTTGCGCTAGGTTTCATTACTCTACCATGACTTGGGACCGATACAAAAATTGTCGAAGTTTTAGTTCATTTTTGATCCCGGGGCCCAAAAGAGACTGAACGTGCATGCGCAGTAGGTGTCAAGTTGTTCATTTTGATAATATCTGAAACTTTCATACTAAACTTTTTTAATTACAGTTGTTCTTTTCAAAACATTTAAAAAAAGCTTAATTTCAAAACAGTTTTTAACAGCTGGGAAGAGCAGGGTGGAGTTGGCCCCCCAAAAATGACAGGGTCTTTTTCGGTGCCCCAATATATAACTTTTAAATGGCGGAAAAAACGTTTTTGAAACGCTGAGCGACTGGCCTACTATTTTCATATTGATGGAATAAAATTGGTTGATTTCTCATGAAAAGTAAAAATTCTGATATGTAGATTCCATAGACGGTAGGAAGTGAGATTTTTTTTGAAAATCCTCTACAACAAACTTTTGCTCTTAACTTGCACATGCTGCGAATAATGAATTTTAAAAAAATAAAAATTCTCTCGACATGTGGGCTGTATCTTGTACTTTAGATGGGGATATACATAACCAAATTAAGCGATTTTAGCTGTTTCAGTGTCAAGATATTTGCGAAAGACTCTAATAGAGTAACATGCCTTACTGAGTTCACTGATATGATTATAGAATGTTAGATGTTCATCAAAATGAACTCCTAGCAATTCTGTCCTTGCGACAAATTTGACGACCTAATTACCACAGACAATTGGCTCTGGAAATGTTATATTATTTTCAACTGTTCCAAATAAGATGCAAGAGGTCTCAATGAAGTTAATAGTCAAGTTATTTCTAGCAAAATAGTCATTAATTCTTTTTAATGAGTTTGTGGTATTTGCAGTACTGAACTTCTCGATTGTACAGTATTAGTATCATCTGCATAACTGAAAGGAAATCCAAGTTCTTCAATCAATATATTTGGAAGGTCACTGATAAATATTATGAACAATAAAGGCCCGAGAATTGTACTCTCCGGGACACCATTGATCACGTTATTGGTTTGAGACATCGTAAGATGTGGTGCTGGTCTATATTCTGACAAATTGAGTGCAATTAGATGAATATGATTTGATGAGATCTATTGATGCTCCACAAACCCCGTATCGTTCAAGCTTTTGATTGAGAAAATTGTGATTCTAGCTGTCAAAAGTTTTAGTAAGATCAATGAATATTCTACACGCCGCATCACCAGACTATTTGTTCTAACACTTGAGTTAGAAAATAAAGAGAAAACTGTTTACTCCCCCTCGCCCTGACGAAAACCATGTTGAAAACTGTGTAACAAGTTATGCTTGCCAAAAAAGTTTAAATTCTTGACCTGATAACTTTATCAAATATGTTTGAGAATGAAGTAATGATGGGCCTATAATTTGACAACAAACCACTGTCCCCTCTTTTGTGCTAAGGTATTATCACACCTCGTTTAAGTAGTTCTGGAAATATGCTCGTTGCAAACAAATGTTTATGATAGCACATAAGGAACTGCAGATTGACGAGATGCATTTTTTTAGAACATGTAGTGGTGTTCCGTCATCACCGCTACTGTTTTTGTTAGGATATCTAGTAACAATGTTCAAAACCTCAGGTTCCGTTACGGGTAGGAAGAACATTGAATGTAGATTGATAGGAATATTTTCTATGCAAATGTTGTCGTTAGATTTTTGAGTTTGTATTAAAATATTGACTACGCTACAAGAGTGATCGTTAAAATCGTAGGCAAGATCAGTCGTATTCTTATAGTCAGGAAGTGTTGAGGTCTAGCAAAGGCATTGTATAAGTTAGTTGACTCACTCATTTTTTATGCACAATCTGGATTGGAGGTATGCTCTGATATCAAATTTGTATTGTTTTGTATAAAATTCATTCAGTTGAACTGATAATTTAATATAAAATACATTGAAACATATAAATCTGCAGATGATTCTCATTTAGAACTCTTTTATGATTATTTGGGAAACCTATGTATCTATAGGTACTATTGGGTTGTATATATCTATGCGTTGGAAAGACATATTTGACGTTTGTCAACGTTGAACTGTGAACTCACATCTATCAGTTCCAGACAGCTGTTTTGCTCTCTCATGAGCATATCAGTGAACAAGTAGGACGATGATTAAACTATTCGATCATCTCCGAGAGGTATAGAAACTCCATTTTGAGATGTTAAAAAACCAAATAGCTTCAAACACCCTCTGACTGAAATTGTGAAAATAGGTTCCTCATACGACGTAGGTATTCGCTAATGCAAAGATTCCAAAATTAAACCCCTGAAAATATAATATGGGCTGTAATCCAATCATTTTGACAGTTCATGGGTATGAAAATAACATAATAATACATAGAGTAGCAAACATAATTATAGAACATATTTATGACAATCTGATTTTCTATTAAGCCTGCCAATTCGAATAAACTATCAATGTGATGTCATAGAATAGAGTATATTCCGTTTCGTGATAATTTTCCTATGTTCAATACAGTTTTTAAGCTCTACTGAATTCTGTTGGTGATAACATTCGGACCAAAACCAATCTCGCCTTTTTTTCTGGATCATGTTTTATGTTCGCATCTCACATTTTTATACATATGGTCGTTACTACTGTTGGATTAACTGATTAACTAGGTATTGAATTATGGAGTCGATTACACACTTTAAGCAATCATTCTCATATCGTTCTAGAAACATTCGGTTTGAAATGCAGAGAATTTATAACGCATTTATCTAGACATTTGATGGCCAGATTTGCAAGATTTTCTGTAAACCAAAATCTTAATGCGGAACCAACAATATTATTTCTTATTTTAAAACTATGTACATTTTAGGAAAAACATTACAGCTTCTCAGAATTGTACAATCCTAGCCTCCGGTATGTTTGACACCAATTATTGGTATTATGTTGTTTGGGCTTTTTTCTACAGATTCCATGGCCAAATAAGCAATATTTTTCGAAATTGCTGGGAGACAAAAATATTGAATTTTATATTTAGGTTATGAAATATTTTATTAGTTTTACCTGCCAACGATTTCGAATTTCAATGCATTTTATACTTTGGCAAAGATGTAACATACGTACTTCTTATTTTGAAATCAAAAAACGTTGTGTGTGACCTCTTATTGTGTCAATTGCTTGCTACCCAGCATTTGTTGAGGGACTTAGGTCTAATATAGATTCATTCTTTTATTCCGACGTTCCGAGTTTACACTTTTGGTAATTGAAAAGCTAGAGGATTATATATCGCAATTTACCATTACCAGCATTGTCTGACAAACTGAATCCAATAGAGCATAAATGGCATAAGCTACATCGAAATCTGAATAATTATGAACAAAGGCTCAAGACGCTGCATATGAAACAGTTATGACCTGTTCTATTCATTAGGCAAAAAACTCACAACAGATCGCTACAATTTGAAGATATCCTTTCGTTTTCATCACAAAATGGATTACATCTTAGGACGTATGTCGAAGCATTGCCAGGTCCTAATTTATTGTTATACTAACTTCGAAAAAAATAATTATTCTTGATACCATTTGATTAGACATTTGGAAACTGATTAATATTTTATCCAGATCAAACATACTTGATTGAATTCTGCTTTTTCTCCTGTCCAATATGAAAAAAGAGTCTGATTTGTCAAAAATTTCTGAGTGTAAAGTTCCGTAACAGTTGGTGAACAGTTTATGACACGATAAATAAGACTTCTGCTGATATTATTATCATAACTATACTAAGTGTAAACATGTGTTTTTATTTTGATGTGCAATTTATTCCGTGAATTTAATATCTAGTTCAGTTGACTGTTATTCATGACTTTAGCGTTTAAGTTCGTGCATGTTATTGAAATATTATTCTCTATCCTCGTCCACCAGTAAAATAGGTCACTTGAATACGAATAATGAATCATTTGTAAGAACTGCATTTAATAATGAAACTACCTACTTCATCTACATGGAATTGAGCAATAAATAGCTAGTTTATTTGTGCAGACTATAATGCACGATTATTATGATGCGAATGACTCAGGTGGGCTTAAAAAACGATAATGGATAGGTGTTCATGCGTATTATTATAATACAGCTTACTCTTTACAATACAGAGCTAGACTTGGTACAGTCTGATTGATATATGTTTCTTCAACTGACCGTATTATATCGAATTCACACGTGCTGATTATATCCGAAATCTCAAAAGTTACATAATATAGAAGGACAAGGTGAAAAGTCCCTGAAAAATAAATCAGATAGCGCAACTATCGATAAGCCCAAGTGACATTTGTGATGTACCATCTGTAACTAAAATGCATTAAAATTTTCAGACTGATATATCATTCAATTCTGTCACCGGAGCACAGTTCTGCAGTCACAATGGCAAAATTGCATGAATTGCGCTATGAATTGGTTCGCCATTCAACATATTCTCCAGATTTGGCCCCGGGTGATTTTATCTATTTTCAAACTTGAAGAGAAATGGCTCCAACGATGAGGTCATCGCTGAAACAATCGCACATTTTGGAGGATTGCCGAAATCGTATTATTTGGAAGGGATCGAAAAATTAGAAGAACGTTGAACGGAGTGTATCGGGTTTCAAGGAGATTATGTTGAGAAATAAAATAGGTTTTGACCAAATAAATCATTTCTTGTTTCATTTTACAGGAACTTTTCACCTTACCCTCGTATATATAGAATGATGAATAATAAAATATGAAAACTATTACATTTCTTGAATACATAACAAAATAATCTTCTCAAACGTATTACTTTGGAGCCATCGAAGAAAATAAATTGATAATTTACTTTTTGCGTTATGAACTTATAAAGGAACAAGAGTGTTCTGGTACTATTCATGATTTGAAATGTCTAAATTTCTTTCACACATCTGTGGATTATTCCAAATTAAAATCCTGAGGCCATGTGTTCGTGAAATTGAGAATGTTTGAGGCGTAAGTTTTATGATATTCCAATAATCAGTTGGCATTACGTATGGTTTCCGAATAAGCTTTTATTTTTCGGTAGTTATTTAAATTATATGAATGTATTGTACTAAATAAAAATATTCTTTTAGATAACGATGTACATTAATATTAGGATACCAGAAATGTGAAATCACCGCCCACTCATTTCAACATAACTTATAAACAATAATAAAATTATTGACTCAATAGTCTTCCATCAATAGACAGTTTTTAAATTCAGCAGATGTAAAGTTGATTTCTTGCTGGACTTTTCTGTATTATAAATATTTGAATAGTTATCAACAAATTGTTGTGAAAAAAAAATGTCTTTCAGTATTTGTATTGATTCATTATTATAATTTAAATATTGTATGAATATAATAAGGTAGCAACAAATAACAAGTATAAGGTCTGCTAATATTAATTGTTTCCTTACAAATTATAAAATAAGATTTGATTACCCAAAAAATTTTGCCGCAACTTGTCTCGGTAATTTTGTTTGATTGAGTCTTTGACAGTCTGACCAATAAGTGCGCACTTCGGGGAATCCCCTGACTTCCTATTACAAGTTCGTTATAACTGAAAATTTTCGAAGTGGTACTGCATAAAAAATGTAGATCGTTTTATCCGAAAGTTCATTACAACCGGGTTTGTTATTTGCGAAAAATGTTGTGCATACATTATATGTTCTCACTGTGGATATATTATAACACTATTGATAAGAAATAATCACCCTTATTCACTGAAAAACTATTAAAGTATTGAGGACCTTTCGGCTACAAAGGCTCTGATGATGGCTACTTGGTAGCCGAAAAGTCCTCAATATTCTAATGGTATTTTTAGTGGATCAATAGTAAACAGTAGGTTTCAATTGGTAACATCCAAATATATGGTTCGAACGTAATACTTCTTTTTGTATCCAATAAACGCAAAACAAGAGCTTAATAAGCGTATCGATGATATTTCGAACGGAGGTAAGCTATTAATTAATAGGTAGCGCTGCGGGCCTTCAAGGTTATATTTGTAAAGATAGATAACTTCGTCGGCAAGATCAAGTTGCGTTGGGTAATGATTATTGAATTTATTGAATTCTATGGATAATGAACGGCTTGTTATGAATTCCCCTGATGAATTTTCTAATCCCCAGCTCATACTATTAATAGTGTTAAACAACTAAATATTTTCAACTTTATTTGATGTAAAGGAAGTTTCATCTCTGAAACAGCCACATTGTTTCATATCGATAGTGATGTCCGGTTATTACGACGCTCGAGGGACGGCTAGACATTGTTAGTTATCACCTTAGTTCGTTATAAGTGCTAGGCTAAGAATTAACCACTCTTTAAGTCTTCAGGACAAGAAAATTTGAACGTATTCATTAAAATTATACTCAACGGGAATAAGGGCCTCCTCAACATCATCGTTGATTTGGCTCGATGTTTTTTTAGGCATTCGTCCAAGGATAAACGATCATCTTCATCATATTCATCGTCACGGTCGAAGAATTCACTACGTCTTAAGTAATTCGTAATTGTTTGTTGTGATACCTTCTACCACTTGAGTTAGTTGGCATTCTATTGTAATGTGTTGGGGATATTTGCACACTGCGACCTTAATAAATATATTGTGTCTCTTTATGCTCCTGGGCTCTTCAGGATCTCTCAACGGCTATAGCAATTCCTCCAGTCCTATAGCTCTTAGGAAGTTCGGGATGTCGGATGCTTCCAAGTCAGGTCAATCTCCCTCTTCTATTTTATACTCTCATAGGTGTAGTCGTTTCAAGGTAGTGCATTCTGCGAGAAGGAAGAAGGTTTGTCTTTCTCTTCGCAGCACCTGCACGCTTATTCTTCTACTGTTCTGAGATTCTTAAGGTATCCTCTCAACCAGCCGTGCCCCGTTAGAAATTCCGCTAGTTTTCTGAGTTTACTTTTTTCTTCAGTTGGTGGAGTCGTTAGATCTCTTGTGGTTATAGTTTCCTAGAAGTAGTCCTAGTAGTCGTAGATTTTGCTGGATTTGAGATGCGTAGCCCCTGGTTTCTTGTTATAAGCTAGTTACAACCGAAAATTTTCGAAATATTGTATAAAAAATATGGATCGGCTTATCCACTACAACCGGGTTCGTTATCTGCCAACAAAATACACAAATCTTTATATCGTTCTTTTCAGATTGTTTCTTTGTAACCGAAAGTTCATTATAACTGGGTTCGTTATAGACGGACATTACCCATTAATTTTGGGTACTAAATTACCTGCACTGTATTTCCATGCATTTACTTATGAATTTAATGACTGAAACATCTCACTGTAACCAATCTTTTTAACTTTCATACAGTTCTGGTACTGTACCTATGTACATTCCCTATCAACATCGGTTTATTCCCAACCATAGACATAGTAATACTATAATATGAAGGCAACATACATATAGTACATTACCCAACACATATAGTTGAAAACATGCAACCAAAATATATCAGAGAGAAAACATGTGCGATAGTACCGGAAATATTGCTGATTATTTTACCATCAATTAGAGTTCTCGAATCGATTATGTCTATCCTGTGTTGTAATAATCTAAAAATAATATGTAGGTTAAAGGTGTGATGCATCAAATTATATACAAACTAAATGCAACCATAGGAATCTCTATACTTTGTTCTTATTGAGAAATACATCTATTTTAGTATCCGGAACTCGTATACAATTGATCAGGAATATTCCAACCTATGCCAATATCGGTTATATAGGATTGAAAAGATGTGAAATGTGAAAAGATGTAAAATGTGAAAGCACTAATACAATTGCAAGTTTATGGTGTCGATCAAAGACTTCTGATCTAAAGTCTTGTCGTGCACAAACTGTACATACAAATTAGTCAGTTTTTAAGATAGTATAATGTAATATGCAAATGCCCCATATGCAACTTTCCACAATTACGCGCCAGTCATTGGTGGCCAAGAACAGTGGCGATTGACGAGTGTATCTGCAGAAAGAACGCAGTTATCGGCAATAAATAGGGAAATTGTTAGTGATATAAATATTGACCCATGTCGACATTTGGGTTCTTGGGTAAACTACATATCCGTAGTCATAATGTTGTTGTTTGGAGGTTATGGTATGACTATGCCTCGGCTTCGTTCCTATTTCATTTAGGAAAAATTAGGTGGGGCGTCTGCCCCGTGAAATTTGGGTAAGAAAGATGCTTCGATTTTATCCGGAATAATGATCATTTATATGTGTGTAACTCATCTAATACTTCACAAATCATTAACAGAAAAAAACAGTAAAGCCTGGTACGATAAAATAAAATGAAGCCAGTATCTTGTACATCAGCTTATATTGATCAAACGATAAGGCGAGGTAAGCAAATTACTCTTTTCAACATCCAGTGTAAATATAAAGCAGCGAAACGGTGTAGAGGTAAGGAAAGCAAAAAAAAAGTTGAGTTCAAACTTTGAAAGCATCTAAAAGTGTCCGGTAACTGGTTCCACGAAGGTTGTTCAAACTGCTTGATCATTGTGTATGAATATTTCTTTTAAATAATACACTTTTTTCTTATTTCTCAATTTCTTTTCGTTTTTTCAACGTTTCTCTACAAATAAAAATTTTCTATTTTGTTTTAATAGAAATCCATGTGCTCTTAAATAACTGATGAACTCAATAAAACAATGGAAACTAATAATAATTTTATTGATTATGGTCAATTAGAACAGTACACCACTATGTGGGCATCCTCTAGTGGCAGTACTCTTGATCGTGGAATTTCCCATACTTACTATGAGTATACTTTTTGTTCGAGCATGTTTTTCATACATCCACTTAATGTGCCCACAGCATGTTTGGAGGCAGCAGTTTAAATTTTGCTGAAGGTATTTATATCAATCGCACCGTCAACATCAATGAAAGCACATTAGTGGACATTTTGCTGCTCAGCGTTTCTTAGATTCAGTCGGCAACAATGTGCAGAGCCGATTTAGTTGATCGTTTGTCGGTTTGGGTGAAAAAAAGTTTCCGGTATAAATATTACATGACCTCTTTCCATCCCTCATGGATATATCTGAATGCGTTATATGTCCTGAATATCATTTGAAAGTGAACTGTTTAGATTTTGCCCAATGTAGGAGGTCTGGAAAGATCCCATCCAATCCTCGTGCTTCATATTGAGAGAAGATTTTAATGGTCCAGGTTGTTTAAGTCATTTTTGTGAAGTGACCGACCACTTCCTAGTCCTCTTTAGAGGGAGGTTGAGGTGTAACTTTGGGTCAACCTTATTCAGAAGCATCGAAACATCCTGGGAAGTGTAGAGTTTCGGTTGCCTCCATCAGGGTGGTAGTGTTTTTATATTTTCCTGTTTTGAGCAACCGATTTGTTGTGCAGGGTCTCTAGAGATTACCCTCCTCAAGTCTGGCGACAGCATATGTGATTTCCATTTCTTCGCAGAAGGTTCTCCAAGTTTCTTTTCGACGTTGTCTTATTAACTTTTTGTAGTATTTTTGGATAAATCCGTAGGTCATCAAGTCTCACGAATTTGTCGAATTTCTCGCTTTGTTAAAGAATTTCATGGTTCTATTTCTATTGGGTTCAGTTCTGCGACACCCACGGTGTGGCATTGCCGGATGCCTCCATTCGTCTCATCGAAAAGAGTTCTTATATGCTGTTAATGTCCTCCATCGTTCAAGTTGTCCGAAAGGCTTACAGGTACCTGCGTAAGTTTCTCGGAAGGTTGTCTTGGAAGGCATCACTGTTGTCCCTTCTTGGGTTTCGATAGTACCGGTAACAAGCCGGTTGTATAATTAAGTTGATTTCAGTTTTATCCATATATGACCTGACCACGGTCGTATACAGGGTGTCCCAATATTGCTGGGACACAGAGCTACCACGTATTCTAGAGGTCAAAATAAGTCGATTGAGCCCAATTTACCTGTATACCAAAATGTACCGTTTGTCCGTGAGAAGAGTTCAAAGTTTACTAAAAAAAATACATTTTTGTATGTTGTTCCGAAGTGCTTTATACAAATTTAATGAAATTTGGTAAATGTGTATTCTAGATGATTAGCTTACTTTTAGTAATCAAAAAAACCCAAAGAAAATTGTAGAGGGGTTGGAACCACCCTCACCCCTTGGCATTTTTTCCCCCATTTTTGTAGGGGTGGGAATACGGTTTTAAGACCGTATTATCTGGAAGGCCTACTCATTATCTTCATTTTCTTACTCTTGTAAAAACTCCGTATTTTGCGTAGTTTTCAAGAAAAAAAATGTTTTCGCAAACACTGATAACCGATTTTCGGGTATAGGTTTAATAAAATTGTAATACAAAATTTAGTTGGCCGCGGACACAAAGACAAAACCAAATGTTATGATTTTGACAGGAAACATAGTTTATTGTTAACAGTAAATGTGTCAGTTATTTGTTCTCTTTTGCTTGTTTTTTTATTATTTCTTCTTGTCATCACTGTTTTTGTTTAATTGTTATTGCTGTTGTTGCTGTTCCTTTGACGTCCCACAATTATGAATTTTCCTTTTAATGAACAGACCGACATGTTATTAGTTCTTGGATATTGTCAAGGTAACTGCCGCGAAAGTGTTCGCGTGTATCAAGAGAGGTATCCAAACCGGAGAATTCCAAACCATAAAACTTTTGCCCGAATCGAAAGACGTCTTCGAGAAACGGGGAGGTTGACCCCAGTAAGAGTTAACGCTGGAAGACCTCGACAAGCTCGAACACCTATTGCGGAAGAAGCTGTTCTTCAAATGATTGATAACAATCCTAATACCAGTACTAGAAGATTGCAACGAGAAGCTGGAATTCCAAAAAGCACTGTAAGTCGAATCATTAGAGATCAATTAATTCGGCCATTTCACATCCAGCCAGTGCAAGAATTGTTGCCACCTGACTACGAATTACGTTTAAGTTTTTTACAAACTATTCGGGAGCGCAGAGTAGTCGACAACGGATTCCATACTAAGATCTTGTTTACTGATGAGTCTTGTTTTACACGTCGCGGTATGACAAACCTACACAACGATCATGTTTATGCAGATGAAAATCCACATGCCATTAAAAGTAGACATTATCAACGTGAATTTAAAATTAATGTCTGGGTCGGAATTATTGGCGAATTTATAGTCGGACCGTTACGATTACCTGATCGTCTGAATGGCGATAGTTACCTCCGTTTCCTTCAACAAAATTTGCCAGAATTATTAGAAGACTTGCCTCTTAACTTGCGTAGAAATACGTTCTTCATGCATGATGGTGCACCACCTCATTTTGCACGTGCAGTAAGAGAATATCTTGGTGAACAATTTGGTGGCAGGTGGATAGGTAGGGGACAAGAAGCACCCATTCAATGGCCTCCGCGGTCTCCAGATTTAAACCCTTGTGACTTCTTCATCTGGGGAGAATTAAAAAGACAAGTGTACGAGGTTCAAATAAATAACATCGAACAACTGTGGAATAGAATTCAAAATGCTGTAAATGCGCTACGAGAAAATGACGATGTTTTAAGAAGAGTGCATTTCAATTTTTTACGTCGAATTGACCTCTGTATTAATGAAGGTGGAGGTCACATTGAACACTTGTTATAAAAATTATTGTTTGTCTTGTGTAAATGTATTGTGTAATTTGTGTCTAATAATTTTATTAAACCTATACCCGAAAATCGGTTATCAGTGTTTGCGAAAACATTTTTTTTCTTGAAAACTACGCAAAATACGGAGTTTTTACAAGAGTAAGAAAATGAAGATAATGAGTAGGCCTTCCAGATAATACGGTCTTAAAACCGTATTCCCACCCCTACAAAAATGGGGGAAAAAATGCCAAGGGGTGAGGGTGGTTCCAACCCCTCTACAATTTTCTTTGGGTTTTTTTGATTACTAAAAGTAAGCTAATCATCTAGAATACACATTTACCAAATTTCATTAAATTTGTATAAAGCACTTCGGAACAACATACAAAAATGTATTTTTTTTAGTAAACTTTGAACTCTTCTCACGGACAAACGGTACATTTTGGTATACAGGTAAATTGGGCTCAATCGACTTATTTTGACCTCTAGAATACGTGGTAGCTCTGTGTCCCAGCAATATTGGGACACCCTGTATACAGGTCTGGAATCTCTATGTTTGACATGAGTCTCTTACATGTCGCCAAACTCGTAGTCCCTCGCTCAGCCACTACCTGGAGCATGGATCGAAGTATGTTGTCAGGATGTAAGGATTAGGCGCCATATCGTTCAAACATGGTCGTATACGTGCCAGAGAACATCCCTCGCCACCCGTGACGTCTTTTGGTATTACGCGACAGTTGACGCTTAGCGGACTCACTTCTCACATAGAAAACAGCCTCGAGTTTCCAGACTTGAATATACGACCGTGGACCTGACTTAGCGACGAATTTTGACATATGACAGTGATGGATCATGTTGAAAATGTTCTTGTCTGACAATGTATTGTCGATTAGAGCCTGACCACGAGATGGGACCGATTTATAATTCTTTTATCTTTCCTCAAACATAGAGAAATTTGATTTGATTGATACTATTGAATTTGATATCAATTACAAACTATTTCTGAAATTACGAAGATTTATATCAACCTTAATATTGGCGAACAGCAAATGTTATCTGGTAGTTCTAGAAAAGAATATGAAATTCAGGGTATTGCATTCAAGCTCATATGCTTATGTGTTCGAACGTAGTATTAAGAAAATTTCAAATTAGGCGCAATATTGAATTACTCTAAGTAAAACTGTGAACGACTATCCACCAGCATAATTAAATTAAACTTGATTAGCATTAGGGGATTCCCAAACATGCTAATATATGTAAATTTCAGTAGTTCTCAGCATGCAAACATTGAAAGAAATTTATTTCTACATTATCAACGCATTCGAATGAATTTTACTCTTAAAGATACAATAAAATTGGATCAAATATTATGTTGCCGATGCAGTTATGAATGATATTCTTATCTGGCAGATATATAGAGAGCAATAAACGATAAGCAACTTATATTGAAATTTAAATATTTGCTTCACCTCTACCGAAAATATAAGTATATAGTTATCCTGGTATTTTGATATTTTCACAATAATATTTGTTATACTGGATGTTTTCGAAAATGGAGAACACCTTAATTTTGAGACTAACATAATCAGTTCGCTGACTCTAATTCATTATACTTATTAACATATTTCAAATGCGATATTTGTGTCAGAATTTTTACCTTTATTATATAGATTTTCTGAATTAAATTCTGGCATTTTAATTATTCTTGACGTTTGACTGGATGTACACTAAATTGAGAACAATTGCAATAATATGATTCTAGTTTATCCCTTTGATTCAAATTTGCTTTACAACTTTCAATAATAGACAAATATTACAGGACAAAAATATAAAATTCTCCAAAACAAAAACTAAGGAAGTATGTTTATTGTTCCTCTCTCATGAATTGAGATTTTCATGAATTTATTCTACATTACCGTGAAAAATCAGATTGGGGAAGGAATGCTGTACTTTAAGACCGATATATCTTCATCTAAATCTCATTAATAGGCCATATTTACAATTTGCTTACATTGTTAGAATGCCTTAAATAAACTTTCCGAATTTCCTGATATAAATCTACATCTCCTGAAAGAGATTAAGAGTACGTAACAAACTAGTTAATTCATCGTAAAAATAACTCACAACTGTTTAATGTTTATGAAACCAGTATTATTCAAAATATTATGAGTATCAATAATACTGGATCTGGTAATTGTGTATTCAGATGTGATGGATGACAGAGATTAGTAGAAGAATTACGTTTCCTGAAGAACCATAGAAGGAAACAAATCCTAAATCTGGGTAAGGCAATGTTTCATAGATTCAAATCTCTTGTTTCTTGCAAAAATCACGAATATATTGTTTGTAATATATAACACTCATTATATTATGCACTATTCGTGAATTTAGAATGATAATGAAAGAGTATTACTAAGAAATGCACGTTCAAATGTTTCCACATTTTAAAGTTATGACATACTTTTGTTCATAAATTAGTTTTGTCTTGATAGTGGGTATCATTTTATAGCTGTTCGTGTCCAACTGCATTTACGAAATTTAGTTGTATAAGTGTGCAATCAATCCGTATATTGAAGAATCATTCGAAAAGAAGGTTCATATTCAATAAAGTATAGAATTTGATGACAAAAATGGTGTAAATGGTCATGCTATAGAGCTGTAGGCAGGCTATAGAATAGACATCTAACGATGTGGGTTCGACACCCATGAATGTTGCAATTTTTTTTTTTTTTGATATAGTGAAAAAATAATAATATTCGTGATTGTGATGACTTTTAGATTCAAACTAACTATATTTGCGATACGGTCGTTATTTTGAAGATATCGATAGCAAATTCGGCATACATGTTCAACACAGAAGATTCATGTTTTCCTTACGGAACATTGGATGATATTCTTTGCTCTTCCTTCTTGAAATTAGGAATAATATATAATTCCAAAACAATCATTATTTGAGAAAACTTTAACGAGGGACACAGAACATTGTTTCAGGTCGATCATATTTGTATATCTGTGTGTCCATCTGTCCAATCTTGAATTCAGTCTGTCGGGTATATGAAGTAGGTAATTGAATATATAGCGATATAAATCATTTTGATAAATATCACGACGACTATCGCAACGTCAATTACAATTTCGAACTTCGCAGTTCGTATAACTAACATAGTTTGTGCCCCTTAATGAGCCAGAAAGACAACGTACTAACATTAACAAATGTTGGAAAGGAAAAAAGTTGATCCAGGTTCTTATGCGGCAGTATTTAATATTCGTATATTTTTGCTACCATTGATATCACCGATGCTATGTTTTGGATGTTACCTCTACCTGTATATTCAGAAAATTAAGCATTTCCATTATAAGTAGAGATCTTCAACCTACGTTGACAACGCGCATCACACGAGGTCTATTTTTTTACCACCCTTCCGCCGCAGAAATCATTGGATACTTCGTTGTTGCAATTTATAATATAATAACCATTGAAATTGAAAATTGATATGTCGAATTAAAGATTATATAAAGTGGTAGGTACTTAATTTTTAATGAATCTGTTCTTAACTAAATGTCATCTAACGTTCCACATTAATTCATCTCAGCATTTTTCAAACATATTAATACGGAATCAGACAGTCGCTAATGGGTGGTCTGCAACTCCTCTTCAAAGATTCTTTCTTTCTTTCCTCGACCTCACCAAGCAGCATGTTATACAGCTTTGTGAGATTGATCTGGTTTAAATTATTTTTATGCCACTGACCTAAAACTTCCAAAAAATAAAGATGAACTAGCATCATATTTACGCTCCCTTATCAGCTTATGACAACACCACATCAGAATAATAAATATTACTTCACTGCTTTACACACTATAGTTCCATTAATTAATGCACATTTACCAATAACACCAAAATATTCACTTCATCAAACTGTGAATATATAAGATTAACCCCAACTAAACTCCAGAAAACAATAACATCATCTCTAATCACTTGAGTATACTTAATTTTGCCCAAGAAAGCGTTATTTCCAAAGAAATTCAATATCTGGATCAACTTTAGCTTTTTTCGTTTTTTTTTGCTCCGTTCACCTGCGATTTTATCAACTGTTGTGCCATTCAGCTATTAAACATTGACTCTAATGGCAGTGCTAGGAAGATATGGCCTTCCATTTTCACGTTCCTCTTCAAAGTAATTTATTCTTGAGGATTTTGATTGATTTTCGCGGTTTTCACAGCACACGACTTAAGTGTAGGTAGAATTACAGTCTTGGAAGCGCTATCGCTTAGATGAATTGTTCAAATGAGTTGGTTGCACTAAAGTACTAACTATGACGTAGTTTCTTTCATATCGTGAACGTATTACAGCTATTACATGTGAAATAGCAATAGTCGCAGCATTACACTTTATATGTAAATTGCCCAACCCATTTTATTTCAAGTTCTAAATAAGCGTATCAAGTAAATCTTAAATCTGATGTGAGTTTATTATTGTTGTCTTGAAGCGAATTTAATACTGTTTTGATAGATATAAACCGGCGAGAAACATACGCCACACATATGTCTGCACCAGAAGTCAAGAAACATGAGAAGGAAGTTTGTAGACACGTCTCCAACAATATTCCACAAGATATTCGATTATTTATTGACTCCGAAAATATTTTAGATATTTTTCGCCATGATTTCAAACGAAATGCGGCCTCATACTAAATAAAATATGTGTTTCCAAACACGGTGTGTCCCATTGCGGTGGGAATGGAAATAAACATCCACCAAGCTGGGCCAATTTTGAGAACAGTTTTGTATATTTATTGAACTAATTTTAGTAGAAACATATTTTCATGTGGTCTTCAAGATATAAATTGGAATCGACCTCAACTATATATGTGTTTCAAAATTCTATAATCCGTTATCGATACTTCTCAAATCTATTAAAACTCTTTTCCAGTATTCAATAAAATAATAATAAGTTTTCCTCAATTTCTACAATCTAGATAATGTTTGTGACATAGAAGCGTCTAGATTATTGAACATCGATTACAAATAGTGCTACAATACAAGTTAATGGTGCATCGTCAAGTTACATATAAAAATATAATTCTAAATGTTGAAAGAACAAATACATTGTTTGAATGAACTCCCAAATATCAACCTTTTTAGAAATGAAGACAAATGTAAAAATTTGTCAAACTACAAAAGACGGTGAGAGAGGAAGAAATATGAAACCATCGAACAATATACATTGTAAAGTTCCCTTGAACTGGTTATCGGCGTAACCGAATGGTGAGAAGAGATAAGAGCATACTAAATTACCTGGATGTTCATGTTTCATACCTGCCTTAACATCTAGAATTTCATCAAAATGGTTTATATTATTGTGAAACATATATCATAGGTATGTTGTAAATGAAAACGTTTCCTTAAATTAAGGCGTTGCTATGTTATAATCACATAAGGAGATGGAAAATAGATAACGCGAATGATAATTTTTATATTATTGTCATGCAATCTTATGATATTGAGCTTGGTATTCCATTTCAAAATTGTAGATTGATTAGTTCTATTCATGAACACTCGAGCGCAAGTTTTGATTAGTGAATTTAATTATTGAAGGATAGAATAAACAAGTTATTTTAGAAGAAGAATTCAGCAAAAAATGTGGAATATGTTGAGGAGAAATTGATATTGAATGTACTAAATTGTATTTCTAGATCTCAAACCTTCAACGAGTAATGCTCATGATAACTAATAACCAGTAAAGTTAAAACAATTATTCGAAATTTGTGATTCAATTAAAAGAAATATATGTCTACGAATGATTCATTATTAGTTTGCAACACATAACTGACAATTGTAAATTTTATATAACGAATTGGAAATAGGAAATGCAAAGACGTATGGTGTCAGATTAGAAACTGATGTGTGAATATAAAACATGAAGAAGAATGATTCCAAGAGATGACGATATATTGTTAGTCATGTTGATAGAATAGTATATTATTCTCCAACTTCCGGTATTATGAATTTACACTACGTAAACGCCGAAACCATAGATATATCATCAACTTTTGTTTTCTAGATACGTCTGTGTCTTTTCATAAAAATGTAAGAGGTATTTTTCACTCTACACTCAATGATATATCAGATATGATCGTTCGATCACACTCCAGATCAGTCTCAGCACTCAAAGTTGGAGTTGACAGTCTTCAATATACAGGGTGTCCTCGAACTGCGTGGCCAAAATAAAACCGAAGATTCTTTGATTCGAAAAAAAGTTGATGAGCCTTTTTACTTTTGCCTCAAGTGTCTTGTTTACCAGGTAGAGGGCTTCAAAATTGCAATAATAATTTTGTTTTTTCGGTATAACTTGAGAACGTGATGAAGAACTTTTACAATATTTAGCGAGTGAGTTACTGTCAATAATGGCCATTTTTGAGAGTGGAGCACAGAGCCTTAGAGACCATAGAAATGGCTCAAACTTGAGGATGTAACGGGAAAAGTGTCCAGAACTTTTTTGTGGTCAATGTAATTCACTCGATATTTTTTATGTAAATAGTTTATCTAATTTGAAAACTTTTCTTACTCTTAGAAAATTTTGATAAAATCAACGGATTAGCTTGAAAAAATTAATTTTCGAGTCTCTGCAATTTTGGCTTACTAATTTTACTTGATTAAAATACCTTAGTTGCCTTTGCTTTTCTAATGTCATTTTGGCATTTGAAGAATTTATTCTCAAAGCTGTCAGTTTTTACTTTGCTTTCCGTAAAAATTTTATAAAATTATGGCTCAAAATTTCACTAACACTGAAATGGTTGTTATGTTATTGATTTATGGACTTTGTCGTTGCAATGGCCGGAGAAGGGAAAGATATCCGCATCGCAGAATTCCAAATCGGCAAACCTTCGCGAAACTTGCAAATTTGAAGCAAATCGCAGAGAAACTGGACGCAGACGGACAAGAAGGACGTTAGAGCTCGAAGAAGCGATACTGGAAGCGGTTGAAACTGAACCTGGGATAAGCACACTACGTTTGGGACTTCGTATTGGAGCCTCAAAATCATTAGTTCATAATGTACTGAAAGAAGAACTGTTGTATCCCTATCATATTAAAACAGTTCAAGACTTATTGCCCATGGATCCAGGTCATCGGCTAGATTTCTGTCGGCTTATTGTCCAAAGACAAAACGCAAACCCCAATTTTTGTAGAAGAATTCTGTTTACGGACGAAGATACTTTCACGAGATGTGGTCTTTTTAACCTCCATAATGAACATTTCTATGAAACGGAAGTTACATATTTTCAGAATCAAACTAAAATCAATGTTTGAGTTGGAATTGTGGATAACTTTATTATTGGCCCTACCGTTATACCCGATCGATTGAACGGGGAGAACTACTTGAACTTTTTGGAACAAAGGCTACTTGAACTGTTGGAAGACTTGCCCTTACACATTCGTCGTGGCCTGGTTTATCCATGATGGTGCACCTCCTCATTTCACATTAGCTGTGAGGCGACATTTGAATGCGGAATATCCAGATCGCTGGATAGGTAGAGGACACGATGCACCAGTGTACTGGCCGGCCCGCTCCCCTGATTTGACGCCCTGCGACTTCTTTCTATGGGGCGCTTTGAAGTCGAAAGTTTATGCAGCTCCAGTAAACACACGAGAGGAATTGTTGCAACGAATTAATCATGAAGCGGATTTATTGAAGAATGATCCTGAAGTACTAGCCAAAGTTCAATCCAATTTCTTGAAACGAATTAATTTGTGTATTCAGGAAAATGGGCACCATTTCGAACAATTGATGCCTTAGCGATTTCCCAAAAAGTTTTGTTGTTTCTTTTAATTTAGCATTTGTTTTTCCTAAATAATCACATCGTTTCCCCATTTCTATTGTTTTTATTATTCGTGTTTTACCGAGATATTAAGCATTTCAGTGTTACGGAGACTCGAAAATTATTTTTTTCAAGCTAATCCGTTGATTTTATCAAAATTTTCTAAGAGTAAGAAAAGTTTTCAAATTAGATAAGCTATCTACATAAAAAATATAGAGTGAATTACATTGACCACAAAAAAGTTGTAGACACTTTTCCCGTTACATCCTCAAGTTTGAGCCATTTCTATGGTCTCTAAGGCTCTATGCTCCGCTCTCAAAAACGGCTATTATTGACAGTAACTCACCTGCCAAATATTGTAAAAGTCCTCCATCACGTTCTCAAGTTATACCGAAGAAACAAAATTATTTTTGCAACTTTGAAGCCCTCTACCGGCTAAACAAGACACTTGAGGCAAAAGTAAAAAGGCTCATCAAATTTTTTTCGAATCAAAGAATCTTCGGTTTTATTTTAGCCACGCAGTTCGAGGAAACCCTGTATATATTCAGTCTCTTGACTAAAAAAAGTTAAAAACTGAAATTTTGGAAACAACTAAAAGATGTTTTCCTTGAGGTTGCAGACAATGGGAATAGCCAATGCAAAGAGAAACTATTTGTTAAATTGTCGAGCTTTCGAAAAAATTTATTTTCATTTTCAAGACATCTGAAAAACAAGGCCCTGTTGTAGAACAAAAGTCACTTGTAAATAGTGAAACAACACACTAACTCGAGGTTGCTGGCATAAAATTAACAGCGTACACAATAATCAATATCTTACAACACAATATACAACTGCTTGCAGTCTCAAGGAAAACATCTTTCAGTTGTTTCCAAATGAATATGTTGTTTTAAATAAATCATCTCAATTCAAAATAAAATGATTTGCGATGATAATATAGTTAGTTTTCTTTCAGATTTCTTAAGCTAATATTTTTTTTTGTTCCAGGTATAGTCAGCTACTGAAATATTTGGAGCTAAATATTTCAACTAGAACTCCAACCCCTGTAAGTCCACTTCATCGGAATTTTTTTGTTTTGTTGTATGAAAATAATTTGAAAAATTGGTTATATTTCTAATTGATTTGAACTCTAACAATTCCCAAGAATAATTTTTAATTGATCTGTCAATAAAACTCCATCAAAAACTTTGGATAATATTAGGTATATTAAAACTTTATTATCACAATTGGCCAACTTTTCTCGTTATCGGTATAAGCCACAAAGGCGCATTGTAACAACAAGAGATATAGAATTAAATTTTCTGAATTATGAAGATAACCTAGATAATTTAACATAGGATTATCATCATAGAATCTTGATAATTCGGAAAATTTAATATATATATATATATATATGAAAGAGTCAAATGAAAACATAATCACGTGAACGACTAAATTCCACATGGTCACACTAGCATAATTCTAGTTTTTTTCTTGGGAGGACCACAGTTATGAGGTACCAGATTTTCATATGCACTCTCCTTTCGGGGCTCAACACTTGTTAATCAACTCATCTGATAAGTAAATTAGGTGCTATCAATAATTAATATAAGCTTCATCTTGTCTGGAAATAATTGAGTTTAATAAGCACATCCCTGTGTTAACCATACGACGAAACTCTTTAAACGTAAATAGACTTTTTTAATATCGTGTGATACGCTACTAAAGCGTAGAAGGACTAACAAAAAATTTCACAAGTTTCAACCAAAAGTGACTATGATTTGTTGCAATTTTGAATCTACAGGTAGGTTCTCATCTACAATTCGATAGGTTGGAAGGTTTGATCTACAATTTTATTATAGGTTCGATTCCGATGTATAATAAATTTATCGTTGATTCGAGCAAACAGTTAGTTCGAGTGGAATTTTAATATGCAGTATAGTGCAGATCTACTGCACTATACGATTAGCTGCATCCGAATGGTCGTGCAAAAGTGTTAGGCAATCAACTATACTGTCAAGCAGGAATTATCAAGGCCAGTTTTATTTGAACATTTTCAAATATCTTTTAGTGGTGAAAATAGGAACTGTATGGTGTTTTAACGCGGTAACCCCATTGCAAGTGGTACTCCTGCCATCCTTCTTCAGTTTTTCAAATGGAATCTTCAGCACTTTTTGAATCATGAATTGAGATCCGAAAATTTTGATTACTACATAAAATAACATGAACTGTTGTAATCAAAATATTTGGAATTATGTTGCACTTCCGGTTATACCGGAAGTAAACACAAACTTTTTTATTTTGAATGGAATGGTTATAATTTATATTACAAATTTAGATTGTGAGAATGTGTGGTTTTAGGTTGGCTTTTGTTATGTATTCCTTCAACTACATTCAACTGTTTTTGAGATAACTTGATTTTTGTGTTAAAATTCAGTTTTTCCACTTTGAAAACCCGCAATTTACTCATTTTATTCTTTTTGTCTGCTCAAATAAAATAACTATTAAAAGTTTGATTTCCACTAATTTAACAAATAAATGTAAATATAGTTTCGTGGATAGTAGACTTCCGCGGACAGCTAATCTTGAAAAATCTTGTCTTCCGGATGGATTCCGCGTCACAATAGCTCGACTTGATGCCCTCAATGGCATCAAGTCGAGCTATTGTGACGCGGAATCCATCCGGAAGACAAGATTTTTCAATATAGTTTCGCTTAGGTCGTAGCTTTTGCAAACAAATATTACAAAGAAAATAATAATCAATATACTATTCATTACACTTGGTGTATTTAAAAAATTGTCAGTTCAACAACTTCATCTCCCATCAGATGCGGTTAGACTTCAGTGAAAATACAATAAGACCTATTATCTTTATCCAAAGTTATTTGGATTGTTAAAGCAACGTTCAATAAAGAAGGAATTCTGAACAGAAGAAACAAACATTTTTGAGCAAACAGAACTCCACATTTAATTAGGCAGCGGAATTTCCACCAAAAATTTGGTTTGAATGTTTTTTGCTTAGTAATAGATAATTGCGTCCGCTATGACATATTCTGTGAGGTATTTGAATATTCCAAGAATTGTTATAAGTGAATTTCTGGAAAATGTAGGTACCTTTAAATTTGCTAATGAACTGTTAGTACAAACTTGATGACGCTCCACCTCACCGCACAAACAGAGTTTAAAGTGAATCAAATTAATTGTTTGAAGATAAATGGTTAGATTTAAATGGTCCTCACAGGTGGTCTGCAAGATCTCCAGACCTAGCACCGTGCTATTTCTTTGTTTGAGGGCAAGTGAAGATGATTGTTTACTCCCCGTCTATGGAAACAATATATGAAGTCCTTGAGAATAATACAAGTCTTCGATGATTTAGATCGAAAATATATAGAGAACTCCCACACAAAACTAGTCAGAATTTAGTCCTAAATATTCTATTTGAAAGAAAAGACTTATAGAGGTTTTAAACTGGCTAAAAATGTGAATGGATTTTGATACTGATGTGCCGTTTTTACATTGAAAGTAAGCTTAATTAATGTCTTTAGATTAGATTTGTATAAGGTTTATGGCTGGGAGTTTCATCACTGCGATCGTTGCAGATCAATTGTGTGTGCCCTCATATTATGTTTTAGTTCACTGTCTAGACCCGTCCTTATTACTAAACTCCATAGGCCAGAGTTCAGGTCCTCCATATATTAGGGGGGGGGGAGGGTTCCTTCCATATTATCGTCAAAAACCTTAGCGTTGTGAAATATTCGCAGTAGCACAGTATATGTGCTGAGGTTTCCTCATCTTCTTCGCAGAACCTACAGAATGGTTGTGACTGCCAGTGTGATGTTCATGTATTTGTTGAGTCTACAATGCCCTGTCAGGAGCCCATCCATGATTCTGGTTGATCATCTATTCTGGCTTAGTAGGTACTCCGTGTGAATTTTGGCAATCTTTAATGAACTCTTTGGCCTGCCTCATTCCTGGAGCCTTGATTCACTATTCTCGAGATTGCTTTTTCATCCAAGTTATATTATATGATTTTCGCAGGGCTATTGCTATACCACAGAAAAGTTGTGAGTATACGGCAATGGTATTTTCCTTGAACTATTGCCTTAGTAACTCTGCTACAACTTTTGCCTGGAATATTGTTCACCTAATCTCAGTCAGACTTTTGTCATTGGCTTGGCTATATATATACTCCTGCTCATACGTCTTCCTCGGTTTTTGAGCCGTCTGTGTAGCAGGACATTTCTGTTTTTATTGTAGGTCCTGCCTTCCATGCCTCGCTGCATGTTGACTGTTTTAAAATTCATCTCGAACCTATACTTGGGATGAATCTCATCCGATGACATTCCTATTATGGTGAAAAAATGAACTGTCAAATTAAAAAAATTAGTAAATTGGAGGTTTTTAAGGGGGAGTGCAAAATCGAATTATTATACAAAAATCAAGTTATCTCAGAAACAGTTGAATTAAGTATGGGAAAGTTAAAAATTGAATAAAATCAAACATTACGTGATGAAAATCCATTCTAAAGTTAAATAAAATAAGTATTTTCACTAGTGAAAATCTAGACTGGTATAATTCGGAAATATGTACACGTAAATGTGAATAGAAAATAACCAAAAAGTCAATTCTAATATCTAATGTAGGAAGCTATTGAACAAGACTTCATGCACTAGAGGTCGTTGGCCAGACGCATATATATTATTAGACTAAGGTCATTGTAATTTCCATTATTATTCCACCTACATTATAGAACAACATTTATCCTATTGAGGATTTACTAAATAGAGGTGTCACATAATCATTTGTTGGTGAATAACAGTATCAATTATTTTATACAAGAATATATTCAAAATACATTTTTCTTAGGTACTGAGTTAAGTATATATTATGAAATATTTCTTTTTGTATACATAGCTCATTAGTGGTACTAGTAAATTAATAAAGTATATCTCGAGAAATTACAGAAATAAATTTTTCATATTCAAATCTGAATACAGTTTTTGAGATTACTTCCGTTATTGTACACAACAGCAGGAGGCTATTAATATTATGTGTCTTATTTTCAGACATTCTAAAATGTTTCAGTGCATAAGTAATGTTACGAACTTCCTACACAAGGACGTTGTATTTATTATCTCGATAGAATCATAAAAAATTGTTATTCCGAAGGTTGATAGATATTATACGAGATAAACAAAAAATCACATTTCATCGTTGCATATTATATTCGTATTTCGAAATTCGTATTCAGGGAAAGGTATGTAAGATATAAAGGATACATTTCAGCTTATTCCTCAACTACCCAAAATTTGATTATAATTTATAAAAAGAGAGGGGAGTAATGTTAGAATTTTAGTGTTTACTACTTCTACATTTATTGCGGATTCAACAATTAATTGTGATTCAATCTTTCAAATGTGAATTCATTTATTTTATTCACAATTTAAGATTCAACATATGTGTTCGGTAATCGCCATCCCACCCACGTAGCATTACCCCACGTAGATTTTACAAAAGTAACTAGGCTAAACGTTAGAAGATTGATGAAGTTCAAGAAAAAAATGCGAAAAGTGTAATAAACGCTCCACCTAGGTCGTAATTCCCACACAATTATAGCGAGTGTCTTTGCAAAATTTGGAGCTGATTTGTGAAAGATTTGATTTTCCCAATTCAGCATATAATTATTATTGCAGACAATTTTACATTAACATTCAATTACACCAGAAATGATTTGATTCGCATTTAGTCGAGATTTTTATTATAATGTTATTAAATACTGCCAACTTTCGAATGATATCATTACATTTGTTTAGGAATAAAAACATTGAAGTTTTCATGTTCACATTACAAATAAAATAATTATTCACTTATATTGCAAATTCATCACGATACATTTCTTTACTCCTTAACTAGTATATTGGAATATTGATTTAATTGTCTAATTAAATCATGAAGACAACTTGAACTATTTAACATTACGTTATTAAGAAGAATAAGTGTAAAACTTGAACTATCCTTTGCATATGGTTCTATTTTCTAAAACTAAAAGAGTTCACAACTGTGAACACACTATATTACGTTAGTAGTGTTTAGAAATATCAATAATGTTTCGATAGTATATTGCTATATTTGTGAAAAAATGTTTTGTTTATTAGTGTTTCCATGTTATTAAGAACAGAATGGATGACTTTCATAAATAAAATGCATCTGTGAACGACTTGTGTATCAAATTCATTAAAAACTGCAGAAAACTTTGGATCGGCAGTGTGTCACAGAGTATCATGAGAAAATCTTATCATTTTATGAAGTATGATCAATTATTAAATCGATGTTTAGAATTATGAAATAGATCAGATTTGCTTTCCTATGGTAATCAAATACCTAGTTTAAGCTAATCAATTCTTTACATTCCTAATACATTATTCTTCATTACATTTGTAGAAAGCTAAGATAATTCGATGAATTTAACCTAAAACGTCTGTTAGACAATATTTATCAGATTGTTTTTAGTATCATAGAATTAGCAATAAATGTCTGTAATTTTTGCATAATTCTGAGTTCGGAGAAAAAAATTGCTTTAAGTATGATACAAATTGAAGGAACTAAAATCGAACACTTTTTAATCGTCGCAACAGGTCAAAAAAAAATGGTAAAAATGGCCAAAACTGTTTTTTCGCGGAGGGCATCGTCGGATTGAGCTGAAAAGAAAAAACTTTCTAATAACCTTATGCGCCGTAAAAAGACGTAAAAAATGAGCTGCGAAGGAACCCGATTGAACTAGCGGTGACCCCGCAAATTGTAAAAAACCATCGATCTTGCTCAAAATTTCAAATATCCATAACTCTTGTCCTCTTGAAGATTGAAAGCTGAAATTTTGATAGCTTATAGCTTTTGTGCCCACCAAGTACCAAACAAAATTTTGGATTTATACGTTTTGCAAACCGCAGCTTAATGCAAAAAAAAGCACTTTTGTAAAAGTGCCCTAAAAAGTTATGGCCCTATTTTTCCTACGGTAATATCTTCTTCAATAGTTATTGAACAACTTACCAAATTTCCAACCTCTTATCTTCCGTGAAAGTTGCTAAAACAATTATTTTAAATAATGGTATTTCGTGCGCTTGGCTGTGTGGCGCGCGTGGAAGGGAGACTCTACCGCAGCTCGGCTATCCGGCGTTTTCGAGCGTATGGGTTCAAAATGCAAACGCTCGTAAAAAACAACAATATCTCGGGAACTGAAGTAAATAACAACATATTTTGTAATGTTTTACATGCTATAAGTAAGAGCAATTTCGTATATTACTGCTTACATTCAATTTTTTAGTACCTACAATATGTGCTAAATACGTTTTATCACTTATAATTACACGAGAGCTTTTTTTTTGTCGAAGTAAACTTGACATGTATTAATGAGAATTTTGTTGCCTGGCAATTTAACGAAAAAAACTGCCCCTGTAAAAATTACGAGTCCGCAGGACGAGTAATTTTTTCTGGCAGTTTTTTGAGTTGAATTGCCTGATGGCATCAAAATTCGAATTATAAATTTCATGTTAACTTCGACAAAAAAAAAGCTAGAGTGTAATTCGGTAAGACAATTTAATGAATATGTGAATCAATAAATTAAAAAATAAGATGTAAATTAGTTTATTTAATTTAACGGAAAAGTACAATTGTTAAAAACACAATTATTAAAAAAAAGCTTGATTTTCAGGATTTTCTTGTCTTTTCTTAATAGTTTGCTGCATGCTAGTATTTTGAGCGTTGGTAGTAACTGTTTCCTGGACGGTAGTACGAATGGAACCATGATTTTTTTATGATGTTCTTCATCTAACTGAAGGTACGGTTTTAATGACGATGGGTTGCTATGTCCCGTAACTTTCACAAGTTTCTGTTCACCTATACCACTCCTGGACAATTCAGTTACGGCGGCAGCTCGATTAGAATGGTTCGTAATTTTCACCCGCTTGACATCAAGTCCAATATTTTTCGCCGAGGATTTGTTCCATTTAGATATTTCATTCATCCCAATAGGACAATTCTTATACCATCCTTTCGTATTTGTTTTTTGCCAGAAAGGATTTAAACAAAAATTTTCACATGTGATATGGTTTCCCCGTCTTCCCATAATTTGTTTAAACAATTGTACTGAACATACACAATCTTCTTCAGTGTTTGCTACCAACCATTTACTGTCGGCCAACTTCTGATTTCCACCTTGTGCTGTCTTCGAAAACACTGGGTTATATTCAACTCTTCCGGTCTCTCTTCCACGGTTGTCTGTCTCGATTTTAAAATAGAATACCTTACAATTTGCTGCTTCTCCACCTCTCCAAGCCAATTCATAGGCAGCAATATGATAAAATTTTTTTTGAAGGCCTACAGGTTCTTCTCCACTCCAGAATAGTGCCATTTCAAAAATTTCTTGTTTTGTGAGAGCCTTAGAACTCACCTTCCTTTTTTCTGGGATTGCTTGCAAAATTTTGCGTTTTGTGTCGCGTGCATTTCTCGCTTTCTTAAATTGTATGTCCGTGAACGGATTAAAAATTCTTTTATATTCTTTGAAGTACTCCTCTTGTAACATTTTTGCTGAAGTGTCCCAAATCGTTTTGACTGCACTCTCTTTATAGTCTTCTCCATTGTTCTTCTTTATGTTGAATGCCCAGTCACATAAAATAGAAGCTAACTCTTCAGTGGAACTTTCTGCAATGAGTTCATGTTTTTTTTTCGAACAAAACATCGCAAATTGTTGCCAAATTGACGTTTTTAGTGCATGAATTAAATTGTCAATGTAACTTTTCAATTTTTTTGTATTACTTTTCATTTTCATATTTGATATATTACAATAAAAGATATGTTAAAATAACATACACATTCGAAAATAGCGACTAAATAGTAATAATGAATAGATCGAATAGCGCAATGTATTTTTTTCAATTTGTATCATAATTATTTACTTAAAGCAATTTTTTTCTCCGAACTCAGAATTAAAAACTCCAAAAAGCTAATTCTATCACACTATTTCTTTTGAGGTATTATATGTTTGAAACAATATATAGGCAAGAGAAAGCGATACTTCAAAATATCTAAATTTGGTTATATATGATACTTTGTTGAATTAGATTATTATAAAACTTGATTAGAATCAATTTTATCATTGACGCAATTTTTTTTATTTGTATACTTCTTGCTAACAAGCTCGAATAATGATATTATTCTTCTTTATTGTCTATCGAAAAAGTGAAAAAACCTAGATTTTTAGCTAAAATGTAATGCTTTCATATCCAATTTAGTGGGAATCTAGTTCAGAAATACTACTCTCGAATCGCTAGGCGATATATAAAGAATATTACTGACAGTAATAGATTTCACGATACTATGTTGAATTGATGAGTGAGTGTTCGTGTTCTAACAAGTGAAAACAAGTTACTTCGTGGAATGTTTTTGTATATAAAGACAGTAAATTTTATGCAGTATTTATGTCATCACATAATCTACAGCAAGAACTGCGGCGCCTCTGACAATGCAAATAGTAGAAGAATTTCCTTTTCGCTTTAATCAATAAACTGACGAACTGCTTGCATAACATGCATAACGTTTCTTGATAAATCTGAGCTGTGACCTACTAATTTTATAGAACTTTATCTCCAGCTACATGAAGCTTACGTTGATTATTCCATATTATTCAACCAATTTCCAACATTCACATTAAATAGCATTCAAACCATCTGGCTTTTTTCTGATTATACTTTTCACAGGTACTTTCAAGGATCCAATGATCATTTTTTCCCATGTTTATCTATGGGAATGCGTCGACGCGTCAAAAGAAATGTGATTAATTAAAAAATCTATAAAATTCATTACACATCTGTGGAATAAAAGTTAAAACTGATCAAGTTATCAAAAGTTAATTATTTTCATCTGCTTTAAACTATAAAAATATACTGACCTAGAGTATTCCAAGGTTTCTGTACGATATTCCCATTCAAGAGAATTTATAAATGAATCAGTTTCACAAAATGTTCCATTCGCAACTTAACGCTTATTCCAGAATTTGAAGTTTGTGTTTTCTCACGACCAAAAGTCGAGACAGCATCATCATAATCATTGTAAGCAGGGGGTTAACCCCTGAATGCTCCTAGAGCACTGAGCGCGCCCATGTGCGCCCCATGAACAGCAGCCTATTCTATTCAGGTGTGTGGCCCGCTAGAAACCCAGAATATTCCAGACGCTGGTTTCCGTAAGCTCCTCCGGAAGCAGTTCCGCTTCGCCGAAAAAACAGTGCCAAAGGGATGTCAAACCTGGGGATTCCAATAGTATGTGATGAGCAATTTCCACCACGCCTCTACATTTCCTACATAAAGGGTCATCTACGATGCCCATAGTATGTAGGTGCCTGTTAAGACGAAAGTGACCCGTGAGGAATCCAGTCAAGTCTCTAAAGTTCCTTCTAACATTGATTAATATTAATCAATGCTTCTATTAAGAGAAAGAAGTTTCCGTGAAATCCTAGGCTAAGGTTCTTTTATGAAGAGCTTGGCCTGCCTATTGCCCGGTGAATTTCGCAACTAGTCAGACCAATGTTTATTTAGCTGGCCTCAAAAGGCGAGACCTCCTCCGTAGTTTGATAAAATAACCTTTGGCTTTGGCCCGACGAAGGCACCTGTCGGCCCTTGCCTGGCAGGGGCGTCGGCTAGTTCTTGTCTACACTCCTTGACTAGCTTTGATGCGGCTCTAAGGGACCATTAATCCGATTAATATGCATAATACCTGGAGATCATATATAATTGCCTCTAATATTGAAGAATTTACTGGTAAATACCATTCTACTTTGGCTTTGGGCCGCCGCATGCGCTATTGATATTTAAGTGTTCACTTTCATAAAATATATCTACAAGGGCAAGGAAAATCAATAAATTACAAAAACACACTTTGAAATTACCTACTAAACTATAGTATTACCAGAAGTATATAAAAATGTAACAACTTACTTATCAAAAATCAAACAAACTACCCTGCGATATCGATATCCCGCTTGCTCAACGAGCTTCTTGCAAAACACGGCAAGGTGTTCCCATTTTGTCTGCGTCTGCCGCTTCCTCCATTTCCAAAGTTGCAACAAGCAACGAATGAGTGCTGGGAGCGGGATGCTTGAATATTGTGTAAACTCACATCGTCAATTACATTTACCTTTTTCGAGTTATAGTGGAGCAGATATTTCAAACAGGGATGACGACAAAATATAAGTTGTTCACCAGATGACTCATTACCAATTACTGTTCATATTTCAATGTGTTTCCACCAATATCCTCTCCGAATAAACATAGTAGAACAGTGCCCTATCCATGATAAAAATGATGTGATTATAAGTGAAATTATAAGTAGTAAATAAGAGACTAAAATTCAGTATTGAATTTTTTGCATTTAGCTTAGCCCACAATGGATGATATATGGAGGAAGTTTTTTTTATACTCTCGGAAGTTGGTTACGATTAATACAGAATGTCTGGGTGTGGTTGCGGATGCAGAACTACATCATGAATGATATTCTTCATTCACGCGAGGAATGCATTAAAAGCAAATAATTAACAAGCTCAACAGACTGCCGAATGATTCACTACTGTTACAGTCAGACGACCCTTTTCTAAATATGTTACCTAATTCTGGTCGTAGAGCAAAAATTGTTGTATCTACATGTTCGTTTACCTTCATCCTATTCATTCAAAACCGACTACACTAGTCTTTAGATTGGAATAAACATGCATAATATTAGACTATGTCTAGAAATAAAGCTGTGTTACCGATCACATCTACCATCATCCACGGAGTTACATAATATCAATGTAGATTTTCCTAGTATCCAAAATTCCTCCTATTTTTTAAGCCACCTGTTACATTGAAATTTTCAAGAGTTCTTAAATGAACGATGAGAATAGAAAATAATAATAAAATATTTACAGTGGTCTCGCATTCTACCGCAAAATCCCCCGAAGTACAATAAAAAGTACCGTAACGTAGATTTTCCTAAGATCGGACAAATGTGATTACTATAGAATGAGTCAATCAATTTTATATACAGGTCTGGTCTCTTTTTTACAATTTCAACTTTTTATTGTAATGTTTTGCCAAATTTGGTGTTTTGAGTTAGTTCATTCTCCTGTTGGAGCTTATGAAACTCTCAGTTAATTTTGGTTCTGTTAACCATTCGAGTCTGAATGATAATTTTTATATAAACATAAGAGCAATTTAATCAGAACAACAAAATTATAGTAGTCCATCCCTTTGTATAATTAAGCAAGGTTTTGGTCTACTGAAGCAAAAATTCACACAAATGTACCTTGTTAAATTAGGACAAGTTCGTATAAATGTTAATTTCATTAGACAAGCATGTGAAACTTCATAACATAGCCATAGCATAGATTGTAGATGATAATTTTATTATAAATAAACAAATTCGAGAATATGAAAACTATTGGAGCTGAATCTGTGAAAGCTCGAATTATTAGTGCTATAATTATGGATTATGGTTAGATAACAAATGTAAAGCGTCTTATTAGAAAATGTACTTTTTTTAATATTTCTGAATTTGGAATAATAATAATAATAATAATAATAATCTTTATTTTGAGAAATAATTACGATACATTGCATGTAGAGCAACCATTGAACAAAATAAAGTCAATCTCAAAAACACCTACATATCATAAAATTCTTCCATTGTATATAAAAATTCTCGGGAAATAGGTCACAATAACACTTTGTTTTAACTATTCGTCTTTACGTACGTTTCGGTCTCACGACCATCATCAGAAGACTCACTATGTCCAAAAAGGGGGTTTATTAAAACTAATTATAGCACAAGCGTCCAAATCGCACAATTTAACTTCAATTAAAAGAGCCCACGCCGTCGAAACGAACAGAACCACGAATAATCGAAATTGTATCGTCAGAATTAATGTATAAAAAATTATTTTTTTGTAGTAAGAATCCGCTATTCAGTAATATTATTAAAATATATGAGTGCATATTGATTGGTATTCTCACAACAAATGAGAAGAACGAAGTTATTTGTCAAGTATCTACTTTCGAAACCAGATGTGTAGGATTTATGACAAGGCCCTTAAGAACGGTTTCAGACCTGTACTGGGAAATAACTATTACGAATTCTTCCTAAAAACATTTTCTACACTTATAAAGACGTATGTAAGAATTTGCAAGAGATTATTTAATCAAATTAGTATAAATATGACTTAGATTTTGTGTGTCTACCCTATGATTTACAGATTTGGGGTCCCGTTTTATGTGAATCATCTCCACTCATATATTTTAATAATATTACTGAATAGCGGATTCTTACTACAAAAAAATAATTTCTTATACATTAATTCTGACGATACAATTTCGATTATTCGTGGTTCTGTTCGTTTCGACGGCGTGGGCTCTTTTAATTGAAGTTAAATTGTGCGATTTGGACGCTTGTGCTATAATTAGTTTTAATAAACCCCCTTTTTGGACATAGTGAGTCTTCTGATGACGGTCGTGAGACCGAAACGTACGTAAAGACGAATAGTTAAAACAAAGTGTTATTGTGACCTATTTCCCGAGAATTTTTATATATAATTCATACTGGGTCAAGAATCTTATTATTCTTCCATTGTATAGGGTTCCAAGTTTATTAACATATTATAGATTTCTTTTTTATATGCAGTGATTATTGATAACTTTGATGTGTCCTGGCAATTTGTTGAAACATTTGATAGGAGAGTACGGTGCCCCTTTTTCAGTTACACTCAGTTTAAGTATTGAATACTGCAGATTCACATGTCTAGCTGCCTCTTGTTTCAAATTGTGTGAATAAATGCCTATTTCTGAACAGAAATAACAGACATTCTTGAATATATAAAGCTGGTACTGTTTATATTCTATTTTTCTTGAAATATCCTCTACATGACTCTTTGTACTTCAAATGTAATATTATTCTCAATGCTCGTTTCTGAATCAAGAACACATTTTCAATATCTCAACTACTACCAAAACATATCAAACGATATCGTATTCTTGTTTCAACATTTGGATAATACACAATTTTCAGTGTTTGAAAGTTTGCATATTTTTGAATTAATTGTTACTATGGTTTCTTACGATGTTAAATAGATGAATTAATGAACTATCTCTTGTCAAACTGTGATATTGGCCGGAAGTTATGCATTAACTATCAGTTATTTTTTTGTTTTCCAACCTAGTTGTTGAATGTATAGTGAGTGCGTCATTCCTATTTGGATTTTTTTCGGTTTTCATGTTGTACAATTAAATATATGAAATTGAAACTCACTCATCTACAGTAGTATGTAAACAATTAATCTGATCTAAAACACTCAACAGAGTGTGCAAAGTCGGCGATTGTGCAGTAACCTGATACGAACATTCCCAAAAACGGTTTTATTGCACTGAACGTAGAAATCATCTAGCTCATTTGTGTAACTAATTACTTCATTTCAAGTAAAAAAAAATTTACTCAAGCCTCCCACTCGTCTCAGCATTCTACGGATCACCTCTGGTTGGATTCCTTCCATTCCTTCTTACCATTATTACTGCTTGCATTTTAACTTATGACATATGGTAGCTATTCCTCTATTTTCTTGGACAAGAAGTGAGGAATAGAACAATCGTAACTCATCAGAAGCAATTTGTACTCCAGTCAATCCGTAGAAAAATGTATTATGAGAGCTATTTTATCAAATTATCACTAATATGTAGATTTAGTAATATATATTGACGAACTGAATTTTCCACGTAAATGAAGTGATCGCAATTTTCTTGAGAAACAGAATTTATGTGATACATTTTCTACACATGAATGACTTATTTATCAACAAATAGCAACTTTTATAAGCGATTTTATCCAGCGGCGTTTCCATTCCGAAAATTGGTAAACTGGTCGATAACGTAGAGAATAGCACAAATAATTGCGTTATCTTTATTGTTGCATAATAATTATTATGCAACATATATTTTTTTAAGTTCTTCCGCAATTCATTTACATTTATGATACGAAGTTTGTAAGCAGAGGAATTAGTAGTCATTAACTAAGAAAACAATAACAATCGAAACAAAAATACTGTGCGTTTTACACATTAATGTTAGACAATTTCACAAAACACAACCAAAAAGTTGTTTTTTATTTGATAGAAGGAAATCCGAATGCAAGCCTTATGGACAACCATTACAATTGTTTCGAGTTGGCTAGTGCTCTCCTCCACCAGGAAGCATGCTATACAGGGACATTAAGGGTATCAAGAAAGAATACACCGATCATCAGATACAATAAGTTTTTGTCCGGATTAGTTTTCCAGGATCAGATATATTTTTTTAGTAGGCAGCTGAAAGCAAAACCATCCGATGATATAAAAAGCTTCCTCTGCATACTTTAGACATTATTATCAATTCCCATCCTCTCTAGAGCAAATATACTGGAAAAAATGCCGCTGATAAAATATTGAAGAACTAGTTTCATCGGGCGTGCTTTTAGCGCACAACTGCTCTGAAATTACTAATGAAACGAGTGTTTCATACTGTTTTTTCTATTCAGAGCTTTCAAAAAGCAGTTTTTAAAATGTTTTAATTAACTTAGTGATTCGTTAGTTCGGGGCTTTTTCTTTGATTGAAAACAAATACATTACATTTGGATCTTTTATTAATGTCAAATTTCGTTGCGCTTCTTTTGAAGGAATTTTAATTTTGATCACATTTTTGAATAAAATGAACAAACTGAGGAAAATAGTTCTTCTTTCAGTAACTTGTTATCACCAAAATCCCTAACTCGTACTATCATTAATTTTCTTATTGTTATGTTGATACTGATAACTGTTTGTCAATACCAACTTCTAAAACCTAGAATGCACTATAATTCGCGTGTAGTTACAGAATTTATAAGCGTCGCGGAATAGAAAAATATTATAAAAGCGTTGCTTCCTCCTATAGAGAATTTCCATCCAAAAAGAGAAATGTACCTACCTTGCAAAAGATGCAATTCATGCAGTGCGGGAGGAAGAAGGGCGCGGATACGTTCGATGAATGTTCCGATCGTCCTAAATGTCCAGAATAGTTTGGAATGCTGCAATATTCACCATAAGTAATGTTCATTGTCTTTGTACAAGATTTTGTTCCTAACTTTTTTTATGAATATTTATGTTCCTTTTTAGTTTTGTGAACACATCTTATATGATTTTGTTCCTAACGATTTTTTTAAATTTAAAATTCATGGAAAAAGGTTTATTTCATCCATTTTATAATTTCGCCTTTTTTGTTTTAAACGCATTTGTTTTATTTCCTCCAACAAAAACAAGTAGGTACTGCAGGAAAACGTCACATTTGTGACGTCAAATGCATACAGAAGCATACACTCTCAAAATTTGTAAATTCAGGTGCTGACGGAGTACAAAGGAAAATAATGTCTACAATCATTTTTTGCACTGTGAATTTTCAGTAGTTTTCAGTAACAGAATACAAAAATTCGACCGGCAGCGAACTTAAGTGTTAATAATGTAAACAATTTATTTGAAAAATTTCAATTTTTCATTTTCTATCGACACTTTTTCGAAAAATATCAGCATGTAATAGTACAGAAAACATATATGAAATACTCTCATATCTCATATCAACGTTGAATTCACTTCAATACGTTCTACATTTGATTCATTTTTGTATCGGAAACTAAAAAAAGTTTATGAAGTAGTCAAAAGTTATTAATTTTTATCACCTTTCCACGATAAATGTTTTATATTTCCATTGTTATTATCTTATAGTAACCAGATATTTCGATCGAGTATCACACGGACAAAAGTTTTCATCATATGAGAATGATGCAAATTTCTGTTTATCTACCAATGTATTTTAACCATTGTTGTCCCCTCAAATGAACATAGGTAGTAGAATACTAGCTGTACGGGAAAAAAGACTGAAGTGAAATTCAAATTATAATTAGTAAATGAGAAACAAAAATATTTTTTCATTGAGTTCCCACCATGGTTCATATATTATATATTATCAACGATAATCTATAGAATATCGCATTGGAATAATAACTTTACGATGCAGTAATTCCAATCAAATTTCTGCATCTCGCGTCTAACTCATATTGAAATAATTATTCAGCCACAGTCACGGTTGAATCAATTGTGTTATGATTTGTTATTGGACCTTCAGATTGAAAAAGTAGGCGTCAAGTGACAATGACTTTGAGATTTTTAATAAATTGAGCTTAACGATTTCATGGGGCCTACAATCCATTGCATATGGTTTTACTTTGACATACAATATGATGATCAACTTAGTAGTCCATTCAGTTTACTCGTCTTGATATATTAATGGAATTTAAATTGATTTAATTGAACTTGAACTCGGGATTAACTGTTTAATATTCAAAACATTCGAAAATTGTCGTACAGTGAACAAAGTATCTTTCACTTATCGATCATTTATCGAAATTTATTTGGTAGCTAGAAAAATAGTTAGTTATATTAATTTTGCTGAATGAATTGAATACTTAATTAATGGAAAGGAGAAACAGTTTCAAAAAGTTTGAAAGGTCTAATGGGCGACAATTCTTTGTAAATACATTGAACATTTGTATTAACTTTTCTAAATCATGAAGATAACTTAGAATAATTAACGATTATTAGGGTGAATAAACCAATGTTCTACTATCTGTCTATCTGTGGAGAGGGTTTAGTTTACGAAAAATGGCGACCAAAGTGTGGATCCTGATAATGTTTTAGCTTACACAGCTGATGTTTGTAACAGCAGCTCAACCTTGTAATTTATTCTCCAAAAGCTCATTCACCAATTTGTAATCCTGTTTTCCATGAAATGAAACTTATAACTTGCCCCAAGATCAAAAAAAAAATCCTAATTAATATTATCATGTACCATATGAGGAATGGAACTGGGTGGGATGTGGTCGCTATGGAGAGGTAACGTCAAAGAAATTAAAATTCATATTTGAAGTTCCACGAAATGCACCCTAATCCGTTGCGCATACTGTCTCTTTTCCTAATTGATGATAAGTCATTCTGCATTATTTCATGGACCAATCTGTTCGGGTTAAAATTCTCAGCAACTCACACTTTACGCATATACCCATCCCCTAGAAATTTGGACCAAAATTAATCTACACAGTTCTGTTTGTTTTTGTTAGTGAGTCAAATGTATCTAAATTTCTGACATTTCACCGAAATGAAGATTATATTGAAGAATCTAATTGTATAACATCGTTATAAGTACCAGTAGAAAACATTTCAGAAGACCTTGTCATTGTAACTAACTCATGCTAACGTGACACCTTCAAATAATGGGTCAGTATTTGTGATACTTCCTAATCGCGTTGGTAGTTCGTTTGAATCGACTGTTTTTATTTGCAAATAGCTGAAAAAGGAACTGTATTGTTTTGAGGCGGGGTAGCAACAAGTACTAAAGCACTTTTTACATCATTATGACAACATGGTTTTCTGGTTATAAAAATATATCACAATTACACATCTCGTGAGCCGGGGCCGTCAGCTGGCGGTAGTATTTTCCCCGTCGAAAGTTGCTGGAAACCTAAGAAAACCCACAATTTTGTGTTCATCATTTGTAAATCATTTTATAGAAATTTCACAATGAGATGCAAATAGATGATATATTCCGATTATTATCAATATACTTCATTTAGTTTTGAAAGACGGACAGTCTGGATTTGGAATTTTCCTATAGACGTTTGTTAAAAATACAAATTTCAAAGATAAAAAATAACATCCCATGTTATCAAAATTCTACAGGAGGTTCCAAGAATAACATAGTAGAAATATAAATGTCATCATTATAGAAAAATGTATTGAGTTCCTCCACCAATATTGCTTCTATCCGATGTTCTAAAACGTATTAACTGAGAAAGCTTTTGTAGATAGTGAACCAACGTAATTTATTATCTGTATGATGGAAAAATGTTTCAACTGCACTCAATTTATAAAACCATAACGATGAACCTTGCTCTACTTTAATTAAAAGCAGATGATTACTTGGGTTGCTGCGGTTTATTGCACTAGGGTGTGTCTTAATTACGGAATCTGTTTGTCTTCCATAATTGACGGCTGTTCAGAAATTAGAACAGGATTTAGAGCGTTGCGGCGCAAATATGTATTACTCACATCTCAAGATTTTTTATTTAGTAGGGCAAAATTCGAATAGAAAGGATCCTATTAACAGTGTAACATCCAGGCCATTATATAATTACTGCTTGAATGGCGGCGCCAAGGAGGAGCCCCCCCCCCCAATAGTTCCACAATCGATATACTTCTACAATACAAATTTCAAATTGTAAACCAAGCAGAAACTCTCTTGTTATAGTAAAATTTCAGATTATAACAATTTCTAAATAGTTATAAAAATGTTTTAACCCCTCCGGAATTTTCTGAAATGAACAAAAGTTTTGAGAATTTTGAAGCTATACAAAGTTTTGACTGCTAATTAAATTTCAAACTACGTGGATCTCTAGAGAATTTTTAATAGAATCTGCATTGGGTTCCATCCCAGAGCGCCTTTTTGAACAAATTCTCAACGCTTTGTTTTGACATAGACACGATAAATAACAATGCTCATCGTTTTTCACTACATTTTGCACGGGTAATAACATCTTAATCGTGATGAACAAAACTGAATTGATAAGTTATAGTATTAATGAGTTCCAGCTTAAAATTCATCAATTTATTATCATTCTGTTTCATAAGGTGACCTTTTTGAATATTCATTCATATTTCTTTGTTACTGTTGATTGCACTTTTTAAAATGTACCAAGTTTTCAAAATATTTCCATAAAAAAGGTATATCTGTTGATAGGGGGGATCGATAATATATAACTTAAAACTGATGATACAGAAATGTATGTGCAGCAGTGGCGTCAGCTGTTGTACAAAAGACCATAAGCGCTCTATGAGTATTCGCGATGTCGGTAAGTCTGCTCTCGCGGAAGCTAGTGCTAGTGTCATCATACCATATTCGAAGATATATTTTACGGGTTATTTTCCCATAGGAGTAGCAATAACAGACTTAAAACATCCAATTATATATCTTTCCAGTACTTCAGAATTCCCTCCATGTTCACGTAGCTTCATAAATCAATCACCGGCACAAAGTAAGTGAATCATGAGCCGTCAATTATACATATCGCAGTATAGAAAGTAATTGTCTAGGAACCAGTTCCACCCGTGATTATTGGTGATATGGGGGAGTATAGTCATGCTTCTATAACTCAAGATTCGTGTGGGAACTAAGATTGTTGAAAAATAGCTATGCCCGAAAGTCTTCAATCCAAGATAGATATGAATTCTTTTGAAAAAACATACCCTTAACATTCCTCCAAATACCTTCTGAGGTCACAGCTGTCTTTTGGATCTGAAACGAGGGTGTTTGGAGACAATCATCACATTAGGTACTGTCAAGGTTTCCGAAAAAATCCCAGTTTTGGTTTGGTGGGTAGAGTATTTTCAAATGATATATACTTGGCTTATAGTATGCCAAAATCGAAGTATGCTGAAGCCCCGTTAAGCAGAAGAATCTCGAATGCCACAATAAATTCCGTTTCTCAACTCTCTAAATGTAGGATACTTACTACGAGCAATCTACATATGCACAAAGATGCTTTCAAGGTGAATGTATTCGTTATAATCAGTAAATTTCGGTTTACAGCATTTTGTTTTTAAAACGAGCTCCTTTCATATACAGATTGATAATATTATGTTAATAATAGAGTTGAACTACATATATCATGAAATAAAAAGAATTTATACTGTTTATACCATTATTTTTCAATTCACATTCATTAAATAATACCGAAGGAATCTGAACAATAGAATCGGATATAGAGGTTGTACAAGCTCCAATTTTCAGCTAAGCTTGTGAATCTATGAAACCATGATTTATAATTTCAAATGAATAATTTTTACATGATGAGAACTACCTACTAAGTTCTAGATAATCTTCATAGAAATTGAAGTTATCTAATTTTCAAATTACGTTTCTTAATTTATATTTGTTTGTGCATTCTAATGCACAACTTTAAATGGATGAAACGTAATTTGTTTCATAGGATGCAAATTTTAAATTAGATAACTTCAATTTTCACAAAGGTTAGCAAATAATGAATTTAGCCCATTCCACCTGAGCTCATCTCAGTTAAAGTTTCAAATTTAAATCAACATCTTTAGTAGGTATGAAAGTTTATGCTAGAATCATTTAACTCGAAGTCACATACTATTGCTATCTTGATATTGTTCTTTTGAATTGAGTTGTTACACTTTACACCATAAACTTTGTGACAGATGGAATAAACATCCAGTCACCCGAAGACCGGGAAATACTCATAGAACACCATTCTGAATTGTTTCTGCGAAGTCACATAATACACTAATGTGTATATTAACGAGAATGCCCTATTGTCGATTAAACCATGTATCGTAGCAACGTACCATCAGCAAACAAATGATGATGTTGTTTGAAGATTTTTTCCTGTAGCAATAATTAGCACTGTTCGGATCGTAACCCTTAATGGGTTGTTATTTTTAGTGCATCTGCCTGATTATAGAAGCTGATACTCACTTGTTATTGATTATCTTGGTATTTTGGTTCTAAATTAGTACTATGAATAAAATAGGATTTTTTACGCTTCGACAGATTATTTCTATTTGACATCAGCTTGCTACGACTTGTTACTCGAACTGAACAGTCAAGGAAAACCTGAAGATGGCACATATGATTCTGCCGAAACGTCGCCTAGACCAGTATAGTTCCACCAGGGACCAAACATCTACATGGAAGGAAACCTGAAAATGTATGTTTATCAGTGTTTCCATGACAATTAGAAATGAACTGTGATCAATTTGTCACGTGACTACTCCCACTTTTGGGACGATCGCACGCTCACACACGCACAAACACACGCGTCAAAAATAGTCTCGAGATTCAGAACACTTCCTTTACTCTATATACTACGGACCTATAGTGAGGTAGGTAAAATAGATAACTATGATTAATAAAATGCGTCTGTAGTAAAACAAAAAGAATGCATCACTTTACCAATGATCGCTACAAGTTCTGTTTAAAAAATAGTTTTATTATAGTAACTCTCTGACCGCAGCAGCGATTTTGACATAATTTGGTATGTATAATGATATAGGAACCTATTTTTCAACAATTTGGATAATAAATGTTAGCCTTTGCCAGATAGAAACTGAAACTTTTCTCTAGCTTAGATCGATCAGTAACGTTACTAACTAATAGTTCTGTTCTCTCGAGCTCATCAGCGAAACGATAAAGTTTGCAATGTTATTGAACGATCATTCTTTTGAGGTTATAAATAACACGACTGACGGAATTCTAGAGAGAATCATTATACCTAACAGCATCTACCTAAAAGTAGATGTATATGTACAACATTAATTAATAGACCCGAACACAAAAGTTACAGAGTATCTATCTTGGAATACTTGAGTGCCAGATCCGAGCCAATGTAATAATTGAGAAATAAATGAACATTTCTTTCAATCAATGTTGTCCATTGCTTGGATGTCTTCGTGGGACTCTTAGAATATAATGGTTTTCTCTTCTCTCTTGCATTCTGTTGGTCGTGTTATTTATGTTTTCGACAGAATGATTGTTCAGTAACATAGAAAACCTTCTCGTTCCGCTGATGAGCTCGAAAGAGCGAAACAGCTGGCCGGAACTATTAATTTGTATTGTTACTGATCGATCTAGACTAGAGAAACCATACTATACCTAATATTTGACATTCTTCAAAGTTGTCCAGTAGCATAGCTAAAAAGGGGTTTCTGCCCTTTTCCCATGCTATTTTCTATGCTAGTGTATATTTTCAAAAATGATTGTTCAGCTTTTTTGTTCAGTTTTAAAACGAAGATATTCTTGCAAAATCTTTATTGGGGCCCCCGTTTAGGAGAATCATTGTAACATGCGATAATCAACAAATATATGTACGGATGTAGATTTTTACTAGTAATTTTCAATATAGAGGATGTGTCAAACATGAGGTTTTATCAGACAGAATAATGTTATACAGATAGATAGATAGATAGATCATTTTATTTGTTCTTTCTACAAGTATTGCAGTTGCCTAAGCCTAAGCATATAAAGTGTAGAACATGTCAAAAACAATAATAAAATTAATGATAGGGCAATAATCATACATATTATAACAAAAAAAATGGAGTTTCAATGCCTGATGAAAATAAATATTATAACTAAATTTACCAAACACATTGGAATGCTAACATGTTAAAATTAAGATATAGACACGTACATATAAATATAAAATTGATCGGATGTTCACATACACTTTAAAATTTGTTATTAGTCATTACATTAGTTTTTAAATATATTGACCAGCAGGTTTTATCACAATTTAATCTAGTCATTTAAATATTCATCTACTGTATAATGAAGCTTTTCTTGTTAAAATGTATTTTAATCTACATTTTAGAATGTTAATTTGCAGATTTCTGTATTCCGGTGGAATGTTATTGAATATTTTCATTATAGAGTGGTGAACATTTTTTGGCAAATAAGAAAAATTGTTGTTCTCCCCTCTCAGATTACAATTTCATCATCTGTTACTTAGGGTAAGTCATTTGTATAAAGCAAATACAATAAAGGTCCTAAAATGAACTCCTGTGGTACTCCTCTTTTTACAAACGTTTTCCCTGAGTTGACACTAATTTGCTTATCATTTTTATCAGAAACATATTGTGTTCCTTCATGAAGGTAGGAAGCCAACAAACGATACCCCTAATAATAATATCGTGACTAATACTGTCAAAGACCTTTGAGAGATCTGGGCACATTGTGAGGGTAAGTTTTTTATTATTCAGGGAGCTTATTATTTCCGATAACGCTATATATGCGACTATTCCTACAACAACAAAAGGTTCTGCGCCGAATATACTGAAGATGAGGAATAATCCAGGGATGGGAATAATCGAGATTTGAAAATCGATCTAATAGATTTGATTATTGAAATATCTCGATGCAATCGACAGTTATTTCAGAAATTAGTAAGTAAAATTAGTAGTGGCTTTAGTTATTCGTCATATGCGCGCGATGTTTCGACATTGGACTGTATTACTTTACTACTTACTATTACTATTTCAATTTAGATTATTTTCTCGGTCGTGCACGACACGAAACAACTAGTGGTGGGAATAATCGATTCGAGATCGAGATATATGATATTTTGAACAACTATTGAAACTGGACCATATTGGTATAGGATGAAACAGATGCACAAATATTCGAAATACGTTCATAAGTCATAAAGTATGTCTAAATATAATTAATAAACTTGAAGCTTTGACGATAGGTGGGAGACGCCAATATCGAGATAAGAAGCCATAAATCATGATGCGGCAAAAGACAAAATGTAGATCTGCAATAAAAATTGAATACTTGTTCCTTGCCTTGTGTATGACACATGTGAAGCCATTGAAGAAATAGTTGAAATAGTGGTAGATAATTAGTAGAAATAAATGAATACGTAAAGTAGTTATCCAAATTCTGATGGTAGGTTTGCTACTTGTAGCAAAGAATTCAAGGATTACTACATTAATTTATACTACTAAATTAGTAGATTATTGAAATATCTCTATTAATTATAATCGATTGCTGAAATATATCGATTATTCTCATCACTATAATAAACCAGACAGATAACTTTTTTTGAATGATGTTTTATGAAATTATAATTGATGAAGTTAAAAAGAATTCGTATGGATCGAAATAGATATCAATTTAGGGAATAAATTAATAATTTAATTTTGTGAAATTTTTTGCAGTTTATTAGTCCCCTAGGTAGCTATATTTTCCAATTCGGCGGAGACGTGACATGGTATTTTCGAACTTTTCCCATGTTTCATCATCTTACATTTTCTTAGAGAAACTGAAAATTTGTAGACAAATATGTCTTGCGTATTTCTGTTTCCACAAACTTGAAACCTAATACTAATGTTAAGTGAATGGCAATCAGATATACATAAATAACTCCAGATCCACATCATATTTTAGTTATTGGAATGAAAAGATAATGATAAAAAAATTCAATAATTTAATATTTCATTACATGGATTGGAAATTCGAGGCAGTTGACCTGTAGGTTCCCAACATAAGCTGTGCGTACATGAATCTATGAAATACGAGGTGTTAAGTTAAGTCCTATTTTATAATGTCTTAAAATTCCTCCTCACTTAAACGCCACTCTTAGTAAGTGTATTGTCTAGACTCACCACTTATATTGAGCTTGAGCTAAAGACCACTTCAATTTGTCATAAATATTGTACATTACATTATTACATTGAACTATTGTATGGACCGGGGGTGATTAAACCTCATAGTTTTCCTAATTCATATGTCAACATTAACAAGTAGACAAAAATTGTTGGCCTGAGCCTTACAGATTTCCACAAAATATTTACACAACATAGTTCAATATCCACATCAACAACACTTTTCAGGAAAGTGTTGCTTTATGTAAATAATATGATGATGATGATGAATCGTTCTTCAATAACTTCCAGATGCAAAACATTTATCCACTTATATGTAATGATTTTTCTACTTTCAATTTCAAATTCCAAGAAAGGAACCATCAATGTTTAGCATATTTTGCAATGATTATTGAAATTAATGAAATTGTTCCTGGTATAGTATTCTACAAATCTGCAATGCTTTCAAAATGCTACCTTTTATATATCGGGATTATCAAAACAGATTTTAAATGTAGAAGGAGAGAAGATTTTGGAAAATTGATCCAAATCTTCTTCATATTATGCCTTAAAAATATTCTACATCTTGACACTAAAAATGAAAATGCTTAATGTACCAGAGATCCTAAATTAACAAGTCAAATGTAACATGGTACACATTATTTCGTCAATACACATATCACTACATTCAATTTACTAAATAAATTATACATGCATACGGTATCCTTGCAGCTACATTCTATAACTGTTTTAAACCTAAAAACTGAAAGATCCTTAATCAATTATCGGGCTAATACCTCGATGTTACAAGGGCGGAAAATGACTTATTGAAGTATAAGTTTTGTTTACGGACGAATCGACGAAGGAGCCGAGTCGTTGATTGAAACTCTTTCAATCAACGGCCGAGTATGGAATTTCTGAACGAGTACGTACTTTAATAATAGTTTACGGCCATGTGTCGTAAAAATTTTTATTACACCCGTGAGATAAAAACTTCTGATCCCACTCATTTTGCGTGAGAAGAGAAGTTTATTAACGTACGCATTTTTCTCATCAGACTGCATTTCAATTAATCACACTAGATCAATTAAAAGAGCAATATTGTGGTTACCAAAGAAACAAAACGTTTTCACCCAATTTTTAAAACCGTCAACCCAATTATTAGTTTCAATATTCTGGTTTCCCCAATAAATCATTTAAATTATAATTACCGTTTTATCCACTTTTTACGAGCGTTGATAAAAATGTAAGCGATTACTCAACTCTTGCTACGCCCTTATCCACTAAAAACCCTGTTTGCCTCGTTCCGAGGACGAGCTCATGAGAAGAGCGAAACAGCTGTCTCAGGTTAACAGACGTGTTGTCACTGTTCAACTTGAAGAACAAAGTTTGAGAATTTCACATGATAAGGGTGATTACTACATTTTTTAGTATTACAGTATGTCCAAGTGTGAACTCTTTCATAGTTTTAACGTTTTAATCAATTTAACTCTGAGGTCAGGTCACATCAGAAGAATACATTCTTAATCTAAATCAAACAAAATATAATCTGTTTATATCAACTTATACAATTTTAGAAATTTGGACTACACGGAGCAATGAAAAATCCACTTATTCTGTAAAAACAGTGAAATTCCATTCCGGGTAGCATGATGAAACGTTTGAATATTCGAATCCATTGTCCGAGTAATTTTTCAAAGTACATTGAGTATATATTTAGATTTTCCCAAACATTTCTTATCAAAATGATTCGAAAAAATGCATTTGAAAGAAACATTTGACCTGTTGGTGGTAACCCATTTTCATCATTTTTGTTCTTTTTTGCTTCACCTTGTCGCCCCTGCAAAGGATTTGAGGATATGAATAAATAATTTAAAATGTACGATATTGATTAATTGCTACTAAATTGTAAGCATATGTATGATATTAACAAGAATAAGTATTGTTGTTAACAAATTTGAATATTGATAAGTTTATATTATTGTAGACTGCATCAATTCAGCTAATAGCATGTGTGTACCTCATCATTATCTAGTTTCAATTATGTATATTATAATGCAACGAATGAATAAATTTTAAACTGGACACATGAAATTATTACCAACTGTTCGTTGACACAGGAACTTCCGCTTGCGGAAGGGTTAAGTAATTCGGCCACTTCCGTTTGGGAGCGTGCTTTGATTGATTGTCGCTCCTTTGATAATCCATTAGCAACACTTGTATCTATTACATTTGCGTAGAGGTTCGCAATAAATCATAACTGTTATCCTAATATGTAAACCATCTTATGAATTCTTAGTGAGTTCCGAAGTAAACTGCCAAACTACATTATAGAAATCCTTCTAAACTACTTACATCAGCTACATAACTAAAGACGTAGAATTAAAAGATTAGCCCCATGTTGGTCTAAATTGACTCGACTATTAATTGTATCCAATTAATAATTAATTCCTATTACTTTGGAAGTCTAAATTTGGTTTTGATTCACATTTTGGAATTCACTTTGAATGACTTTGAAAGTTGTAAGTGCTGAAACTCTAGAATTAATTATCTGTTAGTTAAATCCACATAATATTGGAAATCATTGATACGTATTTCTACTGTAGAGTCAATATTTCAAATATGTATTTTATATTAGTACCATGTCTTCTTCAAAGAAAAAAAAATAACTACTGATGGTTATTCCTACTTACTTAATCTTTGATGGAGTTGAGTTTTTTCCATTTATTCTCCCAATTCATTCTATCATGGTTATGCATTCCTTCTCATTTCATGTCTCTCTTGATGATCACCGCCGCTCGTACATCTAGACTTGCCTTTGTCTTTCTTTTTATATGTTCACGCTCCGAACTCCTGTTTCATCACGATGTCCCTTTTCAATCCTTTTATGTGCCCGAACCTTCTGAATTGTACTTCTTAGCTTCATTTTGTCTGTGTATTATTATCGAGATCTTATCCATCTACGTTTTATTTTCGATCCTCGTTGGAAATCTATTTTCCATTTCTGTGAATTTTTTGTTTCGTTTCATCTGGCATGGTCCATGTTTCTGCACTGTAGGTGAGTAGGTGTAGATGTTACTACTGTCTTATGTCTTGTGTTTCCTTTTAGTTTGAAGCTTTCCGTTCACTATTCTCTCGTTCTTGCCTATTAAGACCTTGTCGTTCGTTTAGTACGTCTCTATTTATATATTTTCTATTTTCCAGTATCCTACCTCATACGATTTGGTCTACTTCTTTCCTACTTTAATCAGCAACGAAAATAGAAGTGGGTCCAGAATAGAGCCTTGTTTGACTCCTGAAGTGGCCTCGAATACGTTACATCTTTCTTGTTCTGCTTTCACGTAATTTTTGTCTTTGCATAAGCTTTGAATTAATTTATTTAGGATTTCTGGAATTTTTGATCTAGTTATACTAAACGGGTGTCTACGCAACGCTTGAATATCCACAATAAAAACAACGTTCATAATTTTAATTCTAAACAAAGAGAAAAACATTTTTGAAAGCTTCATAAATGGAGATCGGAGTCCCTGAAAACTGTAGAATTCAGATGATGTTATTTTTGTCTATGGATATTATGTACATTTAGTTGCGTTTATAAATAATGGTGAGTGAAAACTGAAAGCCAATATGTATTGCAAGACATCACGTCAGATGGACTGGAATATCTTCTATTAATAGATTTATTTTATTCGACACTAATATTTATGCTATTGGTAGATTTTTATAGTATTCTATTCTTTGATCGCAAAATTAATTCCCTAGATTTACTTCTAATATTATACGAATACAAATAAATCGTTCGCTGCATTTCAGGTCAGACAAATCGAATATCAAAACAGAATACATACTTCGCGTAAGCCTTCAATTATTCAATAATTTTACGGTTGATATTATGCTATCATTTCTGTCTGTTATGGAATATTGAAATGTTAATCTTGCAATCTGTTGAACAAAATGTTGAAGATACACTCAAGTCTAACTTAATCTGATGCCACTACGATAACTTGGGTCTTGATATATTTGGCAAACTATACATGCTACTTTAATTCAAACAAGTCATATGCCGATCATCTACCAAGAAGAGGTATTTCAGTTATCACATTCAAATCAAAATCTAGTACCATTTATTCTATGATTGAATCTTTCTTTAAACATAGTATCTAGTAGAATGCTTATTCGGTGGAACTATGTAAGTTTTCAATTTTTGATTTCATCTATTTATAAATTTTATATTAATGATATCTAGAAGTTTATTAATTTACGGTTAATATAATATATCTCAGAGGTTTGATATAATCACAGAACTGCAAGTAAAATTTCAATCGTTTAAATGGTCACAACCTCATTTATCTATCGTGTTGCTGTTAGAAACATTAATAGAAAAATAAATGAACACAATATAAAAAATATAGCATATATACACTAATTTATGAGCAATAGATCACTTTTGAATGTCAAGATTAGTTGTCAGCACGAGTTATCATGATTCATGAGTAGTATTTGGGAAATAGGTCACATTAACATATGTGTAATTATATTTTCATCTTTACGTACGTTTCGGTCTCACGGCTATTATCAGAAGACGTATCAAAAATAATCACTATCGAAACTGGATATCTTAAGACTAATTGTACCAATCACAAAGCGGGTTTATCGCATCAATGTCAACCAAAACTGCCTAAGCCTCCGAAACTAACAAAAACACGAGTAATTGAAATTGTTGGACTTGATGCGATGAAGAGACTTTATGCTTGGTACAATTAGCTTCAAGAAATCCAGTTTTGGATGTGATTATTTTTAATATGTATTCTGATGATGGCCTTGAAACCGAAACGTACGTGAAGACGAAAATATAGTGACATACGAGAGCGAGGTGAAAGGTGTGAAAAGTAAAACAGATGGCGCCACAATCGAAAATCCCATGTGGCATCTTTAACTAGAACACATTGAAATTTTCAGACTGATATGTCATTCATATCTGTTTAGACACCCATTGAAAACAATCTACCCTGAAGATTTTTGTAAGCATGGAAAAAAGTGAATTTCGCGTCTTGATTAAACATTATATTTCTTACGTGGAAAAAACAATATTCAAACCAAAGTATCTCTTGTTAAACATTATGGGAACTCTTCATCATCGATTGGAACAATTTACAAGTGGTTTACTGATTTTCGTTGTGGTAGTATGACCACAAAGGATGCCGAACGTTCTGGTCGTCCAATTGAGGTTACAGCGCCAGAAATCTATATATATATAAATCAATTGCTGTTCGTTAGTCTCGCTAAAACTCGAGAACGGCTGAACGGATTTATCTTATCTTGGTCTTGAAATGTTCGTGGAGGTCTAGGGAAGGTTTAAACGGTGAGAAAAATTCGAATAATTCCGGGGAAAACCCTAAAAACAGCCCTTTTCTTTTTCCCATATAAACGTTTTCTTCTGAACGCAACCATAATATTTGACATTAGATTTGACAACCAACTAATATGTCAATCCATCCTGTCGCACTTCAGAACACGGAAAAAAGTATTACGATATTGTGTTACGATATCTATGAGTGCGCGAGAACTTTCTTTACTATGGCGATCCTTTGTGATAGTGACATTCCAAGTAATGTGCTCTTTTTTTTTGATATTTTGTGTTAGTGACACTTTACTGCTAAGTGAGCGAGAAATTTTCAGTTAGTACGGTACGAAATACGTTAGTGCAGTACGAAGTCTGCCGGGTCAGCTAGTCGTAGATAAAAATCCATGGTATGATATTGGACGAACGGCGAGTTAAAGTGCACGAGATTGCTGAGGCTATGGGCATCTCAACCGAACGGGTACTGAACATTTTGCATAAATTTTTGCATACGAGAAAGCTATCTGCTAGATGGGTGCCGCCTTTACTCTCTGTTGATAAGAAGCGCGAAAGTGCGACAACTTCAAAGAAGTGTTTGGCGATATTCAAGCGCGAGAAGAACAGTCAAAACAGTGGACTTGTCCGAGCGAATCAAACCTGAGAAAGGCCAAAGTAAGTTTATGGGCCAACAAAGTCATGGCGGCAGTTTTTTGAGATGCACACGGTATCGTCCATATCGATTACCTTGGAAAATGGCAAAACGATGACCGGTGTATATTATGCAGAGCTGTTGGATCGATTCGACGCCGATTTGAAGCTAAAGCGGCCGCATTTGGCAAAGAAAAAAGATATTTTCCACCGGCACATATCACTGGCGTACAGGTCCATTGTAGCAATGAAAAAAATGCATGAACTGTGTTACGAATTGGTTCGTCATCCACCATATTCTCCAGATTTGGATCCCTGCGCTTTTATCTATTTTTAAACTTGAAAAAATGCCTCTTTTGAAGGATTGCCGAAATCGTATTATTTGGAGGGAATCGAAAAATTGGAAAGACGTTGGACGAAGTATAACGGGCTACAAGGAGATTATGTTGAGAAATAAAATAATTTTTGACCAAACAAATTATTACTTGTTTCATTTTTCAGGGACTTTTCCTCGTATGTGTTAATGTGACCTATTTCCCAAGAATTCACATATATAGTGGAGTAAATCTGGCAAATGGTTGGCGAAAATCTTACGATGCGCAGCGACCCAGTGGAAAATGTTTGTTGTGGTACCAATAACAATCCCCTGAAATTTATATTTCCTAAAATGGGTGCAGCCCCTTTTTGTTTGGCCAAAAAGGGGTTTTTTGACGTTGTTAAGGGTAGTTTACCGAAAAAAATTAATATCTCTGGTTGTATAGGAAATTAAGAAACCGAAGTAGAACCCTTTTATTGTCAATGTCCAAGGAACGTCCAGTTCAAATTTCAAGTTGATCCGACCACCACCTTCCCCGTAATAGATATACAGGGTGTCCCAGGTTTTAGTAGCAGAACTTCAACAGTCGATAGAAAATTCGATTCTGAGAAAAAAAGTTCCTATTAACGCATATGCACAGACGCTTAGTTTTTGAGATACAGGGTGTTTAAATTGAAAAAAAAAATTAGTTTTTTGCAAATATCTCCTGAACCGTTTATCGTACAGAGAACAGCTTTTTCAAACATTTTTTACTCATAATAAGCTATGTTCTGTGTGAATTTTTTTTTTTGTAGTCATGGTTGGTGAAGATTTTAAAGGGGTAGTGGATGTTTCTCTCCCCAACTTCTACGCCACTGAAAAAAGTACGGTTTCGAGACAATCATTCGAACCGCCAATGTTTCCTACCCAAAAAAGGTATCCTTGTTCATAAGCTCTAAAATTGGCCGTTTCCGAGAAAAATCAACTTTTATGTTGAAAAACATGGTCAATTCTTAATAATTAAACAAAATTTATTCAAACATTAGAACAAGTAACAAAACTAAAAAATTGACCATGTTTTTCAACATAAAAGTTAATTTTTCTCTGAAACGGTCAACTTTAAAGCTTATAACCAAGAGTACCTTTTTTCTGTAGAAAACATTGGCGGTTCAAATGGTTGTCTCAAAACCGTACTTTTTCCAGTGGCGTAGAAGATGGGGAGAAAAACACCCACTACCCCTTCAAAATCTTCACCAATCATGACAAAAAAAAAAATTTTTATAGCACAGAACAAAGCTTACTATGAGTGGAAAATGCTTTCAAAAGCTGTTTTCTGTGTGATGAACGGTTTCGGAGATATTTGCAAAAAACGAATTTTTTTTTTCAATTTCAACACACCCTCTATCTCAAAAACTAAGCGTCTGTGCATATATGTTAATAGGAACTTTTTTTCTCAAAATCAAATTTTCTATCGACTGTTGAAGTTCTGCTACTAAAACCTGGAACATCCTGTATATCAACTCATATATGCAAGGAATCTTGCGTAACGGCTAACTCGGTCATTTTTCAACCGATTTGGCTGAAATTTCGACTGATAAGTGTTATGGTCTCAAAACTACTCTCTGATTTTTTTCAAGTGAAAACATTGAATGGTTTTCCAGAAATTCAAGTTTAAGTCAATTTTTTAGTTATTTTTCAAATTAAGATATCTCATGTCATTTACATCCGATCGGGATCTGCTTTGCGAGAGAATGTAGGTATTCACATATGGGTTTATGTCATGGAACTCATTTTTTAATTATTTTTTTTCCGGCCTATATTGGCCATTTTGGTTGATTTCAGATAAATCGAATGACGTTCACGTGAGGAACGCGTAGCTGGCGAGTTAGAAAAGTGCAAACTGGTTGTACCTAATACGGCTGTACGACGACTTTTCGCGTGACGTTTCCGCTCCACGTAGTTAGATCAAGTATCGGACCGTGCCCGACGGCCCTTCTTTTTTCGATAAATGTTCATTAAATAGGAAACTTTGATTAAAATAGAAACAGGTACACTCAGGTCTCAGCTACGCGCGTCTAACGTGCGACGTACCAAAGGGAATTTTCTAGCTACTAAAATATTCTTGAAGCGGGTGAAAGCTAGCGGCCCACAGCCGCAATACTTTATTACAACTGGCGCCGCCCGCACGGGGCACGAAACGGCCCCAACATAACAAGAACGAGGTAAAATGTATAAACTCTAACTGACGCGTAGCGGGCTTCTCGAGGGAAACGTCAAAATGATTACGTTCGTAGCTAATTACATAGGACGTCTGGCGTTCATGCAATTGTGTTTTTATACAATTTGAACCTTCTAATTTCGATGGGCCACGTTAAAATTCCGGAGCCTAAAGCGCTATCAACTTTTGAGCCTCATAATATTCTTTTAAAATTGCGAAATTTCGCACTTTTAGAAATTTCAAATTAATTAATTTGACACAAGTTTTGGGGATATTAACACCGAAAATGGCCAATATAGGCCGGAAAAAAAAAATAAATAAAAACTGAGTTCCATGACATAAAACTATATGCGAATACCTACATTTTCCCGCAAAGCAGATCCAGATCGGATGTAAATGACATGTGATATCTTAATTTAAAAAATAACTAAATAATTGACTTAAAGTTGAATTTCTGGAAAACTATTCATTATTTTCACTTGAATGTGAAGGGTAGTTTTGGGAGCATAACACCCATCTTCAGTCCAAATTTCAGCCAAATCTGTTGAAAAATGACCGAGTTAGCCATCACGCAAGATTCCTTGCATATATGAGTACATGTATGTAAAAAAAATGGTACCCGAACAAACACTTTCCACCGGGTCGCTAAGCATCGTAAAATTTTCGCCAACCTTGCCTTTTTTCTCGCCAGATTTACTCCACTAATAATTCACTTGGGTCAAGAATCATAATTATATTACGTCGCTTATACAACATCGAAGCCCTTAACATTCTGAGAGTACAACATAGAATTAATGATGGAAATGATAGTCTTAAAGTTCTGGCAAGATCCATCTTAACACCATGTTACTTGATTTCGGATGCACTAGAGACTAGATACATATTTCAGATATTTTCTTCATTCATCAATTCATGAATTGAATATTCTTCGAGGTGATGTTTAAGATTTGTTCATGGTTCCTACGATAGGTCAAATTAGTAGAATCGAAATGAATGAATTAAGTCACGCATTCATATACGGTCAATATCAATTTACTTAGTGCAATACCTTGTTCTCACAGCTTGCTCAATTCTAATTGTTGATAATTAAGCTGAACCAGATTGCCGATTTAAAAAATCTAACATATTACAACTTGAACTTGACCTTGAAACTTTAAATATAAACAATAACAAGGTGCACATGTATTTAAAAACCAAACTAAACGATAGAGCAGCATACAATTTTAAACACTTACCTGCATAATTTGAGATGTATGTTTTATTCGATATTTACGGTGTTGACCAATTCCACCACTTTCGTCAACACAGTGGACTAGACTTCCTGGAATGTGAGTTCAAATCCTATAGTTCAATGATTTACGTTTATTCATCTTGATAATCCGATTTTAAATAGTTATCTTCATAATTTAGAAAATGTTATCACATATCTGAATCTTATTTATATATATACACAAAATCACTATGAAATCTAATATATTACATCACATATATTTATACATTGATAGGTAACGACCGTACTATTGAAAGTCAAGTTTTTGAATTTAGCAGGAATTCGGTCTTTCTTTTGTTAGAAAGTGTCCTAAAATTTTCTTGTCAATATTCGGCGATTTACTCACCACTTCATCAGGAGTCTACAATATTTAATTAACAATAAATCATATATAAATTCTCGGAAAATAGGTCACACAAACACATATGTTTATTATTTTTGTCTTTACGTACGTTTCAGCCTCACGACCCTCGTAAGAAAACGTATCAAGCACAACCAATTAGTAGTAATCAATTCGATTACAAAAATGTTAATGTTTCAACTAAATACACCAATTATTATAAACGATGTGTCCTGGAGATGATTCCCATAAAACGTAACTATGGGTCTGTAAATCATAGAACAGACGTTCAATCATTAAGTCAAATGTATGCTAATTCAATTAATTAAAACCCTTGCAATTTCCTACATGTGTCTCTATTATGTTGAAAGTATATTTTAGGAATGCTGAAATAACAATATTTCTAGTAAGGTCTAACGCCTCATAAAACATCTGGTTTGAAATTGGATATTTGAGCGTATTATGGTTTCTCTTCGGTGTTATTCAAACATTGCATGAGATGACTCCGAATATTAGAAGTAGATTGATATGTAGTAGTGGCTTTTTGTTATATACATATTCATATACCTAAAACATTATTGTGTTACATTTTCGATTACTCGTGTTCGTTTCGGCGACGTAGGCATTTTAAAATGAAATTAATGCGATATGAACGCTTTGTGCTTGATACAATAGTTTTAAGAAATCCCGCTTTAAACATTGATACTTCTTCTGATGATCGTAAGACCGAAACGTAAGGTAACGCGAAAATTATAAGAATAAAAAATATGCTTAGAATGTCGATTTTGATAAGATATTTTCCTGAAAGCATTTTGCCCTGAATTTTCCCTAAAATGAAACCGATGCGTCAAAATACTCAAAGTTTGATATACTTTCTTACCTAAAATGTTAAATATTACGACTCCCATTGATATTTCGAAAGAAATAGGAGAATGAAAAAGTGTTCAGAAGGTCAATTTACATACTTTTCAATTTCCCGGCAAATTTGGAGGAAATTTTATAATGCCTTGGTAATATCCTATTAAAATCGACATTCTAAAGATTTTTTTCTGAAAAAAGTATGCATATGTATATATGTATATATATATTGGCGGTTTTTCGGGATTTTCTGAAAACTTTCTGAGATTTTTCATTTTTTCATAATATGGTGTTATGATGCTTTTAGGATAATATCATGTTTTTATTCTTGTAGTTTTTTTCCTTATGTTTTCGATATGTGTCATAAAGTACACATTTTCAAAGCATACCTTGACATTCATGTAGATTGTAGCCCGGTTTTTAGCAGTTTTGGGATATGCAATGAAGTTGATCTAAGTTTTTTTCTCGAAAACCGTTCGATGTACAAGAAAAACTCAAGAGACCTATTTAGTTAAGTGAGGATGGAAAAAATATAAAATTGTTTAAAAAAAAAAAGCATTGGCTTACCATTTATATTAAACAAATAATTCAGGGGCGTATGCGTTCGACTGCCACTGGTTTGAGTAGGAAAACAATTGTTAATGGAAAAATACTATCTTTAAGCTAGATACCATATACCAAAATTGAAGGAAAATGTCTGGTTCCTAGATATGACTGAAAATAAAATACTTTTCATACTTTTTTTTTGTTAGATATGACTGAAAATAGAACAAAAACATAACATGCATTCCCAAATGATTCAAGAATATAAATAAAAGAATATATATATATATATATATATATATATATATATATATATATATATATATATATATATATATATATATATATATATATATATATATTAGATACACTCGATTTTGGATATCCCATACTTCACTTTTATCTAAATAAAATTAATGTTATCTGAAAATAGAACAAAAACATAACATGCATTCCCAAATGATTCAAGAATATAAATAAAAGAATGTATATATATATATATATATATATGTTTCTTCTTAGGTTCTCGCGGACGTAATGTGTAGAACTGGATTCTCGGGTATTGATCCGCGTTGTGTGGTTTCGGTCCTCAAAAGGACCAATTTCACGACGTTTCGGCAAAGTCGCATTTGCCATCTTCAGGTGATTCGACCGTAGAGTCTGGAAAAGTTCGCCTAGATTTTCCAGACTCTACGGTCGAATCACCTGAAGATGGCAAATGCGACTTGGCCGAAACGTCGTGAAATTGGTCCTTTTGAGGACCGAAACCACACAACGCGGATCAATACCCGAGAATCCAGTTCTACACATTACGTCCGCGAGAACCTAAGAAGAAACATATATATATATATATATATATATATATATATATATATATATATATATATATATATATATATATATATATATATATATATATATATATATTAAATAGTGGCCAATTAGGCAAAGAAACTTTAAACTTGTTTATATATATATATATATATATTAGATACACTCGATTTTGGATATCCCATACTTCACTTTTATCTAAATAAAATTAATGTTATCTGGATTTCTGAAAAAAAAACTGATTCTACTGGCCTATTATTTGCCTTATCAACACATTCAAAATGCTATATGAGCGTATGCCGAAGAATAGTATATTCTACAACAAGTTTGGAATGACTCATATTACACGCGAGATTATAAATATGTAAGATATTCCTAAACGTATGGTTACGGAACGAACAAGAATACAAATAAATACATCTACATAAAATATAGAACATCAACATTTGTTTATATTATGGAGTTACCAAATATACATATTTGTGTATGCAAAAGCGTACTCAAATTACCACTAGATTTCATAATGAGGAATGTTCATTTCAAATACGCCAGATTATGAGAAGAAACTATTTTTATATTAGAATATAACTATAAACAAAAACGTATGCTGATCATCTATTCTACACTACTACTTGGTTTCCTTCTTTCTGGAAATTAAGACAATTTTCACAAACATTCAATACGTAAACTTCCGAATACCTCTTTTGTAATGCTTGTGTGAATTGTAGATTACTTGAATATTTGTGATTGTTTTAATCACATATCATGCTGATAAGCTGTCACAAATTGAACATTTTCCAAAGATTGGAAAAATTAAAATTTGATTCGCGGAATAATGCAAAACTGAGAAAGAACTGTTTGCAGGTTATGTTTAATATCTGAATTTATTTTTCTGGTCTATGAAATACCTTAAAAAGCACCCCATATTCGTATCGTGTCTCTCCCAACAATATTTTTCAATTCCGTTTGATAAGAATAAAAAATTCCATGGATGGAACTGCTATTTTCACGAGATATGAAAAATTAATCTATTTAAAATGACTAACTTTTCAATAAAACATAAAAGCCATTTGTATCAGCTCGAGTTGTTGATACTGATTGTATTTTTGTCTATAATATTTTCGTTACATTTGGTATGTCTTCGTAAAATAAAGATCACAAACTGTTTGTCATAATAGTAGATACAGCTTTTCATTTTAATATTAATTTATTCTTCCAAATTTGTTAGTGGAAAGAGTTCTTATGATAAAATACGTAATATATAATGGAATATATACAAGTTATATATACATTCTCGAGATTGGTGCGATAAGGACGCTTTGTGTAATACAATTAGTTTTAAGTAATCTAGTTTTAGGAATAATAAGTCTTCCGATGATGGTCGGGAAAAATCGAAACGTACGGAAAGACGAGAAAATATAAAGCATAAGTGTTAATGTGACCTATTTCCCGAAAATTTTATATATAATTCATACCTGGGTCAAGAATCTTTATTATAATATAAACAAGTGGAAAAAGGGTGATAGTGTAAACCTAATTATATTATATTACATTCCATAGTAGTTATTTCATATTAATGATTATCCACATCATATTTGTTTTTTGTATGTACAGTTCGTTTACAATTAACATTTAATGAAACACGCTATCTTACTGTCCGGACTACATCTTGTGGCTTATGAAATCCTGATACAAACATCTAGACATGGTGGGGTTAAACGGAACATTTAGTACAAATTAAGCAAAATGAAACATTTTAGGTCTCACGAAGTGGCAAAGCCAACATGGATTTTAAACATCTGGAAATTGTCGTTATTTGTGAATCAACAATATCAACTTCGGTATCTATTTATGTAATATGCATTTCCAAATAGATGATTTTTATTCGTAAAACTCGAAAAAGAAAACTTACCACCCACAAAATCAGAACGTTCATATTGGCATGTTCATTTATCGAATGAAAAACTTACGTTCTATATCTGTTTCCCCAAATTGATCAACAAATTGACTACAAACAGCTGAGCTATGAAAACGTATTTAGTTTTGCGTAGAACTTGTCTTTCCAAAGTGTCTCATCTTACCCCACGTGTCTAGATGTATGTAGGTATTAGGATTTCATGATCCACAAGATGTAGACACGAAATTTTATCAGACAAATTGTACATTCGACTTACAACTTCAATTTGTTTGAATTTGATCAGTTCTAGTAGTGTTTACGTTTATATGACGTAGAGGAAATCAGCTGTCTTGAACTGGTAGATACACAAAACGAGAATAGTCCATATTCCTTTTAGAAACGAGAGTCCAACAAGAAGTGAAAGAAGTGTAATTCGTCGATTAACTTATCAATTAATTTGTAACTAATCAATCACATCTTCCAATGTATTGAAATAGAAAAGAGATTTAGAAAAATAGAACTACATCAAAATTGGACGGCATATTGTAGAACTGAATCTTCGATTATATATCATTCAAGTGAAATTGGTTCTGGTGGGCTATGTATTCATTATTCTGAGATTGATATTGATTCGTATCATCCATATATGCGTATGCTACGTATGAAATAATGACATTCATACGTCTCATTTTTTTCAAGCAGCAGGTACGTTGCAAATAAAATTTATCGTTTCACTCAATCATCATGAATTTGAATATTTTCAAACTTGAGAACATCATCAATGGGATTTTTTTTGTAGGGAATTATTGTATTGTGCTTTCATTATATGACAGTTATTCGATTCGGAGTGACAGTTAGAGTTTATAGTCATAATGATTATGGAATGTCATTCTCATCCTTTTCACAAATGGAAAGGTATTCAATAGAAATCCTTCAAATACGAGATAATCATATATTATAGGAGAATTGACTGATTTCAAACATATGCGAATGTAACAATAAATTTAATTATAGGGTTGTTTTTTCAGCTGCGTTAAATTTATGATAATAAGCCCAGTATTTGGGAATAGGGGTTAAACGGTTCTACCTGCCGTTGAAACTGCTATGGAATAATTGAATACAAATTGCTTTGTCATCGTACATAAATTAGGTGACATGTTAACCTGACATTATAACGAGGGACGTGGAAAAAGGTTTTATTTCCCTCACTGTATGTTGTGTAAGGGAAGTATTGTAGTCAGGGTGAGCATTTTTTTTTCTGGATTTCCGCGAAAATATTCGTTTTGGGCATTTCTAAATTCATCCAGACTATTTTTGAGTTGATGTCTCTATATGTGCATACGTGCCGCTGAGTAGACGATTACACCGGTCCTGTTGGTAGTTACGTATCAGCAAATAGCTTCAAAGTGGTGAAAAGTTGTTTTTGAGCACGATAGCCGCCTTGCAGTAATACTTTTGGTATCCATCTTCAGTTTTTCAACTGAAATCTATAGTCACTTTTGTACCATCATGACAACATCTTTTCTAGTTATAAATATATATCACAATCATAGATTCAACCTTCAGAAGTGACCAAATCAATATTTTATGTGTTCTTCGTCGTAGAGATAACCTGTGGACCATGCAGCAGCATGTTTATTACAAATTGGGTAGTTAGAATAATTATTTACAGTGATATCTGTATGAGTAGGTTGACGAAAATAGAATTGTTGTTTTCTAGTTCGAAAGTGAATTTAGTTTTGAGATGGATTGAGTTGATGAATTTAAGAATTGAATCTAATTGTCTATCTGTTCCATTCTCGGGAACAGATAGCCTAAGCTGTTAAATTTATCAACAAAATCCATTTCTCTACCAAACGGCGAAGTTTTGAAATCCTTTGCCTAGTGAGACATTTTCTGATGCCTTCAAACATTCAAGAAAAATTCCAGTACCTACATCCACTTCCAACAGTTCACTGCTAGCTCACACGATGTTCCTTGAACATTACAGATTTCCCTGTTGTGGTGTAGTCAAGATATAAAAAATATAGCTATGTAAATTCTTGGGAAATATGTCACATGGACACATAAGTTTCGGACACAGGACCATCATCAGAAGACGTTTTAAATCTAATTCATATCAACTAGAACTCGGGGTTCCTTAAACTAATTGCACTATCACCACTGAACGACTTCATCACATTAATTTTAATTAAATATGTCTACGTCGTAACAACGAACGAAACACGAAAAATTGAACTTGTGATACAAAATATAAGAATAGTAATGTTTCTATCATTGAAGACGTAATTACTCGAGAACGGGGCAAAAACATCTGACCAAAAATCCCTTCGCGCCAAGTAGTTACAATGTTAAACAGAAGTGTATAAAATTTTATGACTACGGTAACAGAGGTCTCAAATGTATTATTGATTTATTCTATCGGCTCCTATACCTACACACAATTTTAAACATTATATAGAAATACGTAGAAATTTGCAAGTGTTTAATTAATTAAATCTGTATAAATTTGGACTCAATTGATTTACTTAGAATCATTTTTTATGTGAATCATCTCCAGGATAGTAGATCTTTCAAAATGATTGGTTTCTTCACTAAAAATATTAACATTTTTATAATCGAACTGATGGTTATTTAGCAAAGGCGGTTGAATTTCCTAAGTTTTTGTTTTTAGCTTAGTACTATACTTATGGGCACAGATTCTTCTTTGTAAATATTGTTTAGAAATTTTTCATTGAAATTAATGCGATAAAGGCACTCATTGTTTAGTGCAATTAGTTTGAGGAATCCCGCGCTTTATTTGATGGGAATTAGTTTTAAAACGTCATCTGATGATGGTCGAAAGACTAAAACGTACTTGAAGACGGAAATATATTTGACATATGAGTTAACGTGACCTATTTCTCAAGAATTTACATATAATTCATACCTGGGTCAAGAATCATTATTATAAAAAATAAAACAAAAAATTATTATAACTCAAGAGCTTAAAGTTACCTCTATTCTGATCCTAATATTATATTAATTTATACCGATAATAGTCTTCCTCAAAATTACTTATCTATTCGAATCATATTTTATTTCAAGATGAAATTCATGTATCTATGATTCGGTACTTCACAAAGTTTTTGAACAAAACTGCTAAAATATTTTTATGGGTTGACGCTTTTTTCACAATAATTTTTTTCATGGAATTTAAGAAATCAATCTTTATTATTGCAATGTTCACACAAGTTATAAGCACATATGTATACAGGATCAGATAAACCGCTAGATAGCTTACTTCATTGTGACTACGGTATAAAATCTACAATGATTGAACAGAGAGAGAGAACGCTGCCGTGGAGACATTGTCCCACCATAAGACTGTGGGTTGATAATGCTAACATTGTGAATTGTTTTTATTGTTGCGGTGCTGAGAAAATAGAAATAAAACCCAAATAATAGATCAGAGTGAGGTGATGATGTAAAGATGGAATCGGCATCAAGTAGCCAAGGAGGATGTGAAAAGCTGGGTAATGTAAGAGGATGTGTAGACTTTGTTTTTTTTTGTAGTAAATAAATATCGCCTCTTATGTTACGAAGAATAAGTTGTACCTAAAAGAATTTGGGAGACATCGACAAGATTTGAATAAAACCATGATTTATAGGCAAACCAAATCGTTCATTTACTAAATCTTGATATAAAAATATGATTGACTCACGAGAAGTAAATGAATGAAAAAATTATTTCATTGTTCTTTTTTCCAAAACTAGTGAACATGGTGGAATACGGGATATTCACTTATGAAACATGTAGGTATGTCGTTCTATAGAAATACATAACAGGAGCAAGGACCATATCACTTCAAATTGTGCATTCTCCATGTAAGGTAAATAAAAGACCATGGCAATAAACAGCGTACCTACGACAAACTGAAATTATTTTTTTTTTGTGTACACGAGAGCTGCTATTTCGGGGGCAGATGAGAATAATAATTTCTACAAATCGAGGACATTTCAAGAAGTCAGCTTAATTAGTAAATGCGATATTGATAACAAGTGTGTTTTCGATGAAACATCAAAAACTTTCCAGAACGACACGGTTGAATCTATTAGATAGGTTTTGAAAAAGAAGAAATTCCAAAACTACCTTCTTGTCATGGCAAGTTGTCGAAACCAGGGACATTAGTTAATTAGACGTAGTAATTAGTAGTTAGTAAATCGCAGCTGCAGTTATTATTTGAAATATTCGAGGAAAGATGATTCAAGATTAAAAATACTGTCAAGTGAAGCTTACCTGTCAAAATCTCTGAAAGAAAACACATGGCTTAGGCCCCGCTATAATTAATACAGCTCAAAATGTTGCCTCACCATATTTTAGAGTCACCAGCCGCCACTGACCGTAAGTTTGTTCCAACGTTTAGTACGGTAGATTTACGCTTTTGGAGACATTAGCATTTATTCAATAAACCAGAAAATTCAGCTCTATTCTTGACATTTACAAATATTGTGCAGTCGTATTAACTTCTTCTATAAAAGTGTTCCGAAATGGTGCATTACTTGCAAAGGTGAAGTCGCATAAAGCGAGAATTAGGGTCCGCTTTGCTGTTGACCAGAGCCAAATTGACCCCGTCTCTCTAACTCTTAGCCCGTACATTGTTTCTAGGGCACTGTTGCCGTAGAATTTAAAAAGATCGGTCTAATAATAGTATAAAATGTCATTAAAAATGTTTGGAAATATATTGTAAAAACAGTTACGTATCATCCCAAAGAATACAAACAAGCATGGCCAGGGAGTATTACTCGACCAAAAGAAATGAAGTGATACACGTACAAAGTGTTTACAAAGAACTAGGAAGAAAATATCAAGTTTTTAGCTACACAGTTATTGGTAAAAATCTTCCGATTTTAAAAAGCCACTGGCTTTATTCCGAAGCTATGGCGGGTAGTGAAAGTCGTGTTCATTCCAAAAGCGGGTAAAACTGATTATGCTCAAGCCAAAGAATTTCGCCTTATTAGTCTAACCTCATTCCTATTAAAGGCAATGGAGAGGCTGATTGCCAGACCCTTAAGGGATGGCCCTCTGAAGGCCTATACCTTACACTGTCGTCAACACGCCTACCAAGTTGGCCTCCCGACTGATACGGCCTTGCATCATCTAGTCACACGAATATAAGGCATTTGATAACACGTCCGTCGAATCTTTCTGTTCAATCGCTGAGAAGCATGGAATCGGTCCAACGATAGTCCGATGAATTGGAGCTATGCTATCTACGCGTGTGATAAAGGTGCAACATAACGGATGTGTTGTACAAACCACCGCTACAAAAGGTTGTCCACAGGGAGATGTCCTATCTCGGCTTCTGTGGTGTCTTGTAGTAGACGAACTCTTGGAGGAATTGGAAGAGCCCAAGCCGATGCTGATGACATGGTTGGCGTCATCATCGTGCGGCATTTGGGGACACTGTGCGAGCTGCAAAACATGCTGCTCAGCATAGTGGACGGCTGGTGCCGCGCAGACAGACTTAGACTAACGGAAATTGAACTGTTTACCAGGAAACTGCCAGAAATTACCTCCTCTGGCAGGGTCCTTCAACTCAAAGCGTCGGTGAAGTTCCTGGGAGTAATCCTAGACTCTAAACTAACCAGCGCGAACACCTCGAATATCGAGTGATTAAGGCCTCTGGGTCGTTTTGGGCATGCAGAAGAGCTTTCAGCAGCGCATGTGGATTACAGTCATAATTCTTTATTGGATCTATACCGCTGTGATCAGACCTATGGTCACCTATGCTGCGGTAGTGCAGCATATACATTTGCACATACAGCGGATCGGCTCTGGGAGCTCTCAAATCACCCAGAGTCACAACAAGGCTTGTCAAAGAATGCAGAGATACACCAGCTGAACTAGCCAGGAGAAATAAGGTTCAATTCTTCTGGGTCCCTGAACACAGTGGAGTTGAAGGAAATTAAATGGCCAACTCCAACAGAAGAAACTATCTCTCACATCCTGTTGGAATGTCCTGCATTGACACTCCTAAGGCACCGTCACTTCGGAGAATCAAAACTGCTCCCAGAACAACTTATAAAAGTCAGCGTTGGCAATATTCCGAGTTTCTGGCGGCCTACAAACCTGCTAAAATAGAATAGGCTTCTGACCATGGGGCGCACAATGGGCCCAACTAAGTAGCATGAGTGCATTTGGGGGTTATGCATCCTCTCCTCAAATGATGATGGTAATGATGACTTCAATAAATTTAAAAAGCTGTGTTCAATTGTTAAGTTGACTTCCCTCACTTTTGGTAGGAAGATAGTTTACGTACACTCCTGCGGGTGAAATGTACATTATTGTATGAACAGAATAGTAATTTACGTTACAAGTTCGGTTCGGCGCGCGCATATATATATGCCGTAAATGGCCAAGAAATGGGCTGATCTTATAAAACAAGTTATACCACGTCAAACTATATAAAATAACCTCCAATTTGAGCCCAAAAAGAGTACACTGCGATTTGTTTTCCGTAATGGGGGGCATCTTCAAAATTTGGGCCAAATCTTCCAAATTTGGATTTTTATCAAAACTATTGGATATTTTAACTTCATCTTTGGATCACTTATTATGGTCACCATGATCTACTTTGACACCAAATTTCATCCAATTTGGTGAAGATTTGATCAAAATAGCCCAATCTTAATTTTTACCCCGAAAAACGTATATATATAAGAGATATAGAATTAAATTTTCTGAATTATGAAGATAACTTAGATAATTTAACATAGGATTATAAAGATGAATAAACGTAAAAGATTGAACCATAGGCGGGATTCGAACCCACATTTCTGGATTTCTAGTCCAGGGTGTTTACCAATTACACCACTTCGGTCCTATTAGATTTTTATATTTTTGTAAATATAAACCTCTGAAAGGATAGTAGATCATTGATGAACACAATGCGATTCGATGCCCTACCATAGATCAACTATTCACGCATATTCATCTAAAGTTCAGTCGTTTTTTGAAGTAAGGATTGTAGGTTAGTACTGCTATGATTGGCAGTTACTTGACAGTTCTTATTCAAATGACAGCATCCCTGGTTCTTATATATTTCAATAGAACTGACTGAGAATTGTTCTGGTTAATTATAAACAAGTTTAAAGTTTCTTCGCCTAATTGGCCACTATCGTGTATGTAACTTAAGAGATATAGAATTAAATTTTCTGAATTATGAAGATAACTTAGATAATTTAACATAGGATTATAAAGATGAATAAACGTAAAAGATTGAACCATAGGCGGGATTCGAACCCACATTTCTGGATTTCTAGTCCAGGGTGTTTACCAATTACACCACTTCGGTCCTATTAGATTTTTATATTTTTGTAAATATAAACCTCTGAAAGGATAGTAGATCATTGATGAACACAATGCGATTCGATGCCCTACCATAGATCAACTATGGGATGCTGTCATTTGAATAAGAACTGTCAAGTAACTGCCAATCATAGCAGTACTAACCTACAATCCTTACTTCAAAAAACGACTGAACTTTAGATGAATATGCGTGTATAGTTGATCTATGGTAGGGCATCGAATCGCATTGTGTTCATCAATGATCTACTATCCTTTCAGAGGTTTATATTTACAAAAATATAAAAATCTAATAGGACCGAAGTGGTGTAATTGGTAAACACCCTGGACTAGAAATCCAGAAATGTGGGTTCGAATCCCGCCTATGGTTCAATCTTTTACGTTTATTCATCTTTATAATCCTATGTTAAATTATCTAAGTTATCTTCATAATTCAGAAAATTTAATTCTATATCTCTTAAGTTACATACACGATAGTGGCCAATTAGGCGAAGAAACTTTAAACTTGTTTATATATATATATATATATATATATATATATATATATATATATATATATATATATATATATATATATATATATATATATATATATATATATATATATATATATATATATATATATATATATATATATATATATATATATATATATATATATATATATATATATATATATATATATATATATATATATCTATTCTAAGGGAAATAATGATTGCAAACACTCCAAATTTGAACCAAAGCTTCCTTGAACATGGACAATAAAAGGGTCCAACTCCCAAACCTCAGTCACAAGTCTAAGGGGTTGAACAAAATTAAAACTTCAAAACTGACCTAAAAAAAGGCCCAGAAACCAGTTTTTGGGATTTTTGGGATGGTTCCGGTAAATATTTCTTGTAGAAATTCTGGAATATCATTACTCTTATCACAAGAAACAACTTTTTACACCTCCCCAATCTCTATCAAATTTTTACGAACCTCGCCTCATGTTTCCGTAGAATGACTCCACTATTAGTTAATGGCTTATCTCGATTCTGGCTTTAGACCATAGACCCTTTGGACCTGGTGTTGGCAATAGTTTCCTAATAATATGTTGCTAGGTAAGACTTACCGGCTCTGATACTGTAACAGCTCATTTACCGACCGCAAATGAGTCTGGGAAATTGTTATTGTTATTTACCGGACAGTATGAAATAAAATAATTCACAAGCCGCTAATGGAATACATTATATTTTATGCTATATTACATTGAAATTTTATCTAAATGGTCTGTCTACATAATTTATTTCACAATTATTCACACTCTAATATAACCGGTTTTATACTTACACTTGCTGTACCATAAACTATCAAAATTTGCCAAAGAGTAATCGCTCAAAACAGACTGTCACTTCACATTTTTTGGGGACGATTACAACTTCCCTTACATTATGTACTACGTATAGTGAAAGAAGTACAAATATGGGAATGTATGTCGTTGCATCTTGAAAATAGCTTGCAATCAAATTAACAACGATTAGGTATCACTTATGTGACTATATGAGATATATTGAATTATACGTATCGATTTCAAAGAAGTTTGCTTTACTTCAACTACTTTCAACTCTCAATATATTAGTGGAAAGATGCAAATTGTCGTTGCTGATTTTATTGAACTTTTACCATCCTCTACTTACAGAATATTCAACAGGATGTCATATGCTATTGGAGATTTAAAGCATCGTTATATCATTCGTCTCCGAAGCTGGACTGAAGAGCAGTGTTATGTGAAGTTATTCATACTGTGACATGTAAAATATTCATTCATACTTCCAATTTGATAAAACAAATAGCTCCCGATGTTCATGGTCATTTGCAATAAAATTATTTATTGAAAACAAAATTGTGAAGTAATATTCAGTTTCTTACATATTATTTGAAAGATACAAATGATACAATGATCATTTGAAGCTAAGATATAATCATTAGGTGAATGTGGAATTTATGATACAGCAACTTGCTTGCAGAATGGTGGTTTTGATCACCAACTGGAAGCACAACATCAGGTTTTAGCTATTTGCAATATATGTTTCCAAACTATGATATAGATAATCATTATTTGCGAAGTTATAATCACAAAAGCGGTCAGCTGTAGTTGGAATAAAGTTTAGACGTCTCACAATTCCCATCCATTTTTTCGTTGATGCAGCATTTCTTGACGGAACCCTAAAAATCAATAGTATAATATTGTTTGACACTATTCAAACTTCTTACTTCTATTTGTTCTGACAGTATTTTTGGGTTTCTAGCATCATCATTTTTTTTTATTTCTTAAAAATATGCATCCCTCTCGAGTTTCATTTTAAGATGAAAAAAATGTTTTCAAACTCTGATTATGAATCCGCGATCGAAATTTCTCCATTCAAAATGGCTAAATGGTTGAAAGTAATTTAAACGACTTTATTCCCTAATGTCGCATTCTCCAACATTTTAAACTAAAAAAGTTTGATGACCAATTCATAATTAGTGACCCAAGAAATCTCTGGATAATAAATTCCATTGCAATGGGCTTGATAGAACGCGAGTTATCCTAATTCTACCGTAACGTTTTAGGAGACACAGACGCGACCTGATTTCAGATTGTCGCGAAAAAATCGTCCATATCTCGGAAAACAGAAATTTTGGGAAAAATTATAATCCATGAGAAAATGTTTAGTCTACCTTCTCTCTTAAAACAAAATGTGATTTTTTCTTGAAACACTCGAGTAATTTTTGTAGGGTCAAAAAATATTCTTTATGTCATGAAAAACAACTTCTAAGTATAAAATGTCTATTATAACGTGTACCTTGCGACTTTTCGGTAAAGTGCTTATTTCAAATCCTCGGGCGCCAGATTTTCTAAAGGTTTACTCCTTTTTGAGGACTTCTGCTAGGGTCCTCTACACAAGGCTTGTCACTATGCTATCTAAAGATAGCCTTGTGCCCAGGGTAGCTATAGTGAATTATAACCAGAGTACAATGGGCAGCAAACAGTATCGAAATTGTAGGCTTTAATTACAATTGATACCTGGCTATAACTTAGCTCGTTTGAAGATGAAGCAGAAATAATTCAATAAAACGGGGAATTCTAAATAATAAAATATATAATAAATATATAACAAGTACACTTTCAGAATTATCAATATAAATGCAATTGAACGGTATTATTTCACAAAATTACACCCAGACGGAAAATGTAATGAAGCTCAAACGGTAAATGAAAACTCTTTCAAGATATCTACTCTACGATAAGTTCGGTAACTAAATTCAATTCAGCGGTACGAGATCGGTTGACAAATGATTCAGAATGATCAATTTGCGGAAAAGTACGAATCAAACAGGTCCCAGCGTAATGAGCGGTATTCGGTAATTTTAGATAGCAGCACTAATAAATGACATGTCCAAATCACACAACGATATATTCGGTTATCAATTCGGTTGGTTCGGAAAATATTGTTTGCACTAGTTTTCCGATTGTACGATATCAGATTTTACTATTTTCGGTTAATTACTCTGATTGAGTTTATTCTGTCACCTCACCCACCCTTGTACTAACTTTCAACGGAATTCCCGGTAATTGTATGACAGTGTTAGTCTTCACACACTTTACAGATTCGGAACCTAAACAATTAGGGCTTATACTTCCGGTATCAACACAGTGTGCACAAACCCTAATTATCTTATCTGCAATAACCCCTATATCCACGGCCGAGGACTTCTCATAGTATTAAGGGAATTATTACGATTCTCAATCGTAACACAATCACACAACCACCCTAAGCTTATACTTCCGGTATCAGCACGGCGTGCACAAACTTTTGGCGGTTTGGTCGTCTATGATATACTTATACTTCCGGTATCAGCACGGCGTGCACAAATATACCACAGACGCCCCTGTACATACACACTCTATACACACTATACAATTACTGGAATATTTCAATTCGCGCGTAAATCCAAATCGTGCGCGATCTGACCTATAACGGGATAAACTCAATTATTTCAATTCAAATTACTGACTGCTACGGTATCGTACAAATGTTCACCAATTACAATAACAATCATAAATTACGTAAATCAATATATCGTAATGCTCAAAAATATAAACTTATTTGCTATCATTTACCTTCTGAAACAATTCACTTGCACGGAAAACTATTATTATCAATTCACAGTTTAAATCTGACTCAAACTCTGATAATTAATTTACTTCGATTATAATCACACTTCAGAGGTACTAATTTATACTTGAAATTCAAATAAACACAAGAGAGTAACTGCACTGATTGAAATTCAAAAACACAAGAGAGAGCTACTTCACTGATCAAAATTCAAAAACACAAGAGAGCGATCTTTTGACTGTCACGGCTTTTATATGTTTCCCGAGGTTCTGGACAGGTCTGCTCCACCAATTCCTTATTTTGTGCCCAGGGTTTTTTTACTTATGCCCCGAACAATGTATAAAAGTAACGCTACTTTTTAGATCTAAAATTCGCGCACATGACGCTCCGGTAGTTTCTCTCGGCGGACTAAACAAGTGTTATCGGAGTTTTTAGGTTGTTCGCCCTTTTTATACATAGGGCTGCACAAAGTTTGATGCGTTAGCTCTCCAGGCCCTTGTTTTAACAACATATTTTATCGGAATGAAATGCAATTTGAACGGACATGAATTTGATTCATCTATTTGAATAATTATACTTATTCGAACTTACGGAGATTTATACAAGTGACAATCACGGAATACACATTCAGAATTCATTCATATCGATTGAAATAATGAAATGTTCAAACTGAAATTACATATATCATCTATGCTTGTTGCTCAGTATATTATTATACCTGCTTCGCTCAAAACGTTTTAGAATTGAATGGAAGTTTTCCAGTTTTAGAAATTATTTAGAAGTTATTTTGATAACGCGAATGAACATAACAAAACACTGTTTCTACAAGGTATTTTGCCAGCACTATAAGTTGACCAGATTATGGTGTATTTTCTAATACATAATGATGTACTTACAGCTAATTCAAAACCTTCAAGAACATCTAGCGAATCCAGAACGGATGAAGATATGCAGAATGACAATGCCAAGGACGATTACTACGACGAAAGTACTGAAGTTACCAACGAGAATGTTAATAAAGCTGAAGCATATACACCAGCAGTAATATTATCACAAGGACAAGTGTTTTACCAACTTGTTGGCAAATCTGTACAATTGCCATGCCAGGTTCCAGATAAAAGTAAGTCTCCCTCTAAAAACCAGTTTTGGTTTTATCAACTTATTTTTGTTCCTAATAACTGATTTTGTATCTGAAAATAAACTATAAAAGAGCTCACATTGTAGATACACCATAACACTATAAATAACAAATAATCACCCTTATCCACTGACTTAGTAAATGCCATAAAGTTCGTAATGTATGAATGTATGCATATTTGTACCAATGTCTTTCTCAGGCTACCTGTATGTTTCTAAATAAAGTTTTATGACTACAAAGGTCTGTTCGACATATGTTTTAGTTTAGTCTGCTGGAAATGGAGCAAGAATTTTATTAGATATTAACTCTAAAATCCACTTATTTTGTTACTTTCTGATTTTATTTTTCTACACCTTGATATACATATTCCGAACAAAGTAATATTTGGCAAATATATTAAAAATCTATTCAGATCAAAACCAAACTTAACTCAATGAGTTGACAAATATTCAATAATAGATCCCAGTTATAATATCGCAGCATATTACGTACATATAAGACTAAAAGAACGAATAAGCGCATTAAACAATATATAGATATAGAATTAAATTTTCTGAATTATGAAGATAACTTAGATAATTTAACATATAATTATGAAGATGAATAAACGTAAAACATTGAACCATATGCGGGATTCGAACCCACATTAATGGATATCTAGTCCAGGGTGTTTACCAATTACACCACTTTGGTCTCGTCAGATTCTTATATTTTTGTAAATATAAACCTCTTAAAGGATAGTAGATCATTGATGAACACAATGCGATCCGATGCTCCGTTATAGATCAACTATTCACGCGCACATTCATCCAAAGTTCAATCGTTGAAGTGAGGATTGTAAGTATTACTATGGTTGGTAATTACTCTTGACAGTACTCATTCAATGACAGCATTTAATTGGCCACAATTTCGTGTAGGTATACATTAAAAGATATATAAGAACCTGGATACTGTCATTGAATGATTACCGTCAAGAGTAATTATTAACCTACAATCCTCACTTCCAAACGATTGAACTTTACATGAATGTGCGTGAATAGTTTTGATCTATAGGGGAACATCGGATCGCATTGTGTTCATTAATGATCTACTATCCTTTCAGACGTTTATATTCACAAAAATATAAGAATCTGACGGGACCAAAGTTGTGTAATTGGTGAACACCTTGGACTAGACATCCAGTAATGTGGGTTCGAATCCCGACTATGGTTCCATGTTTTACGTTCATTCATCTTTATAATCCTACTTCAAATTATCTAAGTTCCAGCTTGCCAAGATGGACTAATTAACACATTGGTTTAACGTCGCAACGTGATGGGTGTACAGGTTCCTGATGTCAGTTGCAGGGCCTGTCGAAATGCGCCTGAAACGCTGTTCCACCTACTGTCGGCATGTCCGGCAAAAGCTCCCGCGGCGTACACCCATCGCCATAATGCGGCCTTACGGGTGCTGTGTTACCATCTAAGGTACTCGTACAGAATAGACTAAGAGCCGGTGCTGATTTATTTGCCAGGAGATATTGAGTTCGTTATCGGAAACGAAAAATGCCAAATCTGGAATTTCCAACCGTCAGGTCCATACAAGAACTGACGTTGTCCTCCTCGATAAGCTAAGCAAGACAATGTATGTCATCCAATTCTCTCAAATTCTTGAAAGAGGAGGATAAATGGGCAAAATATCAAGATCTCCTCATCGAGCTCCGCATACTATACCCAGGCCACAAGGTCGTATTAGTGGTTCTGATCATCGGTGTTTTGGGCGGAATTCGGTCTTCGCTGCGTCCGAACTTGAAGATAATTCCGGCCTGTAAGAACTCGGCGCAGATCTTGATAGACCGGATGCAGAAGGCTGTCATTCTGGGTTCAATGGGAATATCTAGGGCACACGATTTAGGAACCTGAAGCTACTTAGCGACCGACGGTGAGGAGTAGCTTCGGTTAACCGACTTTTGAATTTTCTGGCGCGATTGCTGCGATAACGTCGGAGCCCGGTTTTAATGTAGAAAAATTATTTATAAAAGATAAGTTCTTGTGTTTCCTTTCCGAATAAAAAAACTGAACTTTGAAATGAGGAAAAAGAACATTTTTTTTATTTACCGCACTAGTGCGATAAACTATTCCATTACGAAACTCAGTGTCGTAATGTTTGACATTACATAAGGGTAGTAGGTAAATATACGAATTTTATGTGGAACTTTTCAACAACTCTGTATATTTACCTATATTATTGACTTATACATAAATTCTCGGGAATTATGTCAGATTAACACTTATGCTTTATATTTTCGTCTTTACGTTTGTTTCCGTCTCACGACCATCATCAGAAAACTTATTATGTCCAAAATGGGATTTCTTAAAACTAATTGTATTAGCACAAAGCGTCCTTATCGCACCAATTTCAATTAAAAACGCCCACGTCGCCGGAACGAACAGAACCACGAATAATCGAAATTGTACCACATCATTTCGATTATTCGGTGTGCTTTGTGCTAATTCGATTAGTTTTAAGAAATCCCGTTTTGGACATAATAATTAGACATAATAAGTCTTCTGATGATGGTCGTGAAACCGAAACGTACCCAAAGACGAAAATATAAACCATAAGTGTTAATGTGACTTATTTCCTGAGAATTTATATATAATTCATATCTGGGTCAAGAATCTTTATTATTATCAACTTATATAACTTCATGGCTCTATTCTTAGTATAGATAATTTAAGATTCTCAATAATTATTGTAAAAGCTCAATTTACGGTTCTCAATTGTGTTTCTATTTACTTTCAGTTGACAGCGTAATCATATGGTTCCGGAACGATTCAATAATTTCTCAAGGTTCGGTGAAAATGGCTGGTACTAAACCTAATATCCATGTACTATCTAATCACTCTCTGTACATCGATAATATCTCCGCCGATGATGCAGCATCCTATAAATGTGAATCAGCTATAACTGAGCAAAATAAGGTTTCAATAGTGCACGAACTCATTTTGGGCAGCTCGCCAAAAATTTCGCAGCTTTATGCTAAGGATAATATTACTACGGTAAGCATATCAAACAACTTAATCATATAAGGTCTAACGTGATCTTAATACATAATCACACATGTTACCGATAATTTGTAATTATTATTTTGAACAATGTTCGTTATGTTATGACACTTATAATTGTTTTTTAGTTAATGGCCAGCGACGATCTTACATTAATTTGCAAAGCTACTGGTCTACCAAAACCACAAATATCTTGGCATAGAATGAATAACAATGAAAACGAAAGGCTTGTTACAATGGGCGATACATTAACAATCTCAAAAATCACTCTTCAGGATTCAGGTCAATATAGTTGTTTAGCTGATAATAAACTGGAATTTCCTGCAACTAAATATATCAATATATCCATAATGCGTAAGTACATTATAGATTGACAGCATAATTATGCATAAGGCTGATAGAAGTAACTGAGAATTATATGTAAATTTTTGGGAAATAGGTCACATAAACACATATGTCTATTATAATTTCGTCTTTACGTAAGTTTCTCTCTCATGAGCATCATTAGAAAATGTTTGAAAACTAATTACCTTCAATTATCAGAGACAAATATTCCGGATGAGGTGCAACATATGTTAAGTAAAGTCCAAAATGTCCACTGCCTGATACCAAAAAATTACTTATTGCCAATATAAGTGCTAGCTTAGAATGCGGAATTAGAACTATAAATTTAGGAGAAAAAAATGAAATAGGAAGTAAAATTTCTAACATCTTAACAAATAAACAGAATAAACAGAAAGCAGAAATGGGCATAACAAAAAATCGCTTAAACCATCAGACAAGAAAGAGTTCTTAGATGCAAACCTCCAAATATTAATATTGAAAGCGGATAAATGTAATAAAACCGTCATTATGCATAAGGTGACTACGAAAATAAAATAGGAAATTTATTGAAAGATGAAACAAATTAAAAAAATTTAAATCTGATCATACATCATCGGTACAATTTAATATGATCATATTAAGAAATGAATCGAAATAAGTAAATTCCTATTGACATGAAAAATAAATTAATTTGCCTTAATGAGCAAGCCGAAAATGACAAAAACTGGTATATTTTTGCGATCCATTGTAAGCAATACTGGTGCGCTCACCTATAATTTGCCAATATTTTTATCCGAATCTATCAATAATATGATAGGAAAAAATGAATTTTATGTAATTGACTCATGGCATTTGATTGAGTTCATAAAAAATCAATCCATACCCATAGATCGTCAATTAATTTCATTAGACGTTGTTCCCTTATTTACAAATATACCGATCAAATTAGCATTGATTAGCATCAAATAACGTTGGGCAGATTAAAGACCACTCACCTCTAGATCTGTCTGAATTTATAAATGCAGTTTAGTTTAGAATACACTTATTTTCAATGAGTTGAACAATGTTTTGGGCAAATATTCGGCACATGAGATCATTAATGTGTATTCCCAAGGATCAAATTCAATACTATGTAATAACTAAATTCAACAATGTCCACTGTAAACTTCAATTTACCTGTGAAATGGAAGTAAACGAAAACACACTTTTTATACAAATGAACATTAAACATGATTCAAGCGGAATAATAACAACATCGTGATTTACAAAAGAAGTATGGTTTCAACGATATCTTTACTATAATTCAGTTGCACTAACAAGTTATAGAAAAAGTGTTATGAACAGACTTACAGATAATCCATCCCAAAAATTTGACAAAAAGTTAGTAACACACTGGAAAAGAATGGCTACCCAAAAAAAATGTTTAACCATGATTGAAAGGAAGAATAAACGAAATATACGTAATATAAATGTTGCGCCTAAACTGTTAACGACGTTGGTAGATATTTTTCAAGTTCAAAATCTTTAATACCTAAAGATAAACAAACACACACGGTATATAAAATAAATTGTTTAGATTGCGATGGGAGTTATACAGTAATCTCTAAGCAATATTTACAAACAAGAATGTATGGCCATAAGTATAGTATTAAAAACAAAAAATTTCACAGCCCTTGTTAAACATTGTTTTATTAACTATCATTTCGATTATAAAAATATTAATATTTTAGTTGAAAAAACAATTATTGTGAAAGATCTATCCTGGCGATGATTCACATAAAATGTGTTGCTAAGTCTGTGAATCATAGAACTAATAAGCAACCATTGAGTCAAATTTATAGAAATTTAATCAAGAACTTGCAAATTTCTATGTACTTCTTCAAAATGTTTAAAATGTGTATATGTAGAATGTTAATACCATAAAACAGTAATTTGGTGCAGCAAAGACATTTACCTTCGTCGTCATAATATTTTAAACACATCTGTTCAACATTGTATCTACTTGACGTAAAGGGTTATCTATTTCTCATATTGTTTGGCTTCGTCCTCGATTTATGACGTTTTTAACTATATAAACATTACTGTGTACTGGTTTTCTAATACATATCCATATATTTTAGATATTAATATGTTACAATTATACTTCTTCGTATTTCATTCATAATTGAAATTAATGCGATAAAGATGTTCAGTGCTAATACAACTAGCTTAAGAAATCCCGCGTTTTAGTTGATTTAGTGAATTAGTTTTCAAACGTCTTCTGATGACGGTCGTGAGACAAAAACGTACGTAAAGATGAAATTATAATAGACATATATGTTAATGTGACCTATTTCTCAAGAATTTACAAATAATATTGAATAATTCTAATATTAATACTGCAACTCTGACGTCTTAAGTATCATGTCATGAATCATTTTATTCATTATAGTGAAATGGATTTATACAGGGACAGGCAAAATGTATTGATCATTTAAACATCACCTAATATAATAAATAGTGCGTCGCATTAGGCTGCCATCCGCGGCATCTCAGCTGCTCTAAATTTCTAGCTTTATTTTCATAAACATTAACTTTTTGCTGGAACCAATATTCCTCCTGCAACTCTTCTTGAATTTGTAATAAAATGAAAGTCTGTAACATTTCACTATAGCTTGCAGTAGTGACAGTTATGGTTCGGTCGTTTTTTTTCAAAGAAATTAGGCCCAACCTTTTTAGACGACGAAATGGCACACTGACCTGTTAATTTTTGTGTTATGGGCAGGTCTTTAATACATTTGACGAGGATTATTCTGAGCCGAATAACGGCAATTTTGTTTATTAACAAAACGGTACTGTTGACCATCGCTGTTTTTGGCAACTATCTAAGCATATAATAGTAAATTACATTCCAAGACGGGGAATTAATTATTACAGTCGAAAGATCATGTGGTTATCACGATTGTACCAAAAACCAAGATAACCATTTAACTATTGCTATTTTATATTAACAAACTTTCATCAGAATCATGAAAGCAATTCGTAACGCCTTTGAATTAGTTGGCGGTTTAGTTCATGTTTAATTTTTATCCATTTATTCCAAAATTGATAGCGAAGAATCCATAACCAATACTACACCGATAGTAAAAAGAGCGGCCGAAAAGATTGAAGAAAAATTGTTATCGAGTAAAAGAAGGGGAAGATAGGAAAAAGCTTATGACATATAACAAAACTGGTAGGCCGGAAATAATATTCTGAGAATATAGGATCAGGGAAGTGAGGACGGGAAATGAGGACGAGAAACAAGGACGGGAAATCAGGAAACGAAAAGACAGAAAAGTGACATTTTACAAATATTTTAATGTCAGCAATACATACATAATATGGTTGAAAATTTTCAAAGCTTTCTCTTTCATTTCAAACGAATGAAATTGTTAAGACTTGATGCCGGAAATAATATTCTGAGAATATAGGATCAGGGAAGTGAGGACGGGAAATGAGGACGAGAAACAAGGACGGGAAATCAGGAAACGAAAAGACTGAAAAGTGACATTTTACAAATATTTTAATGTCAGCAATACATACATAATATGGTTGAAAATTTTCAAAGCTTTCTCTTTCATTTCAAACGAATGAAATTGTTAAGACTTGATTCAATGTCCTGCTATTAAGGAAAGAAAATGATCAATATATTTGGCTGACCCGTTATTTGTATCGCCTTCATGATATGGAAAACAATAAAATTAAAAAATAATAATGATAAAATTATATATTAAGTAAATCAAAATTTTTATATTAATTCATTCGTATCAATAATAATCCTTGTTACTTTCTCTGTCCATAATTACAAAACTTTATGTGATGAAATAAGATTTAAAAGATTTTCAACCAAAGATCACAATTAACTCTTCCCATTTTCAAGCTGTCTATATGTTCTGAGAAAAAAATCGATTGATATAATGTCGATAGTTTTACCAAAACATTCTATAGAGCGTTTTGCCCATGTGATGGCGGTAAAGGGTTCAACTATTTTCATAGAATTTTTCAATCTGGTCTTAAAATTGTTCATTATAACTGTATAGATACGATATAATTCTCATGTATCAATAATATTACATAGATCATTTCTCGTATTTTTGTTTGATGAAGTTCTCCTCTCTTGTGGCCGTCCTGGAAATTGCCCCAAAATACTGATTTTTAAATCATCAATTTTCTGATTCTCCTTCTTAGATGATCTGTACATATGCCACAGAAAGATTCAGGTTTGATAAATGGAAACTAAGCACAACCTCCAGCGATTCTACATAGTCATCAATTAAGTCACCTTGTTCATTTTGCCAGAAATTCGAGTCTCGAATCATTCTCAAACAAGTTTCAATACACGTATGACATTAAGTATTTTTAGAGCAGCTTTACTGCCTGCTTCATATGTATTTTTCCTCCTCGGATACCTTTATCAAAGATGTTCATAGCATAAAGTACGATAGCGGGAGTTGTCGCCTGAAAAATGTCCTACGATAGGTGAAAGTTGGGCACATAAAAGCAAACCGCATTTTGCTCTACCTCTTCAAGCTGACTGAGTGTATCTTCATCAACTCAAGAGCATCTGACTACCATGGGGCTCTTAGCAAGTCAGCCGTTGTCCCATTTTTGAGTCAAATCTTCTCATTTCAAAAGAAGCACTGATGGCTGTCAATTATTTCATTCTGAATAAATTTATTCCAAAGAACAAAAATAAATCAAGGAAACTCATATAGCTATTGAAACTAGAACATACCGATTTGGAGTAAGATGTATGCCTTGAAGATATTCGTACCTAAATTAATCTGTAATTATTACAATTTGATCTTTCATTTCGAGATAATTTCCATTCATTTATTTTACCTTTGATAGTCATAATTTATGAAGAGAACAAATTTTGGAATCTGGGACTGAAATATCATTTTCCATCTGGATTTGAAATTGAGATGATCTTTTCCTTTTGAATTCACAATCACCTGAAGTTACATGTTGTGTAACATGTGCCAGAGTAACCCGAACTATGGCTATAAAAATATACCCATACTTTGTACTGTGTGCTTTCTGCGAATTATTATTCTGTGATTATGTAATATTTTATACTTATCAGAACTTGAACTCAAAATCCTTCCATTTTCAGATAAACCAGTAGTTTCTATTGAAAAGATTGTTGTTAATTCTGATTCAAATATGGATACGGAATTGAAATGTACTGTGCATGCGCAACCTGAAGCATCAGTGATCTGGAAAAAAGGTGGTATTAACGTCAAACCAAGTGAACATGTAAAATTAATCAGTGATAACATTGATCATATTCTGATCCTCAAGGGGCTTGAAGAAAGTGATTTCGGCGAATATGTTTGCTTCGCTATTAATCGTTTAGGAAAATCTGAAAAAAGAATATCACTTGTGAAAACCCCTGCAGTTGTTTCTTACATCAAACCAGAGAGGCTTACGAAAGATGTCGTTCTCACTTGGAAAGTGGAGTCTAAAACTCCTATTTCAGAACATGAACTTCAGTATAAGAAAAAAGAGGTAAGACGCTATTACAATAGATTTATATGGAAAAATTAAAAAGTTCATAGAGGAATGTTCTGGATGTTATTTGTGTGGTTAGGGCGTGTGCGTTTATTTCGTGTAAGATAAAGAATTAAAATATTATAATCCTCACATTATGACAAGTCTTGTAATGACTTCAAAATCAAATAATGTATAATAATGGAATTAGTAATTACATTTACAGGGATTTCATCATTTCTTTTACTCGAATCTTATAATCGACATGATTATTAAGAGTATCCGAAATATAAAATCGAGAGATCAATAACTGAAGTGCTATTATCAACCGATTCTTGTTGTCAGAATACTTGCATTTCGTATGAAATTCCCATTATAATTTTTGACTCTCAAGTAATTTTGGAAAAACCGAATTTCTTGATTTCCGGTTTTAATTTTTTCTGGTATTACCATTAGAGATGCAGGAAAATAAAAAACATTTCTTCAGAGGTAATGTCAATTTTGTTATACGACGTTTCGTTTTTGATCAACCATCAACTTTTTTATTTCGGCCTCTTTTATTAATGTTCGTTCTTCATTCTACAATAACTTATTGAGGTATCACATATGATGGCCCGATTACGTTTGAGATCAGTTTCATGACTCATCAAGATATTTTTGCGAGACTGCATGAGAGGAAAGTTGATGAATTTGGGTAGCCTAAAGCTTAAGGAAAATCAAATGTTGTAGTTCACGGGTTTTTTAATATTTGTTATAACAAGAAAAATTAAGGGTTGAGAATATCATACTTCCGGATGAACTTTGTTTAACAGTAGGACGACTCAGAGTCGAAGTTTCACCAAACATTACATGTGGCAACTCAAGACAGGCTTGAGGCTTGAAGTAAAACTGATTATTTTGATTTGTGTAGCGGTATGTATTGTGAGAAAATTTCAAGCTATATTATTCATTGCCTTTGTTCCGGTAGTTGTTGCTCTGCTACTTGACTCCGCTGTTGTGTGAAAAGTACCTAAAAATTTACATTAAAAAAGGGGCCGGCCGTATTGAAAAAAAAGTTGATAGTGGATTTCAAACTTCGGATATCAAAACTGACATTACCATAAGGAAGCTTATAAAAAATTGCTATGAGAATTGTTCTTTATTTTGCTCCAACTCTGACGAGAACACTAGAAAAAAATACAATAAGAAATGTTATACTTTCATATGAGTGGCCTTCTAGTGTTTATCACATTCGTATAATGATTAATTCAGTCCCGTATACGTAATTATGTAAATTATGGCCACTTATATGGCGAATGGATGAATTGGCGATTTCCATCATCTATAAAATAGTTCAAAAGCTACAAACAACCTTCATCTATAATATATGCATATGTAAGAAAATTTGAAATTGGAAAAGATGTAAAAAGATCTACTTTGGTCTTCATTGAGCATCATCTTCCTCAAGTAACCGTGAATTCAATGCTCTTACATTTCGCCTTTTACATAGAAGTATTTTTTTTTAATATTTTCCAAATGAATGCTCAGTTGTTTTCAACGTTTTAGGAGAATGAGTGGAAAACAGTAAAACCTCCAGTTACAAACGGCGATAACGATGTTTACACTATTGAATATACCTTGAAAAATTTAGGAGAAGGCACATACGAATCGAGAGTAAGATCCCAAAACAGCCACGGTTGGTCAGAATATACGGATGTCACGTCTTTTGAAGGAGGTAAATATGATTTTCCGATACCTATATATAACATTGAACCGTAGGTGGGGTTCGAACCCCAGTATGTTAACCAATTGCACCACTTTGGTCCCGTCAGAGTCAATAATAATTGGAAATATAGACTTCTTAAAACTATAACATTTTCTCTTAATACACTTTCACAATACTACCGATCAAAGTTCTCTACAGTTTTTATAGGATCCCTTTATGTATTCGAAATCCAAGGCTGACTTAATTTTTTCTAATGGCAACAAAGCTTGAATTTAGCATCGTTGGAAAGAGCATTTTCTTCTGTTTTCAACGATGTAAATATTGCATGGTTTTCTTTGAAAATAAATTTTGAATAATGATACGAATGATTTGAAAATGCTAAAGAGGGTTGCGATCTCTTTTTGGGCAAATACATTATTATTTAAAGAATTCCATTCGGTTAAAAACATATCACTAGGTCAACCGTTTCAAAAACGGATAAAAGGTTCAATCATACAGGCAATGGTGAAAATTGTCAAAATTAGGAACACACAAAACAAAAAGCAGTTAACACAAATTGAGAACTGTTACAATATCTAATTGAAATTTTTAAATGAAATTTTTCAAATAAAAACTTTTCATTTAAGATGTTGAAAGTGTCCACAATTAACTTCCTGGTAGTAACGTCAAACGAAGTCCAATATCTAGAAGCTATATCTTCATGATTTAACGCTATATATGTAGAACTGAAAGTAGCACGATTCTGAAAATGCGTAGATTCTGTGAAGGAAACATTGAGATTCCGACCAAAAAATTTTTTGGTTAGTTGTGACAATTTCTATTCTTGCGGAAGTGACATCACCTTTGTTCTTTCTAATGTGACATCCTTTATGTCACTACATTCCTCTTATGATTCTGATTCATGATCCTACCCTATACCCAAAATGTATAGTTTTAGATAAATTCGTTTTTTTTAGAAACAGTGACAAAAGAAATTTTTAGTGATATGAAGTGACTGGATCATCCATTTTGAAGGTTGAATGAGTCACTAACCATTATGTTAATGAAGAACATACAATTTCTTCAAATGTAACCCCCATTTTTCCTTCTCATGATTCAATTCTACTATAAAAATGAGCTCTAGTTCAAACGCACTTCTCTATATTCAAAACCCATAATTTCGGAAATATTCCATAATATCTACCAAGTAGCCATCATCCTAGTAAACTGAAGAAGAAGTATACTTATAAATCAAAATGTGCCTGTTTAAATATTATTTGGGAATAATAATGCAAACAAGGGGTTACCCTCAGCTGTAGATAAATCAGAATGTAATAAATTATTTTTCCGTTTATACATTTTCATTCCTTCTAAATTATAGATATTTCTCCGTACTGTGTTTTAAGAGTGATAAACTTTTTTGAGAAATGGTGTGACCTGTATTTAGAATATGTTCGGCTGACGCTGAATTCTCACCATTATTTCTCTTCGTATGTTCGAAATATTCTTTATACCGGGTTAAAATCTTCCTTTTAGTTTGACTCGATAGCATTTTGAACACGACTCACAATCTATTTTGTAAATTCAGGAATTGTCGAAATCGGAAATTCTATAAAAGGTGGTAGTCTAAACGGTTTTTTTGGACACCTAACATGGGGACTCTAGGTATGCTCAGCTTACTAGACAAATGATAATTTCAGGCGGTTAATATGCAGAATTAAGTAATAATATGGAATATCTCCGCATTCCAGGTTTTGGGTATAGGGAAGTGAATTGGAATTATGGCTCATTTTCATAATAGAAGATTTGTTTCTGATTCACTTTCTGGACCCACATTTTTGGACAGCCTGCAAATTTTCCAATATATGTAATAACGTTGAGTGACCCGTTCAACCTTCAATATTAATAATCCTATTGCATATCACTTGAAATGGTAATTTACATTAAAATTGAATATGTTCGGTCACTTTTTCTAGAAAGAATCGAATAACTCAAAAACGGTTCTCTTTCGGTGTATGTTTGGTGCATGAGTTTGAAACAGATCCATTAGAGGAATCTGAAAATTTTGTGAAATACAGGACGTCCCATTAAAAATTACAAAGGTGGCGTAATTTGCGGAAGAACCTGAAATTTCACAATGATGAAAATATTTTGGTTGAATTCTCAATGTTTTCTTCACCGTCTCTACCAATATTCAGAATAGTGCTTCTTTTAGTTATTCACATCTAGATCATGTTAACTCATGAATATATATCCTGTACATTCGTGTCTGTTAACACCATTTAAATAAAATGTTTCAAAACAGAATTTTGATTGGTATTTATTTTTTCCATAATAACTTCGCAAAACTCAATTCAATGATCAAAATGTTCTTCACTCAAATATTGCAGTAATTTTGTAAGGATAAAGTTTATTATTATTTTTTGGACTGAGCGTGTACAAATGTTATGATTTAAAGCTAATAATTGCAAGGGAACCTTATCATTTTCTACTACAATCAATTATATATGAATTCTCGGGAAATAGGTCACATTAACACTTATGCGTTATATTTTCGTCTTTACGTACATTTCGGTCTCACGACCATCATCAGAAGACTTATTACTTCAATAACCTGATTACTTAAAACTAAAAGCGTCCTTATCGCACCAATTTCATTTAAAATGCCAACGTCGCCGAAACGAACAGAAACACGAAATCGAAATTGTAACACGACAATGTTATAAGTATAATATATCAAGAATTCACTGTTTAGTAGAATTCTCCAAAAATACGTACGCATGTCATCAAAGTCTATGAACGACTAATAAACGAGACGAGTTCAAGTATTTACTATCGAACCAGATGTCACGATTTATTAGGTAATAAAAGAAGGTCTGGTCTCTGGAATATACTTTGACATTCTACCTAAAATATACTTTTAACATTACAAGGACACATGTAGGAATTTGCAAGAATATTAATTAATTAAGTTAGTATAAATATGACTCAGTGTCTGAACGTCAGTCCTATGATTTACAGATTTGGAGTCACGTTTTATGTGAATCATCTCCAGAATAGATCTTTTCTAATAAGTGGTTTCCTTAGTTAAAATATTAACATTTTTGTAATCGAATTGATGGTTATAATCAAAGCAATGTTTAGCAAGGGCGGTGGAATTTTCTAAGTTTTTGTTTCTTGTGCTATATTTATGGCCATACATTCTTTTTTGTAAATATTGTTTAGAGATTCCAGTTTAAGTCTCACCACAATCTAAACAATTTAATTTGTATACTGTGTGGGTTTGTTTATCTTTAGGTATTACAGGTTTTAGATTTGAGAAATATTTGACAACACAGTTAGTAGGCTTATGCGCAACATTTATATCATACTTTTTCAAACATTTCTTTTTCTTTGAGGTCTCAGGAATGTATGGTAAAGTTGTATAATTAATTGTCTGTATTACCTTTTATGTTATTTTTATATGACGATCCATTATAGATTTTGCTTATTCACTCTCTAATGATAGGATTGAAGAATGTTTTTGGGTAGCCATTCATTTCCAGTATATCATGAACAATTATTAAATTTTTGGGACGGTCCTTTGTGTGGGACAATTTAACCGCACGGTCTGTAAGGCTGTTTATGACACTTTTTTTATAACAAACTGGTGCAACGGAATTGAAGTGAAGATAACATTGAGACCAAACTTCTTTAGTAAACCAAGAAGTTTCAATTTTTTCATCTGCATCATGCCTAATGTTCATATCTAGGAAATTTATGTTTTTGTACACTTCTATTTCACAAGTAAATTGAAGTTTACAGTGGAAATTGTTAAATTTATTAATCACGTACTGAATTTTATCATTGGGAACTCACATAAGGCAATCATCTACATACCGTTTAAAGAATACGGGCTGAAAATCCAATGAACATGAACATGAATGAAATAACAGATTCCTCTAGGCATTCCATAACGAGGTTAGCAATGGTAGCAGAAATAGGAGATCCCATTGCTGTGCCGAAAATTTGTCCAAAACATTGCTCACCATACTGAAAATAAGTGCATTCTAAACAAAACTTTACAGCATTTATAAATTCCGATTGATCTAGAGGTGCGTGGTTTTTAATCTCTGTCCAACGTTTTTTGATGCTATTCAATGCCAAAACGATTGGTATATTTGTAAATAAAGAAACAACGTCCAAGGAAATTAGTTGATGGTTTACCAGTACGGATTGATTTTTTATAAATTCATTAAAATGATATGAGTCTTTCACATAAAATTCATTTTTTCCTATTATATTATTGATAGATTTTGATAAAAATTTTGATAAATTGTAAGTAGGCGCTCCAATATTACTTACGATGGGTCTTAGAGGTATATCAATTTTATGTAGTTTCGGAAGCCCATAGATATGAGGTGCTAGCCCATTATGGCAAATTAATTTATTTTCCAATTTAATAGGGATTATCTTTTTTTTGTGTCAATTATTTATTAATTTATTCATGTTATTTTGTACTGATGAAGTAGGGTCAGATTTTAATTTTTTATAAGTTGTTTCATCGTTTAAAAGGTTTTCTATTTTGTTTTAATAGTCATTTCTATGTATTATGACGGTTTTATTACGTTTAAAACTAATATTTGAGGGTTAGCATCTAAGAACTCTTTTGTTATTTTTGTATGATAGCTAAAACGATTCTTTGCAATACCTACTTCTGCTTTCTGTTCTTTTTGTTTGTCAAGATGTTACAAATTTTGTTTCTAATTTTTTTCTTCTAAATTTTTATTCCTAATTCCGCATTCTAAATTTGCAATAATATTGTCGATAGGCAGTTTTTCATTATCAGACTGCAAATTTCGGACCTAAGCTTAACATGTGCTGCACCTCATCCGTAATTTTCGTGTTTCTGTTCGTTTCGGCGACGTTGGCATTTTAAATGAAATTGGTGCGATAAAGACGCTTTGTGTTAATACAATCAAGTTTCAAGTAATCAGGTTATTGAAATAATAAGTCTTCTGATGATGGTCGTGAGACCGAAACGTACGTAAAGACGAGAAAATATAAAGCATAAGTGTTAATGTGACCTATCTCCCGAGAATTTATATATAATTCATACCTGGGTCAAGAATCTTTATTACTACAATCAATTAAAACATTGAACGAATTATTGTCATTAGTATTTTTCTTCCTAATGTTGTATGGTTTTTAAGGACGCCTGTATCACTGAATATTTTCACCGTTTTTAATACTGTTGACTTATTGTTTTTTTTTTATTCGGATGTACTTTATTGGATGGCCGAAAAATGTCAGCATAAACGCGTTTTTCTGTCACCGTATCAACAATTATTCGTCTTTCAGTTGAAAAACAAATTTGAAATTCACAAAATGAAGTTAACACTTGTCAAGCGTAATCAAGTAATTCATTCGTCATCCGCAGTTTCATAGCATACTAAATGTGTTTACCCCAAAAGAGTTTGAAATAATTTTAGCCATTTTCTAAGTCGATACCAAATTCAAGCACTGTAGTTATTAAGAAATTCAACTTGCCCTCTGATTTCAAAATGCGAATATATGCAAATATTCCCCAATGATTGTGTACAAAATTTCAATAAGTTATCTCAAACCGTTCTCGAGACTAGTATGTAGTTTTCTTGATATTTATTGCTAGGTATACCTTGTTACTGCGAATGTTCGAAATAAAAAACCTAAAATTTTAACAAAATAAATGGCATTGTTAAATAGTGTTTGAAATGAGTATTTATTCCAATCATCTCATTTCGAGTAACACTTATAAAAATAGTCGATATTAATCTAGATAATAGTTTTAAACTTAGCCCGATCTGAAGTCTTTATTGCATCAAGTACAATGTTATAATTTTGCTTGATAATATAATATATGCTGTTTCTTCATAATCCGTCTCACCCACCTTATCTATTGTTATTGATTCATGATTGTTTAACATATATTTGTCTGATTTGCACAGCTCATGATAAACAAGGACCACCACATCATAAACACAACAAAAATCCTCATAAAACCACCAAAGGTACGTTATTCATATTATTTATTTTCTCATGAATGAGTGAATCATTAATGAAAGCTGCGTTCTTTGATATCTCATTGCCCTCGTCGATTTATATGAAATGGTAATGTCAAATCTTGTATAAAATCTTAATTATTGCTGTAAATTTTTCAAATCTAGTACGATTTCGAATAAACTTTACAGAATGTCTCAAACTACTGCCATCAAATTCTGATCAAAAAATTAAAGATCATCAGGATCTGATTTTAATTTTAAGCTTGCATTTAGATATTTTTCTGGGGAAATTCAGTTCGCAGCACTATATCTGGAAGCTTCAATTCTAGTTCTGATTGTTAAAATGCTGGTTTTCGACATTTTCCCATTACAAGGCCCTTATCGTATTGTTTATTAATGCCTACATAGTATCGGGAAATCATCGGCCCACAACTGATGTGTCTTCACAGTGACTTCCCCAGTATTCCTTCTAGTTCAATGTTTGCTGGGTTTTTTATCGAATAAAATAAGAAATGAGTTCAAAAATGAGATTAACCTACTACTACAATATGTATGTTATTAAACTGACCAATTTGCATGAATCTCATTACATCGATTGATTAAACAGTTTTAGAAAGAATCAAGAAAATTAAAATAGTGACAAGTGATAAACTTTCTTGAGAAATGATGTGACCTGTATTCAAAATACGCTCGGCTAACGCTGATTTTTCACCATCATTTTTCTTTATATGAGCAACATATTCTTTATACCGAGTTATAATTTTCCTTCTAGTTTGACAGACATAGAATTTAGGTTGTATTGGAAATTTAGAAAACAAGTTATGAAAATTATTAATAATTGAAGGACAAGTTGAACATTTGAATTTTATTGAACTATTTGAAGGTAGTGGCTCTAATTTGGTAAATTTTTGCGTTCCAATTTCCTTTTTTGTTAAGAAATTAAATTATTGCGGCATTGTTAAACGTTCTTTGCTGAAGTTTCTCGTTTATCTACTTCGTTGTTATAGTTTTGTTGGCTCCAATGGGGACTTATTAATCTATAAACAAGCTATTAAATGGGACAATCTTACAATTAATTGGTGTAACTGAATCCGCAGGAGAATACCTATTTGTTTGAGTTGGTTTTCTGTACATGTTGGATTCCAAATGATTAACATCTTTTATAATGTTAATGTCAATGAAAGGAAGCTGCTTATCTGTTTCCATTTTTACTGTGAATTTCAATGAATTTGCTATCAAGCATGTCAAAGAATCATGTAAATGAAATTCTTCACTTATAATCGCAAATATTATCGACATTTCGATGCCAAACTTTTGTAAACTGATTTAGATTGATTTTGATTTTAAGGAGGTTTTTCAAGTTCCCTTACAAAAATATTGTCCAAAAAGGTGAGAGTGGATTGCCCATTGCACATTCGCTTATTTGCTTATAGTGAAATAATTTTGCTCCATACATAAAGACATAAAAAGTACGTATTCTGTGCAGTTTGTATCGGGGATATAAATATTTGAAAGCCATTTCTTGTACATTCAAATGATCCATATAAAAGTGCAGCCAATAATTTCAATAATATCTATAAATCATTAAAAAAAACGGTTATTACTTAAAACCAGATAAGTGAAATTCCATGGTACTTATACACAAAGAGGATTATAGCAAGTCGGTTGAATTGGTCCCTGTGAACAGATTACCAGAATCCCCTTTGCCTAAATGTGTTAAATTAATAAATCAATCATTAAAATCATGTACTGCTGTAATCTTCCAAAATTGCATTGCTTACTTAAGATTCATAAACCAGGTAATTCCATGAGACCAATCATTTCAAGCATTAATTGTCGCATGTATAACATCAAAATGGTTAGTTATAGAATTTAGTAACTCCTAAGTCGCACCAAGTTTGTCTGTGAAAAATAATTTGGAATTAATTGCAAATTTGAAAGATTTCAAACTTGAACCTGGTGTTAATCTCGTTTCATTTGACCTTTCACTATTTTTAAACAGTCCAATTCCTGAAATGATAAACATTCTGAAGAAATGGCTTTCACATATTAATATCCCATTAGAAACTGCACAGAATACGTGATCCTTGCGTCTTTAGGTATATAGCAAAATTATTTCACTTTTAACAAAAATTACTGTGAACGAACAGGCAGATATGCAATGGGCAATCCAGTCTCATCATTTTTGTTCAATATTTTACTAAGCGAACTTGAGAATTTGAACCCAAAATTAAAGTTATCAAAGATGTGGCATAGATGTGTCGATGATATTTTCGCACATGGCTTTTTGAACATGCTTAATAACCAATTTAATTCACTGTCGAAATAGAAACAGATAATCAACGTTCTTTCCTTGATATTAACGTTATAAAAGATGATAATCACTTGGAATTGAAACATATACAGAAAACCCACTAAAAGAAATAGGTGTACTCATGCATTCAGTTACACCAATTAATTTTAAAATAGCTTCGTTCTATAGTCTTGTACATAGATTAATAAACGTTTCTTTAAGCCAACAAAATTATAACTTCATCAAATAGCGTTGGGCAATGGTTTCGACGACAAATCTTTGATCAATAATTTAATTTCTAAACAAAAAAGGAAATTGAAACGCAACCAGTCTACCAAATCAAAACCACTACAGCCAAATAGTTCAATAAAATTCAAAAGTTTTACTTATCCTTCAGTTATTAATAAATTTCATAATTTGAAAATTTGCTATACAGTCCGTTTATAGATTCAAGAACATGCTGAAAAAAACATTTAGGCAATACCTGTGATAAGGTTTCCGAATTCGAAAAGTCCGGGATTTAGAAATTCGATTGTGAGTCGTGTTCGAAATGATATGGCGGTCAAAGTAGAAGGAAGATTTTAACTCGGTATAAAAAACATGTTGCCCATATAAAGAGGAATAATGGTAAAAAATCAACGTAGGCCGAACATATTTTTAATTTCTCAAGACAGTTTATCACTTTTAAAATTTAGAAGCAATTCATCAAATTCCGATTTATCTCCAGCTGAGGGTATACCCTTGTTTACGCTTTTAATTCCAAATAGTATTTGAAGAGGCACATTTTGATTTTTAATTTAGTTTACTCTTATAATGACTTCTTGTAAGCTGAAAGGTCATCAGTACTTTAACATTATTTTTAGTGGATAATGGTGATTGTTTCTTATTTATAGTGTATCCACAGTATGAACTAATTTATAGTTTTATTAAGGCATAACTTCCTCGTAAATACACTTTGATAATAATAATGACAATTGGGAGTAGTGAGATATTAAAGAAAAAAGTCATCTCAATAGAACATAATTTATACTTCAGAAAAAAATGTGCATTAAAATACACTTGGTAATTAAGGTTCACATTTAGCATGTTCAGTAATTCGACTACGTACAATTTTTACATCGGTAGATACTTCCACATGGTGCTGTTTCTTTCTATTCTTTGACATCATAGACAACGCTTAACTTAACCTATGAAATAAATACTTAGGAAATGAAGTGTTGACAATTGTGTAAATGACATGAGAAAGGGTGGTCCCCCTTCACGCAATGGTAAATCTATGATCAATCTAAGTACAAAACAATCCATAATGTGAAATAGAATATTATAATTTCTTCGCCATTCAATGTTTTCCACTTGAATGCGATATGGTGGAATTGATTTTGCTAATCAAAAGAACAATATCCGATTTACAAAATAACCATGTGAACTATAATAATCGACAGATCGGCTCTGAATATCAACGATCAATAATATTGAATTCATACTACTATTTTGTGTGGGCATAAAATAAAAGTGTATTACATTGAGCGTCCGAGAATTGATTGAAATAGTTGATAGACCTGTTGGGGGTATGAAAAAACACGAAATTCTATGTGAGGAACCTTACCTCCTTATCGCACCAATTTTAATTAAAAATTCCTACGTCGCCGAAACGAACAGAACCACGAATAATCGAAATTGTACCACATTTTAATATACATTTATTCATATTAATAATAATTCTTGTTATTTTCTCTGTTAGAGAACTTCATGCGATGAAATAAGATTTAAAAAAATGTTCAATCAAAGATCACAATATTAACTCTTCCCATTTTCAAGGTGTCTATTTTTCTGAGGACAAAATCGCACCTAATAGATACAATGTCGACAGAATAAGTAAAAGTTCGGCCCATAAAAGCAAACCGTACCTTGCTCCAGTTTTGAACCAAATCTCCTTATTTCAAAAGAAGCACTGGTATCTGCCAATTATTTTATTTTGAATATAATTCTTCATTTTATTTTCCCCCTCAAAAATAAGGAATCTACATTCACAAAAAATTTAATACCAATACTAAACAACGAAAATAAATCAAGGAAACTCATAATGTTAATGAAACTAGTACATACCGAATTGGAGTAACTTATATTCCTTAAAGTTATTCCTACCCAAATTAAATCATCTGTAACTATTACAAGTTGATCTTTCATTTTCACATAATTTCAATCCATTTGCTCTACCTTTTATAGGCATAATCTGTCGAGAGGACGAACTTTGGATTCTGGGACTAAAATATCATTTTCCTTCTAGATATGTTTGTTCTCCTCAAATCATGAAATTGAGATGCTCTGTTCTTTTTGTATTCATAATCACCAGAAGTTGTAGTGTGACATGTGCTTGAGTAACCCGAACTCTGGCTATAAAAATATACCTATATTTTGTACTTTGTCCTTTATGCAAACTATCATTCTGTAATTATGTAATATTTTATTTTTTGAATTAGAACTATCACTTAAACGCCTTCCATTTTCAGATAAACCAGTAGTTTCTATTGAAAAGATTGTTGTAAAAACTCCTACAATTGTTTCTTACATCAAACCAGAGAGGCTTTCGAAAGATGTCGTTCTCACTTGGAAAGTGGAGTCTAGAACTCCTATTTCAGAACATGAACTTCAGTATAAGAAAAAAGAGGTAAGACGCTATTACAATACATTTATATCAAAAATAAGTAAGTTTGTCTTCGAAGGTATTAACCAGTTCATAAAGGAATTTTCTGGAAGTTAGTTATGTGGTTAGGACAGGTGTGTTTTTACGTGTAAGATAAAAAATTAATGGAAAATAATGGAATTAGTAATTATATTTCCAGCGATTTCATCATTCCTTTTACTCACATCTTATAATTGACATGATTAACCGAAATTAAAAAAATTGAGAGATAAATACCTGAAGTGCTGTTATCAACTGATTCTCAGGGCCGTTCCAACCATATGTGCAGGTCGTGCGGCGCACGACCGCGCCGTCACGAAAGAGGCGCCGAAGATATTTTTTAATTTTTACCAATGTCTGAAAAATCAGTTAGAATATGCTAGAATTAAGATTAAACACAAGAAGGAAATAAGTAAAATATTTAAATAAATAATTTATAAAATGTATTATTATTATTATTATCTATAGAGTCAAACATGTCATCTTTAAGTTGCTTGGTCCCGACCTATTTCATATTTTGAAGCGCCGTGCGCCCGCACTATATTTCCTAGTTCCTATGTTTCACAATCAAATCATTTTCATTTGTGCATTGGCTTTCGTCTTAAGCAGTAGAGTAAATCGCATCTCGCATCAGCTAAAAAGTTATACCTATTTCTTATTTCCTTATTTGAAATTTTGTTCTTTTTTGGAAGCTAAAACTTAGAAGTATAAAATAAAAGTTAAGGTAAGTAATGTAGATCCAGATCGTAATAATTCGTAATTCTAAATTAATTAGATTCAACAAACCCCGAACACAAAACTTTCTCAAAGTTAAAGTTAATCAAAAACTACTTAAGATCGTCAATGGGCCAACAGCGGCTCGATAATTTGGCAATCATATCGATTGAAAGTGATTTGTTGGACAATATAAATGTGACTGATCTTATTTCTGAATTTTCCAGAAAGAAAGCGCGTAAAGCTACTTTTATTCAGTAGTTATTATAGTTTTATTTAGATTAGGTAACTATTTCTTGTTCAAAAAATGTTTATTTTTTGTTTGGTAATAAAATGTTTATTTTTGCTTCACAGTTGTATTATTTAATAATTAGCGTCTAGCGATTATGTTGAATGTACATAATATAAAATCGTATAAAATTTAAAAAATATATGCATTAAAAAAAGGCGCTGTGATCACATTTGCACGACGGCGCTCGACCAGGTTGGAACGGCCCTGGAGTGATTCTTGTTGTCATTTGTTATTCAATTATTAATCGAGGGATACAAAACGTTACCTAGTGCTCAAAAACATCATCCACTGACTATTTCAATTCAAGTAGATCAACTCAAAGTTAAAAACAAGTGTCGTCAGAATACCTGCATCGATATACTAAATCAAATCGTTATATGGTGTCTATCATTGTGATATCGGAAACGTCAATAGATACAGTTTTGATTGAACAGCCGAATTGTATGGAAGTATGAAATTCCCAATATAATTTTTGACTTTCAAATAATTTTAGAAAGACCGAATTTCTTGATTTTCAGTTCTGGTATTACCATTAGATGGTAACAAAATAAAAAATATTTCTTCCAAGGTAATGTCAGCTTTGATATCCGACGTTTCGTTTTTGATCAACCATCAACTTGTTTTTATTACGGCTTCTTTTTTTAATGTTCGTTTTTCATTCTACAATAACTTATTGAGGCATCACATATCAAGATTTTTTGCGAGCCTGCATGAGAGGAAAGTTGATGAATTTGGGTAGCCTCATGCTTAAGGAGAATCAAAAATTGTAGTTGACTGCTTTTGTAATAATTGTTATACCAAAAAAAAATTACTAACAAGAATAGTATACTTCCACGGCCTGCTCGTCTTGAAAATTCACGGCTTCCGGATACATTTTGCGTAACAGTAGCACGACTCGAATCCGAAGTTTCACCAACCATTACATGGGGCAACTCAGGGCGACCTTCAGGCTTGAACTGAAAATGATTCTTTTGGTTTATGTAGCGGTATGTATAGTGAGAAAATATCAAGCTATATCATTCACTGCCTTTGTTCCGGTAGCTGCTTCTCTGCTACTTGACCCCGCTGTTGATGGTTGATGACAAACTTCGGATATCAAAACTTACATTACCATAAGAAAGCTTATAGAAAATTGCTTTGACGAAGTGTTCTTTATATTCTAGAAGAAAAATACAATAAGAAATGTTATACTTCCAGATGAGTTGCCTTCTAGTGATTATCACATTCGTATAATGATTAATTCAGTCCCATATACGTAATTCTGTAAAATATCGCCACTTATATGGCGTATTGGCGAATTCTAAAAAAATTTGCAAAAGCTACGAACAACCTTCGTCTACATTATATACAGATGTAAAAAAACTGCAAATTGGAAAAGATGTGAATAGATCTACTTTGGCCCTCATTGACCATCATTTTGTCAAGTAACCGAGAAATCAATGCTCTCACATTTCGCCTTTTACATAGAAATACTTCTTTTATATTTTCCAAATGAATGCTCAGTTGTTTTAACGTTATAGGAGAATGAGTGGAAGACAGTAAAACCTTCAGTTACAAATGGAGATAACGGTGTTTACACTATTGTATATACCTTGAAAGATTTGGGAGAAGGCACATACGAATCGAGAGTAAGATCCCAAAACAACCACGGTTGGTCAGAATATACGGATGTCACGTCATTTGAAGGAGGTAAATATGATTTTCCTATATTCATGGTAATAATATAGAACTAAAATACCAAGAAAACCAACACATTTTTTGGTTTTGCAGTTTCGATATTTTATTGATCTGTTTATTAGTGTTTCCATGTAATTCAGAATATAATTGGTTACTATAAGTCATAATAATCAAATTTTTCTATAAAGAGTTAGACATAACTTAATTCAGATATTTTCAAGTGTCACTTTCTTTCATCTATTATTTTCTTTCAAATAAATTTAACCTAAAATAAACATTCAGGTATGTATTATTCATGGATACTTAGTATCCATGGTATTATATTACAGATATTGTAGGTTGAATCCATTGAATTATCTTAGCTATCTAGAAAATGTAATATGTGTATTAGGTATCTAATTCATGGAAAAAATATTGAAATTTCAACAAATTAAACAGACATTGAACAAAATAGAAATGTAGAATATGGAATAGCATATTAAGTATTTGATTAATATATAAAAGCAGTTTTAATCTGATTCCTAATTCTAGGTACAATAATAATTGAAAGTATATACTTATTAAAACTTAGATATTTTCTCATAATACACTTTCATATATATGTTATGCCTTCTTGGTATTTTGGTTCTTAGATAGACTGAAAATAAAATAAAAATTTTCTTTGACGTTTCGATAACAGTTTATTATCTTTATCAAAAATTGTCAACTAGTGTTTCCATGTAATTTAGAAAAGAATAGAAGTGTTACGTTCTCTTTTTGGATAAATACATTATTATTTAATGAATTCCATCCGGATAAAAACATATCACTAGGTAAACAGTTTCAAAAACGGATAAAAAGTTCAATGATACAGGCAATGGTGAAAAATGTACAAAATTAGGAACACAAAAAACAAAAACCAATTAACACAAATTGAAAACTGTTTCAATATCAAAATTGATGTCACGAAGCCCGATATCTAGAGGCTATATCTTCATGATTTAACGCGATCTATATATTTAGAACTAAAAGTAGCATGATTCTGAAAATGAGTTGATTCTGTGAAGGAAACATTGAGAATCCAACCAAAATATTTTTGTTATCTGTGACAACATCTTTGTTGTTTTTAAAGGGACATCCGGTATTTCACTAAATTATTGATTTCCTATTATGATTCTGATTCGTGATCATACGCTATACTCAAAAAGGACAGTTTTTGATATATTCAATTTTTTAGGGAAAGTGACAAGTGAAATTCTGAGTGACATGAAGTGACTGGATCATGCATTTTGAAGGTTGAATGGGTCACTCACCATTATAAGATCCACTGAATAATTTATAGGCCGCGTTAAAATATGGGTCCAGAAAGTGAATGAGAAACATCGATTTTTTTCAGATGGAAACCCCATTTTTCCTTCTCATGATTCAATTCTATTATAAAAATAAGCTTTAGTTCAAATTCACTTCTCTATATTCAAAACCCATAATATCACTCAATTCTGCATATTAACTGCCTGAAACTCACTTCTCTATATTCAAAACCCATAATATCACTCAATTCTGCATATTAACTGCCTGAAAATTAAATTTTTACAGTAAGCTGTGGAAATCTACCGACAACATGTTTGGTGACAAATGAATTAAAGTTGTTGGATTTATAATAATCAAGATTCCGTTAATTTACATGTGATTTATGGCGAATGTAATAAGGTTTTCACAAGGTCATGTGATACTTTTACTACAAGGTATCCAGCAAAACCAAATTCATCTCCAGACATCATTAGAACTCACGATCTATGGATCGTTCAAGAGAAAGATTATTAAAACTAAATCGACAACGAAAAAAATACAATTACAGTGCTTGGGTATCTCGCAGCTTCTTCAGAAGCATCTTCCAAAGTTAGTAAGGTTGAATGTTAATCTTCGAATGATGTCTGGTGATGGTTTTGATTTTCCTGAATATCTTGTAGCAAAATGATCAGATGTTATTCTGAAAATCTTATTACATTCGCCATAAATCACTAATAAATATAGGAAATCTTGATTAATATACCCACCACGAGTAATATAGCACTTTTTCAGATGATGAATCTGACAACAGTAACAGTAAACAAAAGTAATTTTATAAATAAGAAACAATCACCCTTATCTACTAAAAATACTGTTAAAAGTACTGAGGACCTTCCGTCGGCTACCAAGTAGCCATCATCCCAGTAAACTAAAGAAGTAAACTTATAAATCAAAATGTGCCTGTTTAAATAATGTTTGGAGATAATAATGCAAACAAGGGGTTGGTTACCCTCAGCTGGAGATAAATCGGAATTTAATAAATAACTTTTCCGTTTATACATTTTCATCCTTTCTGAATTATGTATATATTTGTCTGTACTGTGTTTTAAAAGTGATAAACTTTCTTGAGAAATGGTGTGACCTGTATTTAGAATATGTTCGGCTAACGCTGATGAGATGATTTATATGTGCAAAGTGTTCTTTATACCTTCCTTCTAGTTTACCCCATAACATTTTGAACACGACTCCCAATCGATGTTGTGAATTCAGGATTTGTCGAAGTCGGAAATTCTATCAAAGGTGTTGCCGAAACGGTTTTTTAGACAACAAACATGGTGTCTGTACTTGTAGATATACTCAGCTTACTAGAGAAATCATAATCTCAGGCGGTTAATATGCAGAATTAAGTTATATTATGAAAAATCTCCAAAACTCTAGGTTTTGGGTATAGGGAAGTGAATTGGAACTAGGACTCATTTTCATAATGGAATTGAATCGTGAGAAGGACAAATGGGGTTTCCATTTGAAAAAATCGAATTTTTCTCATTCACTTTTTGGACCGATATTTTAACGCAGCATGTACATTATTCAGTGAATCTCATAATGGTGAGTTAACCATTTTAAAAGATTGAGATTTGCAATGTTTCTGGTTCAATTTCTGGACCCACATTTTTACGTAGCCTGCAAATTTTCCAGTAGATGTAATAACGTTGAGTGATCCGTTCATCGTTCAATAGTCATTATCCTATTGCATATCACTTGAAATGATAACTTACATCAAAATTGAATATGTTCGATAAGCTGCATATGTCACTTTTTCTAAAAAGAATCGAATAACTCATAAACGGTTCATTTTGGGTACATGTATGATACATGAGTTTGAATCAGATTCATTAGGGGAATCCTAAAATTTTGTGAAATACAGGATGTCCCATTAAAAATAACAAAGGTGACCTAATTTCCGGAAAAACCTGTAATGTAACAATGACGAAAATATTTTAGTTAGATTCTCAATGTTTCCTTCACAGTCTCCAATATTCAGAATCGTGCTACTTTAAGTTTTCCCCATCTAGATCATGTTAACTCGTGAAGATATATCCTGTACATTTGTGTCTGTTAACATGACCACTTAAATAAAAATCAATTAAAAATAATAAATAGCATTGCTAAATAGTGTTTCAAATTAGTATATATTCGAATCATCTCATTTCACTTATCAAAACAGCTAATATTAATTTAGATAATAGTTTTGAATACAGCCCGATGTGAAGTCTTTATTGCATCAGGTACAATGTTATAATTTTGCTTGGTAATAATATATACTGTTGTTATGCACATTATCTTTTGTTATTGATTCATGGTTGCTTAATATATATTTGTCTGATTTGTACAGTTCATGATAAACAAGGACCACATCATAAACACAACAAAAATCTTCATAAAACCACCAAAGGTACGTTATTCGGATTATTTATTTTCTCATGAATGAGTGAATCATTAATGAAAGCTGCGTTCTTTGATATCACATCGTCCTCTTCGATTTGTTTGAAAAGGTAATGTCAAATCTTGTGAAATCTTTATTAGTGGTGGAAATTTTTCAAATCGAGTACGATTTCGAATAAATTTTACAGGATGTCTTAAGCTACTGCCATCAAATGTTAAGCAAGAGATTAATAAAGATCATCAGGATCTGATTCTAATTTCAAGCTTGCATTTAAATATTTTTCTGGGGAAACTCAGTCCATAGCACTATATCTGGAAGCTTCAATTCTAGTTCTGATTGTTGAAATCAAGTAAGACATTTCCGTTGTATTGCCACAGCTTTGAAGAATCGCTATTGGGTATTTACAAAATAAGAACCATCCCAGCAAACGTTTTGTTGCGGGATATTGATGTCCTGCTATATTTTACCCGGACCTGACAACACTGGCGTAGTAAACGGTCTCATATGCGGGACTCTGCATATGAGTACACCGCGATCAACATCTAGTGCTGGGTTCCCAGCAGATATATCCTGCATATTATTCTTTGAATTAATATGCATTGCCATCATGGATATAACAAAACTACATAGCAAAATAATATACCAAGTATGTGCTAAGCATATTTCTGAACTTATCAGAATATTCAGATTAAATCCCAAGTATATATTCAGAATATGGTTTCTATATGCTAAGAATATGCTAGGAATATTTTTTTGCCGCAAGTAGCAAAGTAGAACTATATACTCTGAATATTTTCAAATATTCTCAGAATATACCTCTATCATCAATATAGTACATGCTATATATATGCTCCATATACCCTGTGTATGTAAGTTAAATACAGTTTTGTGCGTGTCTCCTTCTCGATCTGAAGCCGTGTGTTATCCAATATCTGACAAGATAAAATCCACACTCTGTAATATCATAGTCTATCAACTGTAGAACACAAAACTCACTCAAATACCGTGATAACAAACGTGTAAATGAGCACTGCAACTTTTATGTACGCATTTCTTTTGTATAACAATAACATACCGGGTGACCCAATTAAAACAGTTCAACCTCAATAACTCTTAAAATAAAGGTATCCAGGGAAAATGAAAAACACTTCGAAAATGATATACAGGGGGACACATTTTGTCACAGTTATCGTTGGTGTAATATTAACCCCTATAACACAAGAGCATGTCATTCGATTTTTCTAAATGGATCACACTTTATTTTATACCATCTTTGTTTAGGGTTGAGCACAAGGAATTCAACCCTGTGTCCCCCTGTATATGTAATTTTAGACTTGTTTTTTCCTTGTTTTCTTGGAAATCTTATTTTAAAAGTTATTGAGGTTAGACTGTTTTAACCGGGCCATTCTTTATATGGTGAACACTTATCACAAACATGTGTACCTCCTCCCAAATATTTGGCATAAATATATCGATGATATTTTCGCGATAATAAGTAAAGATTTTGATTTACAATTTGATTCACTGGAATTCTCTGTCGTAATAGAAACAGATAATCAGCATCCTTTTCCTTGATATCAACATTATAAAAGATTATAAACACTACAGAAACACTCACACAAATAGGTATACGCCTGCATTCAGTTATACCAATTAATTTTAAAACAGCTTCATTCAATGGTCTTGTACATAGATTATTCAAATTACGTCAAATAGATTGGCCAATGGTTTCGACAAATCATTGATCAATAATTCAATTTCTAAACAAAAAAAAGAAGTTGTAATGCAACCAATGTACCAAATTAAATCCACTACCTCCAAATAGTTCGATAAAATTTAAAATTTTCACTTATCCTTCAATTATTAATAAATTCCATAATTTGTCTTCCAAATTTGCAACACAACCCGTTTATAGATGTAAGAACATGCTAAAAAACCATTTTTGTAATTTGCCTCCATTTTGATTTTCTAATAGACCCATTAACGAACGCAACGTCATCACTTGCCGTGTCTTAATATCCAAAAAAAGCACGGAACTTTTTACATTTTTAGGATGGCGAGCTTGATGCGGAATTATCTTGTCATCATTATGTCAGTTTAAATGACAGTGTCGAGCATCAACAACTCAAGAAGAGAAAGTCATCGACGTGTCCAGTGGAAGAATTGATTTCAGCTAATACACAATATGGTTTAGATATTTGTACTAATAGTCGTTTTCTAGTGTTATTGCTCTTTCCAGTAGAGACGAAACTAAAATTACGGAAACAAAAGCGATCACAGAACCACTGAATCAAATTTTGACTTTCAAAATTAAGATGTTACCAACCACCATAAAAATCCCTAAATGGACTAAATTAAACATTTTTGTTTAAAAACGGCATAAAAAGGGCAAATTACAAAAAATAGTATAAACAACTCGTTTCTTAAGACCTTGAAGCACTCATTCTTTAAAAGAACTCGTGGCTTCGCCACTCGTTTTTTAAACTTGAATTCGTGCTTTAAGACGAGTCTTAGGAAACTCGTTCTTTAATATACTATTAGGCAACACATGTGATACAGGTTTCCGACTTCGAGAAATCTGGGATTTACAAAATCGATTGTGAGTCGTGTTCAAAATAATATGGGGGTTAAACTAGAAGGAATATTTTACCTCGGTATAATACCATTCTGCCCATTAAAGAGAAATATTGGTGAACAATCAGCGTTAGCCGAACATACTTTAAATAGAGGTCACACCATTTCTTAAGAAAGTTTATCACTTTTAGAACACGGTACAGGCAAATATCTAGGTAATTTGAATGGGATGGAAATGTATAAGCGAAAAAGCAATTTATTAAATTCTCATTTATCTCCAGCTGAGGGTGTACCCTTGTTTAGGTTTTTAATTCCAAATAGTATTTTAAGAGTGAACTCTTTTTTAGTTTTATTAAGTTATAGCTTCTTCGTGAATACACATTGATGATAATAATGACAATTGGGAGTAGTGAGATATTGAAGAACAAAGTCAACTTAACGTATGAAATAAATACTTAGTAAAGGAAGTGTGGATCACCGGGTAAATGACATGAGAAAGGGTGCACCTCCTGCACGCAATGGTAAATCTATGATCATTCTAAGTACAAAACAATCCTTAATGTGAAATAGAATGTTATAATTTGAGATGTCTCTTTACCATTTAGTGTTTTCCACTTGAATACGATATGGTGGATCAGAAGATCAAAAGAACAATATCCGATTAGCAAAGTAAGCGTATGAACGATAATAATCGACTTTTCGGCTAATTTATCATCAAATTGATCCCTCTACCACTCAGATATTTCCAGATGTTCCTTAACTCACATGGCACTACAAAGAATAAAGCTCTGAATATCAACGATGAATGATAACAAATTCATTCTAACCATTCAAAATTAATTAAAAAAAATTATTTCGTGTGGGCATCAAATTTAAAGTGTATTAATTGAGCGTCTGAGCATTGATTGAAATAGTTGGTAGACCTGTTAATGGTATAAAAAAAACGAAATTCTAGAAGTTATAAAGAAATATAAATTTGAAGTTTCTCATTTCTTCACTCAGTTCGAATGGAAAAACACGTATATCAATAATCAATTCTTCACAAATCCTTTTTTTGTGATGTATATGTATGAGCTTTTGGATTGTAGACTTCCGCGGACAGCGATTCTTGATATATCTTGGTTTTTGGCTAGATTCCACGTCGTTGTGGCACTATTGTATACCGACGTTTCAACGACCATTACATGCAGCATCCTTAGGGCACTTTGAAATCTGGAACTGAAACTGACTAGTGCTGTATGTATCGAGCTATCAATAGTGAAAAGAGTTTACGCATAATGGTTTACTCCGGTGTTTGACTTGTTGATGGCTATCATGTGCAGAAGTTTCCATTATGTTCTGGAGGTAGTATCCTAGGTCGCGTTTGGGGTTATTGGGATTTGTTAGGATTTCTATTCTTTCGATGATTCTTCTCTGGTTGAAATATTGGGCTCGGGCTAATGTGTTGATGTCTCAGAATAGAATTTGATAATTGGTGGCATGTGTGTGTGTGTTCTGCTAATTCCGATATACCGATGTCATGAAGTCTGGTACAGCACGCATGCTCTTTTACTTGAGTAGCTACTGTGCAATACGATTCACCAATAACTTTACCAGAAGAATAAGTAATATCTTCGGGATGAAAATGGGGACGGGTTCTTTGGCAGGAATGTATAACTGGAATAGTTTGGGAAGTTTGGAAAACCGGGTAGAAATATTTTCTGAAATTTTTGAAATCCGGTCAGAGGATTTTTTACATAAGGAAAATATGTAGTAGATGTGGAGGTAAGATAATTGAAATTATTGTTGCGCAAAAAGACAGGATAATTTCAGATTGTGAGGTTGAGATAAATTAACATATCTGAATAACAGGGAATTAATAACATGAGATAAGCCATTGAGTAGTTATCAGTGTGAGTAGAGAAGGTATTCTGTAAACCGAGTTTCCTCTACAAACTAGAACTTTTAGGAACGGAAGTGAACTTTGTGATTCAATGCACCATGGAATGTGCATGATAAATTAAACAAAGCGATGTAATGTAATGAATCGAGATTATGATAATCTCGTTTCATTTAAATTCATTACCTCGCTTCGTTCAATTTACCATGCACATTCCATGGTAGATTGAAGCACATACTGCCAAATTATCAACGTATCATCGACTTATCTAATCGAATATTTTGGCTTAAGAAGAGATATAGCAATATCTTCCATGACGATATTAACTATGGTGAAATTGGACAGCAAATAGCTGCTTCTTAGAATTGATTATTGTAGAGGGAATGTGTGGTTGTCAGACAAAACTCAATCGAAGAAAGGTGGGCATGTTATTTGCATGTTATTTTCTACAAGGGGTTTCAGGGTGGAAGAGAGGTCTTTTCAGAGTTTATAAGTGGGAGAACCAAAGGTACAATTCGCCTCAGGAGAATGAATCGTTTGTGAATTTTTAATAAACCAAAACTATATTACCACCACAACATGTGAAATCCTCTGATCTAAAATTGTGGCTCACCAATTATTATTGCACATGATCGCGCAACGGCAAGTCAAACACGAGAACGGAGTATACAAACCATGATGCAGTGTTCAAACTGGCCTTAGAATGCTACCAGTAATGGCCGACGAAACATCGGTGTATAGATAATAGTGCTACAACGAACCGAAATCCTGAAACCATGTTATATGATGTATTGATTTATAAGCTTGTAAATATCAAGAGACTTGCTATACTAACAAATAAAAATGATTTATTAATTTTACAAGTAACTTTTAAACAATAGAGAACAATAGAATCAATCTTAAATGTTAAAGTTAGTATGTCTACAATATTATAAATCAGCTTTATTATATCTTGCTGAATGTCTGATAATAAATACAATGAAAATGCATATCAATTGAAGATGAAGCACGCAAACACCCTTTCTCACATGGTATTTCCATTGTTTGAAGAAAAGCGTTTGTTACCCCTTACAGTATGATCATTGCAAATTAAAACTGCTGTATTTAAATAAGTTGTGTATTAACATGATTTTTTATACAATATTCTGTCAAGGGAGGAATGCTATTTTTTTAATACCCAGTACCCACTGTTGATAAATGACGGTTATGGCAGTTTAAACTTTACCAGTATTTTTCTAGCCTTCTAACAGTCTTTGTTGCACATTTCTGTTCTGAATTCAATGTGAGTCCAGTTTCCTCAAACTGTTTATCCATTAGCAAACGATACTCACCTACATCGCGGCATATTGTACATTTAACCGATTACGACATAACCTTTGTACAGGGATTAATCATAGATAGCATTGAGTAAAAAAAACCACTATTCTAATTTCGATGTTTATTGAATGAAAAATAATGTGACCAAATTCAACGCCATCACACACACGTCGCATGAAATCATTAAATTTTTCCGCTTTTCACTTATGGAACTGTCTTCAGTTAAACACTAATTGGTTCCAATAGCAACCAACAAACTGCATCCCAAGAGAATAACATAAAGTAAAATTATTGAATAAATATTTTATATTTTTCAGAATCTACGACTGACAGTGGTGCTTCCTTTCAACTGCAGACTTCCCTGTTATGTTTGTGTTTAATACTCTCTATCTACTCCCGAGCATAGAAAGTTCAAAATATGAGAAATATAACACAAAGAAAAATCTTCCACGTCCTAGGTAACATAATAATGAGACAACCAAAGTATTTCAAATATTTTACAATTTTAATAAACGACGTCTGATTTTCAGAAACTATGTTTTCCTGTGTATATAAAATACTTCTTGTGTTCATTTGATTCTAACAGAAACGAAGAACTCTCTAAGAAGTTTTAGCATTTTATACAGTTACAATGCTATAATTTTTTAGATTAAATTTTATTTCTGTGATTCTAGTTGTTAAACGTTGAAAGAAAATGTTGCAATTGTTAGGTTTTCTCCATGTATATTTTATTCTAGATAATCTAGTGCCAGGCTAAATATAATAAAAGAAATGTTGGCAACTAAACTTAAATAATCATATAAGTTACCTTATCAATTACATTTATATTTTCATATTTTATTACTTTAGTATCATAGTAATTATTCAATAGTTCATAAATGATTTAATTCACCTCTAGTCTAATATGTCTTTTATTTTAATTCCACTATTATTTAGTATAAAACTGTGTATGTCCAACCAATTGACATGTGAATATAAATTTGGATCATATGCTGTTGATATATTTAAATTTTGATTGAAAATTCTGGATATTACATGTCCCAAGGTTAGACAAGTATTAGTACAACATTAAGTTAAGAGTCTTAATGTAAATAATTTTGTTTATTTTGTGTGAAGTGAGCATATTTATATTTTATTATATTTTATATAATATCGTAATATTAGTGTACCATAATGCCTCATGAGTTCCCCAATGACTATTAGTTGTAAACCTAATTAAAATTATCAATTGCTATAAGTTTCAAAAGAACTGAAAGGGGGACTAAGTTGATGCCTTATTCATAATAAAAATCCATTAACCATTCTGCTTACAATTACATCTCTATTGTAGTAATAATAAGATAACTTTTCGAAATATTGAATTGACCAAAAATTATTGGCATATCCGAATTTGTATCGATTATTTAATGCATATTTTTGGAATTGTAAATGTATGTAAAAATAAAATTATGACCAGCAAAATTATTTTCTTTATAAAATTACAAACTGCGTATACCATAGAAAGGGATTAACATGAACTCCAATATTCCATACAGTTGTGCATAATTTCTACAGAGGTGTGAAATAATCTTCAGTTACGTATGACGAAGATTTCAAGGAAAATTGGTTTGCTATCAACTATACTTTTAAAAAAGAATGCATTTTGATGAATGAATTCAAACCATTCAAGGGTGTTACCTATTTCAATATCGTGAATACCAAAATCTACAAAACTCTGAAGATGAGGTGAAAATCAAATAATATTGTTTAGATTTTGATACTGTGAATAATGTTTTATGTTTCTAAAGTAGAACTTGGTAGACAATTTTTTATAGTTCTAAATGATCAGCTGTTATATTTAGTTTGTTCAATCTCGATGATAAAAAACTCGTCTGAATAGTACAATTTTGAAAACGTCGAATTCAATGTTGAGTAGATGTCTTGTACACTGTCTCAATTATTAAAATTAGCATCGAGTGGTAAGTAAAATATGATCTACCGTCAAATTAAAAATTACCAGGTTGTAAAGTGACGTCACTCTCCACAAATTGAGAGAATTGAAATTGAAAATTTTCAAAAACCTATTTTTTGTGAAGTAATGTGCCTTTTATGTGACAAATATAACAACAAAAAAAGTAGTTTCGAATCAGCATCACCAAATTTCAAAATTCTCGACCTATAAGTTTTCAATTTTTTATTAATATTATTAGCTTGTTAGTAACAGATACCTACACGTCAAAGTTATTCAGAAAAGTTGCTTGGAATCGAAATCTAGATCAGTATCCAAAATTTCAAACTCCTCGGCAACTTTGATTTCTTTTTCTTTTAATGTTTAATTCTACCCAAATCGACGAATTTTATTTTTAAGGAAGTTTTTTACTATGGAATTTAAAAAGTCACACTTAGAATATAACTGCAAGTTATAGGCTCCACCAGATTCCTGTACATGTTGGAATCAATCGAAACGATTTGTTTTAACTATTTATTTTGAAATTTGTTGTATATATATTATAGAATTCAATAATCTCGGATACTTATATATTGTTATAAAAACTCTTTACTGAGTTTTATTCTTTAAATATGATTTATTATTAATTCTTCCGGCTAGCTTTTATTTGTATTTTAAATCTTATGTTTGTTTTGATTTGAATAATCTAATGATTTGAATAATGAACTTTTACCTTTTTATTTTATATCTATGGAATTAAACACAATGTTCATTGAATGCTAACTTTTAATATTCAAATTTCTATGACTCTAATTTATCTCGTGTATTAACTTCTACAATGTTGTGTTCAAATAGATCTATGATCTAACCTCAAAATGATTATTTCGATTTATCTTTGTTTACAATGGAGAAATAATAAATAAACTTACGTTTAGTTTATATCCAAGAATACGTTTTAAAAATGTAGGCAATGTTCAATTGGCTTAATCTTCTTATTAATTTGAAATTCACTTCATCAGAACACAATTACTTTGCTATACACAAAACACAGGTAAACAATGTTGTTACTTCTTTAGAAATCAGGAACTGTTGATAATTGTTAACTTGTCTTATTCTTTTTCAAAAGATATAAAACCTTAAATGATATCTTGGAACGTTGTCGAAGACTAACTATTATACGATGCTACTTGTGAATTATGGTTATAATAACTTTTAAAAACTTTGTTCGAAGACTGGGAACACTACTTGACTTGTTTAAATTACTTATTTGCTTCGGTTACTTTCAACCTTACGAAGCTATTGGAAGACTTGGGTTCGCCGATGTTTATCCAAAAACTAAGGTTATGGAAATTTTATGATTAGCTTGAGTATCTTGACTCTTCAGATGTTGATGGCTAACTAACTTGGCTTGTCTTCAGATGCCTTTTATAGGCCTTCAAAAAGGTCGCCAAGTATTTTCAAAAATAACCAATGAGGTCCTTAGTTTACCTATCAAGAATGCTTTGTTGATTGTTGAAAACTGACAGAACTATTACATTGTTACTAATCTGACGTCTATAAAATTGCATCGACCAATCAGAATTTAGTATTCTTTAAATTTTTAATTATTGGAGATTTTCAACTTATTTTAAATGATGATGATTCCTTCTTTTTAAATTCATATTGCCTACATTTTTCCACACACTTTGGTATAAGATAACCTATGACCTAGGTTATTATTAATATGATTATTCCTATAATTATTATAAATTCGACAGTTGTCATTATTAAAAACTAATACATAATATAATATACCAATAACATTTCTTCAACATTATATAACTCAAATTTAGTAATCCTAACTTATATCTATAACATTTTTCAATAGTTTGTGCTATCTCATGATAGTTTTTGTAATCATTTTAATTATGATTTCTGTCTTCGTAACACTGTACGTTTATTCACTTTCACTGAAGTTCTTGTTTTACACTTTTATTCTAATTACATTGTTGTTTATTATGTTTTACATTGTTCATTATATTATACTAACTATTATTTAACTTTTAACATTGTTTTTAATTCCATATAATATCTTTTTATTAATCTTTACTGATTTTCAATGTTCGGTAAGTTCTAATTTTATCATTTTATTGTTTAGGAAATGAAATCATAACATTATATATATTGGCGTATATAGTGCAGGCAATATATGCTTTCATTCATTATGCGAATAATTTCTTTATAAATAATGTTATTAATATAATAGAATCGCATTTAATTCCGTATAAGTAGATTATCGCAAGGGAATATAAATATTACTGGATATGGATATCCTTATACCATAAGGATCAAATTTGCATTAATTTCATAGTCATGAATCGAGTATGTTTGAATTTCATTCGCTATCATGAAACAGCTGTAGAGATAAATACTACGGCACAGCACTTAGGATCCACCGAAGTATCATGAGCGCGAAATGCACAAAAGAGGGCTCAGCGGGATATACTGGAGGTGACTTGACCCAGAACCTCGAAAAGTATATAAAAGACGGCTCGCGTCCAGTATCCGGGAGTTGAATTTTCTTGAATTCCGCAGTTACAAACACAGCAAAGATATAGAATTCGTTCAAATTGAAATCGTAATTAAGTCAGATTACTATTTTTTTAGGTGGGCATTACTCTTTTGTATTAATTGCATAGCGGGAAGCGGTCTGTCTTTTGGTTGTTTGAACCTGTTCAGGAGTCAATATTAGAATTAAATTATCATAGGGAACAGCACATTTGTCCTAGCTCTGTCGACCCCGCACACGGAGCATAATTATCCTAAATATATGAAATAATAATTGTGTGGTGAATAAAATAGATTTTAAGATTATGTATCACAATCTTATCTGCATCTGGGTTGTTACCCGGAAGTAGATAGGGGTTGTAGATTAACCGCTGATATTGTCTGCACACTGAGCTGTTTTACGAAAGTAGGCATTGGAAGCGGAAGTGTGAAAGAAATCGAAATACTTTCATCTACATACGAACCACCGGCGGTAGTAGTCTTGTTTATGAGTTAGTTGCAGGGTCTGCACTCTTGCTATCCGGAAGAAGGCTTGGTGACTGGCCGACGTACGATAGTACTGGGGACTGACACCAATTTACTATTATTTGGTTTTAGAAAAACTTCTTTTGGTAATAGTTAATTTGATATAATTATTTCCTAAATTTTGAATAAGCTTGCTATTTGAAGTTCCCCGTTTTATTTATTTTATTTTCTGCTATATCTTTTAATGGGCTACATTTGAACCAAGTATCAATTGTAATTGAAGCCTACGATCTGGAATACTACCCGTTCTGCTGGTTTCGAGCCCTGGTTAAACTTAACTAAGCTATCCTAGGGACAAGGCTATCCATAGATAGCACTGTTATATGGTTTGTTGTGAGGACCCTAGCAAAATTCTCCCCAGAGGAGTAACCTTGACAAAAATTAAAAGTTTATTCCGATGTAAGTATTTAGCGCACAAATGACACAAAGCACGTCACAATTTATCAAAAATAGAAACAAGCTATACAAAAAAGCGATGACTACCACAGCTGAGCTAGAGCGCGCGCAAGCATGTACATATGTATACTTTCCGCAGTTTGCTTGCATTTTGAGCAAAAATCATGTAATTTTGTGGAAAATAACATATTAAAATTGTAGAGCGGAAAATTTGCCATCGATATGTGTCTTTCTTTGATTTAGTAATGGAAATAATATATTCACCATACAAAAAGAGAGATGTTGAATGAGGACTTACGTTTTGGAGGCAGGAGGCCTTAGTTCTTAGATGCCCATCGTAACAAAATATGGTTATCAGCGCCCGAACAGCGGTTTTGTCTTGCCTCGCCGGATTGTTTAACGACTGCTGCTGCATGGAGAAGCGTGCGGGAAGCGGTAAAAAAACAGGAAAAATAAAGTCCACAGAGCTGTCAACTTATCTCAACATCAATCCTTGAAATCAGAATTAAAACATCTCTCATCTGTCTTATTATCAAATAATTTCTCTCATTACAACATTCAAAAAGCCATAAGGAAATACACTTCATCTAAAATTCCAAATCAACCTGAGCCACAAGCCCCCCTGCGTGCTTTATCCACTGCCTATCTTTCATATATTGAAAATATAACAGATCGAATTTCCAAAATCCTTAAAAAACATAATATTTCTACTCGGTTCTCCACACTTCCAAAACAATCTCAGTTTTACAAACCACTCAAAGATCCCTTTCCTCCTCTTCACTTAGAAGGTGTTTATAGTATTCCCTGTTCATGCGGTAAAGTCTACATTGGTGGAACAGGTCGTACAGTAGCTACTCGTGTGAAAGAACATGAGCGCTGTACAAGGCTTCAGGACACCAGTAGATCTGCACTTGCGAAACACTTGAAGCTATAGAGATCCTAAAACATCCAAATAATCTAAGCCTTGACTCGGGATATTACCTTCCCAACATTTGGAAACCCATCCTCGAAAACTCCACTTCGCACATGATCACACAACGGCTGGGTCGGGTGCCAGAACGGAATTAACCACCGGAATAAAGGCAGTGAACTGTGTAGCGTGAAGGATTTTTTCCTACAATAAATACGGCTACAGAAACCAGTAGAATCAATTTCAGTTCAAGCCCCAAGCCTGCCCTGAAGACACCACCTGTAATTGTAGGCGAAACGTCAGCATCAAGTCGTGCTATTGTGATGCGAAATCCATCCGGAAGCCATGATTTTTCTCTTTTTATAATAATAAATTACCTAATTTAACTGAAATTAAAATTCATAATACAAACTGCCATTCACAAAGGTAATGTGAATGTAAAGATATTATTAATGCTGCCGAAAGCGTAAAATATCCAGGTATAGTTATTGATATCTAAACAAATTGAATATGTCACAAGCAAATTACGTAAATGCATTTTGAAATTCTATTTACTCAGAGTCTATTAAAATATCTAACTTAGTTTATACTAGCCTTATTGAATCTGTTTTGAATTATGGAATAGCTTATAGCTATCTGCTTCAACTATTAATAATAATTCAGAAACACATTTTGAAGGTAATACTAAACAAACCTAAAAGATTCTCTCTTCACTGAATTAATATTCAAGGAAAATAAATATTTATATATTATCTAATTCTTAAATCATGCAACAGTCATACTGAAGCTACTTTGAAATCTAATTTTTACCTGCCTAAAATAACGAATAATTTAGCTAAGCAACATGTATCATACATAGGACCCAAAATACATAATTTAGTAAAAAATTAAATAAAATTCTTAAACAAAAACTTATTCAACATGTCTGTATATAAAGGGAAAATTGATAATAACGACTTACTGATCAACTCTGACTACAATGTAGGAAGTAGTTTATAAAAACATTATCTGATTAATTAAAATATCGTTTGTAGACTTTATATAAATTTGCCTAATTCCTTATTATAGTATTTTTGGTTAGTGTACTATTTTTTCAATCAATCAGCATTACTTTTCTTTCCGTATTGCTCACACAATTTTTTTTTGTATTTATTTTGTTAATTCGTTTTATTTTCTTTTTATATGTTGTGGTATCACTCATTTATCCATAAGCAAAGACAATCAAGCTATATTGTAAATAGCTCAAGTCACTTGTTCTTGGGACACTTTTAATCCTTTTAGGTATATATAGGTTAAAGAAAGTCCTAGAGCAAATATTCCTTCACCATGGTATTTTTCATTAGTGTGAAGTAACCCACACTTTTCCATCCACACTTTATGACGTGTGTACTGTCGAAGATGGGATAGAGGAGAATTTGCAAGCTATGTTGCTAGATTTATCAGACAATCTGCTACCACGTCTGTGTTCTACCTGATTGATTCAACTTATTATGATAACAAATTATTTATATTGATTATTAAGAACAAATAAAATAATATCCATTAAATACTCCACATGGGCTGTTCCTACAAAGTGTCAATATTTCATTTCTTTACAAACGGTATGAATAAAGAAATTAATATCATTACTTTTGAAAACTACGGCGAGTCTGTTGATGAAATTTGGGGTGAGGCATCTCCATGGGTTGATCTTACATGACAATACCATTACAATCCTTGACAAACCGTATAAAAAAGGAAATAGTTTTTTTTACAGAATTTTTGGAAAATCGATAGTAGATGAACTCCTCGCGTTCGGCACCAGGATATCCGGTCTCCACTTCCGGTCTAGCTGTCGATGTGCATCCGGTGCATGAGCTCGTCCTTATCAGTTTTGAAAGGATGTAGGTGATAAGGATTTTATTTTATTTGTAAAGAGTATACAGGGTGTGTTCAAAAAGTGTGTCACATGTACAGAGTCACGTGACTAACACATGGCAGCATGGCGGCCCTAAGGTCCAACTGTCATGGCGACCATAAGGTCCAGCTGTCATGGTGGGCATAAGGACCAGCTGTCATGGCGACCATAAGAACCAGCTGTCATGGCGACCATAAGGACCAGCTGTCATGGCGGCCATAAGGACCAGCTGTCATGGCGACCATAAGGTCCAGCTGTCATGGCGATCATAAGAACCAGCTGTCATGGCGATCATAAGAACCAGCTGTCATGGCGAGCATAAGGACCAGCTGTCATGGTGGCCATAAGAACCAGCTGTCATGGCGGACCTAAGGTACAGACTGCTTCCTGGAGGGGGCTCCGCCACCTCTGGGAAGCAATCTGTACCTTCGGTCCAAAAGGTACAGGCTGCTTCATGAAGGTGTTCCCACCACTGTCAAACATCATCATCATCAGGGTTAAACCGGAAGTGGGTTATATATTCGACACATTGTTACACCGGAAGTGAAACCGGAAGTGATCATTTTATTGCATATTCAGAATCTACGTGATGTGCTGAATAAGAATATACTATTTATATGTCGATGTCTCTCGCGATAAGGATTTGAAATTTTTATTTTTTTAAGTGGGGCTTCATGGGTATCAAATGAAAGGTCTGAACGCGTAGAATATGAATTTCAAACTTTTTTTCAAAAAAACTCTCCTGGGGTACATGTAAATGAGGAAAAACCTGCAAGCGACTCGGAAGCGACTCGGAAGCGACTCGCAAGCGACTCGCAAGCGACTCGGAAGCGACTCGCAAGCGACTCGCAAGCGACTTGGAAGCGACTCGCATGCGACTTGAAGTCGTTCATGGTGTGTGTGTGGGAGGTGTATGAGAAATGAAATATCGAATATTAATAATATTTTTTATTTATTTTTACGAAAAGTACATTTCATTTAGGAAGTATGATCGTGAGGAACCAATGTTGTAGGTTATCGACATGGTTGACTGCACACATATATTTCCCACCATCATTGCGATGATTTAGGCAGCTCAGTCGGTTTGTAGGCTCGAATTTCCCCGTTTGGCATAGGGTGTTGTCGAAACTGCATACATCTACGATTCTCGGAAAGATATCTAGCTCCTTGCACTTATTCGCGAGAAATTCTGCTTTTTGATGACCTCGAACATATATAATGTCTGCTGCACACAGTAGAGTCAATCTTAGGATAGTATCAATTTCTGCATATTCCACATCACCCGATGTATATTCCAAACCATGACAAAAATGTTCCAAATACCAAGCAGATTTTCGGTCCTTCTCACTTAACATCGTTAGCGGTGTGGGTGGCTTAAACAACGAATAATGCCGTTTGAACCCAATTTGTATAGACATTTCTTTGGGGTGAAACACATCATCGATGATGAATCCCTGAATGTCAACCAATGCTATCCTCATGATGGCTCGTACTAAACTGATCACTCACAGTCGTTAGGCAGTAAGTTTTAGATCAGACTCTTCACTATTTCCGAGAGTGGGGAGTACTCCATCAAACAATCGTGAATGATGATACAATATGCTTTCGTATTGGCTGGAAATCCCTTATCTGCCTCGATTTCCAATCGCACATCAACAGTTGCAGATTTCACTGCTTCCTCCTGTTTCGAACAATCGATTATGTAGAGGGCGCGCTTTTTTAAACTGGTGTAATCTAACATTGGTTGTTTCACAGCAGTCGACGAGGAATTTGTATAGCTAGAGTAGAACTCTGTGTAGTTATGGTGAGCGAGCGCGAAATCATCCTTGGCAAAGTCCAAGTTCATTCGCTCGTTAGGGTAATATTCGCCGTTTAGAGATAAGCGAATACTTGTTATATCCAGATGATCAAATATTGTGGGGTTAGCCTTCACATTGTTTCGTTTGTCTGTTTGAAAGAATACTATGACATAGCGAGGTTTTTCAACTGCCGCACTAGTCTTGACCGCCCAAATTTCTCGTCGGGCCTCGCTTGTTATGGCCGGAAGCTCATGGCATTCCCACTTCCGGAATGGAATTAGGATGGGCGAATCACTCTTGATTGCTCGCAAGAGCTTTTCTCTAATTATATCGTTAGGATAGATATACTTCACTTTCAATTCCATGCTATCAATCAGGAATTTAACGGTGGTCGTGGCGGTCTCAATGTTAACGCAATCGTTATCGTTTCGAGCACGCACCAGTCGAATAGTCTGCCTACCAAATGTAATCATCGGGTAATCGTTGAAAATGTTGAATATATCCTTCAGTGGAATCAATAGACTGAATGATTTAGTTTCGTGCAAAACTACGCTCTCAAGGGGATACAACCAACTAGCGGTAGCCATATGCGTAGAAGCTGTAGGGGTGTAGCAGGTAAATGCTCGAACAGCGCTGACTATACCAGGATCTCGAACTGTTTCGATGTCCCTACCACTCTCAACGTACGAGCACGAGTCGAAAAGGAAGGCTCCATAATTCGGTAACAATATAACATTACCTCCACCCTTCACTTCGATTTTTCCCTTGACCACCAATAGAGTATCCTTCATGGAAAAAAACGCGTCCACTTGATTTATTCCAAACTCCACGATGTCGCTGTTATTGAAGGCTTTAACGAACGGTGTAATCGATCTATACTCGGCTTTCCGAATCGACTCATCGAATTTCGGCTGCTGGTATAAATCGAAAATTGATGAGATAACATTGTTATCTCCACCATCAACATCTACACCACCAAACTTTCGCTTATTAGGCATTTTTTATTTAAGGCGAAACCCTAAAGATTGTAGAACTAATCGGTTGGCTTTGGTGAGGGTTAGCTCTCGCACTTTCGGTGTTTTGTTGAAGACTGATGGATATGAAGTGTGTGAGGTTCTTTTATTACCCACAGCAACAACTAATCCCATATTCTGTTTTCAGACTTCTTGTAAATGTAGATGTAAAACACTTTCTTCACCTCGAAAATTTATCGGGTTCGAATGTTGATCTAGGGCGAGTACGGTGATGTTGGTAATTTCACCGATATCTGACACTGGTAAATACAGAGGATTCTTCGGACGTTCCACAATTCTATAGCCAGGATCGTCTGTGATGGGGAAGTCGTAGATCGTATGCGCAGGTCTATCTCTGTAGAAGGCTCCCACGGTAATGTTTGATTCGAATCGGATGTTGCTTACTTTTATAATGTTGACTGGTAAATCGGACATGTGCACCACGCCCTTGTTCAAGACTTTACGAGAAAACCCCAATATTTTGCCTAGGCTATCTTCCTTAACGAACGAAATGTCGTGGTTCTTATGGAATATCTCACACTTTAATGTATTGTTATTGGGCTTCAGCGAGAAGACATCTTCTTTCACGTTCAATCTTTTCCGAATTAATTCTTCAATGTCGGATAGTTCGTAGTTGCCCGAAGGTATTTCGATTGTTTTCAAAGTCTTTCCATCGCCCCCCAAATAGTAAAATTTCTCGTTCTCGATATTCGGTATAGAGTTATAAGAAGTGAATCCCAACAAAGCCAAATAGTATCGCTTATCAGGCTTCAACTCGATCGAATTCTGCGGTGTGAACGAGAATATATGGTTGGTGCTTGTTAGCGTAAATAACTGCGACATGATACTGATACGAATTTATTGTAACATTTCTATTTATATTTGCACATTAATATATGAAATAAGTATGATCGCATAAAGTATGGATCGTCTCTGCACACTTCTTCAATCAACACCTGCTTCTCATGATGCGTTATTCCCTCGGTCTCCATGACCTTCGATATCTGTTCAGATAAACATTGCGAACATAGTTTGCGAGGAGGTGGCAGACAATCGCAATCTTCGTCGATATGTTCCGTACACCTCATATGACGGTAAAGGGTTTTCAACATATATTTCGGAACTTCATTCTGATTGAGAGACACCAAATCCAAATGTTTTAGAATGTATTCCATCGGGAGAAATAATAAGTCTCTTTTGCTTAGTTCGCTTGAAGGTTTTTCCATTGCTTTTATTAGATTATCATATACGTATCGGATGATTGCATGCATTCCAGGTCTTTGAATATCAACAGAAAGTTGTTGCATAATCTTTCCGATAAATTTATCGTAGGATTCAGACATGACTGCTCACTCTAGATGTTTACGTAGAACTGAGGAATTTCAAACATAAATGTCCACAAATCACCTGATCATACTTTTGATAAGCATCGTTATTATAGAAAATTCTAACCCCACCACCACCACCACCCAAATATCGAACTAGTTCCTTTGCTGGTTTTAAATTTCCAAAAGAGTCAAAGTATTCCACTTGGTTATTTATTTTTCTAAAGGCCACCCAATGAGTACCGCTGTTTTTGATCGAATCCAAATTCAAAATGGCACATTCTTGCCTCCAAGGACGTTTCCTAGGTAAATTGTCTCGCATAAAGACACCACGAAAATGAGGTATTTTCATTTTTTTCGCGAAACGCACCAAATCCACATCGTACAACGGGCTATTGGGCAGCTCTATTGGAAGTTTTTTTGTTGTTTCTTCAAAAACAACCCAAATCCACCTTTCGCATTCTTCCGCAAGTATAATCCTTTACCTAACGATTCCATAGCTGCATGATGACGCTGATCCTGTTCAAGCTTCTTTTTGGCGTTTCGAGCATTGACTACTGTATTAGCGATGGCACTTGCACCACCCGCCACAGACCCTAAGGCCCCCAGCGCCCCCAAAATAGGTAGTAATAACGGGAGGAATCCTCCAGATTTCGGCAGGGGTATTATGCGTGGTACTTTAACACGCTTCTTACCTCCGACTCGCTTAATAGCTATTCGTGCAGCTTTCAATGCATTCATAGCAGACTTTCGCAACGATGCAGACGGTTCCATAGACTTAGAAATATGTCCCACTATATCTTTCCGAAAGCAACATCCTCCACGACGACCAGCACGTTTCTTAAGACCCATTCCTAGTTTACGTTTAACTTTCATTCCCCCAGTAACCAATAGACTAGCTAGTCTTTCGCCGGCCTTAGCGTCCTTAGATTTAACACGCTGCCAAGCTGCGTCCTCTAATATTTTATCAGCCTTATGACGATCTTCTAGAGATTTGTGCTGGGAATAAGCTATGTCGTGTTCGCGACAGGCCGAATCCAGCGGATTAACACCTTTATCGCCACGCGCAAGTCGCTTCTGTAGCTTAGTACCAGGTCCACAGAATTGATACGATGGAATATGTACTTCGAACGGGAGACTGTTTATGAGCGAATTCAACAGACCTTCACCCTGATAGATCAACATTGATACTGAGCTCGCGATCTCCAAACGTTTCTATTTATAAAAGCAATCATCAGATTCAAACTACCTCACAATATGAAGACCGTTCAACAAGAGCAGACACTACCCATCGAAAATTTAGACCTTGGGTCTGCGACTACTAATCGCATAGGTAAACATGGTAAATTGTTACCCGACTCTTTTCGCGCTATAATTTGTGGACCTAGTGGGTGTGGTAAAACGAACGTGATGTTATCGCTATTATTTAATCCAAATGGGGCAAAGTTCAAAAACGTCTACGTATACTCAAAGTCGTTGTATCAACCCAAGTATCAACTGTTGCAGGAAGTTTTAGATCGAGTTAAAGGTGTCGGCTATTTTCCCTATAAGGACAACGAGGAAATAATAAGCCCGAACGAGGCTAAAGCTAATTCCATATTCCTTTTTGATGACATCGCGTGCGAGGGCCAACAAAAAATTCGGGAATACTATTCCATGTGTAGACATAAGAATATCGATGCAGCATATCTGTGTCAAACATACTCGAAAATACCAAAACAATTGATTCGCGACAATTGTAATTTGATCGTTCTTTTTAAGCAGGACGAGATCAATTTGAAGCATGTATTTGATGAGCACGTATCGCCCGACGTCGATTTCAATCAGTTCAAGAAGATGTGCGCCATGTGCTGGACGGATAATTTCGGAACTTTGGTCATTGCAAAGGATTTCGACTTAAACGATGGTAGATACCGCAAAGGTTTCGACGTATATATAAAAACGTGAATTGTTAATTTTAGTCCAAATACAAGATGGACGCCGATCAGTTAGCACGTAAGCGAAAAATCTTCGAATTGAGTAAGTCTATAAGGAAGAAATATTTGGCCTTGAAGCTAGGTAAATCTGAAGAAGACGAATCAATAGAACAACTGTTCAAACCTATCGCTACACCATTGAAAGCGATCGTTAAAAAAATTAAACATCCTACTGCGCAGTTAATGAAAAAAGAAATAAAATTAGAACCTAAAGATAACGATGACGAAGAAGAAGAAGAAGAAGAGGGGGAGGGGCGAGAGGAGGATGACGCGTTCGATGATGCTATGACTGAGATTCAACCTTCACTCGCACATTACCCCCCACAAGTTCGTAAATACGTTCAAGAGCATTGGGAAAACAACAAGAAAATCGATAAAGTATATGGACCTGTTTATGATGCGAGCTCTGCCGGTTGGATTCTAGGTGTTAAAAAGATAATATTCGGGGAGAATATCGAAACTGCAGGATATAGCGCAAAGGGAACACCTGGATTGTACGATCTCATATTCTACAAAACACCCACAAAATTCACGAATAACGATCGAGCAGCATACAAAGAAATTTTGAGGTTAACAAATGCACATAAAAATGTTAATGGTCGTTTGAAGGGTACCAGTGCGATAAAGTACATGTCCATAATTAAACCTATGTTTAGACCAGCCTCTGTATCGTCGTCGGAGACGACTTCGACAGCAGCAGCAGCAAGCGGTAGCGGTTTACATTTAACATACAACAAGAAGCCTATGGAATATATTTTTTGGGATGATCCAAACGAGCTGGTGGACCGACTAAAACTACTGATGGCATCACAACAAGCTGGAAATACTTCGCACGATAATGAAATTGTTGCTATAATAAATGAACTAAGAGAGGCAAACATCATATATTAGTACTGGATACTTCAACCCAACACCATTTATATAATGAGTCTTGATAAGTTCGGTAGACGATCAGCGTTGTCGGGTGATAGCATCGTCGACGTTTTCAAACGCAGATCGATGTTTATGAACATTTTAAGGCATACGCCCGAAGGTGATGTGGATATGGAAAATTTGAAAATTTGTAATGTGAAAATACCTATCTCGGATAATGATGTTGCAAACAAAGCATATGTAGATAACACTATCACTAGAGTGAATGCGAATTTAAGTGAAGTTTTGGTAAAGTATGCAGCCATTCATATAAACGTCAATAACATCACGAATTCCTCAATTCCAAGTTTAACACGATTAATAGATGCACTTCGCGAAGATTTGAAGATCCTTTATACCGAAATACAGTCATACAAAAATCAAAGTGATGTCAACTCTACAGCTATAAAATAGAGTATACATAATGAGGGTGGGTACCTTCACATCGAAAATAAAAAATTCACAGACTCTCTGATTGCTTCTACAACACAAAATAGAATTAAAATTGAAAAACTTGTAGATGGTATGATAGCATCGTTCAAAACTAATAAAGCAAATGAGGTAAATCTTGAAAAATTATTGAAGAAAATACGTGAAGACTATAAAACACTTGTTAGTAACGATCAAGAAAACAGTTCGAAATATAACGACCTATTCGATAGTATACAGACCATCAATAGTAAACTTATAACCATAGAATTGGACTATAAAACGCTTAGTAGTATTGAGCAGACATCTAGATCGAATTATACCACCGTAAACCAAAGTATACAGGACATTAGAAGCGAAATATCGAAAATTGAACAAATAGACATAGGTATCAGACTGGCTGGCGTAGAAAAAAAACTATCCACATTTCTACAGATACCTACATATCATCCTTATAAAAGAGGTACTACCACCTCCCCACCACCACAAAAGTTATTAGCTCCGACAACACCGATCGATCCCAAAAAATGATGAAGGGTAAAGCGCAGGTGGTTGATGAGCTTCATAAGCCTGTTCGAAAGAATTTTAAACGTCGCAGAACAATCATAAAAGGCTTGGATGACTTGTGGCAAATGGATCTTGCCGAAATGGGTAATTATGCGCGCGAAAATCGTGGATTTAAATACATTTTGGTGGTGATCGATTGCTTCTCGAAATTTCTGTGGACACGCCCGCTGAAAACGAAATCAGCCGAAGAGGTTCCGAAAGCGGTCAGTTCTATATTGCTAGAAGGACCACATCGTACGCCTAGGAACCTACAAAGCGATCAGGGAAAAGAATTCTTCAACAGTCACTTTGACGAGTTAATGAAAAAACATAAAATCAACCATTATAATACGTATTCTGTGAAGAAAGCCGCCATTGCTGAACGCGTCATTCGAACGTTGAAAGAAGCGATCTACAAGCAATTCAGTCTGAGTGGGAAATACAAATGGGTGGATACACTCCCTGAAGTCACCGAAAAATATAATCATCGTAAACATAGAACTATAAAAATGGCTCCGTTTAAGGTTACGAAACAGAATGAAAGTCGCATATTGAAGCAATCTTACTCGCACATTAAGTTGGCCCTACCTCACAAATACCACGTAGGGGATATTGTGCGAATAAGTAAAGCTAAACATATTTTTGAGAAGGGATTTACGCCCAATTGGAGTGCGGAATTATTTAAAATCATCAAAGTTAAAATTACCAACCCGGTCACATATCTACTAGAAGATATGACCAACGCACCAATCAGCGGCTGTTTCTACGAGGAAGAATTACAGAAAACCAAACAGCCAGATGTTTATTTGATCGAGAAGGTGCTTCGAAAAAAGGGTGATAAAATGTATGTAAAATGGTATGGTATAAAAGAGAAAAGTTGGATTGAAAATTCTGATGTTGTATAATGTACTGCTGCGCATGTCTTCCTAATAAAATATTTGACTGGTGGTTCAACCCAGTGGAAGTCAAATAATCGAATCAGTCTGCGTGAAAATGTCTTTGCAATTATACAACACTTTTGTTCATAATGTACTTACCACCGTGTACGATGCAAAACAATTTATAAGTGTAGCATGTCCTCCAAATTTGATGGAAACCCTTGAAGAATTACAATTACCATCTAAAAATTGGATAATCGCTGGAGAATTTGTAACGTTCGTTATTGGGGCTGTGAAGGAATGTGGTTATGTGGATATTTTCTATTTTGGGGGAGATTTCAACCCACCCGAAAACGATTGGAAGATAATTGATATGAATGTTGAAGGCTACTTTATATACGAAAATAGATGGAAGAAATTTATATTACATCAAATTCCTGGTATAACCCCAAAACCTCGGTCCTATATACTTGATTGTTTCAAAGTGCTACATGAAATTGATGTCGATTTTTATCGGATCGCGCTTCTGCCTTACCGCTGTGAAATAATGGATCTACGTGGGATTCGTAGAGGAACTTCTAATAAAACTTTCTTCTTTGACTCATACATAGTCGATGGACTACGCAACCAAGACCACAAATTTTCTCCTCCCCCCACACTTCAAGTTTTATGCTTCGATGTTCTCATCCAAACTTCCAATCAAATCAAAGAAATATGCTGCTAATGACCTGCGCATGTGCAAGTAAATATTTTGTGCGCGAGGGTTAGGTTCTGGTAAATCGAACAATCCAGAACAGTTTTAATAAGATGTTGTCCCAGGCTAGTGTTGATGAAGATAGCAGCAGCAGCAGCAGCAACTGTTCTGAGTTGGATCATATTTTAGAAGAGTTCGAGATGAAGGCAAAAGATGAACCATTCCTATTGATGAATACAACGTACCCGTTGGTGGGGGCAAGTTATGAAATCAAATGTGGATTGAGTCCTGTACGGACCTTCTCACCTACAATCTCACTCGTTCAATACGTTCAAAATTGCAAACTCAGCTTTAGCCTGCTAGAATGGATCGATTTAATCGATATTCTTCGAGTGAAAATCATCGAGTTCTTCGCAAGTTTACGATCAGATTTCGATGCTACACCCATATTATCTGATGAATACTGCCAAATAGTCCAACTTGTGTACTTCAATAATGTTAAATTACTTCAAGTTACAAAGCATAATATCCATGTGTGGTTGTGTGAGGAAGATGTTCGAGAAATTATTCGAATCAACGATGGAGTGCTATTGCATCGAGTGTCTTTTCTCGAACATTTTGGATTTTCCAGATACTATCATAATGTTATTGATATGATTAAACGTATGAGAGACCCACAGCAGCAGCAGCAGCAGCCCGATGAAATGGCCCTCTTGTATTGTTTCATCGGTATTTCGCTCGACTGTTTATTAAGCAATACACTTAGAGAAATGTTATTTTTCTATAAGAATAAAGTTCTGTATGATTTAGAACAATAAAAGAATTGATGCTATTATTTTTGGTTTTATTAAAACATCCAAACTTCCACATAAAATATTTATTTAGATAAAAAATACTTGGAAAAAAGTACACATATATAAAAAATACTTGGAAAAAAAGTACACATATATATATAATATAATATAATATAATAATAATAATAACTTAACCTATAATTTGAAACAAAAATACATATATCTTTTATAATTGAAAAAAAAAATTTTTAATTCTAACCTAAAGAATAATGGCCATAAGGTAGAGTGCTTGTTTTGTCCCCCAATATTACCCTTTTATTATCAAAGGGGCTCAAACAGATTTTATTTTGATCTATGGTATAAAGCTTTAAGTCGAAAGAGCGGATAGATCTCTGCACGCGATACATTTCGATGTTCTCTTCCAAACATCTAACATAGTCTTCGAACGTTATCGTATTTCGTAAGACATACTCGCGCACCCCTTTGGCTTTCTTTGTGACGTCACTAGCGTCATGATTTTGGACAGTGAAGCTGTACATTTTTGCCCGCAAACCGACGAACTTATCCATGAGGAGGCCTTTATTCTCGTCCTTCATTAAGCCTACTACTTTTTTGTTGACCTGTGGAATCTTAAAGAGGTTGTCTAGGGCATAATCACTAGTGTCAAATTTTTCAATATTCTTATTTATAATTGTCTCATAAATGTCATCGTTCGTTATAATGTGGTAAATCAAACTGTCAGTATCAGTGTAACATAATCGCATCAATCCTGGGTCTTTATATAATTTTAACATGAAGCCATAATGAAAATTGTAAACACAGGTTTTGGAAATGTCCAAAATGGACATCCCCACATAAATGGGTTTGTTAAATAGGACTTCTAATTTATTCTGTTCTATGGCTACCAAATTCTCCTCAAATATCTTACTGCTATTGAAATTAGGTTGTGAAATATAATAGCGAGCCCCATAGGGTCCATACCATTTATTAACTAATCTAACTAGTCTATGCTTTCGTACATTTTCCATAGATTTACCGAAAATTGCGTTGATCAGCAACTTGAAGAGAGCTATTTCAAACGCATTCTTAGAAGCTGCCCTCAATCTAGTGTTAAGATCTATGTACGCTTTAAGCCACGGGGCTTGCTTAAATTTTAAAATCCTATGGACTTTTTTCAACACCATCCCCAGCGCCAAACATTGTTTTAAATTTCGATAGTGAATGATATATTTAGTTTTATTGTGGAGAGTTGTTAGTAATTTAGGTAATTTGCTGTTGGGTGGTGCTGTATGTGTCGGACAAAGAGGGAGATCTTTGTGTAGATCATGTAGTTCGGGTGGGTATTCTAAATCGACTTCCAATATGTAACCAATTGGACTTTCGTCTGAGACGTTTCTGACGTCTACATCATCGAGGTTTTCAACCCACTCGAACCCATCATAGGGTAAATATTGAATCATAGCCCACCCATATAGATTGCATACATCGAAATACATGAGATAACTTGTCTCTTTTTCGGGGTCGTGATTATTCATGTATTTATTATTGGCCTTTGCAAATCGATTCCTCCACGAATTCCCTTCTCCACAAATAAGACCATATCGATGTCTTTCAAATATTGTAAAGACACATTTGTATATTTCAACATACAGTCCCACGTGAAGGAGGGAACCGTGAAATAGTGGGCCGGATCTAAAGCAAAAAGATCCATACATTTGCTGCGGAAATTCTCAAATACATCTGCCAATAATAAAACATCTGTTTTCAAATATAAATCCGAATAATCACCTAAATTTCTACAATTAAAACTAGTCCAAATTGTTTGAGCATGCCTATAATCATCCTCACTTATCGATTCGTCGCGTAATTTATTAAAAAATTTCTCTATTGGAGGAAGATTTTCCTCGTTCAATTTACCCCAATCATCTAAGTGCTCATAGGGAAATACCCCCTTACGAGTTAATAATTTAAATTTTTCATCGGATAAGTGCGCAAACTCGCTTTTCAGAATACTCAAGTCACCCACATTCAAATATGAGACTAATTTATCTAAACTTGAATCTAAAAACCTACATGAATCTATGAAACGGAATTTAACCACCGAATTTTTGGTGCTTCTTGTGAAACTTATATACTTCTCTTTATTGATGGGGAGTACTTGAATATTCTGCTTGGACGTTTTGGCAATATCTCGAATCAGCAAAAACATATCGTACCCGCTGAGGTTATGAGCCATAACAGGTACTACGAATCGATATTTATAATTTAGGTTGCAATCTTGGTGGGCTAGACCTCGATATTTACCCGTAAAATGACAGTGATCCTTAACCCGAACATCCCCCTCTTCGAACTGTCTCTCGCAAATATGGCATTTCGTTTCCTTCATAATATCAAGTAAACTAATACCATTCAAGTCTATAGGTACAATAGATTTAAGTTTTAGATCGATAAATTCCCCAATTTTATCTAACTGATCTGTCAACCATTTGGCTGGGTCTGATCCTCTATAGCTATCAAATCGTGATAGAGAATTGTTGAATTGACATTTTAAATAATAGCCAACACTATACGCCTCGTGTAGTTGAGTTTTGTTCGTATATGAACTTACATTAGATTGAGGGCAGTTCTGAATAGGTAATAGGAGAGCCTCAAAGTCAAAATAAATAATAAATGGTATGGGTAGTTTGTTTGAGTGATTCTTAAATTTTAAATAATCATCCTGAGGGAATGTTATTTTACACATGTTCATTTTACCACAATCCTCAACATGATTTTTATACTTATTCTCACTCCAAAAATTATTTAAACATCTATCGCACAAATAAGTTTTTTGACGTGTGGTAATTTGAGAATTTACAAGTCTCGATAAATTTTTAATTAGACAATAGTGAAATTTAACTGTGGGGTCAATGAAATTTGGGGATTTCGCAGGTTCTACATCTCGATAATATTTATCCTGAATTAATAGTAAATTAAAATGTCTATCTAATTTATTTTTAGTTAAATATGCAGGGAGAACCTTCAATTTCTCCCCCTCACCCTGCTCATTACCTCCACATAATTCCAAAACAAACACATGAATTGAAATATCGTTATTCTTCTCGAAAGTTGGAATTTGAGATATAGGGAGGGGAAAAGTTAGATTTTGTAAATTTAAAACATTACTAAAATGTGGATATGAAGAAATACGATCGGAATGTGGGTTAGTACTAGGGTGTAGTCCAGCTGTTACTGCCCAGGCAAAACAGTACTCGTCATAATTTTTAACATTAATAATAGCCTGCTTTCGAAGTATCTCTTTTGGGAGAACTATATAAGAGGACCCAGAATTGATGACTTCATGTTTATTAATATTTATGCCCAAACTGATAACCTCCCTAAGACTCCACCCCGAGTCTCGTTCCAAAAAATCATCCAGCTTTACTTGGAGTTTATCGATAACATGCTCCTTGAACCACTCCAATAAATTTGTAAAAGAATCTATTGGGGCGGATTTTGTGTGGAAATATTTATATTCTGTTTGGATAAGCTCGTCGATCGCATTAAGTCGCATATATTCCAAGTCGCATATATTCCCCACAAAAAGTAGTGTTTACCTTGATAAAATTGTAAGTGTGTAAAATTTTGGTGATTCTAGGGTGAAACAGATGAAAGGCATCATATAAAAAATTTAATGGGTCTAAATGAGAAATGTTTGTTATAAAGCCAGTTCGAATTCGTTGGGAAAATGCACATTTACCATCCTCCCAACGAATTCGCTCACTACGGTTCTTATTAGTTGTAGGGGGTTTATTTCGGATCTCTAATAAAATTTTGAATCTTTTTAAATGGCCGATATTACATTGCAATTGATTCTTACACGACAAGTTCAAAGTATCCTTTGTTATATGTTTTGAAAATGTTCTAATGTACTTAGTACAGAAACCTATCCACTTCGTCATTTCCTGAGGGGATAATTTTGATTTTAACAAATCCTTTTGAGCCTCGTTGATAATATTAACGATCTCCCCACTCATCTTAGCGATTGAAACCATATTTTTTTATAATAAACAAGCAGCCTACCTTATGAAATGTATAAAAGTAGTAGTACACAGGAGGGTTGTTCCCTGGTGGTGGTGTTGGAAGGCTCTCAACTTCTAGGAGGCAATTCGCAGAATTCAAGCTTTGAGCAGGATTTTCCTGTCCCGATGGCTTCTTCCCCCCGATATATTAGGACTGTGTTGCGTCCTTTATTAATGTCCTCGATAAGGGGGAGAAGCGCTGGTGTTACTCTCTTGGGCAGGAAAACCGATCGCTCTCCTTCCAATTCTGCTAATACAGCCTCCCCAAATTTTGTGTTCACAATTTTTAAATTGAAAATCAAATGGGGCACATTCAATTCTAGCTCGGCAATTTTCGTATGTGTTGCCCTCTGCAAGAGAGAGATACGGTTCAATTTGGAGAAATCCATTTTTTACTTTACTTTATTTTTTAAAAATCTAAAACAAATCGATGGAAGTTAGAAGTGAGAAGAATTATTTTGTGTGCTGAATTTACCCCCACCAAATTGAATAAAAGAAAATTAATAAATACCCCCAAATTATTATTAATATTTACCCAATCAAATTGTATAAAAGAAGTTTCAAAAAGTTAAAGTTTAGCCTGCACAGTTTCAAGAAAAGCAAAAAATAAATATTCAGTACATAGAAATTAACTCTACATATGAATATGATATTCAAGTCAATAAATAAACTCACCTTGATTTAGCACTCACAAAACACGTCTAGTCACTTCAAAAGCTAGTAGAATAATGATTTGATAATGGTATGAGGTATGCGCACATCGAGTTTTATAGGAACTTCTTATCACTTTCCTGCTATGTTCACACGCTATGCAGGATGTCTCGTCGCCTGTTATATCATGATAATAAGTTAACTGTAACCACAAGCAGGAAGTCTCGGTCGACTGTTATATTCATATTGGTAAGATCTACAACCACAAGCAGGATGTTAAATTCTATTTGAAATCGTGTGATTGCAGAAACTTCCTTGAAATATTTATCCGCATACATTTTTTTTTCCTCAACCGATAACAACTTTATCATTTTTCCTGGGAACTAATTTAATTCGTAGGACTTTGGATTAAATATTGTGTGTGTATAAAACTCTAGGTACTTCCTAGGGAAAAAATAGTATTCTTGTAAGCTGGGTGTGTGACATAGTGAAAATGGGTAAATTTGACGATTATGTTCAAGAGTTGACTAACAGGTTGGATATATTTACGAAAACGCAAGTGCGTCGGTGGATGATTGACAAGTAAGTTGTTCTATTTCATTTCAATCTCACTATATATCATAAGTGCATTAATTTGTTTTCAGTGATTATTCTGAGGAGGAAATTAGACAAAAATTGTTACATCTCGATCAATTGGCGACAGCTGATGATGCTGAAGATTTATTCCCAGAATTGGACGAGCCTCAAGAAATAATTGACTTGACGTATGTTTTTTTCTCCAATTTATATAATTTTTGATTACTAAATTACTCTCATTTCCAACAGATGTCCAGAGATTCCATCAGCAGAGTCGCTGTCGTCGCCTCCCCCGCTGGATATGCATGATGTAGTGTATGTGATTTTTCTATTGTGAAATATTTGCTACTAATTTTTAATAATTACAGATTAAACGAACTACCTACCCAACTTCCCTATGATACCCCACCGTCTTCAGCGAGCTCCCCAGGCATTTTGTATGTATTCGTATTAACTCTAGAATTATTTCAATTCTAATTGTACTTTCCTGATAGCTCAATCGATGATTTGGTTACCCCAAGACCTGCACCTTCACCGACACCTCCTCCACAGCAGCAGCAGATTTACGAGGGATTTTGTATCCATGCTTTCCGCCACTACTTGGCGGAGCTGATGTTTGAAGTATGTTTACCTTATGCTGATGTTTTTTATTATTTAATGAGTACCCTTGTTTTATTCATAATTACAGATGTCACAACTGCGGGTTTTGGAGGGGTGTAGGTATTTGGTTTCACCCCTAGATGGAGAATGTTCCTTGGTGGTGGGGTTACCTCACGATTTAAATCGATTGAAAGAAAAAGTGAGTGAATCAAACACACACACACACACACACACACACACACACACACACACACACACACACACACACACACACACACACACACACACACACACACACACACACACACACACACACACACACACACACACACACACACACACACACACACACACACACACACACACACACACACACACACACACACACACACACACACACACACACACACACACACACACACACACACACACACACACACACACACACACACACACACACACACACACACACACACACACACACACACACACACACACACACACACACACACACACACACACACACACACACACACACACACACACACACACACACACACACACACACACACACACACACACACACACACACACACACACACACACACACACACACACACACACACACACACACACACACACACACACACACACACACACACACACACACACACACACACACACACACACACACACACACACACACACACACACACACACACACACACACACACACACACACACACACACACACACACACACACACACACACACACACACACACACACACACACACACACACACACACACACACACACACACACACACACACACACACACACACACACACACACACACACACACACACACACACACACACACACACACACACACACACACACACACACACACACACACACACACACACACACACACACACACACACACACACACACACACACACACACACACACACACACACACACACACACACACACACACACACACACACACACACACACACACACACACACACACACACACACACACACACACACACACACACACACACACACACACACACACACACACACACACACACACACACACACACACACACACACACACACACACACACACACACACACACACACACACACACACACACACACACACACACACACACACACACACACACACACACACACACACACACACACACACACACACACACACACACACACACACACACACACACACACACAATTATTATTATTATTATTATTATTATTATTATTATTATTATTATTATTATTATTATTATTATTATTATTATTATTATTATTATTATTATTATTATTATTATTATTATTATTATTATTATTATTATTATTATTATTATTATTATTATTATTATTATTATTATTATTATTATTAATCAACTAAAGTTATTTTTTCTTTGTTTTCGCAGATGGTTGAAATGCGCACAGCACGGGGTATGGCCTTTTTTGTAGAGTTTTTAGGGAATAATTTTTAGATTTAGGTGTTTATATTGTATATATATTTTTAAGGAATTTTTGTAAAATATTTTTTGTGTGTGTATTCAAGAATAAAAAGTTAAAAGTTACATGTATGTATCTAACTGATTCCCTATCTCCTATTCAAAATCAAACGACAGCAATACCTTTCATTATTTATTATTATTATTATTAATACGTTTCTTTACATTTTTAATGAGGATTTTCAGTAGTAAAACTGATAATGCACTAAGATTGAAACATTGCATAGCATAGATTTCATTTTCTTTCTGTGGTGGTGGTTGGGGTGGTGTTGGTTGGGCTTCAGATACATTGCTTTGACAATTGATTGCTGCTGTCGTCACAGGTGTTGGGACTATAGTTTGATGCCAATTCACTACGTCCCCCTCACTACCATCATGGAATAATAACTTGAGTTTATAGTTGAAAGTTGCTAACATCCTTTTAGGAATAACGTATGAGAATACCTCTAGGTGATTTTCATTAACTAGTTGATGGTCCATAGGCTGCCATTCAGTTCGATTACATTCCTTCTCTGCGAAGGCATCCTTGTTGGGACATATATAAATTCGATTCACTTGAAGTGGTACGTTTGTATATAGGACCCCATTCAATATTGCTGTTAGGATTATGAAATTTGATTTCAGCACAGCCATCTCCTACACTAATACTCAAATTGCCTAGTTGATTTATAGTTAACTTTTTATCTTCGTAAAATTTTATGTCTTTATTCAGTGCTACTAATTTCATATGGAATTCAAGCAGTTTACGTGCGTATTCTTCCGAAGACATATCAATACTGGTCAGTTCGGTGGAGTGCCACCCATACCCATTTTTTGAAACCCTCGTAATATATCCAGATGGGCATCTTCCTTTGTAACATATTCAAACAATTTCCAGCTGTTTACACTGCAGCACATAGAATTATTGCTGGTAGAGTGATGAAGGCAGATATATCTACAGTTTTCTCGAACAAATTGTGGGCAGCTGCCTTTCAAATTCAACACTTTCACCTGACGATCTAACCCCAATTTTTTCAGAATCTTCACTATGAATTTGGCTTTGCCCACACCACTAACGTATATGATGCTATTCGGATCAATATTTTTCTTGAAAATTTCCTCCATCCGAATATAGTCCTGATATCCAGAGTTGTATGGAATTCCATGATACTTTTCGCAAACATCACTTGCTTCATTTGATTTTCTGAGAGTTCACTTAGCGGTGTGGGTGGCTTGAATAGAAAATATTTTTCTAGCTTCTTTTCACAATCCAACAAAGCTAGTTCCTTAACTATCATTGTATGGTGAGAGATTTGGAAGCTCTGAATGTCAACCACCACCGACTTCATCTTGAACTAAACTGTTCCGTCGATAATTAAGACCAGCAATGCAAACTAGAACGAGTCTGATGAGTCGTACGAGTCGCACGAAACGTTGCAACCGATGATTCCCGAGTGTAGATCTTTCATTTGCTAAAGTCGCATGAGACGCATGAGTCGGGTGAGTCGAACTGGTAGCGCCACCTCTACGAAGCAGTCTGTACCTTCGATGGCATCTGTCATGGTGACATCTTCATGAAGCAGCCTGTACCTTTTGAACCGAAGGTACAGATTGCTTCCCAGAGGTGGCGGAGCCCCCTCCAGGAAGCAGTCTGTACCTTAGGTCCGCCATGACAGCTGGTTCTTATGGCCACCATGACAGCTGGTCCTTATGCTCGCCATGACAGCTGGTTCTTATGGTCGCCATGACAGCTGGTTCTTATGATCGCCATGACAGCTGGACCTTATGGTCGCCATGACAGCTGGTCCTTATGGCCGCCATGACAGCTGGTCCTTATGGTCGCCATGACAGCTGGTTCTTATGGTCGCCATGACAGCTGGTCCTTATGCCCACCATGACAGCTGGACCTTATGGTCGCCATGACAGTTGGACCTTAGGGCCGCCATGCTGCCATGTGTTAGTCACGTGACTCTGTACATGTGACACACTTTTTGAACACACCCTGTATACTCTTTACAAATAAAATAAAATCCTTATCACCTACATCCTTTCAAAACTGATAAGGACGAGCTCATGCACCGGATGCACATCGACAGCTAGACCGGAAGTGGAGACCGGATATCCTGGTGCCGTACGCGAGGAGTTCATCTACTATCGATATCTCCGACACTACGGTGAGCTTGTTCATGAAATTTTGGAACATGAATCTCCTTATGTTACTTTTACATTACAACTGTATTACATCTCTCGACAAACCGTACAAAATAAGGAAATAATTATTTACAGAATTTTTAAAAATCGATATCTCGGAACCCATGACGAGCTTGTTCATAAAATTTTGATGCATGAATCACCTCATGCTACTCTCACATAACAATTATATAACACCCCTTGACAAACAGTACAAAAAAAGGAAATAATATTTTTATAGAATTTTTCGAAAAATCGATATCTCCGAATGTACAACGAGCTTGTTTATGAAAATTTGGCTAATAAATCTCATCAGGCTACTCTTACATGATGATATCATTACAACCTATGACAAACCGTACAAAAAGAGGAAACACTTTTTTTGTAGAATTTTTGAAAAATCGATATCTCCATAAGTACGATGAGCTTGTTCATGAAATTTTGGCTAATAGATCTCATGAGGGTACTCTTACATGATAATATAATTACAACCTGTGACAAACCGTACAAAAGGAGGAAATACTCTTTTTATAGAATTTTTTGAAAAATCGATATCTCCGAAAGTACGGCGAGCTTGTTTATGAAAACTTGGCTAATAAATCTCATCAGGCTACTCTTACATGATGATATCATTACAACCTATGACAAACCGTACAAAAAGAGGAAACACTTTTTTGTAGAATTTTTGAAAAATCGATATCTCCATAAGTACGATGAGCTTGTTCATGAAATTTTGGCTAATAGATCTCATGAGGGTACTCTTACATGATAATATAATTACAACCTGTGACAAACCGTACAAAAGGAGGAAATACTCTTTTTATAGAATTTTTTGAAAAATCGATATCTCCGAAAGAACGGCGAGCTTGTTTATGAAAACTTGGCTAATAAATCTCATCAGGCTACTCTTACGTGATAATATCATTACAACCTGTGACAAACCGTATAAAAGGAGGAATGTCCCCACTTCGCCAAAGTAGCGGTCGGCGAATTGTAAAGGCTTTTTTGCTCAGATCCACGGTCGTACATACAGGTCTGGGAACTCGAGGCTGTTTCCAATGTGAGAAGTGACTCCGCTATGCGCCAACTGTCGCGTAGTACCAAAAAGGGTGGCGCAGTAGTCGAAGAGTGTTCTCTGACAACTGTCATTCTTGACTTGTAAACACAAGGAATACCTGCGTTTTCAGAAACAAATTATGAAACCGTGCATTGCGCCGAAATGCAAAACGGGGTACAAAAGTGTAAAGCAAGAAACTTTTTTTAAAGTGCCGAAAGATGCGGAAATGCGAAAAAAGTGGATGCTTGCGATTCCGGATAGAAATTGTTTTAACGAGGTCTTTTATGTGTGCGAGCATGTATAACGAAAAAGGGGGAGTTATTTTTAAGGTGAGTAATACATTTTGACAAGAGTAACAGTTCTATTCCTCTCTCAAATCAGAATACTTAGTAACACTGCTTGCGATTCCGGAAAGAAACCGTTTTACCACTTCGATCCAAGCACTAGCTAGTGGCTGAGCGAGGGACTACGAGTTTGGCGACGCGTAAGAGACCCATATCAAACATACGAGTTCCCAGACCTGTATGTACGACCGTGGTCAGATCAGATAACCTGACAATTTATCATAATACCACAGAACAAATACAATAATGTATACTGCCTTGGTCCGATTCGAACGTGTCTATGCGCAGAATGCATTGCGCAGTTACCGCCACAGAGATGAAGAATAGAGTACCCAAGGTAAATTGATCGGCACCCGTTTATTTTGTGCGGTAAGGCAAAACACATGCGCCATCTAAACTAAAAGTAGAGAAATTTGTATTATTTATACTCTAGCAGTATACGTGTAATTTTTGTTTCCTTTTTTCTTCATTCTTCTTGAAAATTTTTATATCTTATATAAAAAAATTGTTTTATTTCCAAACCGCACAAAAATAAACGGAAGCTACGTTTTAGAATTCTCTTCATCTCTGTGGCTACCGCGAGGCGGGTAACATTTCGATGTATTTCGTCTCCTTTTAATACAGGGCGCAATATAGGGAGTTGTATTTTAGTAGAGCTCTAAAAATATATAGGTATTCTCGTCCGCCATTTTGGCCCCAGCCTCTCCTAACCGATGACGGAAATCGAATGTAAACATAATGCGTCAATATACTTTGACACATTGATCACCGGTGATCACGCGAATTAGATCGAAAATTACAATTCTCAGCATTGTAATTTATTTCAAACTTGAGTTAATAGCAGGGCGTGGAGTTGAAAGTGTTCTGCAGGTAATTGGAACTCTTGGAAGCTCTAAAAAGTGGTGAGTCTGTTTCTTCTCTTGTTTCAAATGTGAATATTCTAAACGCGCTGCAGCAGCCGCTGTCTAAGTTATAATTTTTTTTTATTGCAGGATTTTCATTATGTCGAAAAAGGAGCAGGAAAAAATAGCCAACAAATTTTATTTAGAAACTTTTAAAAATTGTATGGTTCAAAAATTACACAAATAAAATTCTCCAGGGAATAAAAAGTAAAAATATAAATTAATATTATATAGAATAAAAACGGTTATTAGTGACTTGAAATGTTTCCGCATATTCTTCGTATCAAATACAGCATATTGTAAAGTCAGAATTATTATAAACATAAAGGAAAAAAATTTACTCCGCAGAAGGAATTGCTCATCTCATTACGCACCTGATTACCAACATAAATTAAGATGATTATCCAAAGTAATATATAAATTCTGAGAATTCAATAATAAGTAAAAAATAATAATAGATAAAAAACAACTTTGCGCTAGCGATCTTTTGATATTTATAATTGAAATAACTTATGTGAATATTCATCTATTTTCGTTGTTATGTATATTTTTCTATCCTATACTCGCCGATTATTATTGTTTATGATTATTGTAAAAAGGGTGTTTTAGACCCGTTGATTTATCAAATGAATAAATGAATAAATACTTAAAAAAACGCGAAAAGCCAAGCTTATTGCCAAGCTTATTCTTTTTTCGTTATTTTAAATATGAAAACAGTAAAAACCGAACGTAAAAATAGATTAACTTCATAAATAATAAGTTCTTCAAATCATATAGCAATTACTAACAAATTATAAATGTAATTATTCATATTTGTTTTGGAAACATTTTCACATTTGAAACACAAAAGGAAACAGACTTACTTACCACTATTTGGACCTTCAAACAGTTCCAATTGCCTGCAGAACACTTTCAACTTCACGTCGTGTTATTGATTACAACTTTGAAATAAATTTTAATGCTGAGAAATGTGATTTTTAACCGATTTGCGGGATCACTGTGTCAACGCGTATTGTGTTTACATTCGATTTCCGTCATGTGGTTAGGAGAGGCTGGGGCCAAAATGGCGGACGAGAATACTCGTATATTCTAGTGCCTTAATTTTAGACCTCCTGTTTCTCTTTCTGGGTGTCTGTTGACTGCATTACTTCACTTGATAGCTTTATGCTATGTAGCATGTACCTGTTACAATCACAGAGATGAAGAATAGAAGACCAGAGAATTCTAAGGGGTGGCTCCCGTTTATTTTTGTGCGGTTTTGAAATAAAATTATAAAATAAAATATTTTTATATAAGATATAAAAAGTTCCAAGAAGAATGAAAACAAAAATCACACGTGACGCGTATACTGGTAGAGTATAAATAATACAAATTTCTCTACTTTTAGTTTAAATGGCGCACACCTTCGCGCATGTGTAATGCCTTACCGCACAAAATAAACGGGAGCCGTTCAATTTACATTGGGTATATAGGCCTCTGGTACTCTATCATAGATAACTCTACTACCGGTAGTAGATTTATCTATGTACTCTATTCTTCATCTCTGTGGTTAGAATAGGTTAGGTTTATTTTAGTAATATAGATTTGTAGATAGAAATGTAAATATTATTGACACAGTTTTGGTGGAGGATATGTTGTTTTAAATTCAAGGCGAGTTTCAACTTTGTTTAAAGGAAATATGCCGAAGTTAAAATTTGATTATGTACAAGACAAGTGGCCTCTGCTATTGTAAATTCCAAATATTCTTATGAACAGTTGATAGAAGCTGCTTATAATGATGAAATGTATAACACGTTGATGAAATCTATAGTGAGAAAAAAATCAAAGGAAAATAGATATAGATTATTCAAAGCAATAAAATTAAATTACGGAAATATCAGACAGTTGATTTATAACATTGAAACCAATGATTTTTCGACTCGTTTCCGAAATGCTGTCAAAGTTTTGAATTTTGATTCTACAGAATCTCGTTATTCATGTAGTGGTAATTATGCTCAATTATGTCAATTTCTGGGCGAAAAAATTCAATGAAAAATAGGTTGGTAAAGTTGAAATCTTATTTCCGGAGACATGCACCTGAATTGGCCGATACATGTTTGATTATTTCAAATCATCTAATACAAGTCGAAATTTCATCAACAGAAAATAGAATACTTAAAATGAGATGTTCGACTCCACTGGGAGAAAATTTTAAAATTGTGTCTGAATGTTATTCACCAAATATTTCAGTAATTTTACCAAATAACTCATTGGCAAAAATCGATAAAGATGAATCAAAGGCGCAAAGGGATGATGAAATAATTGTTGAAAAACAAACCGAAAAAATTCAGGTTTCCAGTAATAACTCGGATTTGAAATCGAGCCAATCTAGCTTGTATTGCAGTGTCTCGGACGAGAAGGAGCAAGTACCCCAAGAACTCAAACAGATTTATGATAGGTCCTATCAAAACTACGGAATTCTACCGAAAGGAAGTAAGAACTTAAAAAAAGTGGACTGGGTTAGGCCTACGTATAAACCCTGTAAACTCTTGGAGGGTACTTTCACTCTTTCACCCAAAGAAATGCAGAACATTTGTAGGAATAATAAATTGATACGGGGTCAATATAACTTTGTGATCAGGAAAAAAAATAGATCTGTCAATAATGTGTGCATTCCCAATATTAAACATTCCAGATATATAAAGAAAAAGGATCAAATTCTGGTGTATGTATGTATGCATAAATGCAAATTATTTTTGTTAAAAATCAATAGTATCAATAAAAATATTATACACAAGGTACATGTTTTCAGCTCTTCTTTTCATTTCAATCATATGGGAAGATTCACGAGTCACGTTCGAGGTGTGGAGCGTAAAATTGTTTGTAATTGTCTTCTGTCTTATAAACCACTACTCAAAAGACAAAAAGATATGAAACATATTAAAAAGGTTGTTGTTTCTTCTGGTAACCTGGGAGATTTGAAATCCGACACAGTATATCGAAAAATTCGCTAACAACAATAGTCGAAGAATGATAGGCTTGCTGATGATACTTTTACATGATTTTAATGCACAAGATCAATAAGACTTACATTCATTCTGTTGGAGAACCATTTTATGTTTACATTTTTAGTAAAGAACAAATAAATTTGCTTTTGAAGGAGCAATCGGCTGTGCTGTTTCTTGACGCAACAGGTTCTATCATAAAACTACCTATATCTACAAAATCAAAAATTTATTACTAAGCAGGTGTTATAAGAACCAAGAATCAACGTGTCTGTTCAATTTTAGAATTAATCACTGGTAGCCATGATACCGGATCTATTGGGATTTGGTTGACAGCTTTTAAAATTTTCGCCACTAAAGTAACCAGTCGTTGGCCACTATTTTCCATGGTAGTGGTTAATTTTTCATTTGCTCTCATAAATGCAGTTACTGTGGTTTGGAATAGTTTGTCCCTTTTGGAGTACATTGACAAAATCTACCACATATTGACCAGAGAGGAAAAGTTCCCAGAAGAATTGATCAAAATTCGAATTTGTTGTTGCCATTTCTTCAAAATAATTTGCAAAGATATAAATAAATCGATTCCGAATTCTACAACAAGGGAATACCTAAAATTTAAATTTGCTCCTTTATTTAACATGAAAGATCTGAGTTTGACTTTGCACTGGTTGAAAAGTATATATTTTATTGTTAGTAATGAGTGGGAAAATGAAATAGTCTTGAAAGCAAACATTTTTCTTGGTAATGAAAATATCTAAATAGAATCTGATTTTCCGAAAACATTCAACAAAAACCACAAATGAGTATATGACAAAAATTGATTTCTTTAATAAATAATAGTGGCAAAACAATTTATAAATTTTTGTTAAAAACAGAAAACTAAGATATTTTTTTAAAGTCAATTTTTGACATCAAAACGTTAAATGATTTAAACATGTGGTAAGTCAATCATCTTAGAATACAAAGAGGATTCTAAAAAATAAAAATTACAGGTTCGTATTTAAAAAAATATAGTTGATGGTTTCCAAAAAACGAAACATCGAATTTCATATTTGGCAAAGTGATCTTGTAGAAGAGGAAAAAAGTGACAATATTGTAGGTCCGTAGATTGTGATTTGGCCCTTTACAAAAACCGTTCTTTCTACAAAAAGTTTCAGGAAATTTTATCTGACATTAAAATTCCAACAAATAAAAAATCTACTAAAAATAAGTTATTCTGCTCAGAGCTAGCTGACATAATTTTAAAGAAGTATGTTCCATTTATTCCCCTTTGGTGTGGAGTATTATCTGAAAAAAGGATGAGTAATGCTCCAGTTGAAAGATATTTTGGTATTATAAAAAACATCGTTCTCAAGGGAGACAAACACCAGCAATGTAGTAGAGTAACCAGGAGTATACGGCAATATACTGTAATTATTTGTAAAGAAAGCGATTCCGAAATTGGACGAAAGAAATATACCAGAAACAAAAATTATGAATCGCAAGTCCTGAAGGATAGAGAAATGTGGCACAAGTCGTTGGATAAACCCAAATAGTTTAATAACAATTCACTTCAGAATTTTTCAAATAATACAGGAGATTCAACATCACCTTGTATTGATTGTGGTAAAGGAACACTCGATAGTACGATCACAAATTGGGTTCAATGTGATATTTGTCAGGGATGAGTTCGTACACTATGTGAGAGGGCTAGATGGAGCTAGTTACAGCGGTCCATTTTATTGCGAACTATGTACCAACTTCAAACACCTAGAAAATTCTCAAGCACAGACACAAAAACAATGCAAACTCAGAGGAAAATGTGAATTGTTTGTAAATAATTTGGCCAACATTTCTATTGAGCGATTGGAAAAAAGTACTAGATTACAGAGAAAATGCATAACTTGGCACAATGAACGGAAAAAAAGATTGACGGCTTCGAATTTCGGTATTGTATGTTCAGCTATACAGAAGAAAACCTTGATAAACATCACTTACAAAATATTGTACACCAAAACTCCAAATGTACCTTCTATCACTTTTGGAATTAATAATGAAGAAGCCGCATTACGGGAATATTCTAAACAAATAAAAAAAGGAGTCGTATCTGTCTTCTTCTCCTGATGGTTTAACGGGATCACAAGGATTAATTGAAGTGAAATGTCCTTATTCCATTAAGGATGTTGATCTCAAGGTTGCAGTTTGTCAAAATCTCTTAAATTATATGACCCCAAGTGGCTATCTTATGAAAAACCATAACTATTTTCATCAAAGCATGCTTGAAATTCTCAATAGAAACTGGTGCGACATAGTTATTTACAATTAACATGGCATATCTATTCACAGAATAGAAAAAAACAAAAGCTTTTGGTATCTGATGAAGCCCAAGTTGGTTTATTTTTATTTTAATTTTCTTTTACCTGAAATTATTTTGGAGACAAAAGACAAATTTTCAATCGAAGAAAAAAATATTAGGAAATTCGCTAGGAATCAAACTCTTGAGTTTTATCACAACGGTTTGAAGAAGAATCCCGACTTTAAAAAATTACGACAATGTAGTTGCAACGTATGACGATTTGGATTACTTTTTGAAAGAACTGAAAGCCAGTGATGTTTTCACTCTTAATGAAACCCAATGGCTCTCAAACTTTTTGATAGATGTTACTTTACACATCCTGAATACACAAGAGAGTTCTTTCCAAATTATTGATTCACACACCAGTTCTAAAATATTTTCCGGTTCGTTTTTACAAAAACCCATGGAAAATCCGGAAATAAGATTTCTGAAAAAAATGTAGTCATGCCTTTACTGATAAATGATAATCATTGGTGCTTGGTGTTTATTGACAACCAGAGGAAGCTCATCCCTATGGAATATACAACATATTCCGCATGTCCTGCAGAAGGACAGTTATAACTATACTTTTTCAAACATTTGTTGAATATTGAACCTTTGACCAAAAGTTTTGATCCGGATATTTTTAGAACTTAAATTAGGAACGTTATAATTGAAAAATCCTCTGATATGCACGATAAATATCTTTCCTGTGGTATTCCAGAAGGAAATAAAAGTATCAAATGCAGTTTTTGCTAGACGAGTTTGCATTCACAATGTATAAATAATAAATTACAAAATGACTATCGTTTTCCTTTTGATTTTTGTGAAATTTGTATTCAACATTTGAAAATATGATAATGATTGACGTAATAGGTAGGAAGTAAATTAATTTATATTGTATTTTCCTAACTATAACTATTATCTCTATGAAAAATGTTAGTATATATTTGATGAATCTTTATGGAAATTTACACGAAGGATTTGAATACATATTCTCCACCAGAATAGATTGTTCATGTAAATGAGTTATAGTAGTTGAAATATATTTTGTTTTACCAATAACGGAGATTTTCTATAATGCACTGTGATGTAAAATTTATTTGTTAAATTTAAACCAAGAATTTGTTCACATATTCTCCATCAGAATAGATTGCTTATGTATATAAATTATAGTAGTTGAATCATATTTTATTTTGATAATAACGAGATTTTATACACTGTGATGTAAAACTTATTTGTTAAATTTAAACAAAGAATTTGTTCACATATTCTCCATCAGAATAGATTGTTTATGTAAATAAGTTATAGTAGTTGAATCATATTTTATTTTGCTAATAACGAGATTTTCTGTAATGCAACTTGTTTGTTCAATTTAAACGAAGAATTTATTGCTTATGTAAATAAGTTGTAGTTGCTGAAACATATATTATTCCACCAATAAGAAGATTTTCTGTAATTCACTGTTAGTATCAGTTACCAATATATTTGATGCACAACAAAAAGGAACCTAAATTCAATGATTATATATCACATATAGGCAGCGGAATGAGCAATGACTGCTACAGAATACAAGAAAGTTAATTTAATATTACGCCTACAAAAAAGAACCATCTGAATACGTTTTCAAGGAAATGTATTGAAAACCTTGATACGAGAGTGAAAGGGGAGAAAAGCAGACGCACACTTTTTGTAACTTTTTGCACTGTTAGTATGAGTTACCAATATATTTGATGCACAACAAAAAGGACCCTAAATTGAATGATTATATACCACATATATGCAGCGGAATGAGCAATGACTGCTACAGAATACAAGAAAGCTAATTTGATATTACGCCTACAAAAAAGAACCATCCGAATAGTTGTTCAAGGAAATATATTGAAAACCTTGATGGGAGAGGGAATGGGGAGAATAGCAGACGCTCACTTTTTGTAACATAATGTAAATCATGTGACTAGGAAGTGCCACATCCAGAAAATCCAACAAATCTTCTCAGAAATAAATGATTAATAAAATTTTATTTTAATCATAATGTTGAAATTTTCATTTCTATTATTTACTTACTCAATTTATATTATTTTCAAATATGATTAGTGGCACTGACTTTTTCGCCGACAAATTTTTAAGAGTTATCGATTATTTCTCAAAGAATTCAACAAGATTATTCTGTCATTCGTACGATTTACTCGTATAAAGGAATAACGTAGTCACCTTGCAGTATAATAGAGTTACACTTGAATATTATTGGAGTATATTCTTCACATTCCTAAATCGAATAATGATTTCATTTGGAATGGAATCACCCTACAAGTATACCTCATGCTTAGAAAAGAAGACATTCATAATATTATGGAAGTCTCTCAGAAAATAATGTTACCTAACGAGATTCACTACCATGAACAACAGGTTTCCTTTCTTTGTAAGGTTTTCTCAAAGGGTGTTTTGATATTATCATGTAAGAGTAGCGTAATGAGATTTATAAGCCAAATTTTCATAAACAAGCTCGCCGTACTTTCGGAGATATCGATTTTTCAAGAAATTCTAAAAAAAATTATTTCCTTCTTTGTACGGTTTGTCAAGGTGTGTGATATAGTTTTAATGTAAGAGTAGCATAAGGTGATTCATTCGCCAAAATTTTATGAACAAGCTCGTCGTAGTTCCGAGATACCGATTTTTCAAAAATTCCATAAAAAAATTATTTCCTCCTTTTGTACAGTTTGTCAAGGGTTGTGATGATATTATCATGTAAGAGTAGCTTAATCAGATTTATTAGCCAAAATTTAATGAACAAACTCATAATACTTACGGAGATATCGATTTTTCAAAAATTCTACAAAAAGTGTTTCCTCCTTTTGTACGGTTTGTCACAGGTTGTAATGATATTATCATGGAAGAGTAGCGTAATGAGATTTATTTGCCAAATTTTCATGAACAAGCTCGCCGTACTTTCGGAGATATCGATTTTTCAAAAAATTCTATAAAAAAAGTATTTCCCTCTTTTGTACGGTTTGTCACAGGTTGTAATGATATTATCATGTAAGAGTAGCCTGATGAGATTATTAGGCAAAATTTCATAAACAAGCTCGCCGTACTTTCGGAGATATCGATTTTCCAAAAAATTCTGTCAAAAAAGTATTTCCTTATTTTGTACGGTTTATCGAGAGATGTAATACAGTTGTAATGTAAAAGTAACATGAGGAGATTCATGCTCCAAAATTTCATGAACAAGCTCGCCGTAGTTTTCAAAAAGTTATGATATTAATTTCTTTATTCATACCGTTTGTAAAGAATTGAAATATTGGCACTCTGTAGGTGCAGCCCATGTGGAGTATTTGAAGGATATTATTTTATTTTTTCTTAATAATCAATGTAAATAATTTGTTATCATAATAAGTTACATCAATCGGGTAGAACAAATAATTTCTGAAAACAGACGTGGTAGCGGATTGTTTGATAAATCTGGCAACATAGCTTGCAAATTCTTCTCTATCCCATCTTCGAAAGTACACACGTCATAAAGTGAGGATGGAAAAGTATGCGTAACTGCACACTAATGTAATTTTCATAGTTTTAAGCAACTTTGAAAAAATCCGGCTGTCTGTCTGAATGTCCGTCACAAATTGTTTGTCTACACGATAGCTCGGAAACGAAAGGTCCTATCATTCAAATGTTGACTAAAAGTCGTTTGCTTTTCGATGACGAACCTATTGGTTTTCAGGGAAATCGTGTGATAAATAAACACACTTTTTTCTATTTTCTGAAAATTAACAAAAATCATGACTACAAAGTATACATTGAATCGATCCAAAATTTTTACAATAAATATGAATTAAGTTAAAACTGCTTACATCTAAATTTCAACAAAACATTTAAATAAAAACAAATTTATACCGTACTTTAACGGTTTATAACGAACCAAAGGTATGGTCTAGAGCAGGGGTCTTTAAACTACGGCCCGCCAGTGTCATCAATCCGGCCAGCGACAGCTACTGGCTTATTGTTGTTATTGTTGTTGTGATAAGTTGGATGAAAAGACACAGAATGATAATAACTCGGTTTTATTTACTTACTAGGTATAGCTTAATGACAAGTATAATATGCAGAAAATTTAACTTAAGGATAATAACTAACAAATAAGTGAAATGAATCCCATACTAACATTATAAATATTATAAAAACACATGAACATATAACATATAAACATTATAACATATAAAATACTAATGATATTTATATAATTGTGATTTTCCACTGACAATAGTTTGTAGTTGTACCTTATTAAAAGAGATTTAAGATGCTCATCGGTTAACTTAGATCTGTAAACATTCTTTGTGTACTTCATTTTGGAGAATATTTTCTCATACCAATACAAAAAACAGCCCACGAACAAATTTATGCAAATTATCAAACTGTACCAGTGGAAAACTCTTATAAAATTCCAACAAAGATGAGTTTTGATATCTGTTCTTAATTACTTCACTCCACTGTAAATCAATAATTCCCATTTGTAGTTCCGGGGCTATGGTTTCAATGTCAGTATCAGGATTTTGAAAAATCTTAATTTCATTCGCAATGACATGAAAGTCTGAGAGTATTAAAATTTATCTCCAAAGCACTCAAAGCTTCGATTGCAAAATCGAAGGGATACTCAGTTTCAGTAGTGTGGCTGAATATTTCACGTTTTCAAATGTGTGAAACATTTTTTACGTAATTGTGATTGAAACATTATTATTTTCTGTCAGAACAATTTGATATTAAGGTATATATAAATCAGGGAGAAGCTGGTTTACTCCTTGCAATTTCAAATTCAATTCGTTCATATGTTTTGTCAAATCGACATAGAATGCTAACTTCCACAGCCATTCGCTATTTTGTAATTCGGTAAGAGGGCGATGCTTTCCATTTAAAAAATTTCAATCACTGATCGTGATCATTTTCTCCAATCTCTTCAATAAACTCGCGGAATTATCGGTGATTCAGCCTAGTGGATCTGATGAAATTAACAACTGATATTTCTATAGCCTTTGACACAAGACCACTCCTTTATTTTTACCACGCATGGTTTTGCCTCCACAGTAGTAATAGATTTCAAGTTTTTCCATCGAAGGTTCTTTTTATTAATGGCATTTTCAACTCCCTTAAAAATATCTCCCCCAGTAGTCGTGCCATGAATACACCTGAGAAGTATCTGACTCATCCAAAGGTCAGAGAACACTCACTCAAGATGTCAAATTTTTGTCAAACAGTTGAGATGATATATTTTCTGCGGGGTCTTCTACCCTCCGAGCCACGGTGTTTGCTGACAAACTTAGTTTTAAATAAATTTACCTTTTCGGGCACATTTCTTTGGCTACTACAATTGATCATTTCTCCATCGGTGAATGGTTTTCCACATTCCGCAATTTCAAGAGCAACACGAAAGCTGACACTGTATATTTTGAGTAATTTTGAAAACGTTTCGTTTCATTATGACTTTTAATGTTGTATTCTTTGAGAACGGCTACATAGTGCCTTCTTACTGGACTCAATTATGATACCGGGATATCAAAAATTATCTTGGTCAAGGGTGGTTGTGGAATCTAAAACGTGTGTCTTAATTTACGTTTGAAATAATTATGTCACTGTCACACTGAGATCAATAATCTACAAATTTCATACCTACTGACGCGCAGCGAGCTCCTCGAGGCATATGTCAAAATGATTACGTTCGTAGCTAATTACATAGAACGTTTGGCGTTCATGCAATTGTGTTTTTATACAATTCGAACCTTCTAATTTCGATAGAGTCTAAAGCGCTAGAGACTTCTGAGTGTTATAAAATTGCGAAATTTGGCACTTTTAGAAACTTCAAATTAATTAATTTGACTTAACAGATTCTGACACAACAAAGCATATTCAAAAATTTAAAGTAAGACACGTTTTACATTCCGCAACCACCATTGACCAAGATAATTTTTGATATCCCGGTACATTGAAAGTTCCATTGATCTTTGAATGTTCTACATTCACTATCTACTTTTCGCTTCTTTTCCATACTAGTAAATCACACACAAAAACAACAAGTCAAATCAAAATACTGTTACGAAGATGTCTTTTATACACGCACAAATACGTTTTAAGGAGTTAAGCACTACTTTATTTCACAACAGACAGTTTCGATTCCTTCGCCTTCCCTAGGCGGACTGACTCGCGGTCGCGCCGCTAGTATTTTTATATTCCAATTATTGCCATCTAGAAGTGAGTGGAATACACTTTCTCGAAGCAACGAGATTATTCGCTTATGTTTAATTGTTATTGCACTTTCGAAAATACTACTAGCGCTATCTGTTTAGCGACAAAGGGTACTACCACTACGTATTTTCGCGTGTGACCAACAGGTGTCGTCAAGTGTTGCGGTCGAAACAATAAAGTATAGTTAGTACACAATAGTAATTGAACTTGCGAATTTAGCAAGCGTATGCTCGCTCAGGGCGCGTACTCGGCGACTAGTCTAGAAATTATAGATAATGACGGAAATTAAAACAGTATTGGAGTAAACAGTATGGCCCTAAGGCTGGAAAGTTTGGAGACCCCTGGTCTAGAGACTAGGATACTCAGCTTCCACTCAGTAGGCGCAAAAACGGTAAATTTGTTTTTGTAATAACATTTCCTTCAAAAGATTATTAATTTCGATAATAGGCGACAATTTATTGTGAAGAGTATCTTATACAATGTCAAATAATTTGAGAAAAGTAACTTTGCCATGCAAACTATTTATCTATTCTCCAAGCCCAACACTAATCTTACTTTTCATTCCAATAGAACTATAATATAGGTTGCCACAAATGAAATATAATAATCGATACTATTGCTAATTTAGTTTACACATGAAAAATTTCAGCTATTTTATCATTCTGGATATCGATTTGAAAAAGACATAGTGGAATTCGTAGGCAATAATAAACTTGAAGGACGGCCAACTTATTCTTTGGATGACGGAATTCATAAACTGCATAGCCGTAGAAAAAAATGTTTAGGTACATAAAACAGGAGATTCTGTACAAAAAGTGAGATGTATTCAGTTTCTTAAATAAGAAATGTTTTTTGATTAATAGTCTTCTCTCTAAAGTAAAATATATTTCTATTCTTAAAGAACACAATGAAAAATGAATTTTTCCAAACGATCATGAAGATGTAAAGATTATAATTAGTTATAATACTTGCGAGTATTTTGACTCAATTCCTTTTATCAATGATTTGTCACAATCTCTCCCCAAGTGATTAAAACAAACACTGTGGACCACTGATGCACCACTTGAGGGTAGTTCGTTTTCCGTTTTTTTGAGGTTTTCTCTATTTCTGAAACAAACAAAAATTCAGAGTTATAAATTTAATGTTTGAAATATATTTAAAAATTGCTCTCATCGTACTAATACTAATGAGGTACCACTGAACTGCGATGCAGCCATAATCAAAGGTATATGTAAGCTGATACTAAAGTTAAGATTATGAAAGAATACGAAATATATAACGGTCACATTTGGGCAAGGGTTAATTAAAACCAATAAGAAAGCGGTCATTACACTAATTTTGATAAATGAAAATGTTACAGGTACCTACTTCTTGGCTGAAAATAAACAACAGGAAGTCAATATCCTATTAGTAAACAAATAATTACTTATAATACGTGTTCCTGGAGTGAAATTACTTAATATAAATATTAATGGATTGTTTTCGATAGGAGATAAATCAATGAACTATCTTTATGTTTATACATTCATATAACCTCCAGTCTCTAATAAAGGTTTGTCGCTGTAATTTGAGATAGAAAAACCCGATTTAGTGATTGTATGACCAGTTTCTAAAACTTGGTTTGCTACGTAGACTTATAAATATTATTACTGCGAACGTGGCAGAAATGCTCTTAGTTAAGCCAAAATAACATTTATCACAATCTTTGAACTCATATATACCTGATTTATCAAGATCAGAAACTTTACTGAACAAGTTAGATTTCCATTTAAATGCAAGTTTAACATTAACTCTCTTGAATATATTAGTTAGTTTATTACCGAAGATAGGATTATAAGTGAATGCTTTGAACTTTTTAGGTTACTTGATGCGGGCGTAAGTTTGGTGTATGTTTTCAGTTTTCATACACTTATATTATCAATGAACACAAGTAATGCCAACCAATTCGAACGTGTCCTTCAAGCAGCTGTCGCGATGAGCTCTTCTTGAATATTCTGCAACATCGTTGACCAGGACAAAAAAAGGATTTCGAATGAGTTTCTTCACCGAATCAGTGCCGTGAAATGTAAAATATCGGGATAATTCCTCCTTTAATGTTTCTACGGCGCACAATACATTTTTTCCGGACTTCTACAGTGATGTTCCCTTAGTCCTGATTATCAACGAGGGTCTTTAGATTGAGGAACCCAGTAAAATTGCTGGCGTAGATTTTATGAAAAGCTGTCTTCAAACCAAAGACATTCCCTGAACTTCTCAGCTTTATATATCAAGAGCAAATTCAACTGATTCAAATGGAAGAATATGTCAGCAAGATACGCAAAGTCCAATTCAAATTTTGATTACATCAACGTACGCAGATACTGGCATAGTCCCACTCGACTGTCTCCGCGCTCTATCGGATGTTACAGCTTTGTGTCACGATTACGTAGAACGATTTCATCCATTACTCCGATAAAACATATTATATGTTACAAAAATCTATATTATTTCATAAGTCTCGTCAGTTGAGGACCACTGCTGTAGACAATCCTATGAGCGGTATTTTATACCACTACTGGAACAATCGGTCAGTGACATCATGACCTGTTCGTTCTGCTGATAATCGAGAGAAGGCGAAACAGATATCCAGAACTATTGGAATGTGTTGTCTCAGTACCTACTATCTAGCTAGAAAAACTGTACCAGTATTGAAATACTTGGCAGGAAATCTTTGTTGTATTTACCAAATATTGTGATGAGTTCATTTGATTTATTATTAACTTTATATTAACGATATTTATGTACCTATTTATTTCTTAAGAGTGAGTAAGAGTAAATTAAATCAAGTTACCAGTATCTGGAGAGGATAAATTGAAGCAATTCCATCCGACCTCACCATTTGCTTCAAGTCCAAGTAGTGGCGTTTGTGGGAACAATTTATTAAAAATTGGCGATTCATCAGATTTGTCCCATTTCGCTCCACAACATATCCTAAATGCTGCACTTTGATGACGTAAAATTACTCTCTTCTTAAACTGAAGAATAATATAGTACTTCATTATATACATTTTGAAATAATAATAATAGGTCACAGAAACTATTAAAAGTGAATTGCTAATAATTATTCAACATTATGTACAAATCAAGCAAGTTAATTTAAGTTGGAAAACTGAAATTCCGTAAGCAATATCCACATGCTCTCAATTTAACACATTAATCCATCCAAACTTTTTTGAAAAATAATTACCGATCATTGATAAGTTATCTACTTCATTCCACTATCAATGATTTTATTGTTATTGTTATTTGGGAAAATTTGGAAGACGAAATAAGTGAAGATTATTTGTGCCAAGTACATCTTACTGGTGACAAATCAGAAACACTACCTTACAGGTGGAATTCAATTGATGTTCCAGCATTTGTAATGTAAGCCCGATTGTAGAATATTCTGCATTGTTCGCTGACCGTTATATTGAAATAACAAATCAATTAGCTTCATTTTCAAATAAGTCAAACCATTACAATCATGAATAAATATAATAAACAGTAGAAACTCTCGAGAGCTCAAACAGATTTACAGAATTATCAAACTAACTCACTAAATTCAGTTACAACATGAAATAAGAAAAATATCAGAAATTTCGTAGGGTAACCCTAAAAATAATACATTAAATTTGGTTACATAGTCCATAGATTTTTTATATAGACAATACAATGCCCGCAGAAACGGCAAATACCCATAAAAACAGGCGCCGGCCCCGCCGCCATGATGCCCTTCACCGAATTTCAAGATAATGAATTTTTCAAATGAGTAGAAACAGCTAAAACCGTAGAAATACTCTGTCATATAAAAGTCTATTTGAATTTATAAGGATATATATGTTATCGAATGGTGTATCACGAACATTATGTGACTGTCATATCAACTACTGTCGTCCGTTTTCCGCATTTATCTCTCACGGCACCGGGGAGGTAGGGGACTCCGTAGTCTGGAGGGTCTGCATCGAAGTGTGGTTCTGAGTATAGCTTGTAAAGTTCTTGGGAGTTCGGACCCAATTCTGTGCCTTGTCCAAAGTCACGAATTGGCCGAAGTGGGGACATTTATCGTTAAGGCAGCACAAAAACTGCGGAAGAATTTGGTCTTGGATTTCACTTCAGTCGAAAGGGCCAACTAGAGGACAACCTCGAGTTTCAACCTCCTCGCCTGAAAGCCCAGATATATGCCGCGGAGCAAGATCTTATGCTCAGACGGCATGTTGACAAGCCGATACATGGTGTTTTCTCCCGAAACATCGAAACGCTCGGCTTGTCAACCAGGCTGACCTTCGGCTACCTAAGGTCAGCTGGGTTTACATCCGAGACCGAGGGATTTACCGCAGCTTGCCAAGATGGCGTAATCAACACCTTGGTCTATCGCCGCAACGTGATGGGTGTGCAGGTTCCTGATGTCAGATGCAGCAGGGCCTGTCGAAAGACCCTTTTCCACCTTCTGACGGCATCTCCGGCAAAAACGGCCCCGGCGTACACTCATCGCCATAATTCAGCCCTACGGGTGCTCTATCACCATCTAAGGCACTCGTACGGAATAGACCAAGAACCGGTGCAGATATTGAGTCCGTTGTCGGAAACGAGAAATGCCAGATCTTCTGGAATTACCCGTTCCCGACCGTCAGATTCATACAAGCAAATAGGCCTGACGTTGTCCTCTTCGATAAAAAAGCCAGACTATTTATGTCATCGAATTCTCTGCTCCGGCAGACAAGAGCATAGTCTTGACAGAGGAAGAAAAATTGACAATGTATCAAGACCTCCTGTTCGAGCTCCTCACGGGATACCCAGGCTACAAGGTCGTATTACTTGTTCTGATCATCGGTGTTTTGGGCGAAATTCGGTCTTCGCTGCGCTCGAACTTTTCCGGCCTGTAAGAACTCGGTGCAGCTGATAGACCGGATGCAGAAGGCAGTCATTCTGGGTTCAATAAGACTACTTAGGGCACACGATTTGGGAACCTGAAGCTATTTACCGACCGTTGGGGAGGAGTAGCTTCGGAAAAATGATAGGCGCGATTGCTGCGATGTCGTCGAAACGCGCAGCAGCCCCGACCAGCTTCTTAGAGATGACTAAAAATGGTTAAACACTTTTTTCTTGACTTATAAGAATTTTCGTTTTTGTAATGAGAGATATTCCTCATTAATTAGAAATAAACATGTGGAATCATTTTTATTGTCGTAGATAAACTGCCGATAATGCATCCTAGCATCATTTACTCCTTAAATTATGATACTTGGGGGAGAAATTGTGAGGAACTAGTAAGAAAATAATTTCACCTGCGCTAAATCTGTTTCAAATTCTTCTTTTGAATAGTCATTACCGGTCATCACAAATGAAGCTGCATTAAATTTGGGATTCGTATTTTGTTTTTTCAAGAAAGCTATACAAAATATGTCATTCCTGTAGAATATCTTTTGAGAGCCTTCTTGAAATGTTTTAGTCCCTCTAATAATACCGCCCCCAACGGCTACATCATGTGCATTGACCCTGCGAACATAAAAATCAGAATTTAACCACTACAAATCTTTTAGAATTGGTAATCTTATTTTCATGTCATAATCACCAACAATTTATATTGAGGAAGATTATTGTATTTTTAATGTATTTTGTTATCGTCTTGAATTAAAAACGAAATTAAACAGGTTACACAGTCTGAAGCTATAAATACAAACAATTCAGAGGAAAACACATTTTGTTCATAATACATTGAATTATTTTGTTTATAATAATTATTCAACTAATTTACACTTTAATAACAGTTGTTCAACCACACCGTGGCATCCTCAATAATGTTACCAACAGTTAATGATTAAAGTGTAACTTTGTATATTTTATTCGTTTAGGGAAAGTAATCTTTTGAAAACTTTTTCAGGAGCGGAGGAAAGATCACTATTTTGTCTGACCAACGAACTCGGATATACTAGAATAAGTTAAAGTCATTTTTGAGTATCGCCAACATGTCTCTCTCCCACCATACTGTCATCTAGCTTCCCAGCAATCGTGTGGAGAAATAAAGATTGAATAGAGAGATCTCCGATATTGGCACTCGTAATTCGCCGCCGCTAATCGTGTACCTACAGTCAAGAAAAGTGACATTTATTAGAAAGTTAGATATGTTGGGATGGAACATGGTAGTAATAATTGCAAACTGTTTCAGGCATGATCAAGACGACAAAGAGAATATTGATGTTTCAGAACCTAAAAGGTAAAATGTTTAATTAAGAGCATAGCAGTTTTACTAATATATGGTTTTATTTATTTTAGAGCAAAACTTTCAGAAAGTGAATATGCGTCAACATCTATGACCAAAAGCAGCGTTTGGTTTGCACCAGCTAATGAGGATATCATGGTTAGAAGTAATGAGGAGCCCTTAGTTGAATCAGTTTCCGCTTCAATTACTACTACATTTCAACAGCCACTGCCTTCCCCAAAAACTGTATCTAGCAAATCACCAGAATCGGATACTGCTTTTAGTTTTAGTTGAAATCTAATTTTCATATGCTCTGATATCTTTGTTATAATGTATTAAAATGGTTCTTTTTTCAGTGAAAATTATAAATACTTAAATATTGTCGTTGAAGAGGTTGCTTGTAATACCAAGGAAGGGCAACAGATTGATTAAATTATGTATTTATCTTTTTAATATCATAGATTAGATATCCCCCTAAAACATGTTTTAAGGAATGTACTAATGATTTACTAGAATTTACAGGAACAATAAATTGTTAATATTTATTATTAATACGTCAACATCTTTAGAATTATATTTTCCGCAAGAAAACTTTTCAACAATATACAATATATTTTCTCACATAAATAAATTGACAATTTTTTATTTAAATAAAACGTTTACAATTTTATTAAAACTTTTCTTACTTGTATGTTCCCCATTCATATTGTTAGTTATATACCATCTTACATCGTGAAATCAAGAAAATCAAGGCATATTTTGCTCCCACCTCATAGTCCGATTATTGCAAATGCTTCCTGACAATACGGATGAAATAAAAGCAAAAATGCTGTAGTGGCGATATACCTACTGTACTTTAATATCAGTAGACAGAATAGAATAAAACTATATAATCATGTTAAACATCTTTCGGAAGTTTTTGTTCATGAAATTTTCCATATAGGGCCCAACAATGGATTTTGTATGAATATACTTATACAGATATGATTTGAAACCAAATTATAGGTTGATGTAGTGGTGAAAAAAGTGAAACTATTATTGTATTGCAATATAAATTAAATAATTGTGATCTAATAATGTCCTCGATAGAAACAAATGTTTTTCACTGGTTAAGAATATATAAAAATATACTTAATTGCCCAGATGTAGATGAACAAAGTAATAAGCAGCTCATAGTCTGCGCTTCAATATAGTTACTTGCACGCACACATAAATCGGTGAATGGCAATCACCAAAAGAAGAAACGACCATACTATTATACAAATGTGGTCAGTAAGTGAATCAGTTTAATTGCCTAAATACCAGTCTTCTTCTGTAAAACATGGAAGAAACCCACATTTGTCATTAACATTCTTCTATGTCTACAGCTACACTGTTAATATTGGTTATAAAGTTTTTATTTTTGATGTTTCAACAGTTTTAAAAAAAACGTACCTTACTGCCTTATAAATAGTACGCTCGTGGCGTGGGGTACCCTGGAAATCTGTTTAAAATACCCTATACAATACACGCCTATGCCGTGGGGTACTATTCCTCTATCCGTACTGGATTTCTACACGTCATGTTGGCGATACACAATTTCCTAGTTACGAATAGACTGACTAACTCTAGTATATCCGAGTTCGTTGTGTCTGACTATGTATAGTAATTAGAAATGATACCCACATATGACTCCAGTCCAATTAACTTCATACTACGAAATGAACTGTGACCCACAGATAACTAACTTTCCTCACCCGTAGGAATCAAAAATAAATAAAAAAGAATTGTTTCCCAGCTTGTAAATTTCGAACCTAGGCTACGCTACAAACATCAAATTCAGTAGGTATATAGTACAAGCGTCTTACCAACGATAAGCGGGATTTTGGAAATTTTCCCATGTATCCTACGGCGAATGGTTTACCGTTTTTATGAAACGGATTCACCAACAATTATTTATACCTGCTATCATAAGGTGGCGTGCATCTTCTACAGTTCTACTTGTCTATCCATTCTACTTCCCAGATCCAGTCAGTTGGATTCAGTTTGTTGTATCATTTGTGCAAATGATTTCTATTAAGTATAATTAATTGTAATCAATCGTCCACAAACTTCCCTCACATTTGTCAGCACAATTTTTCGCTTTCGGACACTTCTGCCGGTCAAATATATGATTGTAGGACCAGCATAGTAATTTTAAGGGCGGAAAATGAAATAAGGTTTAAATTTTCATGGACGAAGCGACGAAGGAGCCGGGCCTGGAATTTCTAAACGAATACTTAATGGTATTTACTGCCATGTGTCGTAAAATGTTTTATTTCATACTGTTTTACTAAGATAACGAATTTTTAATTGTAATCTGTGTCAGAATGAGAGTACCATTAAGTCGCTTTTGAATAATATAGTATAGTGACAGCTATACATTCTCTCTCAAGAAAATTAACACAAGATCTTGTTATTGGAACGGGAAATAAATTGAATCTAAGAGCACCAAAGCAATGGGAACATTGATTCCAAGAAAATCTATAGAGGTACGACAAAAAATAATTTGTGAAAATTATGAAAACGTAAAGTTGAATTTTCCAGACAGTATGAAATAAAAGTATTATAAATGATTTAGAAACAGCTAAAGTTTAATATACTCTATATTTCATTGAAATTTTATGCAAATGGTCTACATAATATTTTTTAAAACTGTTTTTAACTGACACCTGCTGCTACATGAACGATCAAAATTATTGACCTAACTTCCATGATACCACAGAGCATACAAATACCCTGTATAAAGCTCCAAACAATAATCTGTTCTATGTTCGAAGGTTAGGATCCTGCGACAGTGGCGCGATGATTCTATCAATTTATTGAAAAATACGCCATCATGTTGTAACCACATTTAATTGTGATGGTCAAGAGGAATATCTTCTAACAAACCTGGTAAATTATTTCATAAGAAATTGTGATACATTGCTCCACCAACATATTCCCCAACGATGCCTCCTCGGACATTTATTGACCACCTATGGTTGATAATCTGCCTGCCTTGATAAGTGGGGCGAATATTAATGGAAATTATGTTTTCACAAATCTATGGCTCAATTGCATCTCTCTCGCTCTAGCTCATAATCTGCATCGAGTAGTTGTTGATGTCATTAAACATGTTATGGATGAAAACGATGCTTTTTCAAAACTCGTAAAAAACAGTAAGATCTTTCAATTCATTTTCTTCATTAGTGGCTGGTTTAATGCGCTCAGGTTTAGAATAATAATACATCCAATTCCAACAAATCTTGTCAGTACATTTCGGAAGGGCCTTTCATCTGCTGATAAACAATTCCTGCCTGATTCACCTAATATGAAAATCATGTCAATTAAATCATCATTTAGATGAATTTATAACGAAAATACAACTTCGCGATACAATAACATTTACTAAATATTTCTTTAATTATTATGGCAGACAAATATTTTGATCTGTCAATTGCCAGGCTACTTGATTTTGGAATAATATTTTATACTTTTTTGAAAGGTTGTTTTACATCTGGAGATTGTGGCACAAATTTCGAGATCAATGTAATTATCGCCCTCGATTATAGTCACATAAAAAGTATTTCGAGGTAAAAGAAGTCGTTCATTGAGTTTATGGAGAATAGAAAGAATCTGCATGTTTCGAACAAAATGCCTTCTTATGAACTGTTAAGCTTAGCTATAGGGAATACTTGATGAAATTTCTAGAGCAATTTTTATTTACTATGTGTGGCAAGCTGTTTTTAGCACCCTGTCTATCACAGGTCCATTGTAGAAATATCGTTGGGATTCACCAACGTACAATATTTGACCAAAACTCAATTCTACTCGGAATTGGAACAACTTTATAATTTCAGATATTATGAGTTACGAATATTAGAGAAGAAAAACTGCCGAAGTATTGAAAACTGTGAATATTTTCAAAAAAAGTTCATTAAGTACCTTTCCTAAATGAAGATATGGAATACCGCGCCACTGTTGCAGGTTAAACATATGAGGGCGATATAGTTTCAGCCAAAAAAACACTGTTGTCATTATGTTTTAATAAAATACTATAATTCCATTTTAACTGAAGATTGTTGTAAAAATTGCACTTGAAACAGGGCTACCGCACCTAAATACATTTTCTATTATCATCACTTTAAAACGATTTGCGGAATTTCAAATCCGTACGATCATGTCCACACTGACTTATGTACGCATACATAGACATCATCTCGAAAATAGTCTACATCGATTCAGAAATGCTGAGAACGAATTTACCAGCGAAAATCATAAAAAAATTACGATTGTTCAGGCATTGGATCAATGAGCAACATTTTCAAACGAAACTTTCGACGTATTGGATTTATAAAGTTTAAGTATAAATTTGGTCGCTATACCTATTCTGAGCTACACATTAGTAAATAAAAAGAATACACAGAAAACTTTTCAACACTTCTTTTATAAAGAATATTTGACTCCCATAGTTCCTCAAGATATCAAGTAGCTTTATGTCTATATATTCAAGTTTTGAAGTTATGCATAATTGACCGTCGAAATTAAGATCAGGCTACTTGATTATTCTAATGATAACCTGTGATCAAAATCAATTCCACCTCAAAAATTTGTTGGTTGTGCTAGCACACATGCAAATGGCAATGCTGTGCATGAATGAATATTATTATTTTTACTACTTATATCCTATACAAAAAAAAACTTTCAATGTGAAAGAACCTTTCGTACAAATGTTGGCGAAGTGCTTTTATTGCAACTCCAAACATTTTGTATTTATCGATTATTTTAAAATAATTACGATCGACCAAAAGCATCAAGAAAAATCAAGCAATCGAAATTATAAATTCTTTAGCTGTTCAGTTCAGATTTATTAGACATGGTTTTGGAAATGATTTTAATTTAGATTAGAGGATGCATTTCGGAAGATATTTTAGTTAGTTTCCAAACGTTTTGGATTTTATGAGCATATTTTAGTAAAGTGCGATCGGAATTTACAACAAAAATCAAGCACCCCATGTTTTCCAAAAAATTACCTGTATTTATTGATTTCAATGTAATATGGCCACTCGTACCGGATTTTCCGAACTAATCGGGTTTCGGTGAATTTCAAACATGGAAAAACTTCTACGATGGAACGAAATACGTATTTAGTGTAAATATTGATGTGTTCATGTAATTTGGTAATGTTATCATATCAAGATTTTTTCGGCGCAAGACCCACACCTCATATTCTCTTAGAAAGGCTAACTAACAAATGTCAATTCTTTTTATCGTATTGAACTTGTACCACCTTTGTTATTGTCATTGTTAACTCAATCTATCATTCATGAATCATTAACTGCATTATTAGTTTAGAAATCCAAAGCTGAAGTATATGCGATACAGTAGCTGATCCCTTTAAATTTTATCTGAAGTGAAAAGGTATGCCTCATCCTCAGCTATGAAGAAAATAAACGTTTTTGAAAAGGACAACAACTTTAAACAGATTTGGTCGGTTATTGATTGTTTTTTATTATATTTCAAAGCTTAGAGTAGAAGAATACATATCTAAATTGCGCTATGGTATTCATCACGTCTTGAATTACGGAAAATTATTAGAATAACAATAAACATTAAGGAACAATTAGTTCCTTTGCAAAGTCAACGAACTAAAACTAAAACCGATAAACGTTGTACATATTAATGAGAACAAGTCTTTTCTTACTATAGAATTATAGACTAGGTAATGAGACAAATAAAATTTGCAGGTGGACAGCCATATAGACGAAACTCACATTATTACTTGAAATAAAACTCGCAAATGTTTAGCACCAGGAAGTTTATCGTTCAGTCTGACGCTGTTACTTGATTCGGTTTTCACAGGTGGGAGGTAAATCCGTATATATGAATAAAATTTTTTTTTTCAAATTTATATTTATCTATTATTAATATTATATTAAAAATAATAATCTGACAAGTTCGGAATATGGTGAGTTCATCTACATTTAAACTTCAAAGTTCATATAAAGAGGTGATTGTAAAGTGTACCTCAGGTTATTGAGGTTAAGATGTATGATCTATGGATTTTTCTTTTAGTTTTGAAACCTAATGCATATCTTACTAAAGGGCGAGGCCATGATGTATAATTTGTCACGAGACCAACTCCGATTCTACTACTCGAAGCGGCTTTTTCGGCTTTGAAAAATATTTAAAATTATTTTAAATGGCCACTGGAGATCACCAGTTATTCTTTTCAAATATAGTCTGGTCAAATTAGACGTAAAAAATGTGAAAGCTCGGAAAAAAAACAGACTGAACCAGTCAATTTTTTTTTGCAAATCGTTCCTGGACGCATACTGGACGATATTGAACTTTAAGATCTGGTCGCTTGGACATTTTTCAATCTTTAAACTGGAAATTGGCCAATTTTCATGATCAATTCATTGGAAAATTATTTAAAAATTTTTAAATTTGGTAAGTATTGCCAAAATTGGTTGAAAAACTCCACTCGGGGGTTTTCGAGGTCGCTGATCACGATTCCGAAGTTAAATTTACCATTTTCGACCAATTTAGCTAGAAATTGGCCAATTTTATGTCAGAAAAATGGTCAAATTAGATAATATTGCGATTTTTGTTGAAATTGGCTAGAACATTTCACTCGTGGGTTTTCGAGGTCGCTGATCACGATTCCGAAGTTAAATTTACCATTTTCCAATTTAGCTAGAAACTGGCCAATTTTATGTCAGAAAAATTACCAAATAAGATAATTTCGCAATTTTTGTTAAAATTGCTTAGAAAATTTAACTCGGGGGTTTTCGTGGTCGCTATTCATGATTCTAGAGTAACATTTTTAATTTATCAAATATTGATAAAAATGGATAGAAAATTCATTTCGAAGGTTTTGAAAATTTTTGAATAAATTTTGTAAATATATGATTTTATAAATAATTTTCAACCTAAATTTTTTATATTTCCTTTTTTTTGTACAATTTCTTACGTTTACATAATCATTTTATTTTTACTTATTGACTATTATTTACATCATTACAATCTAAAAATTTTTCTACATTAAAAAATATTTTACATATTAAATAAATCTATTTCATCACATTCTATATCATCATCATCGTCATTCTCATTATTTATTGCATCAATGTTTCTCTGACATAAAATTGGCCAATTTCTAGCTAAAGTGGTCGGAAATGCTAAATCTAACTTCAGAATCGTAATCAGCGACCTCCGAAAACCCCAGAGTGAAATTTTCTAGTCAATTTCAACAAAAATTGCGATATTATCTAATTTGGCCATTTTTCTGACATAAAATTGGCCAATTTCTAGCTAAATTGGTCGAAAATGGTAAATCTAACTTCAGAATCGTGATCAGCGACCTCAAAAACGCCCCGAGTGGAGTTTTTCAGCCAATTTTGGCAATACTTACCAAATTTAGAAATTTTTAAATAATTTTCCATTGAATTGACCATGAAAATTGGTCAATTTCCAGTTTAACAATTGAAAAATGTCCAAGCAACCAGATCTTAAAGTTCAATATCGTCCAGTATGCGTCCAGGAATGATTTGCAAAAAAAATTGATTGGTTCAGTATGTTTTTTGTCCGAACTTTTTTGCTAAATTGACTCGACTAATAGTAGGAATGTAATTTTGCAAAGTTAAAACTCCGTACTCTCTAATACGATTAAATGCTAAAGAACATTGAATTGAATGAATTCATTTGACAGTGTGGGGTGGAACTCGAATTGCAGCCTCCTCCTCGTAATGAGTTCTGGATCATTCCATTAAAACAAGTGAAATGGGCTACTGACTACTACACCACAAGAAAAAGCCAAGTGTTTTGCAGCAAATTCAACTTTTGATCCACAAGAGAGGGTTCACTCCTAATATTGCTGTCATCGATAGCCATATGCCTGATATTGTCTTTCGTCAGCGCACAATTAGGCGCATTCTGCTTGATCTCAATACCAAAAAGTATATGGGGCCAGACGGAACTCCACCTGTCGTTCTCAATGAATATGCGCCTGAATTAACACCAATTTTCTGCAGGTTGTTCACCCTTTCGTACAAACTTGGTGTGTTTCTTTCCAGCTGGAATACATCTAGAGTTCAACCAATTCCAAAAAAAGGAAAGTAGACCCTTCCTAATAATTATACACCCATTGCACTATTATCTGTGATCTCTTAAGTTATGGAGAAAGCAATCAGCATCGAGCTCATCATTAGAGATCAACAGGAGACCTGCTTGCCTACGTAACACAGGTATGGCAGAAATCTATTGGAAAACATGGGGAATCTCCATTGAATATCTCCAAAGCAATTGAGCCTTCTTGGGAAACTTCAGTCATATGGTTTGCCGCCTCAATTTTGTCGCTTACTATCGAGTTTTCTCCGATAGATCACTCCATGTGGTGGTTCACGGAGAATCCTTCGATGCAATGACTATCAACACTTGTGTTTCAAAGGGATCTTTTTCGGCACAAACTTTGTTTCTGCTCCATATCAACATCTTTGCAGATTATGGTATACTGCAAACCGCTTTCTCAACTAGAGCCCCTATACCATCCTTAGAAGCGAGAGGAGCGAGACAGGGACAGGTTGACGCAATTAATGAAAATCTGGCAAAAATTTTGAATTGGGAATCTGATGATCTAAGTAGTTTATTGCAACCAAAACTTAAGCTTGCGTCTTCTCCAGGAAGGCGGATCCCACGATCCCTAATATGATTATGTCGGGTACAACTATTCCTATGAAGTCTTCCATAACAATGCTTGGGATCACCACCAACAGCACCTTCTCATGGGACGATCATGCCAGGTCCATTGCGAAAAAAAGGAGCTCTTCATAATCTACAAAGCACAGATTCGACCTGTCCTAGAGTACTGTTCACATGTTTGGAGTTCGGCTCCCAAACATACGCTGCAGCTCTTGGATTCTATCCAGAAGAGAGCTATTCGTTTGATTGATGATGTCACACTTACGAGTTTATTGACCTCTCTAGAACATCGTAGAAAGGTGGGAGACCTCTCCCTTTTCGATAGATATTTCCATGGCCGGTGTTCATCAGAAATCTCGTCTGTTGTTCCCCCACGTTAGATACCAGATAGGCGGACTAGACGAGCTCAAACTAGTCACCACTCAACTGTCAAACTCGAGACCTGCCGAACTTCTTCCTGGCAGACTTCATTTTTTTTTTATCGAACAGCGAAATTGTGTAACTACCTACTGAGATCTTTCCCTATGCCTATAACCTCCAAATCTCCAAGAAAAATACGAATGCCTATCTCCTCTGGCTACATTCCACTGCTAGTTCACACAGTGTTCTTCGAACATTATAGGTTTACCTCCTGTGTAGTCAAAGTATAAAAAAACTACAGCGCATGTAATTGAAGGATGGTAGAAAACCCCAATTTGTACTTACCTTAATTCTATAATTTTATGCATTATGTGTGAACCCTAAAAATAGCGCATGATTTTTAAATATAATTTTCCTGTCATTGACAACTAACCTGAAATTCTTAGATGCTATAGAAGCCAAAAAACTTTACCTGTATATTTTGACCGTAAATATAAAATTTGATGTTTCTTTCTTTTTTCCAAACATCAGGTCCTTTGCACAAACTGAAGATCCAACATATGATTTTTTAAATTATTTTTCCGTTAATTAGCATGCAAATGAATGAGTTATTAAAATCCAATACTTCGAACAAATTTTTTTGCCCCACCCTACTAACACATTTACTAAGTAAAGGCAGAATCTTGAACGGAATAAAATATAATATCCAGTAATGAAAAACAAAACAATGAAACTAGCTATTACAGAGTATAAGTTTACTGTAATATGTACTATTACTTTCAATATTTAGTAGATATTACACAAATCCAGCATTCACTAATTCAACATCACACAATAATCAAAATCCAATTTCGTTCCAAAATTGAAATTGCTCAAATCATTTTCCTTGAAGATATTGCATTCTTTGTGTCCACACAGGTAGAAATAAAAAATAACTGATGCTACATTGTTATAATACTATAGGGTAATTTCATTGAGCTACTCTCATAGTTTCGTTTGATGACACTTTCTTAACTTATAACCTACTTACCCTCGAAATAACACATCAAATAAATAATTTATCGAATTTTGGAGGTCAGTTGAAGAAAACAATAATAAACATTTCACTTCCTCTTCAGGTTTTATATGTTCTTCAATGATGCTAGCTTCTTTTTTAAGTTTAACTAGATTACAATGAAACATGGATATTCTTATACCATTTATCTCAGGTATAAATAGTCCATCGAATATTGAGCCATTATTTGCTTCCAAATCTGTAGTAAAATAAGAGGATGCCTTTGGACATGATAATAAACAATAATTTACATCACTGGGCACAATTTCTTTCGCAAGATACTCCACAACTGTAAGAGATGGTGCAAATTAAATTGATATTAGCTAGATTGACACCAATATCATACATGTCATTTTTCTCAACTTAGTTGTATCTGTATGCAAACAAATATACTTATTCAAATTTAACCTCCTACAATCATACAATAAAATTCCAATCTTGGTATTGTTATAGTGGAGGCTATTACTATATTTTAAAATGTTGCTCCTTTTCTTCTTGTAGCATGTAACCCAACTAACTATAGAACGACTCTTACAAATTCTATCAATTATCTCTTTCCATGATTTCTTAACTAGTGACATTTGTTTCAAATCATTATCATTTAGAAAACTGAAAATAATATCTAACAATGGATAAACAGACTCAAGTGCTTCAAAAAGCATAAAATTTTCCGTTTCAGATATTTCCAAATTATTTGAATTGTTCTTGAACACACTTTTCAAACAAAATCCTGTATGTTCATCCTGAAATCAATTTAAAAAAAAATATATCTTTATTACAATGTTAATTCAAATTACCATGTGTGATGAATAACAAGCAATTGATTCAAAATTTCCGAATTCAATAGAAGCTCGACTGAACTCGGGTATAGTGCGATATTCGGATATTTGTTTGTTCTCAGTTCAGTTCTGTGACGTGACAAGGATCTAAGGAAAAGGATACCCTCGCGACATCGACATAAAAACATAATGAATTAAAAATCAGTTCGCGCGCATCTTTTATGCTTATATCAATTTCTCACGGCGACGAGGATAGCACTAGATCACGGTCATATATAGGTACAATATACAGGTCTGGGAACTCGAGGCTGTTTCCTATGTTAGAAGTGAGTCCGCTAAGCGTCATCTGTTGCGTAGTAACAAAAGGGTGGCGCATTAGTCGAGGGATATTCTCTGGCACGTATAGGACCGTGTTCTCAGGCAACTGTCATTGTTGACTTGTAAACACAAGGAATACCGGAGGTTTTAGAAAAAAATTACAAAACCGTGCATTGTGCCGAAATGCAAAACGGGGTACAAAAGTGTAAAGCAAAAAACTTATGTTTTTAAAGTGCCGAAAGATGCGGAAATGCGAAAAAAGTGGATGCTTGCGATTCCGGAAAGAAATCGCTTTAACGAGGTCTTTTATGTGTGTGTCATGTTTAACGAAAAAGGGGAAGTTATTTTTAAGGTGAGTGATACATTTTGACAAGAGTAACAGTTCTATTCCTCTCTTAAATCAGAATAGTAAACATTGCGTTACGAGAAAAATTATTTTACTTAATAATGTGATTGATTGTTGCCATACTTCGATCCATGTGCCAGCTGGTGGCTGAGCGAAGGACTACGAGTTTGGCGACATGTAAGAGACTCAAGTCAAACATTGTGTTCCCAGACCTGTATATACGACTGTGCACTAGATCCATCTCGCTTGAGACGTTACGACATTCAAGATCTGTGTATAATATATATACGAAGAAGTCTTGACCACGGTCGTACATACAGGTCTGGGAACTCGAGACTTTTTCCTACGTGATAAGTGACTCCGCTAAGCGTCAACTGTCGCGTAGTACCAAAAGGGTGGCGCAGTAGTCGAAGAATGATCTGTGACACGTATACGACCATGTTCTCTGACAACTGTCATTGTTGACTTGTAAACACAAGGAATACCGGCGTTTTCAGAAAAAAATGACAAAACCGTGCATTGTGCCGAAATGCTAAACGGGGTCCAAAAGTGTGAAGCCAAAAACTTCTGTTTTTAAAGTGCCGAAAGATGCGGAAATGCTAAAAAAGTGGATGCTTGCGATTCCGGAAAGAAATCGTTCTAACGCGGTCTTTTACGTGTGCGAAAAAAGGGAAGTTATTTTTAAGGGGAGTAATACATTTTGACAAGAGAATACCGGCGTTTTTAGAAAAAAATTACAAAACCGCGCATTGTGCCGAAATGCTAAACGGGGTCCAAAAGTGTGAAGCAAAAAACTTGTTTTTAAAGTGCCGAAAGATGCGGAAATGCAAAAAAAGTGGATGCTTGCGATTCCGGAAAGAAATCGTTCTAACGCGGTCTTTTATGTGTGCGAAAAAGGGGAAGTTATTTTTGAGGTGAGTAATACATTTTGACAAGAGTAACAGTTCTATTTCTCTCTCAAATCAGATTGGTACATATTGCGTTACAAGAAAAATTATTTTTCTTAATAATGTGATTGTTGCCATACTTCGATCCAAGCGCTAACTGGTGGCTGAGCGAGGGACTACGAGTTTGGCGACATGTAAGAGACTCATGTCAAACAATAGAGTTCCCAGACCTGTATGTACGACCGTGGTCTAGACTTGTATGTACAACGATCGTATACACCGTGGTATGTACAAAACCAACGTTTATAGAATCTAAAAATGTTGGTACAGAAGTATAAATATTATACAGCATAGAGCATAGATGTATATGTTCGATATCCTCCATATAAAATCTATGATTAATACGTAGATCCTTTTTGTAATCCCTACCCACGGTCGTACATACAGGTCTGGAAACTCTATGGTTTACATGAGTTCCTTACGCGCCGCCAAACTCGTAGTCCCTCGCTCAGCCACTAGCTAGCGCTTGGATCACGAAGTGGTAAAACAATTTCTTCTTGGAATCGCAAGCAGTGTTACTAAGTATTCTGATTTGAGAGAGGAATAGAACGATTACTCTTGTCAAAATGTATTACTCACCTTAAAATAACTTCCCCTTTTTCGAACACATAAAAGACCTCGTTAAAACACATTCTTTCCGGAGTATGTATTTATTACCTAAGGCTTTTTTTGGTAATAATTTAAAAAGGAAATTTATGAAAATAATCGATCGCATATAAACATTTTTTAAATTAAATTAGGATTACAATCAAAATACATGTATACTAGTTTAGTATGTTGTCTTTCATTATGTTTACAATATATGCATTATACACTAAAACCTCCGGTACTGTACACTCGACGGGTCCGGAAACCTCGGCTATGTTGACACTGCCAATTTTTCTGGTAACGCAATATTTACTATTCTGATTTGAGAGAGGAATATAACTGTTACTCTTGTCAAACTTACCTTAAAAATAACTTCATAAAAGACCTCGTTAAAACGATTTCTATCCGGAATCGCAAGCATCCACTTTTTTCGCAATTCCGCATCTTTCGGCACTTTAAAAACAGATGTTTCTTGCTTTACACTTTTGTACCCCGTTTTGCATTTCGGCACAATGCACGATTTCGTAATTTGTTTCTAAAAACGCAGGTATTCCTTGTTTACTACTACGACCGTGGTGTTTACAAGTCAACTGACAGTTGTTACAGAATACTCTTCATAGAGATCAAGATGATACTCTTACGTGACGTCTTTTGGTACTACGCAACAGTCGACGCTTAGCGGACTCACTTCTCACATAGGTAACAGCGCCGAGTTTCCAGACCTGTATGTACGACCGTGCCCCTACTCAACATACCTAGAGCATAGAATATCATCAAAATATTAAGCCTAGTTCGCACATTCAAACAGAGATAGCTTAATGTTTACACAGTATTAACGGTACTTAGGTAGAGTTTAATTTTAGAATATGGAATTCTGACTATGAGTCAGAGTTGTTGACCCACGGTATAGGAAAGGGTGGTAGTGCATCTCCCTTTATGAAAGCGATTATCGGACCGATTCGTGTAGACTCCACAAGGTGGCGTTACTATCGCATCTTCCAATGTTTTAATGGGAGAGGATTGCTGGTAGCATATGTACACTCAGAAGTCTCTAGCGCTTCAGACTCTGGGATTTTCACTTGGCCTATCGAAATAAGAAGGTTCGAATTGTATAAAAACCCAATTGCATGAACGCCGAACGTCCTATGTAATTAGCTACGAACGTAATCATTTTGACATATACCTCGAGGAGCTCGCTGCACGTAAGTTAGAGTTTATACATTTTATCTCGATCTTGTTAATTTGGGGCCGTTTCGTGCCCCGTGCGTCCGGTGCCAGTTGTAATAAAATGTTTTCGGCTATGGGCCGCTAGCTTTTACCCACTTCGTGCATATTTTAGCCGCAAGAAAATTCCCTTTGCACGTTAGACAAGCGTAGCTGAGACCTGAGAGTACCTGCTTCTATTTTAATTGAATGTCAGTGTGACAGTGACATAGTTATTTCAAAAGTAAAGTAAGACATCCCGGTACATAGCGTAGGTTCGGGACCCGATCGTAGCGACGCCGTGCGGATTTCTAACGCACCGGGAAGGTAAAAGACTCACTCCTACCAAGTATTGAAGTATACGAGATGCACTACCAGCCTATCCTATACCGTGTGTTGACCACCCTAAGCAGTTTTTATTACTACCAAGTTATTATTTTGAGTAATTGTAAAATACATATAAGCAAAAGGTATAATTATTTTAATTTGTCAATTATTTCAGTTTTTTCGTTGGACATATAACCTTTAAAATTTCGCATTAAAGAAAATAGAATGAGATGAATCCAACATAATTTTGACAATTCAACGAATACCAAACATTTCTTCAAATAAACTCGTCGTTCCAGTTTCTGACTTTACAGATTACAGCCTTTCGTGTATAAGTCTCGACTGTCGGGGTAGATAAAATGGATTCGTCTGCCGCACTAAGGTTATTCTTGGGAAAACGATATAGGTAACCCGTAAATCGCATTCTTCACCACTAACCCGAAAACTCACAATAAAGAAAATACAAAAAACTATAAGCTTCTATCTTTAAATCATTCTTTTGAGTCATAGAGCAGAATATTGATCTTACCTCAAAACAAGTTTGATAGTCTATTGTAATCCGACGATAAAAAAGATAATTATAAAAGTCAATAGCACCGAAGACAATGGTTCCCTCCACAGCTGGTTATAATTTGACTCTGATACTGAAAGCGATCGAGAAACGTGAGCTTAAGTTTCTTCAAGGCTCCGTGACAAATAATATATCGCCGAAAATACGATTCTGATTTAGTTAGCCGAGTGAAAACCTAAGAATCAATAGATTAATATCAAGCAATGGCGTCTTCACTCCGAAACTGAGCCGGTTCATCTTCTACATTCCACGATGTGTCGTTATGGTTTGTATCTGGGCACTTTCTGGACAAACTTGACAATGCATACAAGCTTTGTATAAATCCATTTTACAAAAACAGTTAAGCTGTACAAAGCATTCTCTATTCGTCGTAGTGGGTAATTTGTAGAAGTAAGTATTTCTCACGCCGCATTTTCAATCTACACACAAACGCAAGCGTCCTCAGCTCGTATGACAACAGGTGATGAACCCCAATCATTGGTGAATATAGGTGAAATTATCCCAGTCATATGGGAAGGTCTCATCCGAAGTAAAACCTTTACAATTCACCGACCGCTACGTTAGCGCAGTGGTGACAACCTGTGACGTCACTGTAGACATTCATGCTAATAGGTCCGCTTCAATTATAAAACCCAAACAAAACAGTGAATACGTTATTGCATAACCGAATTGTTAGTGTTAAAAATTGCAAGATATGGTATTGAATAACCACAGCAAATGCTATGTTACATTATAGGTTTACCAAAAATTGGGTGAATTAATGTAAGAGGAATGGAAAGTGGAACCCACATTCTTGTTGAGTTCAGCTCATTTTTCGGAAGAAGACTTTTAACGTTATCTTAAAGGCGAGCTGCTAACAAGACAAACATGAAGAAAGCAGATACTTTTTAGAAAGAAATCCTGGAAATTTAGAGAAGGTGCAATGGATCAGAAAATAGTGTCTTTTTCTTCTTTGGTATTAAAAACAATGCAGAAAACGTTGATTAGTTAAATAAGATCCAGGTTCTTAACCATATTTAATTCGCGAGCAAACCTCAACAATATTATGATATTTGTTCAGTTTGTAATTATTCAATAATCTGTGTCACTTGCTGCTACTCATTATTCGTGATGGAATTTGTACATTATTTTCATCGGTGGAATCGGTGCATTTCGCTAAATATTCAGCCGACACTGATAGTAGTTTGTGGTGCTGTGATACAATCTGACAGTGTCTTATTAGCAAATTCGTCAACTTCGAGGCACAACAAAGTAACAACATGCGTCTTATTAATTAGTTCAAATTGGCTCACAACAAATCTCACCATCAAAAATATTACAAAAAAATTATCAGATAAAATTTCGAAAAAAAATGGTCTGCATTCAGACATAAATTACTGGGTAATTACGCCTACAAACTCAGATGAGAATTGATTATTTAAATAATTTACGTGCTGAAAATCAAAACGGTACATGACCGAAAAAATTCAAAAACGAAAGTGACATCTTGATCTCTTTGCTATTAATTATTTTTGATAATTAATTTTTAACGGTTTGTTTTGCTTTATGTACTAACTTATTCATATCAAAAACCATTCTTCATAAAAGGCTATAATTTGATTATTTACAACTTTATAAAAGTAAATATATATAGATATTTAACTATACTCATTTTCTGCGGTGTATTAGTTAAAACGTCTGCTATTTTTTTAGTTTTTGGTTGATTGTTAGCCAAATATGGTTTTTATCATTGTTGCTAAATGAAACATTATAACACAATTTCTTTTGTACAAAAATTCATTTTTAAATCCTACAATATGAAAAAAATTGAAAGGATACAACGTTTTTCATCAGTTCGAACGCTTTAATTCAGCCGAAAGTATTGTTTATTCATATTTACACTTGTCAGAACTAACATCAATTAACAATAAAAAGTATTTAATGTGCAATTGCTAAATTAATACATTAAAAATAAAAATTTGCCTAGGTTTTTGAGGTCGCTATTTACGGATCCTACGTTGAAAATTTAAATTTCGAAATGGCAGATAGACACCTTTTAGAAACAGAAAAGGAGAAAACATTTTCTAAATGTTGACGTGTTTTCGCACGTTATATGTTTGCCGTTTGAAAACTAAACATACCAAATTAGCAAGTCAAACAGGGGTCAGCTGAGGGATAAAGCTATGATAAACATTTTATTTCGTCTCAATAGACGAAGAATTTTCAGGAAAATACAACGAACGGATATCATATCTTTTAAATTCCGATGCCCCTTCCCGTCATATGTTTGCCGTTCGAAAGATTAACATGACAAATTGAAAATTCATCAATAGCTGAAACATAAAACTAACATTTGGATTTTATTTCATCCCAATATTTAAGTATTTTCTGGAACCGTCAACATTTTGGAAAATTGAACTCCGTTTTCGGTGCATTATCCGGAAAATACTAGGTATATTGGGACATCATGCCACAGTTTATGACTTCGTTTAAATTGTTAATTCGGCATGTTTAGTTTACAAACGGCAAACTTACAAAGTGTGAAACATGTCAACATTTTGAAAAAATGTTCTCCGTTTTCGGTGCATTATCCGGCAAATACTAGGTTTATTGGGACGGAATAAAATGTAAATGAATGAAAAAAAAGTTGGTGCTTTTTCGGAAAATTTGAAATTTTAAGGGTTGATTTGATGTATTTTATTTTCATCTTGATCATAGAATGAATTTAAATTAATACATTTCTAAAACAGTATATTTTCACCGTACGGTTTGTTATACGAATATGGGTTGAAATGATCAAAAATAGGGGTTGGATTTTTTTTGGAAACAGAATCTGGTTGAATTATGGTCAGATTTTGATAGAACACACTACATTTAATTAGTAACAAAATACAAAGGATAAACGACCGCCTTAAACAAGGCTCATGGTGATTCTTTAGCGTCGTTAACCCTTGTATCCGAGAAGCTATTGAATCACCGCTTGGCCTTGTGTTTATTATCCATACGATACAGAGGCGTAACAAATTTTAAAGATTTTATATCTGCTGAACGCTAACACGGCCAGCCTGACATGTTGGAAGGTTCTCTGCCCAACTGACATGTCCTCATTCTGAGTGGATTAGTCTCAAGCTCGTCACCACTCTATAAAGAGAATAAATAACGGAAAATAAACACTGGTATTATAACCATAATAATACGACATATACAATAATGATTTGTCAGAAAGCAAGCGTACACTTAAGTATAAGTGCCGCCAGCAACCAATGAAATACGTCCAAACAAAGGTAAAACGTTTGACTTGTCGACAAGCAGTATAATATGTTCAAGAGTACACTTAAGTATAAGTGCCGCCAGCAAACAATAAAATACGCCCAAACAAAAGTAAAACGTATGACTTGTCAGCAAGCAGTATAATATGTCTGAGCGTACACTTAAGTATAAGTGCCGCCAGTAAACAATAAAATACCCAGACAATGATTTGTGATGATAAACACATAACATTAACCGCACTAACATGGTCAGATGAACTCAAAATAATGTATTTCATTTACCTAACATTGGTTATTATCGGAGACATACGTTTCAAGTATATTTGAAAAATCCTCCGGACTCCACTCTTTGGGCCAAAGATGCATCTGATGAGCAACTGCTGCAGTAACTCTTGTAGATTCGGCTACATCACCAACTTTTCTTAGCTCATATCAACCCAGAGATGAAATGTATGTCACCTTGTAGGATCCAATCCAACCTGATTTAATTTTTTTTGAGTTTAAGGTGTCTCTGGAGATCAATACATAGTCACCAATACCGTAAATCTTTTTAGATTTTTAACATTTGCTCGATAGCCCATCTTGTTCAATAGTGTTTTCGTCAAGACGCCTTTTCAAAAATTCTCTCCATTTTCATGTGGAATGGCAGAAATAGAAAGTTTATCCTCAGGAGCATTTTCAATTAGACGCCGAGTTTCTGGTAATCTATTATCACAACCAAAAAGAGTTTGAAGAAGTGTTCTCTCTGTTGTTTTGTGAACAGTTGTATTGATTACAAGCTGAACACGTGATACTAACGAGCTCCACTCGGAGGGAAACTCAGCCTGTACGTATAATAGGTTTGCAATAAAACGCATATACTTTTAACGTTTGACCGTTCGCTTGATGAACATAAGGTGTAATAAAATGCCACTGAATATACCATTCAGAAAGAATATCTTGGATAGTAGACTTCCGCGGACAGCTAATCTTGAAAAATCTTGTCTTCCGGATGGATTCCGCGTCACAATAGCTCGACTTGATGCCGACAAAAGCAATCTGTCATAAACTCCCTGGTCCACAGAGCTGTCAATCTATCTCAGCCTCAATCCTTAAAATCAGAATTAAAACATCTATCATCTGCCTTATTATCAAACATCATTTAAATTCTTTACATCCCAATATCCGTTTCACCATGGAAGTCGAATCGCAAGGTTCACTTCCGTTCCTGGATGTATTGGTTAGTCGACAGACTGACGGTACTTTAGGACATTCTGTGTATCGGAAACCCACCCATACCGATAGATACCTCAATGGCCTTTCCCACCACCACCCTGCCCAAAAGCAATCTGTCATAAACTCCCTGGTCCACAGAGCTGTCAATCTATCTCAGCCTCAATCCTTAAAATCAGAATTAAAACATCTATCATCTGCCTTATTATCAAACAATTTCTCCCATTACAACATTCAAAAAGCCATAAAGAAATACACTTCACCTAAAATTCCAAATCGACCTGAGCCAGAAACCCTCCCACCTGCTTTACCCACGGCCTATCTTCCATATATTCAAAATATAACAGATCGAATTTCCAAAATCCTCAAAAAACATAATATTTCTACCCGTTTTTCCACACTTCCGAAATTATCTCAGTTTTACAAACCTATCAAAGATCCCCTTCCTCCTCTCCACTCAGAAGGTGTTTATAGTATTCCCTGTTCTTGCGGTAAAGTCTACATTGGTGAAACAGGTCGTACAGTAGCTACCCGTGTGAAAGAACATGAGCGCTGTACAAGACTTCGTGACACCAGTAGATCTGCACTTGCGGAACACAAGTTTAACACAAATCATCAAATCCTTTTTGAAGATACTAAAATCCTAGTCCGAGCCCCAAACTTCTATCAGCGAAAAATCCTTGAAGCTATAGAAATCCTAAAACATCCGAATAATCTAAACCGTGACTCAGGATATTACCTTCCCAACATTTGGAAACCCATCCTCGAAAATTCAACTTCGCACATGATCGCACAACGGCAGGGTCAGGTGCTGGAACGAAGTTAACCACCGGAACAAAGGCAGTGAACTATGTAGCGTGAAGGATTTTTTCCTACAATAAATACGGCTACAGAAACCAGTAGAACCAGTTTCAGTTCAAGCCTCAAGCCTGCCCTGAAGATGCCACCTGTAATGGTTGGCGAAACGTCGGCATCAAGTCGAGCTATTGTGACGCGGAATCCATCCGGAAGACAAGATTTTTCAAGATTAGCTGTCCGCGGAAGTCTACTATCCAAGATATCCAACCTCTACGGAGAGGAAATCAAGAAGAAATCCAGAACCCTGGGAAATCTTCGCACCAAACTGGTGAGTTTGCTTTGTTCTCTTACTTTTCTTTGTCGTTGTCGTGATCATAATTTGATTCCCAATTTCCTTAAAATATCCCATCCCATAAATTCACATTCATCCAAAAACATATTTAAACGCGCTAGTTTAGCTTTGATTCGGGAACGAATTAAGTATACTAGACGCGAGATCAATTTCATCAATATAACCCTCTTTGGCCTCCACCTTGAACTTTCAAATACCCTTTCAGCATCCGATTGGTTGATTCTCGACCGAATTACCTATGATCAAGCCGATCAAATTCGTACCCTCAATTCCAAACGTCATATTCAAAAATTCAATAAACTTCTTGCCTCCCAACGCCCTCAGCACCAACCTTCAAGACCAACCCCTCTTGTAAATACTGTGGTTAATTTATCTTCACATACCCTTACTGAAGCTGAACAATCGGTTCTATCTAAAGGTCCTAATTTTGTCTTCTCCCCCAAAAATATCCCTACTACATCCATTATTTCTGCTGTAGAAGCATCCCTATATAAAGTTCCCCATCTCGCAGCAGATGAAATTCGTTTCGAAACTGCTAAAATTCTTCGTCATTCCAAGATTCCTAAATCAAATTGCCCTAAACCTTTAATTCAAGCTCTCAATTCACTCAAATCAAATCCTGATTTGGCTATTTTGAGGGCTGATAAAGGAAACTCCACTGTTGTCATGAATCGTTCAGATTATGATAACAAAATCCTGCAACATCTGCAAACTAATTCCTATAAGCTTCTACCAAAAGATCCCACCTCCTCTATAGAACGTTCAATTTCACAAATTATTTGTCAATCTTCCCTTCCTGATTCAGATAAGAAATTTCTTATCCCCCATTGTTCAAAATGTCCCCGTTTATATGGTTTGCCTAAAATTCATAAGCCCTCAGTTCCCCTAAGACCAATTGTCAGCACTATCGGATCTCCTACTTATAAACTCTCTCGATACCTGTCATCGATTCTCAAACCCCTTGTAGGTGAATCCAATAGTTTTATCCTAAATTCTTTTCATTTCGTTGAAAAACTTCAAACGTTGAAAGTTGACCCACGCGATTTGCTCGTCAGCTTCGACGTTGAATCACTTTTTACCAATGTTCCCATTCCAGACACCCTTTCCATAATTTCTCAATTGTTACCTGCCAAAAACATTTCAACGGACTTGCTACCGTTAATTGATTTTTGTCTATCCTCCACATATTTTCTATACGATGGCAAGTTCTACGAGCAGTCCTCGGGAGCTGCCATGGGTTCCCCACTTTCCCCGATCATAGCTAATATCTTCATGGAAGCTTTTGAACAAGATGCCATTGACTCATCTGTTCTCAAGCCGAAATGTTGGTTTAGATATGTCGACGATACTTTCGTTATTTGGCAACATGGTCGCGAAAAGCTTGTTCCTTTCCTCAATCATTTAAATTCTTTACATCCCAATATCCGTTTCACCATGGAAGTCGAATCGCAAGGTTCACTCCCGTTCCTGGATGTATTGGTTAGTCGACAGACTGACGGTACTTTAGGATATTCTGTGTATCGGAAACCCACCCATACCGATAGATACCTCAGTAGGGATGGAGCCACTTTGGCCCGCCAGACAGAGAGCCTTATCAGATGTAGGCAACCAGTGATACACTCGTGCATGCGCTGTATGCCCAGACAGGTATCGGTAAGTACTGACCCTGTATTACCGGCCTGGGTAGACGGTGTGGTCTCGCCTCTAACATCTAGGTGTTACCGGGTAGACGGTTAGGGTGTGGTCTCTGACCGCTAGGGGCCCTTCTGCTATGGTTGTATGATGGAGACCGAGTAGTGGTAATCAGCCTGTATATACAAGATCGTTCAAGGTAGACAGCAAGCAATATGTGAGGTTAGGGAGAACTTCAATGTAAAGCAGCATCAAAATATTTTTCTACACACGGGAATCGAACCCGAGAAATGAAATCCAAAGCCGGTTCCTTAACCGCTCAGCTGTGGAGGAATTGAGAACAAGCGATTTTAATGTTGTAGATATAACCGCAGGGTATCCGGTCTGAGTGCGAGTATATTGCAGTCTATATGATGCAGGTAATTGTTTTACATAACGTTAGTCATGCAGGTATGTCACGAAGCGAGGTATGAAATGTGAGGCTTCATAGTCCTAGGGTTTTGAAATAGTGTTGTTTGTACATGTCGTCGGTCACGTGATTTTTGAAAGAGACCGGGCATTCATCGGAGGTATCATCATGGGAGGGCTGCTGTTCCTTGAATGCATAGATGGAATGTTATATATAGTATAGAAATGATGTCTTCTGCATCTCTCTCAAACGCGATGTTTATAAGGAAATTACTTTCAAAAACGTTTATTCAAGCTGTCTGTACCTTACTTGATTGCTATATTACAAAATGCGATTTCAATCATCTTAAACATATATGGAAATTATTTTTAGTATACAAAATGGAATTGGGAGACTTCAATGGGGTATGGAATGTGAGGTTATACAGATTGTTTATGTATGACGTTAGTCATGTGAATTTGAATGAAGCTGGCGCGATCTCCAACGAGACAGGTGTGTATGTGAGGTTATACAGAGTGTGCAGGTATAATGATGTCTATCACGCAGGTCTTCAGCGAGGTATCTACCTTGCAGGATTCTTCAACGAAATGTGGGGTTGTTTGTACATGCCGTTAGTCTCAGGGTTTTGTCTGAGTTATAATGATATCGGTCGCGATGCATCGGCTGCCCCCACAAGTCTTCAATAAGGGGATCATAACATCTAATATGCGATAGTTTACAAAAATGCTGCTTCTCATAATAGCGATATTATGAAGCGTTTGCAGAAATAACTATTAAATCATCTAAGGACTTTTTGCTTGATTAGTACTAGCGAGTACAATATTCGTTATAATATTATAAGTATGTATCATTAACTTACTTGTGCGATAAGGTTGTGTTAAATCATGTCCAACAGCAATGTATTCAACTTGGAATTATCGTAATGATGTGCGATCCTTCAATGTTAAAGTAGTTTCATAAGTTATCCGAAAGTAATATGAATATATTAAATGTTTTTCCAAAATTAGTTCCGAAGTAAACATAATTCGCTATAATATTCATTCATGTATGTTACATAAATTATCCTATATAATTCAAATAAGGTTGAACAATATTCACTATCATATTTTGCGGTAGAGCTACAGCTCGCTCGAGAGAGATAAGAAAGATACGCCGATCACCTTCAAACGCGATGAGAATACTTTATTTTAAATCACACATATAGTATGTATATATTCGAATCATATAAATCGCATAATATGATCCGAAATCTAGCTGCTGCTGGGTGTAGCCCTATACAGAATCTAGACGAAGCGGTGTTACGCATCACGATGATTATTCGAACTGTCTGTACAGCTCGATTGCTATATAACAAAATACATTTTTAATCATCTTAAACATATAGATGTGCTAATATAAATTTTTCAGTATGCAAAAATATACTAATAAAACATTTTTCATCGACACACATTTCTTCATAGGATAGTTAGTTTTTATAAAATTCAATCAATTTCAATGGGAAACATATATGCGAGGGAGTTTTATAGAGATCGAACTCATTTCCCCAACCACCCAAGAGGTAGAACTATGATGAGGAATAGATGTGGTGGATAATAATCATATGAATATCTTCATAAGTGCTAATCTATATGACATTCAAACACGTGCGTCATAAAAGTCTGAATATTGAGTAGAGCTATAGTATCTTCTTCATAAGCGATCATTATCATCATTCAGACACTTGTTTAGCACGTGATTCAACAGCCTGGCATCATCGTTCACGAACTATGATGGGCTGATGAGGAATAAAATACCAATAATAATTATATAAATATCTCCATTAGCAATCTGTACTATTTTCCTTCACGAGCACGACTTTTACAAACTCCATACGTTCGCGTAAAAGATTATAATGATAAACACATTTTTGTTCACGGGTTTACATAATCATATGAATATCTTCATAAGCGCTAATCTATATGACATTCAAACACATGCTTCATAAAAGTCTGAACATTGAGTAGAGCTATAGTATCTTCATAAGCGATCATTATCATCATTCAGACACTTGTTTAGCACGTGATTCAACAGCCTGGCATCATCGTTCACGAACTATGATGGTTCGATGAGGACTCGAACAGATGAATCTTTGAGGTTAAATATCTGCTGTAGAAATTACCCCACCTTTATTACCTTTTATTTGACATTATCGATATTTCCCATGTAACTAACCTAAAGCTATTTTGTATGCAACATTGTTATCATTTGCGAGCCTACGAGGGCCTGTGTGTTGGTCGGGGGCTAAATGAATATGTTTGACTATTATTACCTGTGGATTTATTTGAGATTCTTCAAGTTTGAGATTGATAACCCACATGAAGAAAGAAGCTTCAACGAATTGATAGGTTATTTATTATTTTCATATTCGCTATTCTGAATGTGACAACTTTATCGGCTTCAACACTCGAGATAAGAGAGAATATTTACCGCAAACTGTCTTATAACCACTAGGTACTACATATTATAATAACTGAAAAGATAACATAATAATCTGAATCACTTTTATATTTATTAATTAGATAGTTGCATACATTTTTGTTTCTAGACCTGAAGCGATATTTAAAATTTAGATTACAATCCTGATGGGTTGATCCAAGGGACTGTACTTTACCAAACGGCTCGTTCATTATTGTGATGTCTTGCGGGAAAGTGAGAGAAATAAAATACCAAAAATAATAATAATAACATTTATTTAGAAAAATACATTTAGAATTAAAATAATAACATTATGATTCATGGTTCTTCACACTAAACTCCGAACTGATCCTGTAATTGGAGAATACTCCATTATACGATCGTTAATGATGATGCAATAAGCCCTGGTGTTTTTGGGGAAATTCAGGAAACTTTCCATCTCTAGTTTGACGTCAACTGTTGATGACTTTATAGCATCGTTTTGTTTTGAACAGTCAATCACAAAAATTGCTCTATTCTTGAATGCTATATAATCTAACATGGGTTCGCTTATTATTTTATTTGAAAATGATTTCTGGAAATCATAGTACATCTGGTATGCTTCCACGTATTGCTGGTCGGTGAAATTCAATTTCATTGCTTCATATGGATAACACTCTGAATTCAAGTATAATTTTACATTTAGCAAGTTTATATTATCGAAATATGCACTGTGCTTAACAGGATTATTTTTTCGATCAGTTTGGAAAGCTAAAATCACATATCTGGGTCGTTCCAAATTCATTGATGTTTTAACAGCCCAAATGTCACGAGTGCTCTCCTTCATCAACGGATTTTCATGCAGATCCCAGCTGCGAAATGGAATCAAAATAGGCTTCTCAGCACTCAAATTCTCCAACATTTGAAATTTAACCTGATCACTTGGAAACACATGTCGCACTTTTAATGCTATCGTCTTCACATTTATTTTAGCCCTCTTCGTACCTGTGCTATTGGTATAACAATCGTTATCGGTTCGAGACCTTATCAAGCGCAGCTTATGTTTTCCACTCAAGACTTTGTTATAGTCAATGAATAGGCCTAGTAGAAAATTCAATGGTATCCATAAATTGATTTTATTATTGTAGACTGAACTCAATGCATCCTTAAATGACCATCCAGAAATAGCTAGAGGTATAGATTCATGTTTGGCATATGTTAGATAAGCTCTGATGGTGCTGACAATACCAGGATCACGTACTTTGTCTATCTCTTTTCCATTCAATTCATAACTAATATATTCGAAGAGAAACGCTCCGAAATTATTCGTTAGTTTACATTCACCATCACCACTTGCTTCTGGCTGGAATTCTGCCTCGATGAATAAAGCAGACGATGCCAAATCTACCAACACATCTTGTTGATTGATTAATATCTCAATTTCATCGCTGTTGCCAAAAGATGTTGTGTGTGGATAGTAGGTATGAGTTTCTTCCCGGATGATGTCTTCAATGAAGTTTGGCTCGTTGAATATTTGAAGTTTTTCCGACATTGTAACCAAGGGACTTCAAAAAATTTATATTTTCCAATGATAGCGATACAGAAGCAACCTTCTCCTTCTTCAATGACAGTGATGCAGAAGCAACCTTCTCCCTCGAGCTCGTTGTAGATAATGACTGATGACCACTATGGAGATGTCTTTTATTGCTAAAATCCAAACCCATGTTCTCAAGTGATGGCTACTGCAACCTTCTCAGTTGAATTCCTTTCATATAATGAGTGGTGGTGAGTATTGGATTATTATTTATTGTTGTGAGCCATAATCCCTAACGATCTTTTTCAATTCCAATCGTATAATAATTTCTTCTCCACGAAAATTTACCGGTTTCCAATTCTGATCTAGAATATTCAGTGTGATGTTATCGAAGGACGTCTTGCTGATGACCGGTAGATAAATAAGATTCTTCGGCTCTATATCAATGGAAAACCCAGGTGGTACAAGAGGTGAGAACTCATATATCGTATGAGCTATCTTATTGTTATAATATGCTCCCGCGGTTAAGTTACACTCTACGCGTATAGTTTGAACTTTGATTATGTTTATAGGTCGATCAGATACGTGTAGTTCACGAGATGTCAATTTCTTTTTGCTGAATCCCAACAGTTCGCTTATACTATCTTTAGGAATAAAATTCACTTTAAAATCACTCTTCAGCTCTGTGTGTAGAGTGTTGTTGTTAGATTTTATTGATAATTTCCGGTCACGCTCTTCTTGCTTCACTCCTATCCCACAAACTGCACTTTGTATGAAATCCTCGATGTCTGTCAACTCGTAGGACCCCGTAGGTATAGTAACTACTTTTTCCTCACCCTTCACATCTTCATAATAAAATTTATTAAAACCTTCTTCAATGTTCGGAATGCTATTGTACGTATGCAAGCCAACAAGTGCGATAGAATAATATGAATGAGGATCTAGTTCTATAGGTGGGTGGAAATCTACAGATAAACGAGAGCTCTTACCCGTGATAGTGAACGTCTGAGACATGATTGATGAAAACTTCATCAACAATCTATTTATATACTAATAAATGTTAGTCGACCAATTCCAAATATAACTGGCTACAATTATAAGTGTTATATTGCATGAAATATCGTGTAGACGGCAAGCTTTATCGAATGAATTGATACCCTGAATCTCCTCAACCGTTCTTCTAATTTTGCCCCTGGTATTGATTTGAAGTTCAAACGGGAGCTTGTTTATAAGCGTATTGAGAACAACTTCTCCCACGCACGCTTCCATACAGACTGATGAGAATTCAAGATTGCACCGTTATTTAACGAGGGGTGGGGGGAAGACCAAAGATCTCAAAATAATTTTTTTTTTATTAATTATCTCAATACAAAAGACTTAAGTATAATCTTAACAATATATGTTTCAAATATCTCAATCTTGACTCTTGATTCATCGTCCTAGTCGTATTGCATATTCCTACCCCTTCCACCTATATTGAAGTCCTTTTATGTATGTTCGACGCTGGTAAAAGTTCTTTCTTCTGTGCTCATGAAGCTCATGAACAACTTGTTTTCACTCATCTTATCAATGTGGAAATCTAGTGTAGAATTAATTTTTTGGGTATATTCACAGGATTTGGAGATATACGTTTCACAGAGGCCTGCTTTGATGTTATGGATGATGAAGGTCTCTTCTTAGAAGGTTCCACAGATGTCATCCGTCGTTCTAACGCCTCCACTTTACTAGTAATGTCATTTAGACGCATGTTCATACTGTTAAATGTGTTATTGATCTCTTCCAATTCATTTCTGTTTTCCCTTACACTATCACTGATTGTTTTATACTCTGATTTTATATAGATTCCCATTTCATTATATTTATTCTGAATGTCCATCAGATGTTTATCAATGTTGAGAATAACCTTATCATTCGTTAAGTTATGTTCATCCAGATCCTTGTTGATATCTTTGATCAAATTATCAACCCTAACATTGAAGGTATCTTTAAGACTGGTTTCCGTTTTCAGATTCAGTTTGTGTGTTAATTTATCAACATATACTTTATTTGCAACATCTCCATCATCATTCGGTGATTTTACGTTGCACAATCTACGATTTTCCATATCATAACTTCCATCGCTCGTTAGGAATAATCCTTGTCCGTGAACTTGTTTGAAATTATTATTAAATACATTTGTATCATATATCCACATGGAAGAGGAGGCTCTGCCAAACTTATCCATTGAAACCATCTTTATAACTGAGATGAATTTGTCTTACACCTGGTTTTTGTTCAATTACCCCTGCCTCTATCAATTCTTCTATTATAGAGATTATCTCATTGTGATGATTATGGTTACCTGCATGCGAGGATGCAACAAGAAGTCTCAGTCTATCCACCATTTCGTTAACGTCATCCCAAAAAATATATTCCATAGGCTTCTCGTTATATTCAAGCATATCATTTTTGATATATGCACTTCCAGTGTATGTTTTGGCTCTGGGTCTTTTCATGGAATTAATCAAAGGTTTCAGTACATTTTTGTATTTTGCAATGTTTCTTATTCGATCAGCTGGATCGTTATTACGTCTATGGGCACTAGTCATTTCCATCATTTGACTGTAATTTTTCCCATCTTCCACAGTGTAAGTATCAGGTAGAACATCTCTATAAAATATCAAATTATACAGTCCTGTGGTACCCTTGAATGGAGTACCCTTGATAATTATATTACTCTCACTATCAATTTCTATAGGTTGATTACCCATGAACCATTTGTCTAAAGTTGAATTATATTGCAAACCCATTTTATCATCATATCTCTTAACATCATCATCCAATAGGAATCCTTCCAAGTAATAACGTGCTAATGTGGGGTATTGTTGCAGAAACTCCTCTGTAGCCTCTGCATTATCTTTCTTATGTTTTCTGAATTCTTCACGAATCTGATCGATAGTAGGTTCGGGTGTAAACACATCCTCCTCAGTATTTTGGGGGTTATATACGAATTCTTCACCTTCAGTTACAATATTTGGGGTTGGTATGTTCTCCATTTGTGTTGCTGTAGAAACAATACTTTTAGGTTTAACCAACGAATTTTGTTTGATTATTTCAGCATTTCTCGCAATTTCCTCTAGGGGTTTAGATACATTCCTGAACATATTATCTAGAATCTCATCATTTTCAGCTTTACCCAATTTCACAGCCATATATTTTTTCCTCACAACGTTTGCTAACTCCCAAATTTTTTTCTTCAATTGTTGTTTTTCTTTAAGCGTGTTACTCACACCCACGTCCATGCTGAGCGGGTTGTCTATTTCAAATGAAAGTATATATACATGTTAGATGTATATATAACTATCAAAACCTTTGCGATAACGTCCTTTGTTCATATCACAGTCTTTGTTTATCATAAGGAACCCATATTTATCTTTCCAACATACGCTACATATCTCTTTGAATTTTTCGAGTGACATGTCGGTACTCACATGATCGGTGAATATATGTTTCAAATTGAGCTCATCCTGTTTGAAAATAATCAAGCAATTGGCATTGTCGCGCAATCCATGTTTTGGACATTTAGCAAAAGACTGACAAAGATAGAAGCTATCAATTGAGTTGTGTCTCCCTCTTGAAAAATAAGCACGAATTTTCTGCTGTTTCTCAAACATCACGTCATCGAATATTATGATTGAATTAGGCCTCGCTTCTATAGGGTCTATGACCTCATCACTTTCGGTACAAGGAAAATATCCAAGCCCCTCAATTTTCTTCAATGTCTCCTTTAGTAACCGGTATTTTGGTTGGTGTAAAGACTTTGAATATATGTACACGTTTTCAAATTTCAGGCCGTTAGCATCTAACAATAGAGATAACATCAAATTTGTTTTCCCACAATTACTTGGACCACAGATTATTGTTCGTAGAGTATTAGGCAGCAAAGAGCTGTGACGTTGTGGTTGTTCAACATTCTCATTGCTTGACCCTAAGTTCATAATACTCAACGAGTCTTTTTGCTTAACAATCTTCATCATGCCTGAAGGCGAATCGAAATCATACTGGAACATATGTTAATAAGCATTTGTTTATATACTAGATGATGATGTTATATTGTGTATGTCCGATCACGCGGTTAGGTACTTCTACACTTCTCTCTCAAAATCAGGTATCAAATACATGTTAAATAGGTCTGAATGTTGAAACACGTGTCTGAATGTTGAAACACGTGTCTGAATGTTGAAACACGTGTCTGAAACACGTGTCTGAATGCTGAAACACGTGTCTGAATGTTGAAACACGTGTCTGAAACACGTGTCTGAGTGCTGGAACACGTGTCTGAATGTTGAAACACGTGTCTGAATGTTGAAACACGTGTCTGAAACACGTGTCTGAAATGCTGAAACACGTGTCTGAATGTTGAAACACGTGTCTGAAACACGTGTCTGAGTGCTGAAACACGTGTCTGAATGTTGAAACACGTGTCTGAATGTTGAAACACGTGTCTGAAACACGTGTCTGAATGCTGAAACACGTGTCTGAATGTTGAAACACGTGTCTGAAACACGTGTCTGAGTGCTGAAACACGTGTCTGAATGTTGAAACACGTGTCTGAAACACGTGTCTGAGTGCTGAAACACGTGTCTGAATGTTGAAACACGTGTCTGAAACACGTGTCTGAGTGCTGAAACACGTGTCTGAATGTTGAAACACGTGTCTGAATGTTGAAACACGTGTCTGAAACACGTGTCTGAATGCTGAAACACGTGTCTGAATGTTGAAACACGTGTCTGAAACACGTGTCTGAGTGCTGAAACACGTGTCTGAATGTTGAAACACGTGTCTGAATGTTGAAACACGGAAACACGTGTCTGAATGCTGAAACACGTGTCTGAATGTTGAAACACGTGTCTGAAACACGTGTCTGAGTGCTGAAACACGTGTCTGAATGTTGAAACACGTGTCTGAATGTTGAAACACGTGTCTGAGTGCTGAAACACGTGTCTGAATACTAAAGCATGTGTTGAATCATGCGATAAAACATGTGCATGAATGTATTACAAACATTATGATTATTCACATTTTATTCCTCATTAGCCCATCATAGTTCGTGAACGATGATGACGTCATCATCGTTCGTAAACTATGGTCGCCGGGTTGAATCAGTTACTGTCATTGGCTTGAAGCAGTGACGTCATCATCGTTCGTGAACGATGGTCGCCGGATTGAATCAGTTACTGTCATTGGCTTGAAGCAGTGACGTCATCATCGTTCGTGAACGATGATCGCCGGGTTGAATCAGTTACTGTCATTGGCTTGAAGCAGTGACGTCATCATCGTTCGTGAACGATGGTCGCCGGATCTTCAATTCAATAAAACACCACTTACTCGTCAAAATCCTTATGTATTTCGATACACATAAAGCTATAGTCTGATGTTCTCACCCACCCCCAATTTGTATGCATCATATTGATTTTCCCTACATCAGCGGTAAATATTCTCTCTTATCTCGAGTGTTGAAGCCGATAAAGTTGTCACATTCAGAATAGCGAATATGAAAATAATAAATAACCTATCAATTCGTTGAAGCTTCTTTCTTCATGTGGGTTATCAATCTCAAACTTGAAGAATCTCAAATAAATCCACAGGTAATAATAGTCAAACATATTCATTTAGCCCCCGACCAACACACAGGCCCTCGTAGGCTCGCAAATGATAACAATGTTGCATACAAAATAGCTTTGGGCAATAATTCGTTACATGGGAAATATCGATAATGTCAAATAAAAGGTAATAAAGGTGGGGTAATTTCTACAGCAGATATTTAACCTCAAAGATTCATCTGTTCAATGTTTGAGTCCTCATCGAACCATCATAGTTCGTGAACGATGATGCCAGGCTGTTGAATCACGTGCTAAACAAGTGTCTGAATGATGATAATGATCGCTTATGAAGATACTATAGCTCTACTCAATGTTCAGACTTTTATGAAGCATGTGTTTGAATGTCATATAGATTAGCGCTTATGAAGATATTCATATGATTATGTAAACCCGTGAACAAAAATGTGTTTATCATTATAATCTTTTACGCGAACGTATGGAGTTTGTAAAAGTCGTGCTCGTGAAGGAAAATAGTACAGATTGCTAATGGAGATATTTATATAATTATTATTGGTATTTTATTCCTCATCAGCCCATCATAGTTCGTGAACGATGATGCCAGGCTGTTGAATCACGTGCTAAACAAGTGTCTGAATGATGATAATGATCGCTTATGAAGAAGATACTATAGCTCTACTCAATATTCAGACTTTTATGACGCACGTGTTTGAATGTCATATAGATTAGCACTTATGAAGATATTCATATGATTATTATCCACATCTATTCCTCATCATAGTTCTACCTCTTGGGTGGTTGGGGAAATGAGTTCGATCTCTATAAAACTCCCTCGCATATATGTTTCCCATTGAAATTGATTGAATTTTATAAAAACTAACTATCCTATGAAGAAATGTGTGTCGATGAAAAATGTTTTATTAGTATATTTTTGCATACTGAAAAATTTATATTAGCACATCTATATGTTTAAGATGATTAAAAATGTATTTTGTTATATAGCAATCGAGCTGTACAGACAGTTCGAATAATCATCGTGATGCGTAACACCGCTTCGTCTAGATTCTGTATAGGGCTACACCCAGCAGCAGCTAGATTTCGGATCATATTATGCGATTTATATGATTCGAATATATACATACTATATGTGTGATTTAAAATAAAGTATTCTCATCGCGTTTGAAGGTGATCGGCGTATCTTTCTTATCTCTCTCGAGCGAGCTGTAGCTCTACCGCAAAATATGATAGTGAATATTGTTCAACCTTATTTGAATTATATAGGATAATTTATGTAACATACATGAATGAATATTATAGCGAATTATGTTTACTTCGGAACTAATTTTGGAAAAACATTTAATATATTCATATTACTTTCGGATAACTTATGAAACTACTTTAACATTGAAGGATCGCACATCATTACGATAATTCCAAGTTGAATACATTGCTGTTGGACATGATTTAACACAACCTTATCGCACAAGTAAGTTAATGATACATACTTATAATATTATAACGAATATTGTACTCGCTAGTACTAATCAAGCAAAAAGTCCTTAGATGATTTAATAGTTATTTCTGCAAACGCTTCATAATATCGCTATTATGAGAAGCAGCATTTTTGTAAACTATCGCATATTAGATGTTATGATCCCCTTATTGAAGACTTGTGGGGGCAGCCGATGCATCGCGACCGATATCATTATAACTCAGACAAAACCCTGAGACTAACGGCATGTACAAACAACCCCACATTTCGTTGAAGAATCCTGCAAGGTAGATACCTCGCTGAAGACCTGCGTGATAGACATCATTATACCTGCACACTCTGTATAACCTCACATACACACCTGTCTCGTTGGAGATCGCGCCAGCTTCATTCAAATTCACATGACTAACGTCATACATAAACAATCTGTATAACCTCACATTCCATACCCCATTGAAGTCTCCCAATTCCATTTTGTATACTAAAAATAATTTCCATATATGTTTAAGATGATTGAAATCGCATTTTGTAATATAGCAATCAAGTAAGGTACAGACAGCTTGAATAAACGTTTTTGAAAGTAATTTCCTTATAAACATCGCGTTTGAGAGAGATGCAGAAGACATCATTTCTATACTATATATAACATTCCATCTATGCATTCAAGGAACAGCAGCCCTCCCATGATGATACCTCCGATGAATGCCCGGTCTCTTTCAAAAATCACGTGACCGACGACATGTACAAACAACACTATTTCAAAACCCTAGGACTATGAAGCCTCACATTTCATACCTCGCTTCGTGACATACCTGCATGACTAACGTTATGTAAAACAATTACCTGCATCATATAGACTGCAATATACTCGCACTCAGACCGGATACCCTGCGGTTATATCTACAACATTAAAATCGCTTGTTCTCAATTCCTCCACAGCTGAGCGGTTAAGGAACCGGCTTTGGATTTCATTTCTCGGGTTCGATTCCCGTGTGTAGAAAAATATTTTGATGCTGCTTTACATTGAAGTTCTCCCTAACCTCACATATTGCTTGCTGTCTACCTTGAACGATCTTGTATATACAGGCTGATTACCACTACTCGGTCTCCATCATACAACCATAGCAGAAGGGCCCCTAGCGGTCAGAGACCACACCCTAACCGTCTACCCGGTAACACCTAGATGTTAGAGGCGAGACCACACCGTCTACCCAGGCCGGTAATACAGGGTCAGTACTTACCGATACCTGTCTGGGCATACAGCGCATGCACGAGTGTATCACTGGTTGCCTACATCTGATAAGGCTCTCTGTCTGGCGGGCCAAAGTGGCTCCATCCCTACTTACCTCAATGGCCTTTCCCACCACCACCCTGCCCAAAAGCAATCTGTCATAAACTCCCTGGTCCACAGAGCTGTCAATCTATCTCAGCCTCAATCCTTAAAATCAGAATTAAAACATCTATCATCTGCCTTATTATCAAACAATTTCTCCCATTACAACATTCAAAAAGCCATAAAGAAATACACTTCACCTAAAATTCCAAATCGACCTGAGCCAGAAACCCTCCCACCTGCTTTATCCACGGCCTATCTTCCATATATTCAAAATATAACAGATCGAATTTCCAAAATCCTCAAAAAACATAATATTTCTACCCGTTTTTCCACACTTCCGAAATTATCTCAGTTTTACAAACCTATCAAAGATCCCCTTCCTCCTCTCCACTCAGAAGGTGTTTATAGTATTCCCTGTTCTTGCGGTAAAGTCTACATTGGTGAAACAGGTCGTACAGTAGCTACTCGTGTGAAAGAACATGAGCGCTGTACAAGACTTCGTGACACCAGTAGATCTGCACTTGCGGAACACAAGTTTAACACAAATCATCAAATCCTTTTTGAAGATACTAAAATCCTAGTCCAAGCCACAAACTTCCATCAGCGAAAAATCCTTGAAGCTATAGAAATCCTAAAACATCCGAATAATCTAAACCGTGACTCAGGATATTACCTTCCCAACATTTGGAAACCCATCCTCGAAAATTCAACTTCGCACATGATCGCACAACGGCAGGGTCAGGTGCTGGAACGAAGTTAACCACCGGAACAAAGGCAGTGAACTATGTAGCGTAAAGGATTTTTTCCTACAATAAATACGGCTACAGAAACCAGTAGAACCAGTTTCAGTTCAAGCCTCAAGCCTGCCCTGAAGATGCCACCTGTAATGGTTGGCGAAACGTCGGCATCAAGTCGAGCTATTGTGACGCGGAATCCATCCGGAAGACAAGATTTTTCATTCAGAAAGAAGTTCGTGTTTTTGAACAACTCGTAATGAAGTATCATTGTCAGTGACTATACGGGCTGGGGTCCCCACACCCCACAAGATATATGAGACAGTCGGCAATTCTTCTGATTTGACTGTTCAGTGCATACTGAAAACAATATTTAGAATAACCATTCACACCTACAAAAACGTGAACAACCATCCTGCGTTTTTGGCAGGGGTCCGACACAATCAATATGAATAGTGTTGAAAGCCTTTGCTGCGGAGTGTACATCGTACGTCGTAGTTCTAGCCGTTTGTTTTCGGGTGAGGCAGGTTGAACATGATTCAATATACTTTCTGACAAATTGGCGCATTCTTGAGAACCAAAAGTGAGAATTTATGATTAAGACAGTTTTGTCAAAGCCAATGTGTGCTTGACCGTCATAATTCTTTTAACAAGGCATAACGGGCCTTTTTAGGTACAAAACTGATTTTTATCTAACTCGTCGTTGGTTAGCTTTTATTTCAGTTTGTGCGTTTCGTTGTTTATGTTTTGTCAACTGCTTGGCATTAAGCTGCAAGATTCTTTTTCATCTTCGTCAGCAAATTCTGAACATTGATGTCATTTGATTCCCAGACCTATAATGCTCAATTACAAAGTTGGAAAAAGTATCCCAACAACGGCTCACCCGAGGAATGAAGTAATGTTTATACTGAGAGCTTTTTAAACAATTACAATCTGTTACCAGTTTGAAAGTGGTACCCACAAAGTAATACCTAATTTGTTTTAAAACGTAGGCTACCGCGAGAGTTTCCAACTCACAGGAGTGATAACGCGATTCAGTACTAACTTTACTAAAGTTAGCTACGACAGGCTTGATGCCGTCATGTTTATGGAGAATAATTACTCCTAAACTGCAACTGCTAGCATCAGTTTGTAGTTCTAGAGGAAGATTTGGATTGAAAATGGCTAACACAGGTTCATTAGATAGTATATATATAACATTTTCATCGGTCCATTTCCAAGGTTCATATTTTCGTAAAAGATTGGAAATAACGTGTTTTGATTGAAAATTGTGATACAAAGTTGAGAAAATAATCAGCAAGACCCAGAAACTGACTTCTTTGATATATGTGGGCAGGGAAAGAGCTTTCAAAACCTCTGAATTTGAAGAACTTGGTTTGACACTTATTGTCACAGACATTCTACTTGCGTCTTCAAGAACCTACATTTTTTATGTTTAGTGAAAAGCCTTGGGACTTCAAGGTTGTAAAAACTGTTCGCAAATTAACAATCCCATCTTCAACATTCATAGAAGGAATAAGAATATTTTCCAAATAGACCAGCGCTATTCCCTGTTAAATTTCGGATTGTAATGCAATGTTAATAGCACGTTGAAATATAGGAGCATTTGGAAGTACTCACAAGTACTCAATCGATCAATTTGATCATCTATTCGGGGAAGGGGGAAGCGATCTTTAACTGTAATCACCATTCCTCTTTTTCACTAAAAGAATAGTATTCGCATATGGCGAATGGGAATGTTTATAATAGTTATTTAATAAGTCTTGAATAAAGTTACGAACAAGTCCTCTTTCGTTAAACGAAAGCCTATATGGCCTGTATTTTATTTCATTATCTGAAATAAGTCTTATTTTGAATTCACCAGTAGTTACAAGGAAGGAATTTTATTTCCGCTAGTAGTAAGTCAGAAAATTCATTCAACAATGTTTCCAGTTGATCATTCGTTGAAACGTTAATTAACTTCAGATTCTTAAATTTTAATTTTGGAGTTAATCATAGATCACGACACGCTTATATCAAAGCAAATTGCGTTATTAGAAACAAAATGCATTTCAAGAGGAATACTAATATTATCTAAAAGGATATTAACATTTATTACATTAAATGAATTGAGAGAATTCCTGCTTGAGCCCATGATTAATTTCTGCTCAGCTGTAAAATCCATTCATATCTCTTTAGTTTTATTTTCAATGAATAAGAGACACTTGAGCACCGGTATCCAACAACACTTTATGAAAAGTCAAATTAATATTGAAGGAATATAAACAAAAATTATTGTTAATGTCTAACTCGTCTGCGCTGCAGATGTTTTACATGCTTCGATTTATCGTCGTTCTTATCAAAACGAACTCTCTTAAAACATTTATCATACGAATTCCCTGGTTTCTTATAATATTTACACGATAAAATAACTTTAGATGAATTAAATGGACCGGAAATATTATCTTCTCGCTCTCGGTTTATGCTTCGCGCAGTACATGACTAGCGATGGCTTAACTTTCCACATTTAAAACATACAATATTATTAAATTTTACACTAACATTACGTTCGTATTATTTGGAAATTTTTGTTGGTTCTAGCGTGAAGCTGTATTATTTGACCCGAGTTGAATGCGTGATAATGATAAGTGTGCTATAAGCATCCCTTACACCGAAACAAATTAACTTACAATTTCTCTTGAAAACGGAATACGCAATAAATTATTTTTTTCTAGATTATGAGACCATATGAACCAAAAGACCAAACCTTCAATATTAGCACCTATATATCACTCACCTGTCACCCCTTCAAAACAATTTGCAATTCTCGCCATAAGAACGCCAGTACTTCAACCCAAATCTGTAGCTAGTTCAGGTAAATCACCTCCCAAGAACGGCGGCGATCGACAGGACCCCAATTAATCAATTATTATACCACTCCTTCAAAACAATTTACAATTCTCGCCAGTACTCTAACCCAAATCAGTAGCCAATTCAGATACATCACCTACCCATCGTTGCGGATCATCTATTCCTGACACAAACACGGGCAAGTAAGTCCCTAGATGACACATATGGCACATTATTTGACACTCACTCGTGAGTCTACCCGCTCTAGAAGTCCGCGAAGTAAATTTTCTAGAGTAGAACCCACGTTAACATTTTCCTCGGTTATTGTTTGTATTTTCAATATATTAATGTCCCAAAGGACATACTTTTTGATTCTTGTGATTATTCTGAAACATCCTGATTTCAGCGGGAAACCAAATTTTTTCAAATTTTGATAAACGGTCCAAAAAGACGGCCATATTCATCTGTTAATTGGAAATTTAAATTTTCGGATTCGTACTCGTGCGATCTCAAAAATCTCCTAGGTAATATTTTCGAATTAAAACAATATTATTTTCGAAATATTACATTTGTAATAAGTTATTAATTATGTAATTAATTAATAAGCCATTTCGGCCAGTACGTAGTGAGTGACGAATAAACAGGTCAAATACCTCATCTTCCAGTTGTGGAATTTCAGTCGTGTTCAGATTATGCGTATGTTCCACTATTAGTAGAGCTTTTGAACTCCTTACTAGAGTTATATAAAGTTGGGAAACCCGTCACTCGATTTCCCACAGAAACTGTATTGCGATTAACTCTGCGTTCAGAAAATCGGTGGTTATTTTTGGCGCACCGGTAACACAAATTACTAGGGTCAGGAGATCGGTATTTATCCCGAAACCTTTGTTTGATACTAATAATCCTCGGTTCCAACGAGGCTTAAATTTTGAAATATCATTTATTTTGGATCAGGCAGTAAATACGGATATTACATGTAAACTCAGTTGGAACAGTTCATTATTTCAATAGATATGCGTGAACTCCGGATGTGTATTCCGTGATTGTCACCTTTCTAAATTTCCGCAATTTTGAATAAGTGTAAATATTCAAATAAATGAATCGAATTCATGCCCGTTTAAAAATTGCATTCATTCCGATAAAATATGTTGCAAAAACGGGAATCTGGCAAGTTAATGCATCAAACTTTGTATAACCTTATGTATAAAAAAAGCGAACAACCAAACTTTTAAGCATTGTTCGGGACATAAGTAAAAAACCCTTGGCACAAGATAAGGAATTGGTGGAGCAGACTTGTCCAGAACCTCGAAAACATATAAAAGCCGTGACAGACAAAAGATCGTCCTCTTTGGTGATTTTGATTTTCAAATAGTACAGTTGCTCTCTTTTGTGATTTTGATTTTCAATCAGTACCGTTAAAGTGTAATTCTCTCTTTTGTGATTTTGATTTTCAATCAGTACCGTTGAAGTGTGATTATTATAAGAATCAAAGTGAATTAATTATTATCAGAGTTCAAGTCAGATTTAACATGAATTAACCATAGTGTTCCTTTTAGTGAATTGTTACCTAAGGTAAATGATAGCTTAATAGTTAATATTTTTGGGCATTACGATATATTGATTTCCGTAATTTGTGATTTGTAACTGTTTGTATGATACCTGAGATCCGTTGCTTTCAGTAATTTAAATTGTTATATTTGAGTTTATCCCGTCATAGGTCGGACCGCGCACTATTTGAATCCGCATGTGAATCGAAATATTCAAGTAATTGTATGGTGTGTACAGTGTGTATGTTTGAACGACAGGGGCGTCTTTGGTATATTTGTGCACGCTGTGCCTGTACCGGAAGTATAAGCCCTAATTGTCTAAAATTCTATCAAAAACTCGTATTTTTTGAGTTCTACTAAATAGTGGATTCTTGATATTATACTATAACATTTGCTGTGTTATAATTTCGATTTCATGTTTCTGTTCGTTTCGGCGACGTTGGCATTTTAAACGAAATTGGTGCGATAAGGACGCTTTGTGTTAATACAATTAGTTCTAAGTAATCAGGTTATTGAAGTGATAAGTCTTCTGATGATGGTCGTGAGACCGAAACGTGCGTAAAGACGAAAATATAAAGCATGTGTTGATGTGACCTAGTTCCCGAGAATTTATATATAATTCATATGTGGGTCAAGAATCTTAATTATAATGAATTTAGAAGAAACCCCCACACACACACTATTGTTATGGTTAAGGCTAGTTATCACAGTACTGTAATCAATAAAGTGCCAACCACTGGTTCCAAGAAATGTGATATACAAGAATAAATAAGTAGCCTTGATCAATGACATATCATTCTAACAGTGAACAAGCTATAGTTAGTGATTTGAGTGATTTCAACAGATTATTTGATGATTTAGTTTAATCGAGTCCTTTGAACAGTAATTGTTACTCAGACCATTACAAAATGTATAATATCTTCTGTCCATATCCACACCCCACTCAATTTGTTCAATATTACTTGCATGAAAACATTCATGGTGAACAAGTATAATTTCATAAATAATCATTCTTAATTCAGAACTAATTCGCTGATGTTCTTAATGGAGCAAAACTCTCCGAAGCATAGTAATATATTTATCATTGAGAACAACTTATTAGGTATAATTTTAATATTCTACATTTTGAAAAATTTTCAAATAACTAACATTTACCGGCCATTATATTAATTCTTTTGGTGTCTACACATTCCTGGAAAGCTTGTACCACATCTGCACAATTGATTGGATGTTTTTTATTCTTCTTAAAACAGGCTATCACTTCTTGTTCAACATCATGGCATGGGGGTTCAAATTTTGCTGCTATTTTCCTGCTATCTTTCTGTGGACGCTTCTTTTCTTCCTCTTCAATCTATAACGTTTTACTAGTTGTAATTAATTCTGATGAGGATTAAAATTGTTTATATTCTACTTCTTAGAGTATCAGAATAATATGCAACATTGTAAATTATCAACAATTTGCATGTATACCCCTGTAAGGACAGTTAAATTTTGGAAATGTTGGTCAAATTTATACAAAAATAGCTGTGCCAATGGATAAACGCCAGTCTGGAAAAAAGGTAATCATATCATTAATCAGCGAAACCACAGTCACAGCTAGAGCTGGTGGGGGTGTCCACAAGGGGGAGTGTTATCACCTCTTCTGTGAACTATCCTGGTGGATGAACTATTGATAAGGCTCGCATTCAAAGTCATTTACTGCTTAGGGTATGCCGACGACCTTGCGAGATTCGCAATAGACAAATTCGCAGGAACAGTATCGTAGCTCACACAAACGGATCTAAGCATAATAAATAAGTGGTGCCAAGAGGAGGAACTTACCGTAACCCCTCTTAAAACTACTAGATTTATATATATATTTATATATATATATATATATATATATATATATATATATATATATATATATATATATATATATATATATATATATATATATATATATATAGTCTTTACTATAAAAAAAAGTACCGAGAGGACTAAAGCCACCAGTTCTGAATGGGGATAGAAATTCCACAAGAGGCAAAATCTTGTGAGTTATCTTTGATCACAAGTGACATGGAATCAACACCTACAGAAAACAATCCAAAAGAGCAGGATAGCCCTCAACCTATGCAGAAGACTGTGTGGGCGAAACTGGGGGTTACAACCAAAAATTATCAAATGGCTATACACCAGGGTCATTAGACCCATGATAACATATGACTCGGTGGTATGGTGGCCAAAGACTCAGCTGGCTGGGGCGATCCAAAGGCTAAGGAGCATCCAAAGGCGAGCTTGCCTTTGATATAAGAACAAACCCAATAGCCTCTTTAGAAGCCTTGCTGAACATACCGCCACTTCACATTCATATACAAGGCAAAGCCAGGTCGGTAAAATGTATAACGAGCTATACAATGAGTTGACAACCGATCCCATAATGGGAATGCTATAAGACGAGATGCTTCCCAAGTATAGCTTTGAGAAAAACTTCAAAATAGTCATAACAGGCATAGAGGCATGGAAGGGAAGACCTCCAATAAATGCAGAAATGGCCTGTTACACAGACGGCTCCAAAACCCAAGGAAGGTACAGGAGCAGTAATATATATAACCAAGTCAAAGACAAGAGTCTCGTTGAGTTTGGGTAAACACGCGTCGATATTCGAGGCAGAAGTTGCTGCAATACATCAATATACTGAAGAGCTATTAAGGCAAGAGTTTCAGGGAAAAACCATCGCTATATACTGACAGTCAAGCGGCTATAAAAGCATTGTTCCTTATAGGTCAATTCCAAACTTGTCTGGGGCTGCTTAGAAACCATACAAGAGTTTGGCAGTGAAAACAGACTGTCTTTAGCCTGGTTACAAAGGCAACGAAGAGGCTGACTCACTGGCCCAAGAAGGAGCACGTGGGGCTCTAATTGGTCCAAAACCATTCTGTGGTATAGCGAAAGCGCCACGCAAATCGTATAACAGTACTTGGATGAAAAATCAATCTCGAGAATGGTGGAACAAGGCGCCGGGAGAGACAGGCCAAAGAGTTCATTAAAGAACCATCGCCAAAATGTACCTACTAAGCCAGAATATAAAATCAACTAGAATCATGGTAGGACCTGACAGAGCATTGTAGATTCAACAAACTGATGAACAATATTGGAATGGCAGATACAACCTTATACAGGTTCTGTCAAGAAGACGATGAGACCTCAGTATACATATTGTGCTACTGCAAAGACCTAACAAGGCCAAGGTTGTCAACGATAGGAAAGGAAAAACTACTACCCTACCATTATATGGAGGACTTAAGGTCTGACCTATGGGGTCTAGTAGTAGATCTGTAAAAGTCGCGGTGATGAGGCTCCTAGCCCACAAGCCCCATACAATCTATCTATCGTCCTCTCTGAAACATGGGAATTGAAAAGCAAGGAGTTGTATTGGATAGACAATTACGACATATTTCATACGGATACCCAATTGAACCAAAATGATGGTTCGGTTATTTACCTGAAAAAAGGAATATTGAAATCATATGAAAATATTCAGATAGATCGAGCAAACTCACTCGATGCTCAAATAGCTTTCTATTAAGCTCTGACAACCTTTTTCTATTACCTCATACATCTTTTAACATCTGGTTCGAAAATGGATACTTGAGCGTTATATTTTATGGTTTCAGTCGTATTCAAACAATGCTTTGAAATGACTTTGAATATTATAAGAAAATTGCTAAGCAATGGAGTCTTGATACATATTCATATTTAAAACATAAATGTGTTACAATTTCGATTATTCATGTTTCTGTTCGTTTCAGCGACGCATTTTTAGTTGAAATTGGTGCGATAAGGACGCTTTGTGATGATACAATTAGTTTTAAGAAATAACGTTTTAGCCATTGATACGTCTTCTGATGATGGTCGTGAGACCGAAACGTACGTAAAGACGAAAATAATAAGCATATGTGTTAGTGTGACATTATTCACTCGATACCGAAATTGAAAAAAATAACCATAAAATAACTAATCGCAATATACAGGTACTATCGACAAATACAAAAGTATTTTCAAAAAGCCTACTTGACCTACCGGAAAATCAAAACTATCACCATTATGAGTATACATATATCATCGGAGATATAAACACAGATATACTCAAATATTGCAAAGAGTCTCATGATTATTTCATCTCTTTAATTAATAAATATACCAGGGTTACTGCAGATATCAAATCTTATGTAGATCACATTTTTATAAGGCGAATTAACAAAAATTTAGACTTCACAGTAAATATACAACAAGATCTTGAAGTTGCTTTCGAAATATTTTTAAATAAATCAACTAAAAAATAAACGATGCAACAAAAACCTTCCAAATAAAACTAAAATAACAAAAAGCTTGGGTTTCCCAAGAATTAGTTATATCTATAAACACAAGTGATATGCTACACCGAAGATGTGCCTAACTCCTAACATCCCATACATAAAAGAAAATTACATCAAATACCGTAATAAATTGAACAGATGATTGAAACGAGCAAAAGTAATTATTTCGAATTCGAAATTGAGAAAAACGTTGGGTCAGCACAAAACATGTGGAGAGTAGTAAACTCATTCATTCAACCAACAACTACCAGAAAACATCTAATAAAATCGAACGCATTATCCTAGAAGAAATAACTACTTTTCTGAAATAGATTCTAAGATGACATCAATGATAAGTAAGACTGACCTCAATGAACAACATAAAACACTCATAAAGTTCATGTCCATGATGATACAGACATCTTTTGTTGCAGAAAAAAGGCTGAAAAAGATTGAGAAAAAATAAACAAGCGGTTGAAATCCAATTTATTAACGGTAAACGTTAGAAAAACTAAGATACTACCTTACTTATATGAAACAAATTTACCAACATAGTGTGAAGTTCAACGGACAAGAAGTTGAAACTACAAGCGTTTGTTACCTAGAGTGTTCATCCACTTATGCTTGAAGTAGGATCTTAATACAGAAAACTTAAAAAAGAAAATCCGTGCTACACTATACAAGTTCTACCAATGCCGATACATACTCCCCCTTAGCAAACTAAAGTTAATTAAATTAATTGGTTGGGGAGGAGTCTGCAAGGCCTTGTTGGAAACTTTACTAGTCCTACAAAAAAGGATTCTGAAAATAATATCTTTCAAACTTCTTTTACACTCATCTGACAAACTCTTCAAAGAACTAAAAATATAAAATCAGACAAATTTATGTTAGGTCAGTATTAATGTTCGTATTTGTTATAATAAAACTTACCTCAATGAACCAGATCAAGCCCATAACACATGAACCGCCAGCATGAATATATAAGAAATATCAAGTATGAAGAAATATTCAAAAAAACATTGCAAAAGTGGATTCTTCCTTCCATACATTGATTGATTAAATGAAACGAAATACAAAATACTAACACAGACCAATTTCATTTCATCTATTCTATTCATATCCATTAAAACTAGTGCTCCTCAGAAACCTTTCAATATAGTCCCAATCAGGACTAATTGGACATTTTTGTTTGTTTACTCGATACATTCACATTCATATTCATTTACCTTGTAAACAATATTAGTTCATGTAATATATTGTTTCATTGTTTCTGAATAATTATTAAAATTATTATCAAAGATAAAAAAAATCCTCCCCATGCATGGGAATTCACGTAATATCTGAATAAACTTTTCAATTGTCTTGTCCATATTTGATCATTATATTCAGAACAATTTGACAAGAGCGTTTTAACATCTCACTTGGCTGGATGGTACTGTACCGATTCAGTTTTAATAATCTACATGTATTGACTTGTATGCACACAACGCCCTACAAACAAAAATTCGAACATTACTGATTATCTCAATATCCTTGTATGCTTAATATTACACAATCAATAAGGCAACCTACACATCATTTTTCATATGTGCAAACTTACGTTCTGAAATAATGTAGATTAAGTATCGAATCATCTAAGATTGCAGAATGTTTGTACAAACAAGTTTGAGGCAATTAGTCTCTTCATACAAATTCACATGTAATTACTTAGATGCTGCTAACATAACTGGATAATAATGAACAGTAATGTTTCTGCAAGTGAATATAAGGATATATATTGTGTTGATTTATAGTCTAGTTCACCAACATCAAATTGTATGCACATACAAATAACTCATACTAGATGCTACGTTTTCTTCTGACTAATTATCAATAATTCAATCAACATCATAAAATTAAACAAGTATCTAATATTTTGGGAGTTAGCATGCTTGGTAATATTTTGGAGATGATTAGTGACATTTTGGGATTCAATTTCCTCAGATAAAATTCACTCTTATGGTATAATTCGATTTGTTCCTGGAGCATATTTTCTCAGGCAACATAAGGGGATCTTGATCTAATGCTTTCAGATTTCTTCCTACGGGGTTTCTTGAAGGAAATATGGTATGCTAATAACCTTAAATATATACCAACATTAAATCATATTAAAATTACAAGTTATATGGAAGATTCATGGACAATTTCACCTAAAGAATGGTAGTCTGCAAAACATTTACATTTATTTTGATATAATGATAAGTTACATAGTGGATTTTTGTTTTCTGATGAATTTGTAGGCTAACCCATCAGTGATTATAATTTGGCAAACTCAAAAAGTTCTAACTTACTGTTTTCTTATATTCTTCTTCCATAGTTTCATTGATTTTCTTGTGGTGTTCCTCTAAATGCTTGATTCTATTCTCCCAATATTCATCATTTTTCTTCAAATCTTCTAACATTGCCTGTCGAAGTTGAATTGAAGTTAGACTTGGCTCATGTAAGAATAAAGGCATACTTTGAAAACCATCATTATTGTTGACAACTGGCGCTGATAGCTCCACATCTTTTGCTCTTACCTCTTCTGCAAGATTATGTAATCATGTTGTTTATAGTTTATGGAAATAAAGTTATAGGTAAGAGATTAATTAAAATGAAGTATTCCAAATATATAGGTATATAAATATAAATATATATTCTTTAGATCTTAATACCTTACTTTGTTTTCCTTTCAAACGATCGGCTACATCCTGAGAAACACTTATAACGCTTGTGGGAATTTCATTTTCAATTGTGAATTTTCTAGTCTGGCTTGTATTTGCACCCATAACAATTTTTATTGCAATTTATGATACTTATATTTTGCAAATTAATAACCAACAAATTAAAATTTCTCAAGGACCACACGTCAACTTTTTTGTAAACTTTATTTAACCATACCATTAACCAGAATTAAAAACAGTGCGAGTGAGTTAAAATCATAGAGATCATATAGTAGGATCTCTATGGTTAAAATTGATGAGGCGCATAGAGAATTAGAGAAGAAGCAAAATTCTATGATGAATTGTGATGTAAAGATGCAAAATGAAAAACTATAAAAAAGTTCACACTTTCACACTATCACACTGTGGATTGTAGATACACTATAAAATACATATATCTAATAAGATTGTGTAAGATATATGATAAAATACCAATATTAGCTATGAGCAAGTGAGTGGAGTTTACGGCCTGAAGTCACCGACGCCTGCGGAGGGTGAAAGAGGAAGAATAGCCGAACGTCTCCCCTTATGAAGTTCATATAAATAATAAAACGCACGGAATGTAATCCGGAATAATTATACATCCCAATAATGTTCATTGAAGTACTTTATTAGGTGGAAGTAAAGATTTGACAAGTTCAACATTTGAAATTATTTGTCTCCATCACAATTTGGATGACGCATATGATCCTAATTAATAATGATTCTTAACCCAGGTATAAATTATACAGGTGGGCCAATCAAAACGAAACACGGCCGATATCTCATATACCGTTCGTTTAAAAAAAAATCGCTCGGACACTTCGATTTTTATTTCCCGGGGGAAAGATTTTGGTCATATCATCAATCTTGTAACTTTCAGCACCTCGCGGGGGTGAGCTTTAACCCTAAAATCTTGAGTGGGGATAGGGGTCAAGTGGTACCTTATTTTGAAGGTAATCGAATTCTCTGTTCAACGTATTTTAGTTTTACAAATTTGATGCTGCCGTTTTTTGAGAAAATAGAGAACAACAATGAAAAAAAAATTATTGCACGGTGAAAAAATGTTGAGATCCCTTGATTTTTATAGCGAAAAAGAAGTTTTTTTACGCTTATTTTCAACTCTGCCTCTCCAACATCCCGCAGAGGTAAGCTTCAACACTTAAATTAAAATGGGATTAAAAGTCAAATGATACCACAATTCACAGGGCATCAAAATGTCTTTTCAAGGACTAACAATTTGCAAGAATTAAGTAGATAGTTAAGTTAGTTAATAAGTAAACACTAATAAAACATTTATATCGATTTCTGCGTTAATTTTATGTAATAACATTGTTTTTGCGGAAAAAATTATTCTTTTTGAGCTTAGCTTTACGGTATGGTTTAGGTTTACAAAGAAAGATGAGACACAAAATGTAAATTTAGTTTTATTCATTGTTCATGATAATAAGTGCTGGAAGTGTTGGCCTCCTACTTACAATAATAGAGATTTTGTTCAAAACGATCGTTGACATTATGAAGCATTTCTGGTGTAATGGCCTGACATTCATCAGCGATCCGCTGGCGTAATTCATTTAATGACTGTGGCTCAGTTTTATCTTACTTTTTGAGTGACCCCATAGAAAAAAATCTAAGGGAGTTAAATCAGGTGATCTTGTAGGGCACTCTGTTGATCCTCTACCAGAATACGTCCGATTTGAATATTCACGAACAGCAAGGGTATAATGAGGAGGTGTACCATTTCGAAAGTTTAGTTTAGTCACAGACAAAACCCTGCGTGATACTGAATTGAAATGAATTAAATGTAAATACTCAGAACTTCTAAGGAACTGTAAAATTTATAAATTCTTTACAAAAACAGAATTCCACAGCAGATAAAATGAAGTACTTTTTTCTTCGAATGATAAAATTAGAATTTTCATTACCTCTTCTGTCACTGGCGAATGGATTGAGGAATGTAGAAAACATTTCCTCATTAAAATAAATAATAAAGAGAAATTAAATGTTAATAAATTATGTTGGATTTGTTGAGAATTTAATGACCATTAAAATATGGTATCACACGAAGTTTAATCCCATTTTGATTTAAGGTTAGAGGCTCTCCCTTGCGGGTTGAAGTGACAGAGTTAAAAATTATGCACAAAAGACTACTTCTTCGAGATAAAAATCAAATTTAACATTTTTTCATCGAGCAATAATTATTGAGAAATCGTTTGGTTTTCCCAATTTTTCCCAATGATTTTATGAATTGGCAAACAAAAAATTTTCACCTACGATCTTCTGGACCAGCGATAATTTTTTTATTTCATAAAAATCTGTAAGACGCAATACACATTATACAGAAGTGTGTTTTATGGAGGTTAATGTTAAATACCTACATTTTCAATAAAAAAATACTGGGATATGTTTCATGGATTCATAGTATTAGAAATTGAGTAACAAAGCTAAGCGTGCGCGGCTGCCGGAGCGTGAGGCGGAGTGGGGGAAGCATTGCGCTCCTACTGAAAACTGATTTAGTGCGTTCAAAGTGGCTTGTGGTTGCAAAATCTTCAATATTTCAGCTTCTGGATAACGTACAAGAATCGTTTGGTACTTAATCTGGGGTAGCTCGACGAGATAAACACGAATATCTTATTTATTCATGCCTTAGAATCAAAATAGACTCGGAAATATTTATTTTTTACATTTCTATTTTGTTTTATTTTTATGTCATTCAAGTTACGATTTATTATCAAAACAGTATTTTACATGTAATACCTCAACTTTTTTGCCCAGGGAATCATACTGACGTGATGCTTGCGGACCTCCTCAACAGTTATTTAATTATTGCAGTAAATATGTTTTTATGATACAAAATTAAATAAATACATGTTAAGATAAGTTCGAAATTTCATTTATTTACAAAATTATTATGAAATATTTATACAATCCTTACAATCAAAGTAGCGGTATACAGCTTATACGCCTTATAATAATAAAATGTATCCAAATTTTTCTCTTCTTTATTGGAGAATTGCCTCCTAATTCATTTTCTTCTTCTTCTTCTACTTCGATGTTTTGGTTAAGAAGATTTTCGAAAGCGTCAAGAGATTCTTCATTTATTTCGATGTTAGCAGGAGTATCGAAGTTTTCACATTGTGCTGAGTCACACACTCGTACATTTAAGAAATTTTTTTTTACAGCCACATACTTTCGTTTGCAACCAGTCGCACAGGTACATGATATTTTTTCATTATTTCCTCCGGTATCAACGGTTCCTCAGTTTAAACTGGCATCGATACATTATCTGCAACTTTCCATCCCCAGTGAGTTATGTCTTTATCGTTGCCCAACCATTTTTGCAATTGCAAGTAGACTCTGAAGGCATGTTGTCTGGCGGCTCCTTCAGTAGGAGGAAGATTTTCTAATTGAAATGGAGCTCGAGCTGTTGATCGTTTAAAAGATTCAAAGCGATGTTCATTAACATTTTTCTTATTGTAATATAGCAAAGAAATTATTTGGCACATATTCGTAGCAATTTCTCACGAAGAGCATTATCTTTATAGAAAACATCTAGTAATTGGAGGTAATCCGGATTAGAATTCAATATTTTCAATAATTTGTTCTTCCCTTGTTTGTACATCGAAGAAACTGTATCACAGCCCGATACGGCGTCAAGAAATTCTACATATTTTGATAATTCTGGATATTTAAAGCTGGTGTTAGAGTACCATCGATCTACTTCTCGTCCTTTTCCTTTTTTCAAGAAGAAAATCTTTCTTGTACTGGGAACCAGCTGAGTTAAAAGTACAATCAAATCTACATCTTCTCCAAGTGCGATAATGTTATTTACTGCACTCAAATTCGCCGCAGTTTCAATAATTAGTGAATCAGCATCCTCTTCTGCTATTTTAGTTTCAAATTCAGCATTTTGTAATTCAACAGAAAGCATACTAATAAGCCTTTTCTTATTTTTATTGTTTGTCAAAAAAGTTGCTTGCTTGTGGGAGATTTTTGTATTTTTATCAAAATAATATTCTTGAGATACATTGTCACGTTGCCGCCTCATTCTTTCCCATGTTTTTAAATTACTGCTTGTGTCTTCGGGATATCCATCGAATACTATTCTTGCTTTTTTATATTTATGTACATATTGTACATATTTATTAAGTATGATTCCCTGAGCAAAAAAGTTGAGGTATTACATGGAAAATACTGTTTTGATAATAAATCGCAATTTGAATGACATAAAAAGTAAAACAAATTAGAAATGTAAAAAATAAATATTTCCGAGTCTATTTTGATTCTAAGGCAAGAATAAATACGATATTCGTGTTTATCTCGTCGAGCTACCCCAGATTAAGTACCAAACGGTTCTTGTACAATATCTAGAAGCTGAAATATTGAAGATTTTGCAACCACAAGCCACTTTGAACGCACTAAATCAGTTTTCAGTAGGAGCGCAATGCTTCCCCCACTCCGCCTCACGCTCCGGCAGCCGCGCACGCTTAGCTTTGTTACTCAATTTCTAATACTATGGATCAATGAAACATATACCAGTATTTTTTTTATTGAAAATGTAGGTATTTAACATTAACCTCCATAAAACACACTTCTGTATAATGTGTATTGCGTCTTACAGATTTTTATGAAATAAAAAATTTTTCGCTGGCCCAGAAGATCGTAGGTGAAAAATTTTTTTTGCCAATTTGTAAAAAAATGTTTGAAATCGATTTCCGTCAGACATTTTTCTAAAATTAAAATTGTAAGACTAATCTGAAAAAAACATGTTAAAAAAAATGACATTTTTTCAAAGTCATTTTTTCACCCTAAAAATTAAAAAAAATCGCTACGTTTCTTCAATAAAATTATAGCACAACTCTTCATAAAGAAAATGAGCCCAAAATCGTTACTCCAGGACCATTTCCTGAGAAGATCTAGCCAATTTATTAGAGCGTCTTTTTTTAGAAAAATCGATATATTTTGAAAAATAATCAATATCTCAAATTATGAAAAAAAGGGGCTTTCTCGGCTTGCCATGGGCTACATGTACAGGAAACAATACATATGGAAACGTAATAGTTAACGACTCCTCGATACCCCGATTTTTAAAGGTTTTTTCGATATAACTCGAAAAGTATGAATGATATTTGTAACTATTATGGGACCAATCGATAGATCTCTTTGATACCTACAACTTTCTCATTTAATTTTTTCCGATCCGAGCTATAGCACTTTTTGCAACTTTGACAATTTTTTAGGTTATGTTCGCCATTCCAGATAGAGTTGCATTAACCAGAAACTCGTAGTCAAAGTATACCAGGTCTGCCGGAGCCTCCCTTCCATCGTTTCTCGCGCTGGGTGACGTCACCCAGCTCCTCCAATCACAGCCTTGCTCTCATCAACTCGTTGCCGGCACGTAACAACATCATATTATGTCCTTGTCTATAACATTAAATAAACGGAATAAACGACCAATCAGATTGCACTAAAATTTTAAAAAGAGTAGAAGGGAGGCTCCGGCAGACCTGGTATACTTTGACTATGCAGAAACTCACCTTTAAATTCAATTTCCTATACGCTCATATTTTTTTTCCAGGTATTAATTTCTGCACGCATTTCTGTCTATTGCCTGGACTATAACGTTCGAGGATCCACATTGAAGTCCGTACAATAAGAAAATTAAAAAAAGAAATAGATTTGGTTAAAATATGATGTCGGGAACAGTTTTAGGTTCAAATTAGAGTAAACATTACGTAACAGCTGTTGCGGAGCGTTAGTTGTGAAATTTGACATTTGTTGCAGAAAGTGGCATTTCTAAATCGAATTTGAGAAACATTTATTTGAAAAATATGTTTCTACCGCAATTTTACGTACGGGTGCAAATTTTCAAAAGCCTAGGATGAAGTTGTGATTTTTGATATTTTTATCGAATAAAATATTTTTTACAAATCCAAAGTTTACTTAGCTGGTAAAAATTAATTTATTTGTGTAGTACTCACAGTCACATATCAGTTCCATGATTAATATTTTATTTACTTTCCATATTTTAAAAATTAAAATTACAACCATAAAAAATGTTGGCACGGAGCGGTGCAAAGTTCCAATAATTTTATAGTTCTTTTGAAAAGACACGAGTATTTAATCGTATAAAATATTAAATGCATGTAAGGTATAGGAAAACTGTCAAAAAAGGCAGTGTTTTAATTAGACGTTAGTGCGAATACTTTTTCTGAAAACATAATATCTTGTAATTAGTAAATTGTAAAAACAGCAAGTTATTTTATTTGATAAAAATATCAAAAATCGCAACTTCATCCTAGACTTTTTGCACACGTACATAAAATTGGAGAAACATCTTTTTCAAATTCGATTTGGAAATGTCACTTTCCGCCACGAATGTTAAATTTGACAGTTAACGCAGATCGCTTGGCCACACCTTTTTGCTCTAATTTGAACCTAACTGTTCCCGACATCAAATTTCAACCCAACCTATTTTTTTTTTAATTCCAGTATGGTACGGACTTTAATGGGGTATATAAATTTTAAATTAGTCTGAGGCACGGTTGTATAGACAGGTCTGGTGACTCGTATGTTTGACATGAGTCTCTTACGCGTCGCCAAACTCGTAGTCCCTAGCTCAGCCACTAGCTAGCGCTTGGATCGGTAAAACGATTTCTTTCCGGAATCGCAAGCAGTGTTACTAAGTATTCTGATTTGAGAGAGGAATAGAACTGTTACCCTTGTCATATGTATTACTCACCTTAAAAATAACTTCCCCTTTTTCGTTATACATGACGCACACAAAAGACCTCGTTAAAACGATTTCTATCCGGAATCGCAAGCATCCACTTTTAATGCATTTCCGCATCTTTCGGCACTTTAAAAACAGAAGTCTGTTGCTTTACACTTTTGTACCCCGTCTCCAGTTTTGCATTTCGGCACAATGCACGGTTTCGTAATTTGTTTCTAAAAACGCAGGTATTCCTTGTGTTTACAAGTCAACTGACAGTTGTCAGAGAATATTCCTACGTGACGACTTTTGGTACTACACGACAGTCGACGCTTAGCGGACTCACTTCTCACATAGGAAACAGCCCCGAGTTTCCAGATCTGTATGTACGACCGTGGTCTGAGGTTCCTTTCATGTTCATATCACAGAGCAACTGTCAGTTATTAATGTGTCATGTCACGGATTAGAGAAAGTAATTTTCATCCTTGTGGTTATATCTAGAGCAAAGATTTCATTCTCAACACGAATTATTGAAGTGCATGACACTCCTCGGGTGGGAGGTTCGACTTTAGCTTTATTGCTTCAAGTCTTCTCAAATTCGTACGTTTCATCGCACAGAACCACTATGCTCCTAGTCATGTTCACAGCCTTATCTTTAAGTTGTTCTGTGACCTTCATCAATATGCTCTATATTCTATGCTTCCGCCCGGGCGTTCGGTTGTTGATAAAAATATCAACGTTGAACTTTAGTAAAGGATAATCCAAATATCTTGGTTACTAGGGTTTGTAGGTTCTTGTCAATAGAAAGGCTTAATTAATTGGATTTCAGAAATATAGGTACCTAGATGTTATTTTTCTAAGTTGGAAATCATTCACTCTTTATAACCTGTTTCTTGAGGGTCTTTTCGATTATATCTTATTAGGCAGTTCGTACCGTATTGTATTTTTAACAAATTTCATCGGCTCCTCAGGATCATACTTTTATATAACGTCAGCTTTCCATTTTACATATTGCAGTTTCATTTTTCTTATGTAAACACCGAATTCCAATTTTAAATTATTATTATACATTTATTCTCGTTGGTTATTCTAGCCTGAAGATATGAGTGCACTTTCTGAAGTAGAAGATGATCCTGATGTTTCTGAGAGTTCAGGAGAGGAGTGGGATAATGCAGAAGAGGTAGGACAGTTAATACTGAAATATTAGAAACTAGTACCTTTTTCATTTTCAAAATAGCAGTCAATGAGGATGTCTTATATATCCACATTGTAGACTAATATTATATTAAGTTATGTATGAATTATCTTGACAAAATATATATTTAGATGGGTTTGGACACAGTATTAATATTTCTCAAAAGAAAACATTAATTTTCATAATAATTTGAATATTTCAGGCACTTTTTGTCATTTATTCTTATAGTAGGGCATGTAATGACTTTGTACTAATAATTAATAATCCAATATAAGTTAAGTTAAAGAAAAATATGTGCTATTTTATTTTAATTTATTAAATTATTGAATAAATTACCTATTATCAATAAATGCATGAGTTTCTTTTATATTCCACCTGAAAACTTTTGTCTTATTCGTAATTTATGTGTGCTTATCTTTTACAAATAAGTAATAATGGTAATAATGGGAAACAACCACCATAAGGCTACAGCAATGGAATTGCATTATTCATGAAATATTAACAATATCGACATAAATGGATGTTTTATAAATCAGTATTCTAAATTCATCTATTATAGGCTCATGTCCTCAACCCTCTGAGTTTCACAAACTTATAATTTTCAGAAGAAACGAACCAGTAGGAGATCATCACAGAGATTGAGCAAAAAGCCACGTATATCTTTGGAAGTTGCAGAGAGTAGTGATAGTGACATTGAAGAACAACCAAAGTCAAGGTCTAAAAATGGAGTAAATAAGAGAAGAAAAGTATCTCCTCCACCTAAATCTACTTCAATACAAAATCCCAAAAGGTTTCTACCTAAAATTGTATACTCTGATGATTTCTCGGCAAGTACTATTTCTATTAATTTGATTTGCATACATATTACATTCTTATTGCAAGTTCATTGAATTAAAAATGTGTAGATTTCTGGGTCTAAATTTTTACCATCTTTAGGTCTGAATCAACAATTCAGTTTATGGGAAAAAAATCTGCTTCAATTGTAATCCTATATATTTCTTATTTAGTATATGAATAATATTATCTACAATTGAATCAAATTCATGTAAGTACAGTAGAGCGTCGATAATCCGAACCTTCGCTAATCCGAACGCCAAAAAACAAAGAAAAATAAAACTTATCCGCGATCTGGCTGCAAAGAAAAGGGTTGCGACAGCAGTTTAAAAGAAGATGTTCGATTATTTTCATGCAGCTACATAATTGGTGTTAAGAATTTGAATTTTACTTTTGTATGACAAATATATTGTTTTTGAATTCTGTAATGCAAGTGTTTTATTTGTTGTATTCCAATACATACATATTCATATTTTCAACTACATCTGTACATTATTTAGCAGGAATATTTGATCCAAAATTCGAAAAATATGAAAATCAACCACCTTTGGTACCAATTAGTTCGGATTATCGACGCTTTACTTTGTCTTCACAAGTTACATATTCGTATTTTCAACTACATATTAGTACAGTCGCTAGAGGAACGAAATCCAGCGCATATCGCTTGAAAAATGAAGGTGGACATTTTGTATGTTTCAATATGTATTTTGATGCGCTGAAAACGGGAAAAATAAAGAAAAAATTCCTACGAGTTAGCTTCAAAAGTTAGGACCATTTTTTGGCACGAAAAAAGACGATTTTCATGTTTTTTGCGTTTAAAAAGAAAACGGTGCCCCAAATGAAAAAACATGTCGAGAGACAAATTGTACAAAAAGTGAAAACGCATCGTTTGAGCCGGAATATAAGTCATTTTGAGGTTATGGTCTTGAGATATGAGCATAATAGTGTTTTTTTGGGGGAAAACAAATGTTTTTTTTCTCATTCGAATATTGACCAAAAAAATATTCTATTCAAATTTAGAGATGGAATTTTTTATATACTTTCTACAATGTTTTGTTTTTTCTTATCTTTCATTTTGGCTTCACAATCGGCCATTTCCAAAAATCCCTAAAACTGAGATTGCCAGCCAAAAAATGGACTTATCGACAAAAAAAAAATCTGCACGTAGATTTCAACAAATGTGATACAAAATATCCTTCAATACTGTTTTTGGGGCTCAAAAAAAAATGTAGGACAACTTTGAAAATTTTGGATCTCGGAAAATGTGCAAATTTTTTAGGTTAGAAATTTTTCAGGATGATCAAATTTTAGGTTCGATTATAGTATTTTACGACGAGTATTCTACGCTAAAAAAACCCTTCCTAGGTTGAGTAGAAGCCGAGATATTGATATAAATATAAATGTGTTTTAGCCTCCCCAGAACCCAATTTTGGGCCTATCGAAAAAATTCGGAAATCGTTGGAAAGTAGACAAATTTTATGATCTAAATCCAAAAATAAGACCTCGTGGATATCACCATCTCGAATTTAGAGCGCGTTGACATACAAAAAATCACGTGTAAAATAATGCAGCGGCTTAAATTTCTATACCGCTTATCTGCCGTAATAGTCCAGTCATTAAAGGAATTTTTCTGTCCGAATTTCCGCGAGGTCTAATTTTGGTCCATTCTTATGTATTATGATACGCTGAACACGATGGTGTAGATTAAATTTGGATTAACCCTGTGTTCGAAAAACTATGTTAATTTTTTGGACCCGAAAATGGCCATTTTTCGATTTTTTGCGTTTTGAGACAAAACTAAGTATTTTATGAAAAAATGTTTCGAACAAAAGTTGTTGGGAAAATTAATACGCAACTTTTGGTCTTAAGTCGATCCGAGGTTGTGGGCCCAAGATAAGGCCCATTTAGTGTGTTTTTTGGCACATTGAAAAATTGAGTATATGTCAAAGAGTTTTTGTTTTCTCAAATTCTGTTTTGGTAGAAAGGTAGTATTTTCATTCCTCTTTTATTTGATTTTGGTATTTTGATCTATCTCATTTTCTGGCGTCACAATCGGCCATTTTGGAAAATCCGTATTTTACGAATTTCAGACGAAATACTGATGTTATCAATCTAAAGCCAAAAATATTCGGAAGACTTCATCATTCTGCATGTAATATCCAAAATTCAAGCTTTTTGCTCCAAAGACATGACTTCAGCAGCGCCATTTTGAAAATTTTGGACCAACGAAATATCCACAATTTTTGAGGTTAGAAATTTTTCACGGAACCCAAATTCAAGGGTCTATTAGAGGTTTTGATAGTGAGTATTTGATATCCAAGCAGATCGATTTGAGTTGAGTAGAAATGAAGCTATCCTAATGAACGTGTTTGGGCCTCTAAAAGGCCCAATTGTGGGCCTATATACAAAAATCTTGGAGAAAACTACAAAGAAATACATCGGCTATTTAAGTTTGAAACAGCGTACGGAAATTCGTTCACAATTTCAAGTTATATCGAATTTCATCATAAAAAACTAGCGCGGGATTTCATTTAGCGGCAATAAGCGAGGGTCGGTACAATAAATTCCGCTCGCGAAATCATACTTTTTTAAATGTTTTAAAATGCACCTGAATGCTTATAATCGTTTTGTGTGAATGTGTGACTGTATTTAGACGTGTGAATGTGTATATGTGACCGTGAAATGATGTTTTTATAGGGTGTTAATATTTTCATTACCGATCCAAACTTGAACTTGGTAATACACCCTAAAAATATCTTATTTTCATATGGTTACCTTGTTGAAATCTTATGTCGGGTATGAAAGATCGAGGAATTGGTATTTGCTAATGAATGTGTTGAATAAAATGCTCCAAAGTTTTCATGCCAGTGGACATTTACATTATGCCGAGGCAATAGAAGGTAACCATATGAAAATACGATGATGCTGCAAAGCAACATATTTTTATGGTGTATTACCAAGTTCAAGTTTGGATCTGTAATGAAACCATTAATTCAACGAAATGGGGTTGGAGAAATAATCCGAATGGACTTACTCCTATACAAACAGTAAAAATGTACGTTCCGATGTTGATCAAAATGATCTCTTGTGGTTGTAAAAAAAGGAATATCTTGTAGCTCATTATGTAAGCATTGTGAAGGTAAAGACTGTTCTAATTGCCCCGAGCCAGAAATAAGTATATTAGATGATGATTATTTTGATAAGTGTATTGGTGAAAATGAACACGATGATGAAGATGATGACGATACCGATGATGTTATCAATGACAATTGCGACCATCAAACTTTATCGAACTCAGATGATGAAGCGGATCACGATGATCCGTATAACAATAATGATTAAATTACATCATTAGCAATACATGCTGACAGTAATAACGAAAACTTAGGTTATTTGTGAATAATTAGACATATAGATAATTTTTTAATAAATATGAAATGTAAAAAACAAAAAAAAATAGAAATATGAAAAAAAAATTATTTATTCATCTTAGTTTTTTGTTTTAAATATTGAAATTTGTTATGTAACACCCTATAATGACATCATGTCACGGTCACATATACACGTTCTCACGTCTACATACACTCACACATTCACATAAAACGATTATAAGTATTCAGGTGCATTTTAAAACATTTAAAAAAGTATAATTTCGCGCGCGGAATCTGTACCGACCATCGCTTATTGCCGCTAAATGAAATTCCGCACTATGTTTTTATGATGAAAATCGTTATAACTTGGAATTGTGAACGAATCTCCGTACGCTGTTCCAAACTCAGATAGCCGAAGTATTTCTCTGTAATTTGATACAAGGTTTTTGTATATAGGCCCAAAATTGGGCCCTTTAGAGACCCAAACACGTTTATTAGGATAGCTTCATTTCTACTCAACTCAAATCGATCTGCTTGGACTTCAAATACTCGCTATCAAAACCTCTAATAGACCCTTGAATTTGGGTTCCGTGAAAAATTTCTAACCTCAAAAATTGTGGATATTTCGTTGGTCCAAAATTTTCAAAATGGCGCTGAAGTCATGTCTTTGGAGCAAAATGCTTGAATTTTGGCTTTAGATTGATAACATCAGTATTTCGTCTGAAATTCGTAAAATACGGATTTTCTAAAATGGCCGATTGTGACGCCAGAAAATGAGATAGATCAAAATACCAAAAATCGAATAAAAGAGGAATGAAAATACTACCTTTCCACCAAAACAGAATTTGAGAAAACAAAAACTCTTTGACATATACTCAATTTTTCAATGTGCCAAAAAACACACTAAATGAGCCTTGTCTTGGGCCCACAACCTCGAATCGAGTTAAGACCAAAACCAAAAGTTGCGTATTAATTTTCTCAACAACTTTTGTTCGAAACATTTTTTCATAAAATACATAGTTTTGTCTCAAAACGCAAAAAATCGAAAAATGGCCATTTTCGGGTCCAAAAAATGAACATAGTTTTTCGAGCACAGGGTTAATCCAAATTTAATCTACACCATCGTGTTCAGCGTGTCAAAATATATAAGAATGGACCAAAATTAGACCTCGCGGAAATTCGGACAGAAAAATTCCTTAAATGACTGGACTATTACGGCAGATAAGCGGTATAGAAATTTAAGCTGCTGCATTATTTTACAAGTGATTTTTTGTATGTCAACGCGCTCTAAATCCGAGATGGTGATAGCTATGGGGTCTTATTTTTGGATTTAGATCAGAAAATTTGTCTACTTTCCAAAGATTTCCGAATTTTTTCGATAGGCCCAAAATTGAGTTCTGGGGAGGCTAAAACACATTTATATTGAAGGATATTTTGTATCACATTTGTTGAAATCTACGTGCAGATTTTTTTTTTGTCGATAAGTCCATTTTTCGGCTGGCATCTCAGTTTTAGGGATCTTTGGAAATGGCCGATTGTGAAGCCAAAATGAAAGATAAAAAAAAACAAAACATTGTAGAAAGTATATAAAAAATATCATCTCTCAATTTGAATAGAATATTTTTTTGGTCAATATTCGGATGAGAAAAAAAAACATTTGTTTTCCCCCAAAAAAACACTATTATGCTCATATCTCAAGACCATAACCTCAAAATGACTCAAACGATGCGTTTTCACTTTTTGTACAATTTGTCTCTCGACATGTTTTTTCATTTGGGGCACCGTTTTCTTTTTAAACGCAAAAAAACATGAAAATCGTCTTTTTTCGCGCCAAAAAATGGCTGTAACTTTTGAAGCTAACTCGTAGGAATTTTTTCTTTATTTTTCCCGTTTTCAGCGCATCAAAATATGTATAAAAACATACAAAATTTCCACCTTCAATTTTTTTCTTCATTTTTCCTCTGGCGACTGGCCTATATGTACATTATTTAGCAAGAATATTTGATCAAAAATCCGAAAAATTTGATAATCAACCACCTTTGCTACCAATTAGTTCGGATTATCGACGCTTTACTTTGTCTTCAAAAGTTGTTAATTCTTTTGATGGATTAAAGTAGTTGTTCTGTACAAATATCTATGGTTCAGGCGTTTTCGTGGTATTATAAAATTATGTCATCACCAGTCAGATAAAAACTTCTAGTAGAACTCAATTTACGTGAGATAAGTTTATTACTGCACGCGTTTTTTTTCTGTGATGATATATGTTTTATCTGTCTTGAACACATGTTTATGTTTTTATATCGATTCCGATTAGCATGAAATAAAACAGTGCAAACTCAACAGTCGTTTGATTCAGAACCTTTATATGGCACAGTCGGTACGTGTTAATGATTAATTATAAAACTAAAAATCCCGTAAAAATTAACAACAATAGGCTAAAAATACAAAAATACACAGCACAAAGTGGTGGTGAAGTGAGACATAGAAAAATTAGTCAAATTAATAGACTATTTGAACGTAAAAGCAAATTGGAAACATAAAAAGATGTCCCAAAGTAATACAGGAACAAATGCAACTGCTATAATTCCGGCAATTACCCATGTAAGTACAAATATTCCTCCACCGTCGGGAATGTCTTGGGATGGTTGCCTAGCTGAAAATTGGCGATTTTTTAAACAGAAGTTTTTGTTATATCTCCAAGCCACGAGATCAGATAAGGAAAGTGTTGAGTATAAAACATCTATCTTTCTCTCTTGCATAGGCGATCGCGCATTAAAAATTTACAACAACTTCACGGTTGATGAAGCCGATAAAATGAACTTCGATACTGTCATTGATAGCTTCGAAGATTACTTTACCCCAGAAAAAAATGTAACTTACGAACGCCACATATTCTTCTTGAGAAATCAAAAAGAAAACGAAACTATAGATAACTATGTGACTGAACTGAGGGATTTAAGTTCAACCTGCGAGTTTGAAAACTTAACGGATAGTTTCATTAAAGATAAATTAATCTTAGGAATAAAAAATTTTGCAGTGAAGGACAGACTGTTAAGAATAAACGATTTTACACTAGCAAAGGCATTAGATATATGTCGATCAGCAGAACGAACTAGAGAGCAATTAGAAAAAATTTGCTCTACTTCAAAAAATGAAGAACATTCAATTAATAGAATACAGAATAAAACTGTTCAGAAAAATTATAAAAATTATCCTGCAATACCGTCAACTTCTACACATCAGCATCATTCGTCTTCGTCCAACACATCATTCAGGCAGCCGCATCATCGTTCTTCTCAACATGGCCCAAGTGTTAGCAAAAATGTAAGTGACAGTGCGCGTGTGAAAGTATATAAAAAATTTAAGTGTTACAATTGTGATAGCATTCACGGTATAAATCAATGTCCTGCATTTGGTAAGAAATGTATGAAATGTAGGCAAAGAAATCATTATGCAAAAATGTGCAGATCTGTAGTAAGTAATATTAATATTGATGAATGTATTGGATCAGATTTATATATTGATTGTGTCAACATAAAAAATAGTCATGATTGGATGGCAGTGCTCACTGTGCATAATGGCAGTAAAATAAGATTTAAAATGGACACAGGAGCTCAAGTAAATATTATCCCTGTTAGTTATTTAAAACAGTTAGACATATCAGAAAATAATTTACTTCCGGTAACTACAAAGTTGACAACATACACTGGAAATAGAATTCAAGTCTTAGGCAAATGTACTCTAAATTGCAAGTATAAAAATTTAACTAAAAATTTAACATTCTATATAGTGAATGAAAAACAAGCTCCGCCGATTTTAGGCAAAAATGATTGTGAAAATTTTAAATTAATTCAATTAGTTGATTCAGTAGAAACAAACTATATAAATTATGATAACATTAAACAGAAATTTCATGATGTATTTAATGGAATTGGTTGTTTAGAAGGCGAATATAAAATTGAAATAGATTCTAGTGTTAGGCCAGTAATACACCCTCCACGTAAAGTGCCAATTGCTATACAGGGTAAACTTAAAAATAAATTAGATTATTTAGAAAAAACTAAAATTATCGCAAAAGTGGATGAACCCACAGACTGGGTAAATTCTTTAGTTTTGGTAAACAAACCCAATGGGGACATACGTATATGCATGGACCCTAAAGATTTAAATAAATCAATTAAAAGAGATTATTTTCCTTTATCGACAGTTGAAGAAATTACTTCAAAATTAGCTAATGCAAAATATTTTTCAATACTAGATGCCAGTGATGCTTTTTGGCAAATCCAGCTGGATAAAGCTAGTTCTTTGTTGTGTACTTTTAATACCCCTTACGGCAGATATAAATTCTTACGTCTACCATATGGAATTACTCCAGCATCGGAGATTTTTCACAAAAAAATAAAAGTTTTATTTGAAAACTTAGAAGGTACATACATTGATGATTTTTTAGTACATGGCACAACAAGGAAAGAGCATGATCAACGTTTGATCAATTTATTAGAAAGATGTAGAGAGGTAAATTTAAAATTAAATTTGGCTAAATGTAAATTTGGCATAAATACTCTTAACATTTTTAGGTCACAAAATTTCTGATAAAGGTATTGAACCTGATGAACAGAAAATAATAGCTGTTAAAAATTTCAAAAGGCCAACTTGCAAGAAAGATTTGGAACGTTTTCTAGGCATGATAACTTATGTATCTAAGTTTATCGCCAATATGTCCTTCAAAACAGAACATTTACGGAATTTATTGAAAACCGATGTACTATGGCATTGGGAAAATGAGCATGAAACTTCTTTCAATGAGTTAAAGGAAGTGTTATGTTCAAAGCCTATATTACAATATTTTGACACAAATAAGGAAGTTACGATATCCGTTGACTCTTCAAAGTCAGCCATTGGAGCTGTACTTCTACAAAACAATTTACCGGTCTATTATTCCTCTAAATCTCTTACAGAAACTCAAAAAAATTATGTACCTATGGAAAGGGAAATGTTAGCTGTTCTTTTTGGATGTGAGAGATTCCATCAATTTATTTATGGTCGAAAAAACATAACAGTAGAAACTGATCATAAACCACTAACTTCAATTATCAAAAAACCGTTAAATGGTTGTCCTCCACGTTTGCAGAGAATGCTTATTCAATTAAAAAAATATGATATAAATTCAATTTATAAGCCTGGTACGCAATTAGCAATAGCTGATGCATTGTCAAGAGCACATGAAGAAATTGTTGTACACGATTCAAATGATATTAATTTAGAAATATTAGACAGAAATTTAGAAGCACAGATTTGTTTACTTGTAGAAAATTTACCCGTTGCAGATACAAAATTAGAAGAATTAAAAAATGAAACTAAAAAAGATAATGAGATGTTAGAATTAATTGCACAAATAAAAAAAGGGTGGCCATTGAATAAAAATGAGGTTAAAGAAATAATTAAAATATATTTTTCATTTAAGGATGAAATTTCTTATCATGAAGGTTTATTATATAAAAATTCTAGGTTAATAATTCCTAAAAAATCAAGGAAAAGTATACTGCAAAAATTACATTCTAGTCATTTGGGCAAGGAAAAAACAAAATTTAGAGCTAGGGAAATTCTATATTGGCCTGGTATGTCCAGAGATATAGATGAGCTTATTTCAAACTGTCATGCATGTGTCACTTTTGCTAAAGCAAATTGTAAAGAACCTTTAAATCAACATGAAATTCCATCACGTGTTTGGCAAAAGATTGGTATAGATTTGTTTGAATATAATGGAGCAAGTTATCTAATTGCAGTCGACTATTTTTCTAAATTTATGGAAGTAGAAAAATTGAAAACTACAACTTCTGACTCTATAATATACGAATTGAGAAATATGTTCTCCAAACAGGGTATACCAGATATCGTATTCTCTGATAATGGTCCGCAATTTAGTGCACATTCGTTTAAATGTTTTTCAAAAGAATGGGATTTTTTGCATAAAACGTCTAGTCCTCTATACCCTCAGTCAAATGGAATGGTAGAGAGAACTATACAAACAGTTAAAAATATATTCAAAAAGTGTAATGTAGCAAAAAATGATCCATTCATAGCTTTGTTAGAATTAAGAAACACTCCTTTGTATGGAAATGTTCATTCTCCAGCACAATTGTTTTATAATCGTTCATTGAAAAGCATAATTCCGATAACCAATAAACAATTAAAACCTATCAAAGTAAATGTGAATAAATTTAAAAACGTATTAAAAGAAAAACAAAATACACAAAAATTTTACTATGACAGGCATGTAAAAAGTTTACCTAATATAAATAAAGACCATACTGTATATGTTAAATCCAAAAACAAAAACATTCCTGGTAGAGTCATGAGTAAAAATGATAATTGTAGATCATATAAAGTAAAAATGTATGATACTGGTAAAGAAATCATAAGAAACAGACAACACTTAATAGATAAAGGAATGTCTATCAATCATTATAATACATTTTTATTTTAATTGTTATTAATTATTTAAGGAATGGGATGTGATGATATATGTTTTATCTGTCTTGAACACATGTTTATGTTTTTATATCGATTCCGATTAGCATGAAATAAAACAGTGCAAACTCAACAGTCGTTTGATTCAGAACCTGTTTTTCAATAAATCAAATAACATTAATGGAAAATGCAGGATTGTGGTTACCATCCAAATTTAAAACCGCCCTCTTAATTATTAGTTTCAATGTTCTGGTTTTTCCATTGAATCATGACAAATTTTTAATTATAATTACCGTTTTTTACGGGCGTAGATGAAAAATCCGCAGACGCTTCAATTTTCTATTTATGTTGACAACATGTTTCACCACACAGATCTGGTCTACTGCAAATCGAGGTCCCAGCCCCGGGCGGCATCTACACCATAGTCAAAGTATAAAGGTCTGCTCGAGCCTCCCTACCATCGTTTCTCATGCTAAGTGACGTCACATAGCTCCTCCAATCACAGCCTTGCTCTCATCGGCTCGTCGCAGGCACGTAAAAACATCATATTATGTCGTCGTCAATAACATTAAATAAACGAAATAAACGACCAATCAGCTTGCACTCGAATTTTGAAAAGAGTAGAAGGGAGGCTCCAGCAGATCTTTATACTTTGACTATGATCTACAGAGGGTGGCACACAGACATAGAGTTCCCTTGTTACCTATTCAATCACACCTATTCAATGATCACACTTTTGAGGATTAACCAACTAAAGTAAAATCATCCGTTCACCCCGAACGATTGTCGAACCACCTAATATCCTCCCTTGCATCCATAGAGGTGAACCACCTAATATCCTTCTCCCTTGTACTTATAGAGATAATATATAAATATAAGTAAAAAGCTCCATAAGCGTTAATGTTAAATAGTTGTTATTTAATTTAATTTATTAACGAGTACCCCAATTTAGATTAACAAACATGTTAAAATAGTTGCAGTTTCAATACTGTCATATAATTCATATGTTGGAGAGTAGTAGTTGTGCCGCGTAAACCATAGAAGTATCATATAAAACTCAATTAGAGGACCCCTCCACATCAGTTTTTCACCGTTCACGGAATAACATGACACTAGGGAAAAACGTATAGAGAAACCGAGGGGGACATTTAATTAAATTGTGATTTCCATTGTTTCGGCATAACTATTTATATCTCTATATCATAGAGGTAAAAGCTTCATAAGCGTCAATGTTAAATAGTTATTTAATTTAATTTAATTTATCAACGGAAAACCAACAATCAAGATTTAGAAACAGTTACAAATTTGAATATAACGTAAAGTTTAATAGTATCATATCATTAATATGTAGGTAAGTAGTAGTTATGCCGCGTAAACCATAGAAGTATGACGCTAATAAGTACGAAATTATCACCCTTACCCACTAACAATACTATTAAAGCACAAAGGACCTTTCAGCTACCAAGTAGAGCAAATTAAATTAGAAAACAATATGTTGGTACCTGTTTAAATACTATTTGGGGTAAATAATGCAAACAAGGGGTTATCCTCAATCTGAATTTAATATAATGCTTTTTCGCTTATACATTTCCATCCCTTCTAAATTACCTAGATATTTGTCTGTACTATGTTTTAAAAGTGATAAACTTTCTTGAGAAATGGTATGAACTGTATTTAAAATATGTTCTGCTAATGCTGATTTTTCACTAAACGGTTTTTTAGCTTGTCCTTGTATCTATAAACGGGTTCTACTGCAAATTTAGGAAAACAAATTATGGAATTTATGGATTACTGAATGATTTGAATTTCATTGAATTATTTGAAAGAAATGGCTCTAATTTAGTTAGTTGATTGCGTTCCATTTTCCGTTTTTGGATAGAAATTAACATATTTATGAAAGAATAGCGACAGACAATGGTTACAACAAACAAAAAATGGAATGCAATCAACTAACCAATAGAACAATTATACCTTCATGTAATTCATTGAAATTGAAAAGTTCCACTTATCATCCTTCATAATGGTTCTGTTGTTACTGTGACTATAGACTATGAACGAGTTGAGATTATGTGCTTTGAAACTATTTTTACTCTTCTCACTATATGTAGTATATAGTGTAAGGGAAGTATTGTAATCGGGGCAAACATTTTTTCCGGATTTTCGCGGATATATCTGTTTTCAGCTTACAGAATCGATCTACGCTATTTTTAAATTGATAACTCTGCGTGTGCGCGTGCGTAACCCCATGTGGAGACGGTTGCGTCGTTTCAAATTGAATTGTAGTATTTTATTGAACCATAAGATCAACCGTGTTTTTCGGGTTATAAATATACCGGGACATCAAAAAGTATCTTGGTCAAGGGTGGTTGTGGAATCTAAAACGTGTGTCTTTACTTGTGTCAAATTAATTAATTTGAAGTTTCTAAAAGTGCGAAATTTCGCAATTTTATACGAATGTTAAAAAACTCAGAAGTCTCTAGCGCTAAAGACTCCGGGATTTTCACTTGGCCTATCGAAATTAGAAGGTTCGAATTATCTAAAAACATAATTGCATGAACGCCAGACGTCTATGTAATTAGCTACGATAGCTGAATGGTTCAAACCATTCATGGATACCTTATCGGGGGTGTTTCAGATTCTATAAGGTAGTGTGGAAGCCCCCGAGTAGGTATTTAATCACCTCAGATGTACCCACAAAACACTCCGCCTCGTGTGGTAAACTCGTTTCTGCGACCAGAGGAGTCACAATGACACGTAGGCCAACAGGCTCATCGTATCTTACCTCACCACATTCTCGTGCCATTGAAAAAATTCCGCCGAACCCGCGATCATCACAGTGATTAGAAGATCGACGCTTCTACCACTGAGCTACCTGGCCCCCTACATGTTTTAACTCCCCTTCATTTACATTCAATCTCATAATTTGAGGATATTAAATGTCGAACTCAAATTAAAAAAGCATAGGAATTGAATTGACGATAGAGTGAATTGTATTTTTATCTATTGTTAATTTTCCCGGGAATCAAATAATGAACCATCAAGTATATGTCTGTTTATTGGCATAGCAACCATGCCCCAGGCTATGATATGATATGTATCATACTGTATGATACATATTAATTTTAGCTAAATATCTATGTTGTGCCTGAATTTCAAAATACAAAGAACAAGAAATTACAAGTATTACTTACCATGATGTTCGAAATGTCTGGATTGTTAACACCATGTAAATAGAATGGAAACTAATAATTGATAAATAAATTTCACATGCATCTAGGGAGACGCACGCTTTCTCACGTGCCTTCACACTGGGGTAAACTACAAATGTCTAGAGCAGTGTTTCCCAAATGGTGATCTGCGAACCCTATGAAATATAATTTTTTGGGATAAAGATTAAATTTCTCACATTTCTAACATTGATTTTAAGGAATTTCCCCTCGAATTTCTTAAAACTTGGATCTGCAACGCATTCACCCACCACAGCTCTTGCGCGTCACCGAATGCAGACCACTCCGGATACTTGAAGCAATATTGAAGCATCTCTGGAAGTCTGAAGGGGTCTCTGTAGTACTACAGGGTCTAATTTAGGGAATAGGGATTTCGAGGAATTTGAGAATACTTATAGTACCTTTAGACTACAAAAATATAGATACAAATACCTACTAACCTAGAATTGCCATTTGGAGGTAAACTACAAATGTCTACAGCATAGAACATCTAGTTCAAAGTATGGAATACAAAAACAATAGATTTATATAAATAAAGTAAGCTTCGCGCACGGTCGTACATACAGATCTGGGAACTTTATGTTTAATATGAGTCTCTTACATGTCGCCAAACTCATAGTCCCTCGCTCAGCCACCAGCTAGCGCTTGGATCGAAGTATGACAACAATCACATTATTAAGTAAAATATTTTTTCTCTTAATAATTACTATTCTGATTTGAAAGAGGAATAGAACTGTTACTCTTGTCAAAATGTATTACTCACCTTAAAAATAACTTCCCCTTTTTCGTTATACATGCTCGCACACATAAAAGACCTCGTTAAAACGATTTCTATCCGGAATCGCAAGCATCCACTTTTTTCGCATTTCCGCATCTTTCGGCACTTTAAAAACAGAAGTTTCTTGCTTTACACTCTTGTACCCCGTTTTGCGTTTCGGCACAATGCACAGTTTCGTAATTTTTGTCTAAAAACGCAGGCATTCCTTGTGTTTTTAAGTCAACAATGACAGTTGCCAGAGAACACGGTCGTCTACGTGCCAGAGATCATTCCTCGACTCATGCGCCACCCTTTCGGTACTATGCAACAGATGACGCTTAGCGGACTCACTTCTCACATAGGAAACAGCCTCGAGTTCCTAGACCTGTATATACGACCGTGGCTTCGCGTGAGCGGATTTGAATCAGTTCTCTGAAGCACAGAAGATAATAATGCTCCCGTCCTCTATCGCTCTCATCACGAATGATGGCCACGAGAGGGGTAGCTGCGCGCGCCTGTTCTGCTATTTTTATATCAGATAGCAGACAACCCTCTCGTCTCGTGACCCCCATTCACGAGAAGAGTGGCACAGAGGACAGGAGCATTATTATCTTTTGTTCTTCGGAGAACTGATTCAACTCATATCATGGCACGCCTACTCTATTCATATAATGACAAAAATATAGTATAAAAACAAACTTTCAAATAACCTACTAACCTAGAATTACCGCTCTAAGAAGAAACAAGTGTATGCAATCTGATTACTATTCAGACATCTCAACAGTATGGTCACGAGTGCAGATGCTGAATTCGATAGACAAAATTATGAACTGTACATTAGCAAAAAATCTCACTCAAATTTGGTTAGGTACATAGATGATATATAGCCTTCTACAAAGGTATATCTAGACAATTAACTTCCTTTCTTTCATTTATTAACCAGCTTCATCCAAAAATTAAATTTACGTTGGAAACAGAAAAAGATGGGAGAATCAACATTTTAATTTTAATACTAATAAGTAACCATAATAGAATAAACTTCTACATTTACAGAAAACCTACGATTACAGATACCACTATTCCTAATTCATCGTTTAGTTCCCGTAGCCATAAATTACCAGCATATCACTCGATGATACATGAGCATTTTCAATACCAATGTCAAAAGAACACCTCGCTGTTGAGTAGGATACGCTAAAATGAATATCTACTAATAATGGTTTTTCGGTACATAACACATATAGATCTATCAACAAAATTCATTTTTCTCCAAATGACATTAAAAGCGGCCTTTTAATGACACTTGGCAGGCTTAGAAGTTGTACTTTTAATGCCTAGGCAGAAAAAGTCCACTTTTACTGCCTAGGCAGAAAAAGTTCGTTGCTAGGCAACCTTCCAATAAATCAAACTGGTTATTAAAATTGACAATGACAACTGGTTTTGTTGCATTAAAACTACAAACTACAACACGAAATTTTTATTTATTAGATATATTTATGGTCAATTGTGAACAATTATTTAATACAATTGAACTCTGTCCACTTCCCTCCTTTCCAGTAAAATTAACAACTTTAGTATCCACACTTGATACTCCGGAAACGCCAGAAAATATTTTATTGCCGATGTTCGACTTATTGGCTAGCGAGTCCTCAATATAGCCCTCCGCGACAGCGGAAGACTTCCATCCTCCATGTTGCTTCAACATTGTTATGTCCCCACCAGAATGCACCAGCAACGTGGCCGAAGTTCTGCGAAAGCAGTGCCCGGTATACTCTTTCGCTTGGGATAGTCCCAGAAAAGTAGCAATTTCTTCTGGCATTTTACCGAATTTGTGAATGCCAATGAATTGATGATGTGCTTTACCGTTCGCATATTTATAGAAGACACGCCGATTATTTAAATTCGAGGGTCTGGAGGCTGCATATTTTCTGTAAACGCTTAAATATTCCGTTACTACAAAAGATCTTGATCTTTTGGTCTTAGTATTTGGTAGCATAATTAGCAATTTGTCGCCCATATCATTTATATCATCTATTTTCATTTGCAAAAGCTCATCACATCTACAAGCCCCAGCGACTGCAACAATAATTACAACCTAAAATATAAATTGAAAATTAGTTCTTTAATCCATAATAGATCATTTTCAATATATTCCTACCTTCGTACACAAATACAGTTCATCTGGGGCATCTGATAAAAATTTCTCGATTTCTTCTCTTTGAAAAACTCGGGATTTTTTTGCATGGAAACCGTCTGACTGGCGTTTCAAAAAAGCCCGTAACTTCTGGTATTTTGCCAAATCAATGTTATTTTTTATGTTCAGGGTAGCTTTCAACATCGAATAGGTAGACCATAACGTTGAAGGCTTCATTTTCTTTGAAAGATCGGAAAAATAGACAATCAGCACATTTTCAGAGAAAGATCCTATATTTTTCTTCTGTCTATATTCCATGAATCTGCTGTATGTGAGTTCATATACAGTTCTAGATTTTTCCGGTAAAAGGTTAAATTCCACATCTCGCGCCTGGTCTCTTATCTCAGGTGGTGTTAATTGCATCAATTCATCCTCACTTTGCAGTAAATCCATTTCTAACATGACAACTTTTCAAAATTGACCATGACAAAGTAAACAGTAAACAAACATATTCAACAAACGTCATCAGCGGTAAACATAGTAACGCAGGGCCCAGTTACCTTTAATAAAATAATTTTGTTATTTGGATATTGATAATGAAACGCAATTTAAATATGAAAAAGTCGATTTTGCGTGGAATTAGAACAAATTTGAAGAAAAAATTATATGTTTCACACGGCAGAAAAGCAGATTTAATGCCGCGGCATTAAATCTTGTGCTTTTATGCCTAGTAAAACAAATAACTATTCTCTGAGGTATTTTGTTTCCTTAAGCGAAAATATTGCTAACATTTTATCATGCCTAATCTTAAAATCACAAACTAAACTCTGCCATCTTATGTACAATGCTAAAGACAAAACCAGTAAATATAGTAAACCTGGAGCTTATAAGCTGATTTGACCAGACTAATTTTAAACTTTGATACCATTTTCGTTCTTTCAGACTTAACAAAACAGATTCAACCTTTGCTAACCATTTTTTACAAACGGATCAAACCTTTCCTAAATCAAATACATTAGACTCATTTTTAAAGGTGTCACAAACGCCTATAATAATATCCTAAATGACCAGTTAGTGCTATATCAAAGTGATATTTTCCTTTCTCTTTCAAAGCACTCTTAGAATAATTCTTAGAATATCAAATTATAATTATCCTAATGCACAATTCACTCTGTTTCCCGGGATTTACCTGGTTCGGAATTTCCGATGATCCCTTCCTTACTCGTAATTGTAATCTCATTAACTATATTGTATTTTAGTTCCTATTCACACTTGTTTATCATTTACTTCATAATTTTGTAATGGCACTTCGGTGTTGAAACTATAGTAGTAGTTTTCATGTTATTATTGAAAGTGCTATAAAAACAAAGTAAATGTTCTTTCATTTAATCTTACTGATAAATTACCATAAAGTAACTGCTTTTTTTTACTATTAAATGACCAAATTGATATCAATAATTTAACACTTGTTAACAATTTTTTAGATAAACTTACCCAATCCATTGATCTCCCCACCCCTTAATTTGTCCCTTATTCAAATCGATTTCTAATATTCAGGACATAAATTTACATTTAGCTTTAGTTGATAACTCCAAGCATTGTAAAGGCTGATGTTGTGAAACATTTTGTCAGTATTAATTAAAAATTAGTTTTTGTGTAAATATGGCAACTTTAGAAAGTTGTTCAGTACGTATTAAACTACATACTTTGCCCAACGTTGTTGATAAATGAAACTAGAAAAGGTTTATGGGAAACATGAACACATGAAATCATGTATATCACAATTTGATCATTTACTTTGGAAAAATCGAGCAATGAATACATTTAACCCATCCATGTTGCGGCATGCACTTTTTCATAACTTTAATATCTTGAATTTTATTTATTTCAGACTGGTTCTTTTGTTATTCTTAAGAAAGATGCTCAAGTTGGAGATCCAAGCAAACACCCTTGTATATGGCGAATAGATGGCAAAGCTCTACTACAGAAATATGAAGCTTTTAGTGACAATGACAAAGTAATGCATAAAAATACCTCAATTGTAAGTACATTTTTGTGTTTATGTTCCATCATAATACATACGTACATATACATCATCACACTTTCATTTTATTTCATGGTGATGGTTTCATGGTGATATTTACATATTTATAATGATCAGTGCCCAGAGTGGAGACGGGAGCCAAAATTGATTTTCTAAATGAGTGATCATAAGAAAAAGATATATCTTTCTTATTTAATATAGTACAAACGCTGTGTAAGTGTTAAACCGATTCATACCATACCATACCATGAGTAGTTACAAACAATAAAATAAAATACATATTGATGTTAATTATTTTACCTACATCACTGTGGTACCTTCGATTGACTTAGAAATTTGCTTCTCATAGTACTTTTGTAAGGTTTGAGTTCAGTACAGTCTAGATCAATTGGTAGTCTATTAAAAAAAAAGTTCAGCTATGAAATTATTTTCTATAATTTGGTAAAAATATATCTGCCAATCATCTGGAATAAGTATGCAATACAGATAGATTTTCCAACCATAACATTTGACGTCATTTATAGTTGTTAGTAGGTTGGTATAGACACAATTTTAGATTCCTCAAGAAATTTGCATTTTTGCTAAATCTCAGATAGTTTCATTTTTGAGCACAAATGACCAGATAGATAATCGAAATTACTCCATAAAAAGTTGGCATGAACAGAGAATGGAACGGTGGAGAATAAGTATATGTTGAGAAAAGTATACAAAGCTTTTTAAGCAGCTTTCGGTAAATAGGATCCATAAAAATTCCTCGGAACACTAAAAAGTTTCCAACTCAACCCATCATCTAAAGCCAAAGGGTGATCTAAGTAGAACTTTGAGATTTTTTTCTGATTAAAAAACATATTGTTAAAATCCTAATTCAATTGATATTAGTATAATACTATATAAACAGGCATACATAACAATGTAACTCAAATGCCGTTCACGACTCTACTAACTTGAAACCATCCTTTTGGTTTTTCATAATGCTTTTGCATGAATACGGCTCAATTTCAGCAATTGCATGTCTGCTGTTCTCTTTTAGCTCTGCAATCGAAGCAGGTTTGTTGACGTGAACCGTTTCTTTGAAATTATCCCAGAGAAAAAGGTCTGAGATTAGATCAAAAGACTTAGGCGAAACGATGTCATACCCCTGAACCTTCAGAAAGGTTTAAATAATTATAACTGGGTAAAGTTCCGTGAAAAATTCGGTACGAAAAGCGAGTTTACGAAAAACTAACTCAACGTCGAAATAAACTCGGAACGACAAGAAAACCTAGCTACCCAACGTTAGGTATCTAAATTCTCCCAGGATTATCCTACTATTTTTTTTCGGCAAATATATATTCTATTTCTGATGCGTTACAAATCTTACTGTGGTATGTTTTTAGTATACTGGATGGTCTCCACTTGATAAAGATTTATATGCTCCTGTAACAGTCGATGTGCTCGAACAATCCAATGTCCAAACTGTTGTGGAACTACAGTGGAACAAATTAAAAGAAATAAATATGGACAGTGATTGATTTAGGGTTACATTATTTTGTAGAACAAGATCTTGTGTTGTAAATGTCATAATCTTAAAGAAAATTTTAAGATTAAACTAAGGAAGAATTAAGTAAGATGCAAGTTTAGTAATATACCATACTTTTTATTCAATATAATATACCAATCTCCCTCAAGGTTAATCATTTAGTTTCTAATTTAATTTTATATGGAATTTTAATTGTAATATATGGAATACATTTGATATTTATTCTTTCATAGTGTGTGTATTACAATAAATTAAATTTTATTCCAGTAGTATCATTTGTCCTTAGATCCTGAAGTTTAAGGTTGAAAATGAACAAAACCGTTATTATTCGTCAGGCCTTCGTGAGACTGGGTAAGAGTACACACTCCACACGCATGTCGCACAAGTAAAGTGGTTTTCATCTCTAAATCAGGGTAAGCAAGCTACGCCAACACCAAGGAGAAGAACTCTAGACCTATTTGCCTAACGTCCTTCATGCTATAGACCTTACAAAGATTGACTTTCCTTTCGGTTCATCAAAGAAGAATTACTGAACACGAATTCACTGTGCCGAGCAACAAGAAGGACAAACGAAGGAATCATTGAAAACCATATTGCGATCCTAGACATAGGGCCACCACCCAAAGTATATATGAAGCATTTAAAGGTAAAGGAGTTCCTTGCCTAGTAAGCACTTGTATTCAGTATACGCCGATAACCAGGAAACTACAAGCCTCCAGAGGTAACACCACTATTAGTGGCTCTGGAGAACAGATCCCCGCAGGATAGAGTAATTTCACCGATCATCTGGAATATAGTGATCGATGGTAGACTGCAAAAAAAAATGGATCACCAGGATGGGTATACCGAGGACATACTCATTGATTCAAATGGAAGTATAATTCTAGAAATACAGGTCTGTTCTTTATCTATGTTAAGGAAATTCATGTCGTAACACTAATAATGTTCAACCTTTTGCTAAATTGAAGTATTATAATTATGTAAATAATGGCAAGTTTTCCCTAGATCGATCAGTGACAACACAATCGAATAGTTTTGGACAGTTGTCTCGCTTTCTCAGGCTAATCTTCAGAGCGGGTAGGTTGCGATGTCACCGATGTCAACTAATAATTATAATGTTGACTAGTAATGCTCATAAAATCGCATCGTTTTCACCCAGGAATATTTCTTAAACGAACTTGGCTGGTGATTTTTACTTCAACGTTTGACTCTGTGTCTTGCCTAATAAAACACTTGATTGCTGTGGTTGAAAAATTAGATTTTATAAAAATAATGAACCCAACTTGGATTACCATTGATCTAAGTAATGTCAAAGTAACTTTTACCTATGCTAACATGGTTTTAATCATTTACCATAAACTAAAATGGTCACAGGTGTTTACATGAAATTGCGAGTCTTCAACTAGTCATGTTCTAAGAGAAGAGTATGGATACACATGTGGTTAAAACTGGAGGTAAACAGTATCCCCATCTCATTATTCTCTTTCCCGCAACTTCACTAAGTTGGCCACAACAACGCTTCTGTAACGTATGGACAAATGCGTCCATTTGTATTTATAGTCATTGGTTTTAACTGTGGTTAAATTTTATAAAACCTGATTGGCGTGTCAATCAAGTTGGCTGCGAGAAGTAGTTCTGATAGTAATATTTTCCTCTTTCTATAGTCAAATTTGAACCATTCATTTGTGCAGGTACATCTACGTACATGATGAAGACAATAAGGAGTAACCCATGAGTGATAATATGACGGGAGCTAGGACTGGGCCTAGAATAATACGAATCAGGACAATGAGGCAACCGATTCATAATTATATAACTGACGAAGATTAGGAATGTCATGGGACTTATAACATCCCACCGGAGGAAAAATTATTGGCAAATCAATCGAAGAGAGGTATTTTTACGTTTCTCGATTCCTAAGACCCTAGAAAGTAAGACCTTGGATAATTGTTGGTCTCTGTCTAGTCAGTCTTTTGTTCATCTTTTTTCCTAGTGATTTACCAGAACTACCACTACGATAAATAAAGATACTCAGCTCCCGGAAACTCATACTAAAAAAGACGAAATGGATGCACATCAGCAAAATACATACTGACCTTTGATAACATCCTATAGAACTAGTGAGAAGATTACATTATTTGGGAACACAATTAGAAGATGACAGCGATCAAACCAAAGAAATCAACAGGCGCATTTAAATAGCAATGGAATGGATTCCGCGTCACAATAGTACGACTTGAGGCTTGAACTGAAACTCATTCTTCTAGTTTCTGTAGCGGTATTTATTGTGGGCAAAAACTTCACCGTGGTTAATTCCGTTCTGGGAACTAACCTTGCCGTTAAGTGAGCATGAGCGAAGTGGAATTTTCGTGGATGAGGTTCCAAATGTTTGGAAGGTGAATATCCTAAGTCACGTACAATAAAAATGAAGATCAAAACGATGAATCTGCGAATTGTTCCAATGAAGAGCAGACAAAGGAATCGACAACTCCACCCCGAAAAGAGAAAAACTAGAAAGAAATGGCAAAGAACGAGATGAAAACAATGAGAAACTTGGGGAAAGAATACATGAATGTCGAAAACAGAAACATACCTTGACGGACAATGAACCTGTTCTTGCAGATTGAAATATGCGACAAAACTCAATGACAAACGTGCCGAAATATTCAAAGAATATTGGAATTTGAGTAGTTTGGAGAGGCGACGAGCATACGAAATATGTTCATTTCATCGCTAAGGAAGATACCGATCCGGTAGAACGACAAAGTAAGAAAATAAAGATGAAAACCAACTGAAATCAGAAATGATTTGCAGACCTGCGTCGGTGCATAGAAGTTGGAAGTAACGGAAAACTGTAAATGAGGATAACGAAGAACAAGAGAACAGAAATCAAGTTGGCAAGCTATTATATTCATCATAATACTCTTGGCATAAGTCATCAGATCGGCAAGGAAATCGTTATCAGCAGCAATTCCATCACCTGAACACCGTAGTGAGAAGTTACGGACTCCATCCGCAAACATATAACATGTTTCCAGCCGGTTGAGAGCATTGACTATAGCGAACGAAACGGTTTACAAAATAAGACCACTAATCGTCTTCACAGATTTATTTTCACAAAAGAATTGAAAATTGCTTTTCATAAGCTTAACAAAAATCAGTACACTTTTTTGTGAAATACCATAAAAGTACTAATGTAAAAAAATAAGAATTGCAAGACGTATATGACGCATATAAAAAAATAGAACTTTGGCAATAGAGGTGAAAGCGCCTTAGCGTGTCCGAACTTGACGATTTTTAAACTGAGAAATTTATTTCATATGGCATGAAGTAGCTGCCTCTAGAGGAGCTTGCGAAGCTACAAGCTGTGTGCTGCAATTCATGGAAAGAGGAATCAAAGAATGTTCGTTCTATTAAGATAATTGCAGTTCCAAAAATCATGACCGGTTTGTTTCTATATGTAGGTTAGGTTTATTTTGAATAGGTCAAAGATTGATCCCTCCACTGCGACCATGTGGTCTATTGTGGTTTACTTCTAATTAAACTTCACCCAGCAGTTCAGTCTGCTTATAAGGCCGATGATTTTCCCGTTGGAGGTTCACATCTTCTGCCTTACCGAACATCTCGGATCGAATAATTCTTTTTCAAGCTGGGTATTCATAGATAACGTGTTCCGTCGTTTCATCATTCTAGAGACATACTCGACATTAAGTGCCTGCCACTAAGCCTGGTCTTCGTAATAGTGGTTTAAATGGCAGTGTCCTGTGTATAGACCGATTAGAGTATGTAGGCTTAGCATGCTTAATCTAGAAGTACTTTAGCTCTTGTTTTCAAGGGTCAATAGTAAACGCTTAAAGTGGGCTAAACCTGCCAAGGTTTGCCAGTACTGAAATATATTCTACTTTCAATACCTACAGGCACAGCTATTGGTTCTGGTCCGATACGTTTTGAAGCTGCATCCTTCCTGGCCAACTCCTTGGGAAGTTCTGGAACCGTAGAGCAAACAGATGACCACCCCCGGTAGGTCGGTTTTATCCCGAATTCATTCATCTCCTTCTGGGAAGACGTACAGCGAGTATATTTGTTTGGAGCCAGTGCGTCAAGATTTGCGGATTGTACTTTCCAAATGAAAGTTCTATGTCAGCTTTCTATGTAGGGGTACTCCCAGATATTCTGCGTTGCACGCAGATGGTATAGTTTCGCCCTGCAGGGAGGGTGGGTTATCTTGTCCAGCCTCCTTTTTGCTAGTGAAGGGTACTATAACTCCTATGTGAGCTTATAGATATTCATTCCCTCTGATACCAGCCTAGTACCGCGCCCAATGTCTCTTGCAAAGTAACAGAGCCTCTCCACATTTGCTTTTGCTCACAACTACTGAATCATCCGCATCTGCCTGTAAGTTAATGTCAAATTCTGAGAGGACAGCTAGAAGTCCGTGCAGAAATAGAAGGGACTAAAGAACACCGTCTTGTAGACACCCTCTTGTGACCTTGACACTGAGCTTCCCCTTGCAGTGATGTCAGCACAGTTACGTTTTCGAGCATGGCTGGCTTAATCCCTCTAGCAGTAGCTGCTGTATAGAGGGAGTCGGTAGTGCATTATTAAATACTCCTTCAATACCTAGAAAGACATCCACGGCAATCACCTTACATTGTAGGGATTCGGTGATTTTCACGACCAGGTATCTGCTATGCTTACTGGTGGACTAGAAGGGAGTGGGCCTTTAGACCGTCACTCTTAATGTATCGATCCAAAACCTTCTCCAGGCTTTCCAGAATTGTCAGACTAATAAGTCTGTGTGATTGGGGACATAGGTATTTTCGACCTGCTTTTGGTTATATATACCACCCTAATGGTCGTTCAGCTGGATGGTATGTAATTATATACCAGGCTGGCTCTGGAATTTTTTGCCGCCCTTCAACGATGTTAGATTATACAGGATAGTATGTAAATTCTTGGGAAAATGGTCACATTAATGTTTTTCCCAAGTGTTGTTTCAACAATCCTTATTATATTACATAGGATGATAATAATCATGATTCACAATAAACTTGGTTTTATTAATGACTGAGAAAAATACACTTGATATGATGACATTTATAGAAAACTAAAAATACATATCATTGTCTATGACAAGTAGATTAGAGTTACAAACCTAACACATTACTAACACTAAATATGGGATATTAAATAGTTAATTTTCTATACCGAGACATTTAACAAATTACAAATATTTCTGAGTCTCAAGAGGCTTAGGAAAAAAGTCAGCAATCATTCCATTAGTTAGAATATAAAAAACGACTTTTCTTGTTTATATGTATACCCTAACAAAACAGTTCAAATGTACATTCTTGGTTCATATGTAAATTGTTAGGAAATAAGTTACATTAACACATGTCAAAAATATATTTGCGTCTTTACGTACCTTTCGGTCTAACGACCATCATCAGAAGAAATTTGAAGACTAATAACAAGAAGGCGTAATTGAGGAAACCATTTCTGAATGATCTTTCACACTTTTAACTGTACCAAAAAATCAACTACATAAGAATGGAGACAAGAAATGAAGAGAAACTGCCCCAACCAAGTTCAAAAGAATACTGTCGCAAATTCTCAAGAATCTTAAGAAAACTGAAGCTTATTTTAATGACATTGTTGTACATGGAGCAACGTTCGATGAGTGTGCTCAATATCTTGAAGAATGTTTACGTAGACTTTCAGAGTGCAGTCTTCATGTCAACAAGCATACTGCCCCAACCGAGTTCAAAAGAATATTGTCGAAAATTCTCAAGAATCTTAAGAAAACTGAAGCTTATTTTAATGACATTGTTGTACATGGAGCAACGTTCGATGAGTGTGCTCAATATCTTGAAGAACGTTTACGTAGATTTTCAGAGTACAGTCTTCATGTCAACAAGCATACTGCCCCAACCGAGTTCAAAAGAATATTGTCGCAAATTCTCAAGAATCTTAAGAAAACTCAACGTTCGATGAGTGTGCTCAATATCTTGAAGAACGTTTACGTAGTCAGTTCAGTCTTCATGTCAACAACCATAAATTTCTTATGAAAAAGATTGAATATCTTTTTGATATTCTTGAACATAAATCACCAGCTAAGATGCGTACCGTTGAATATTGATTACGACCGTTAAATGCCGATTTCTCGGTCACTTATTACTCTCGTTTCATACCACATTTTTCAACGATGTTTAATTAAACAAACCAAAGCTGGATATGGTCAGCAAATTGCGAAGCTGCTCTTCTGAAAATTGAAAATGAACCGAGTATTGATTGCCACTGATTCTTACGGCGGACGCAAGTCCATATGGTATTGCTACAGTGCTAAGTCATACCCTTAGTGGATTCGAAAAGCCCATTGCTTACGCTTCCCGTTCACTCACAAAATCAGAAAAGAATTATAGTCAGTTGGACAGAGAAGCTCTTGCTATCATTTTTGGTGTCACTCATTTCTACTTGTACTTGTTTGGAACTCTTGTTCTTCTAGTTACTGGCAAAGAACCATTATCAAGAATATTGCACCCGCACAAGGCTCTGTGCCACAACTGGCTTCATCTCGTCTTCTCCATTATGCTTCTTTTTTATCCGGATTCAACTATTCTGTCAAATTTAATAGGGGACAAGATAATCAAAATGTTGATTGTTCGGCTCCAGTGAAGCAGCCTATTGTTTCACAAGATGAAGTTATTGGTGACGAAGTAAATCAACTTTTTAATCAAGTTGTTTTTTGGATTTGAAACGAGGAGATAACTTCAACTATGATAAAAAAGGAAACTGAAAAGATCCAGACTTGAAACAAGTCCTTGACATTCTGTTATGATCTGACAGTTACTGAATTGACATTGGTTGATAGATTTTTCGCAAACATACGGTTATTCCAGCTTGTCTACGCTCTAGAATTCTAGATGAACTTCATGAGACGCACTTGAGAATAACTAAGATGAAACAGCTCGCATTGACCGTGATATAGAGCATAGCCTGTGAAATGTGTGCTTTAACAAAATGAAATCCTAAATATAATGTTTCATGATTCTGAAATTTAATGCAGTCTTATATTTTGTTAATTCATGTATTTTCTAATTATGTGGGGGAGACTATTGTGCCGTCATTTTGTAATCAGGACACATTGTTGTTCGTCATGATCTGTCGCGAAGAATAATTAAGAATGTCATTTCAATAAATATATGTCAGATAATACCTCACTAAATAAATTATTACATTGTTTCTCTGTTCTACAATAAGGCGTCATAACCAAATCCCCTCAATCGAACAGTCCTTTCATTCAGCTTTGAATGACATGAATACTTGATTTTTCTTATCAAGAAAGTAGTGTAATAATCCGACGGATTATTACTTTTTGGGGCCTTTAAATAATTTGATTTAATTCAAATTGAAAGTTTTATGAATTATTATATCTAGAAATGAACATACGATATGTTAGATACGTCTATAGGCGACTGTAATCTGAAGCCCCCTTTCCTGTAGCATTGACTACATGCTTAGCAAACGTAGCAAAGTATGCGGTCAAGGGTACTTGTTTTTCCCTGAGTCGGGAAGAGTCCACGTGGATTTGAGACGGGCTGTCATTTACGATTCTTTCGCTTAGCTAGATTTCTATTGGCTATGTTTATGACTTATGGGTGGGCCCTGCTCCCGGTATTGTAAGTTAAACATATTTTCTAAGCGTTGAGCATGGGGGGGGGGGGTCCCCGTTTCAATGGTTTCATAAAAACTAATTACTCGGAGAAAAAAGGTAGTTCTCCACCACCTACTTGTTTGGTAAGTCCAGCCCGCTTTATGCCCACAGGGATGCTCCATTGTTGCATTAATTCAAGTAATATATTTTATTTAGATTCCATACTCAAAATAATTAAGATATTTTAAATTCTTTTTCATCGTTGCTGAGATCATGTCTCTATAAAGTAATAAAGTAGTTTTCCAGTCAAGTCAGGTAGAACCTTAACCCAGCTTTATTTTTGTTATAAGATCCTATTTTATTTTAAATCAATTAATATCCTGTTTGTCAAGATTATCACAAATTAAATGCAAGAAATTCATAGAGATTAAATTAATTTATCAATTTGTGTTCATATAAGTAAACATAGAAATTATTTAAATTCAACCTACGTTCAATTTTGCTTGTAGTATTGTAAAAGAAAGAAACCCGGAGCTGTAGGTAGCTTGCGTAGGGGTAGTTTGGAGTATTGAATTGGCTCATAGTTGGAACTCAGTGGTGTAGCAAAATTAAACGGAGGATTTGTGCAATAATTCCGTATCATCCATAATTTAATCCGACGTAGAAATCGAGTGTTTAAATCCTTTGTGCCTTATTTCTACAAAGGGGTTCGAGAGGGAATTGTGGTATTAGACCAACAGGGTAAGTGCATTTTGATTGCCAAAGAACAACTGTTATATTGACTTAAACCTCTGAATCGACGATATAAATATGATGTGGTTATTTAACCTGCAGACCATGCCCCGCCCGCCAATGTTAATTTTGTTAATGTATGTTTTTTCCAGCCATTTAGGCTTGTTTGAGTGTTCTATACAAATTCCGCTTATCGGAGATCACTTAGGTGATATGATCGAGTATCAGGCCGTTAGGCTTACCCTGGGTTACCAGAAAGAGAGGAATCCTTTAATTTGAAATATTATCTATCAATTATCGGCGTGATCGAGCGCGAAACCGATCACTGTTCGGAGTTTTGCTAATTAGTCTTTCATTTATTTCAACTCTCTAAAGAGAACATGGACAGGAACTCGCTCGCTGGTGAAAGGGGTAGAACTAACGACATTGATAACGGTCTCCCAGGTTCCCACTTTGGGTCAACTTCAACTTGACGTTTTTAAATTCATTTTATTCTCCTTCTAATTTTGAATTAATTTTATATTCGTTTGCTGTGTTGTAATGTATCAAATTTTGTTAACTTTTATTCAATATATATCTATATATATATATGTAATTCCTAATCACCTCTCAGACAATACGACCTTCAAAATTTACGCTTGAATAGATATAAAGATATAAGTATAAGTAATTGTACGAGGCGGTCCCTTGAAAGAGATCAATGCATCATAGTTAAAAACAGCTTCTAAGTGGGCTGAAATATACACCTAGTGGTGGCAGCTTCAAAGAACCTTAAGGGTACACGGATCAACTAAGATCTTTGATACCCGAACAGGTTCCAACAAACAATTCTCACATAACACGTCGATGAGGTATTAACGCTACCTGAAATAATACCCAGCCGACTGTTACAAGTACAAGTATTACTAGCAGTGAGATAGGCTTTCAAACCTATTCACTTATCTGGAAATATTAAATCTGGAGTTCAGATTTATAAAATACAACGCTCGGCCTACTGTTACAGTAGATAAGAGTGTTTTCCGGGAATAACCGTCTTTAAATGTCACATATTACTTTCATTCGCCCCAAGAACTGACTTGAAAAGGACCAACATCATATTCTATCAAATCTAATTTGCTTTCACTCATGATCTTGTTCTTGGAATCGAAAGATGCGTTGGGTTATTTGCCTATAATACAAGAAACAGAAGACTGGACATTTTAACGTTTAAATTCTATTCCGATCGACATATGATTACTCAATTTCATGTCACTGTGGTTCAAGTTTCCTAATCTCAGATGCCAAAACTTTTCTGCTTTATCAGAAGTCGCGGGAAATTCGAAATTCTTCAAACCCGAATTATTGTTCAAACTACACTCAACTTACATTCGCAGCCTTCGCTATAAGGTTCCCTTCTTCAAGGATTGCATACCCGATCGCATAAAAGTGACCGAATATCCCTTTTCCGTGAAGGCTGCAGTCCCGGCAGCCTGGCACATATACTACTTTGGGGATACTAGAGATATTTCCCCGTGTATTTCAATGGGAAACTTCCCGAGCCAGCACTGATCAGTGTTTCACCATTGGCCACACTGATTTGCATTCCTTTTTCTTCCTCACATTCTATGTCACGAAGTTTGTTCAGTAGCACTGCCAACGTACTACCTTTGGTTCTTATCGACTTCTGGCACCAAATCATGGCGAAGATGCGAGTCTTCCTTACAAATCTAACATTTTAGTTGTACGAAGGTTTGATCGAGGATGATTTACGAAACAATCCCAGTCAAAAATGTAAAATAACATCTAAAATTTGAAATACAAAACCGAAGTGAAAAATTCTTTTTACATTGTGTTGGGTTTGGCTTCTTGATCATTTATGGACTGGTAAATAAGTGCCCTCATGACTTTTCCTATTAATAAACAAGGAAAACCCATTTTCATTTGACAATGTATATAATAAATAGAATATCTCAGGATTTTTTGACCCAATGTTTCTGAAATTCGGTATCTGGGGGTTTTTAGGTCCGCTGAACCCGAATCTGGAGAATCCGTCCCGTTTGCTGGAAAACACTGAAAATGTTACCACAACTTGGCAACAAACAAAATTTGACTTGCGGTATTGAAATAATAAGATGCCGTGATATACAAATTTCACTAAAACAAGGAAAATTCTGGAAAATTGGTGGAAAATTGCGTCGTTTTTCCTTCATATTCCTATTTCGGTCCTCGTCTAACGTGTCTAATTATATGTTTTCGTGGTCGCTGAGTATTATTTTATGATCATAAAATCAAAGGCGACGATAGTTTTCCGGAAATTTACAATTTCTACATGACAAATTTTAATTTCTTTGTTTTTAGAAAAATTTTAGTCAGTGTTATTGGAATAATAAGGTACCGTGATGGTTTTCGGTATAAATTTCACTAAAAGAAGAAAAATTCTAGATAATTGGTGGAAAATTGTTTTTTGTCATCTTAATAAATATTTACACATTATAGGCATCGTAGATGGCCCTGTATGTAGGAAATGTCGAGAGGTGGAGATGAAACTGCCTCTCACATCCTAATGGAAATCCCAGATAGCTTTTTCACCCTTCCGTTGCCGTTACTCTAGTGAAGCAGAACTGTTTCCGGAAGGAGTTATGCACCACCCTGCCCAAAAACAATCTGTCATAAACTCCCTGATCCACAGAGCTGTCAACTTATCTCAACCTCAATCCTTAAAATCAGAATTAAAACATCTTTCATCTGCCTTATTATCAAACAATTTCTCTCATTATCTCAGTTTTACAAAACTATCAAAAATCTCCTTCCTCCTCTACACTTAGAAGGTGTTTATAGTATTCCCTGTTCTTGCGGTAAAGTCTACATTGGTGAAACAGGTCGTACAGTAGCTACCAGTGGCGGCTCCTCGAAGGAGGCCAAGGAGGCTCAGCCTCCTCACCAATTTATCTTAACGATCATTCTCCATTTTATTTCCTGTTTCTTTGATAATTCTTTAAATTTTACAATTAATTCCCCGTTCTCAGTAGTTATTTTCAATCTGGCAACAGTGGCCAGAGGCTAGATTCTCTATATGTCTCAAACGCTAAATACGTGTGGTCAACACAGTTGCCGTTTTTCCAACCATTCAATTGCCAAGTGGGGTAAAACAGCGAATATGGCAACAGTCTAGGGAGGCTAGCTTCTCGTCTTCTCGTACCCACTCATCGGTCGAATGAAATAAGATTACTTGCTCCCGCCTCCCGCTGCTAGAAGAATGCGACACGTGTTCGGTTAGTTGTTGTTTTTATTCCGCGAGGCGTAGTAAGGTTAAGTAGTTAAGTTATAATTTATCTAATCGGAATCGGTGAATGTTAAAATGATGAGTGATTTAGTTGCTGAGTTCTTAGAAAATCCATTTAGTGGATTAACATATGATAGAAAAGTGTTCTTCAAAAACAAATGGCCTTTACCGGATTTGAAAAGATTAGTTATGACAGCATAGGTAAGTTTCAAAATCGCAGGAACATATTACATCGAGTATTAAGTTTAAATTAACCGGTAAACAGAATATTGTTAATGTGATTGATTCTGCTCGTACACGCGAAATAGAAACAGCGATCAATTTATTTAATTTCTTAATGGAAACATTTGAACGATTTGACTTTGCGAATAAATTAGGTAATTGCTCAAACCTACGACGGCGTATCTGTAATGGCTGGACATTTAAACGGTCTTCAAACAAAAATAAATTCAGTTTCACCTCAGGCTATTTTCTTTTCACCCATTGTTACGCTCACAACATGAATTTGGTTTTAAGTAATGCATGTAATTCCATTAAGGAAGGTAGAATTTTTTTTTCCAACTTATAATCATTTTCAAATTTTTATAGCAAATCCACCAAACGAACTGAAATTTTGAATAACATGGTAGGAAACAGAATTCCCTGTAATGCTCCAACTCGATGGATTTTTACATCACGTGCAGTGTATACTGTTTACATCCACAAAAATAAAGACAAATTAATTGAAACATTTGATTTATATTAAACAGTGATGACTTTTCGACAGATCAGGTTTCATTAAATGCTGCTGTTGTTTTAAAATCTTATTTAGAAAATGAAGAATTTTTATTTTTTTTTGATTCTTTTAAATTAATATTTGAACAAACTGATCTTATTTTTCAAATTTTACAACATAAATTCACTGATATAATTTATTCAAGAGATCGTTTAAAACATCTCATTGATAAAATTTCAAGTTTCCGTAATACAGAATTTCATTTTAATATTTTATTTGAAAATTTTTCAACTGATGAGGCTCCTCCCGCGAAAAGGAGGAAAACATATAATTTGGTAGACAAGAAACTACATTATAAACAACTTTTTTATGAAATTTTAGATACTATTAAAGGTCAAATTGAGATTCGATTTTCCGATTTACATGAATTGAAGTTTTTCGACTTGACGAATAGAAGATTTTTCTAATCTTTTTCAAAAGAGTTTCCCAATACACTTTTAGATAACTTAGTTCTAAAATATAAATTTTTTGATAAAATAACACTGCACAATGAATTATGCGTTTTATACTCGGATAAAGATATTTTGGGCCAGTACGACAGTCACGCCGATATGATAAAATATATGATAGACAATGATTTGCAACAAGTTTTACCTCAGTTTTATAAACTACTTTGTTTGACAGTCACCATTCCTGTCACGTCGGCATCGGTGGAGAGATCATTTTCTACTCAAACGAATTAAAACTTACATGCGAAATACAATGGACCAAAATCGTTTATACAATGAAAAAGAAATGATACATTTTATGATAATATTATTGATCGTTTTTCGCAAACTAAAGACCGTAGAATTCCGTTAATATATAAAAAAAGTCAATAAAATTAATTAAAAAAAACGAAATATGAAAAATTCCAAAAAAAAAGAAAAATATCGAAAATCCAAAAAAATGAAAAACAAAAAACGAACAAAAAATTTTGTTGCCAAGAGAAACTCTACACCTCCACGTTGGTTCTTGCTGGGCAACAATTAATTTTGTCACAGAAGTAGCTGGTACGGTCGCTGTGCAAAAGTTAAATTAATTGGTTGAGTAGAGTATATTTAAAAAAAAACATGTGAAAGAACATGAGCGCTGTACAAGGCTTCGTGACACCAGTAGATCTGCACTTGCGGAACACAAGTTTGATACTAATCATCAAATCCTTTTTGAAGATACTAAAATCCTAGCCCGAGCCCCAAACTTCTATCAGCGAAAAATCCTTGAAGCTATAGAAATTCTAAAACATCCGAATAATCTGAACCGTGACTCAGGATATTACCTTCCCAACATTTGGAAACCCATCCTCGAAAATTTCACTTCGCACATGATCACACAACGGCAGGGTCAGGTGCCGGAACGGAGTTAACCACCGGAATAAAGGCAGTGAACTGTGTAGCGTGAAGGATTTTTCTTACAATAAATACAGCTACAGAAACCAGTAGAACCAGTTTCAGTTCAAGCCTCAAGCCTGCCTTGAAGATGCCACCTGTAATGCTTCGCGAAACGTCGGCATCAAGTCGAGCTATTGTGACGCGGAATCCATCCGGAAGCCAAGAATTTTCATTATTTCTCCATGTTCCTTAAATTAAGTTCAGTACGAAAAAGAAGTTTCGACTGCATTGAGGAAATTTAATTTTACCTAGGACTGACGCTCTTTAAAATTTACCTGCTTCGAAAAAGACCTTATAACTTCAATATTATTCCGAATCCCACAAAAATATCGTTTGTTGTTTCCATTTTCCAACTTCAGATTCCGGTTCAGCGAACTTGAAAACCCCCGATACCAGATTTCAGAAACATTGGTTAAAAGATCCTGAGATATTCTATTTGTTATATACATTGTCAAATGAAAATGGTTTTTCCTTGTTGATTAATAGGGTACGCCATGAGCGCTCTTATTCACCAGTTCACAAATGATCTAGAAGCCAAACCCAACACAATATAAAAAGAATTTTTCAATTCGGTTTTGTATCTCAAATTTTAGAAGTGACCACGTTTTTTTTTACATTTTTGACTGGAGTATATCCTCAAATGCCCCCTCAATAGCTGTCCAAACTTCTTTGGCAATCTCAGTATTGATAACGTACGGAAAAACGTATCTATCAACCATTATATTAATCTTGCACAACGCCTTTTCATTCCGTCGAGCTTTCACACTACTCCAAAGATTATCATGTCGCAAATAATTTATCATTTGGAATTTCCAATCCAGGTAATTTAACTTTCCTTCAACTTTTGAAAGTTAGGAAGTGCACCTGTACCGTTTGAAGAGTAGGCCATCGTAGCTCGTGTGCTTTAGTTTTTATCAACAAAAATTAAAAAATAATCAATTCACACATACATTACTTTTCTACGGTTTCTGGGCCCATAACCTGTTAGATTACACAGGATAATAATAATGATGATTCTAATAAAGTTGTTTTTATTGACTGAGAAACAATACCGATTTCAAAACAATTCAAGTACAAATAAAATTAAATACTATTGAAAAACATATTAAACAAAACTAAAATAATACAATTGAAAATGTCACATGTTAACATTTTTAGTTAAAACAGGTATAGGTGACTTTAATACTAAACCAGGAATCTGTTGCTGCTTTGTGAATAAATAAATAATGTGTGTGTGGCAAAGTTGCTCAATCGATTGATTTGATTACTGATTTACATTCTATAGGTTACTTTTTGCATTTATGTAAAGATAATGAAATAAATAAATTATTTATTCCGACATCTGTACACAATTGAATAATATTCATGTCAATGTTTTTAACAAAATGTAACAAAAACAGATTTTTTCACTTCTGGAAATCGTACCGGTCTACCTGAGCGGGAGCCAGGTATCCCACCCCCTAGACCATAACGACTTTTTTATACACTTGTTAATGAACGATGTAATTTTTAAGTATACTTCTATAACTATTTTTGTAACAATTTTGGTGAAATTTGAATAAAAGCAGCTTTAAATTAATTCAAATTTACTGTAAAAGTTTCGAATCGATTTCATGTATACCTACTTTAGGAGGAAATAAAGTAATTACATTTACAAAAAACTCAAATTCTATATTACTTATGTCTATGACAACTAGTCTAGAGTTACAAACCTAACACATTATTTCTAAATCAATATCACTAAATATGGGATATCACAGAATTATTTTAACAAACAAGTTCTTGTGAGATGCGAGTTTTCCCTGAAGAGCGAATGTGAATCATTAGTTTCAATCGCTGACGTTTTTCTCGGTGCACAATTCATTAGAGGCCTACTTGATGATTGGTTACGGGAACAGATACTACGATCCAATGTTAAAAATTCTGAAGATTTAATTAAAGCGATTGCTAAAGCTAATGCTTCAAGAATCGAAAGGAAAGAATTCTGATTTTAATACATGTTACGCTGGTAGAATTTCAAGGTATTGTAGAATTGTAGAAACTATTCCAGAAACCGATCCGGTTGCAGAAACACAAACCGTCCTCGTTCTTGGTATCAACGACCGAACTACCAGGGCCTTGGCATTTTAAATATGTGTTTTCGCTGTGGGAAAAACAAAAATAAACCGGATGATTTTCGGGTCGACCGTTAAATGTGAACACTGTCACAAGGAAAGTCATGTGGGCAAGGTTTGTAAAAAAACCTTGTTAAAGAACTCTTATCGTAGTTCAGTTCTTCGGTGTCAGTTTATAATCTCCTACCAGATTTTTCATATGGGCTAAATAGTCTTCGCAACTTCCAGTAATCTTGCAATAAGCTACACCTTTTCAACGCAGACCTATATCGTAAAGTTGACGAGAACAGCAGCATAATTCGAACTATATTATCTACCTATCGAGGAATATATGGCATGAATCGCCTAAGTTTTGATATTATCTCCTGTCGTTGTCACTGATTGGTAACTCCACTTGTCATTCCGAAATCCGACGGAGGGGTACACTGTTTCGTTGAGTGTGGCGTTAATGAACGACTTATCCAGGCAAACACGCCCATTCGGAGAATTTATGATGTTCTCAATAGTATTCACAACTCCCGGTACTTTTGCAAGCTAGACCTATATCTTTAAAGTTGAAGAGAACAGCAGCATAATTCAATCTATATTATCTACCTATCGAGGAATATATGGCATGAATCGCACAATCACTGATCGGGGTTCTCCACTTGTTGTCATTTCGAAATCCGACGGAGGGGTATGTTCTTCCGTTGATTACAAGTCTGGCGTTAATGAACGGCTTATCCAGCCAAACGCCCATTTGGACAAATGACGATGTTTTCAATAGTACTTTTGGAAGCTAGACTTTTTCAAGGCGTACTTACATCTTGAAAGTTGACGAGAACAGCAGAGTCAGAGTGCGATCTTCTTGTCCACAAGCACAAATTATAATTGTTCATGAAAAATATTGAATAACTTGGTCATATTGTTGAATGTAATAAGATAAGCAAGTCACCGGCCAAAATGCGTATCGTTCAAGATTTACCACGACCGTTAAATGCTGATGACATAAAACGATTTCTCGGACTTATCACTTATTACTCTGGGCCCTACCAGCTTTGATGTTTAATTAAAAAACCAACGCTGGACATGGTCAGCAAACTGTGAAGCTGCCTTTCTGAAGATTTAAAATGGACTTTGTTGTGAACCAGCAGTGACGCCTTTCGACCCAAGTCTGCCGCTGATTCTTACGACGGATTCAAGCTCATATGATATTGCTCCGGTCATATCAATAATGGCTTCGAATATCCCATTGTTTATGCTTCCCGTTCACTCACATAATCGGAGAATTATAGGACAGAGAGACAAGCTCTCATTTTTCGTGTCGTCTATTTCTACATGTACTTGTTTGGCACTCTTTTTATTCAAGTAACTGACAAAGAACCATTATCAAAGGCCTGCCACAACTGACTTCATCGATCCTTCTTCATTATGCTTCTTTCCTGCCAGATTCAACTATTCTTTCAAATTTAAGAGGGGACAAGATAATCAAAATTTAGATTATTTATCTCGAGCTTCAGTGAAACAACCCTCTGTTTCAAAAGATGAACTTATTGGTGATGAAGTGAATCAACTTTGCTATCAAGTTGTTTTTCAAATTTCAAACGGTGAGATAATTTCAACCACGATCGTAAAGGAAACTGAAAACGATCCAGATTTGGAACAAGTTCTCTACAGTCTGTTATTATCTGCCAAAAAAAAAGAATTTACATTGATCGATTGAATGATTTTTCACGGGGATAAGGTTTTCTTTTCGCGTTGTATTGGAATACCAATAAATAAGAAATAATCATAATAAATCAATTCAGATTTAATTCCTGTTGAGGGTAATCCCTAATCTCCATTACTAATTCCAAATAAACAGGCATATTTTGTTTTCTAATTGAGTTTACTTTGATGATGGCTACTTCGTAACTTTTAAATTTACCATAATATTGCTTACAAGTTCAATCAGAAAAAATGTCATTTACTTACTCACAAAAATAGATATTGATTTTTTTTAAATTAACAGTTTGAACAAAATATATTTACTTTTGAAAATTTCAAAAATAATTATTTGCGCTTTACACTTTTACGTTTGCTCACAATGTCTACGAAACGAATAACCGAAAGTAAAACAAAATCATGCCGTGACTGTCATGTGTTTCGGAGCGGAGCGGAGCGTGTTGTCGTATTTTCGGCACCTTTCAAACGTTTGACGCGCCGAACATCAAAGGATCCATTTGTGATGCCGAAATGCCGCATACTGGACAGTTATCGCGTTGAATTTGGATTTCGGATGGTAATAATAATAAATAATAAATGGTAGCTATATCAAATAATTTTTCATTGTTATATAAAAAAATAAACTGCTGTGTAAACACTCACAATTGGGTCGAGCGTGGCCCCCTGCCTCAAGGGCCCTAGGCACGGGCCTGTCGGGCCTACTGGAAAAATAGGTCCTGTTTTCCAGCTTGTCTACGCTCCACAGTTCTCAACCAACTTCATGAAACGCACTTGGGAATGAAATAGAAATAGCTCGCATGCCATTGCGCTTATTATCCAAACATTGACCGTGATTTTGAGCGAGAGGTGAAAGGCAGCGAGTTGTGTGCTTTAACGAAATCAAACCTGCTCATCCGTGGAATTCACGTGAACATAATTGGGAACGAATTCTACAGGTCCGTTCGAAAAATATTATTTCTTGATGCCAGATCCAAGTTGGTTGATGGGAAAATCTTAAGGGATGCACCAACCAGTTCTTCCACCATTTATCTTTTAGAAAATATTTGTTCTATATATATACTGTACTTCAAGCGGAATCTTAGAGAAATTCATTGTTGGATAATTTTATCCTGCTACTAATGGACTCGCAGAAAGAAATATCCAAACTCTAAAAAAATCGGCTAACGGCTATCTCTAGTGATGAGATAATAAATTGTCGTTTTCATCACGGGTGATGACAAAAAATTAGTCCCTCGTACGGTTAGAAACCTCGCCTCAGACTCGACATGTAAAGTTAGCACGAAAAACACAATTTCTGAATTGTAAATTCAATTTCATCAAAGAAACGTACAGAAAAAATTTTCTTCATTTTATTGGTGTAATCAATTTTCTTCTTTTTATACATTTCAGACACGCATTTATTAACCATTCCGCGCAACGATGGCCAGACACATATGCAGCAGTAGGGAGGGCAAGGGGAAACTCTAACACACATAGAAACAGTCGAAATAGTTTGGAATTAGCATAAATACCCGAGTTATGGAAAAGGGCCAAGCTCACCAAGTCGAAAAAGTGAATGGGACGAAAATGCCATCCCTAGACTCAGTAGAAAGGGCATCAAATGAAATGGTACACTGATGGTTCCAAAACAACAAAAGGAGCAGGAATATGAGTATATGAGCCTGGAACCAAATACTCTGAAAGCTTAGGCAAATCCCCGAGCATTTTCCAAGCGGTGATTCACACTAGGAAAATGTGTTCAGTTCAATATAGAACGAGACTTCCATAAACAGAAAATAGTCATCATGTCGGATGGTTAAGCAGCCAACACAGCGCTGAGCTCCTACGTAATCACCACGTAATCTGCTCCAAGATGGTAGAAAAACTAAATGAACTAGGCAAGAACAACTCAGTCACCCTCTTATGAAATCCGGGACACACCGGGTGTTGAGTAACCAAAAAGAAGACGATCTCGCGAAAAAATGGAGCCAAACACAATTTATGGGAGCTGACCCTTACTGCGGGATAAGCGCCAGCACAATACTGGAAGAACTTAAAAAAGAAGTAGACAACAAAAGATCCCACCACTTGATATGTCTAGAAGGACTGAGAGAAGCAAAGATACTTCTGGGAAACTACTACTAAAAGTGCATCAACCTAAGTAAAAATAAAATCAGAATACTAAGAACAATTCTAACAGGACACTGTCGGTTTAAAGGACACCTTAAGAGGCTCGGATTAATAGAACAAGAAGAGTGCAGGCTTTGCAAGGAGAAGGGCGAAACTTCACTCCACATCCTCGTAGAATGTAGTGCATTCTTGCGAAACTCAATAGCACGATACTTTGTGGCATTCCAAATACAAGAGAGAGAGACTTAGCTAATGTAAACCATTCGACATACTGAACTTTCTTAAAGCCACAGGGTTGGAGCAACTGCTATAGCCCCTGAGATATCCCGAAGGGGGCAGCAGCAGAAGTGGACACCGGAATTGTTACATTCTGGAGGATTACCAGTTGACCATTCAACAACGTGGTTTCGGGGTAATCAGGATGGATAATCTTAACCTCGTTCCCTTCCGCGACCGCGATGAAGGATGGTTTGACAGTTTCACCATCCCGGTATTTTTAACCTTCGTTCGAGTGTTCTGTCATCTACTCGTAAGGGCTTACCCTTTCTGCTCTCTCAGATGGGATTTAATTACCTCGTTCTTGTGGTGGTTGTGGCTTGTGATCGTTTAGGATTGCATATGGGATTACGCTCTTAAGTAACCGACTTTGTCGCTCACTAGCAGCGCCTGTTGATGTTTTCAGAGAAAGGTTGTCCAGAGCTCTGAATGCCTCATCCCCTAAGGTTTCCTCTTTTCCAAAATCAGGAGTAGGACTCTTTAGCAGCTCCCTTTCGTGATCTGATGTGAGCGGAAAGTTTGAAGTAGGATTGCTCCGAATCTCCATTGTTTTCACGGTTTTCCGAGGATCGAGGTATTCACCCTCCTCGTTAGGGGTCTTGTTACTTTGGTTCAAAAATGATCCCAGAAGTAGCGTATGAAAGGATAGTTCATCACAACAGAACCCGGACACGGTATTGCACAGCCAATTACAACGTGTAAATATGTCACCATTTATGTGTCATACCTACAATGAGTCACAGTCCCGGCATATCGAAATATATCACCCCTATCAATGGTACATGCTTGTTGGAATAGCATGTCGAAGAAAAAATAGAAATTGATCGAAACGGCACAGGAAGATTTAAAAGCTTCCAAGTCACTGTTATCGACGACTACCAAGAACTCGTATAAGGACATACAGGGAAGTAAGGTACAATGGCAAAAAATTAAATTAATTGCGACGGTTTCAACACATCCCCACCACCTTAAATTTGGATACAACTATTATAACTTTGTGATAGTTAAAATTAGCATTTTTCTTCGTTTTTACTAACTATTGGAAAAATATTAATTGTGACACCGGTTTAGTTTGATAATGAAATGATGCTATATCCGTTTAAACTGCAGTCACAATTAATATCATTCCAATAAATTTCAGTAAAAACTATAGATACGTTCTTTTATGAATATGAATAAGAAAGGTATCATATTATTTCGTTATTAGCTTTTGAAACTAATGACTAAACGAATCATATCTGTTATGGAAAGAATTCTATTTTCTATTCAACGAATAGATGTCCGACATCTGTAGATTTTGGAATATTTCTTTGTAGTGTACACAAACCGGTACTCATCAATAAATTTGTTTAGAATTATGATGCTTGCTCGGTTGACATTATAAGGTATTAATACAAAATTCTCGGGAAATAGGTCACATTAACACATATATTTTTATTTTTACCCTCGTCTTTACGTACGTTTCGGTCTCACGACCATCATCAGAAGACTTATTAATACAATAACCTGATTACTTAGAAATACTGTAATAACACAAAGCGTCCTTATCGCACAAATTTCCTTTAAATGCCAAAGTCCCGAAACGAACGGAAACATGAAATCGGAACTATAACACGGCAATGTTGCAGCGTAAAAATTAAAAATCCACTATTAAGTAGAATCATCAATAAATACGAACACATTTCATAAATGTCTGCGAGAGACTAACAGGCAAAGAGTTCTATCCTCTTTGCTAACAGACGAGACCATCTCAAGCCAGATGTCATAATTTATTAGGTGATAAAAGAAGGTCTCTGGCCTCTGAGAAATACTTTAGACAATTCTACCTAAAGTAAACTTTTACATTATAAGGACGTAAGTAGGAATTTGCAAGAATATTAATTAATTAAATTAGTATAAATATGACTTAGTGTTTGAACGTCACTCCTATGATTTACAGACTTGGAGTCACGTTTTATGTGAATCATCTCCAGAATAGATCTTTTATAATAATTGGTTTCCTTAGTTAAAACATTCTTGTAATCAAATTGATGGTTATAATCAAAGCAATGTTTAGCAAGCTCGGTGGAATTTTCTAAGTTTTTGTTTCTTGTGCTATACTTATGGCCATACATTCTTTTTTGTAAATATTGTTTAGAGATACCAGTATAGGTCCCATCACAATCTAAACAATTTAATTTGTACTGTGTGGGTTTGTTTATCTTTAGGAATTACAGGTTTTAGATTTGAGAAATATTTCCCAACACAGTTAGTAGGCTTATGCGCTACATTTATATCATACTTTTTCAAACATTTCTTAATTTTCTCTGAGGTCTCCGGAATGTATGGTAAAGTTATATAATTGTCTGTATTACCTTTTACGTTATTTTTATATGACGATCCATTATAAATTTTGTTTATTCTCTCTTTAATAATAGGATTGAAAAAAGTTTTTGGGTAGCCATTCAATTCCAGTGTATTACGAACAATTTTTAGATTTTTGGGACGGTCATCTGGGTGGGTTAACCGCGCGGTCTGTAAGACTGTTTATGACGCTTTTTTTATAAATAGTTGGTGCAACGGAATTGAAGTGAAGATAGCGTTGAGACCAAACTTCTTTAGTAAACCACGAAGTTTTTATTTCTTTACTTTAGGTAGAATTGTCTAAAGTATTTCTCAGAGGCCAGAGACCTTCTTTTATCACCTAATAAATTATGACATCTGGCGCTTAAATGAACACTTGAGATGGTCTCGTCTGTTAGCAAAGAGGATAGAAATCTTTGTTAGTCTCTCGCAGACATTTATGAAATGTGTTCGTATTTATTGATGATTCTACTTAATAGTGGATTTTTAATTTTTACGCTGCAACATTGCCGTGTTATAGTTCCGATTTCATGTTTCCGTTCGTTTCGGGACGTTGGCATTTAAACGAAATTTGTGCGATAAGGACGCTTTGTGTTATTACAGTATCTCTAAGTAATCAGGTTATTGTATTAATAAGTCTTCTGATGATGGTCGTGAGACCGAAACGTACGTAAAGACGAGGGTAAAAATAAAAATATATGTGTTAATGTGACCTATTTCCCGAGAATTTTGTATTAATTCATACATGGGTCAAGAATCTTTATTATTATAAGGTATTGAAACATTCAATATTCACAACTTTTCAGACATTTCCGTTATACGTTAATAGAATAGAATAGAAAAGAATAGAAATTCATTAGCAATAAATTACAAGAGAATAACAATTATTAATTGTAAAATTAAAATAACTAGGAGTTACAATTATAAAATAAAATCTTAAAATGAATATAATTATTGCTAATAAGGATTAAATCCCAAAATGCATGAAATGCATTTGTGCGGGACGAGAAATGCATATGTAAATGCTATATTACTTGAAACAATTATTAACAAATATTAACGATTAACCCAAAAGAAAAAAAAACACCTTAGCACAATAATACAAAGTACAATAATTTCACGAAAATATAATAAAAAAAGCTTAAGAATAGTATCCATATGAAAACATATAGATACAGCAATGAACATAGATAAAACATACATCAGTAATTCAATGTGCCATAAAATATTAGGTATAAATAAATATCAGAAATGTGTTGAATAATACACAATATCGATAAGCATGACAATGAATGTGAAACAGTAATAATAATAATAATAGATTAAAGTGCTATGAAATAACTAAGTGTTTTTGGAGTCAATAATGTTATTTATAGTTTCCTACTAATGCTATGGATGTACTGCTTTAATTCTTTTCTAAATTTCTTTTCTTGTGAAATGAGTTGCAATCTACGGGGAAGAGAATTAAAAACTTTAGCTGCCAAATAATGAATGAACGCTGAGCAGTAGTTTAGTAGGTTTTTGGTATTACAATATTAGTACGTTGTCGGGTGCCGTAAGTATGTTCGGGATAGGTTTTGAATTCATTCATTTGCCTACGTGCTATATTATAATAAAACAGAGTTCTTAGATCCATAGTTTGACTTTCCTGAAACAGTTTGTCACTTGGGTAAGTATTAGGTTTTTCTTACCATATTTTTTAAAATCTTTTTTGTAGTACTTGCAGTTTATTTAGATGAATATTGAGGACTCCACCCCAGGCAATTATACCATAACCCAAGTGAGGACAGTGGCGGAACTTCAATTTTTTGGCCCCCCGCAAAATATTATTCGGGCCCCTACTACAAAAGAAACACAAATTTTTATAGATATTTTTATTAAAAAATAACAAAAAGGAACAAAATTGCATTATTAACAATTAAAAATTAGCAAAAGAAAATATATTTAAAATTTAAAATCCTTCCTCCTGGATTTCAAATTTGCAAAATCTCTAATCACATCTTTTATTTCCATATTTGAATTAAAAAATAAAGCTGAAAATATAACTTACCTACTTTCACAGTTCACACTTAATATTTATTTAATATTTTGTAACGAATTCGAGTTGAATGCAAATTTCAAAGTTACGCACACATTCACAAGATATAGGTATCTTAAAATTGACAAACTTAAAATCTAATAGAAAAGTAGAAGAGGGTGGAGTTTACAAATTGGTAGGTTGTTATTGGTGACAGGAAGGAAGTGGTGGAAAACATGCATTACTGAGGAATGTGTAAGAAGAAAGGTTCAAATACTTCAAATGGAAAAACCCGAATTGTAGATGCGCCAAGAAATGGTCATAAATAGCATCTGGAGAGGTATCATAAATAATAAATATTTGGGTTTGTATAGTTCTGAAAACATGAAACAAATGAACGTACCTACCGGAGGGGACGAGACGGTGACGAGACGGTTGTAAAATTGGGAAGTACATACATAATTAAATAATATAAAATAATATATAGTGGTGTTAATTAGCGACGTAACACTGTCACTGATCAACCTACCCAAACAATTTTCGACAAGTGCTCTGAAGAGTGTCAGAGAGGGGCCTTTTTCTTTGTTTTCAGGCAGCCGAGTCAGTGCGTCAAAACAAAGTAATGACAAACAGATGTGGGAGGTTGCAATACTTGCTAAGGGTCTTAAAATGTTTTGTATTAGAATTGTTTGTTTTTTTTTGCGCTTGCTGGTAAAGTCGGTTATCAGTTTCGAGAATGTTTCACTCTTTTCATGATGCATTTGGGACCCTATAGCTCTGGGCCCCCCGCGTTGCGGGGTCCCGCGCATTGTAGTTCCGCCACTGAGTGAGGAGCAACTAGTGAGTGATGAATAATTTTAATAAGATTTTTTGTTAAAAATTGATCAAGTAACCGGAATGTGTAAAGAATTTTCCTTACTTTCTTCGAGACATAATTTATGTGAGAGTTCCAACGTAGATTTTGTCCATTTTTATCCCAAGATAAGTAACTTCATTTGCCGATTCTATTTTAAAGTTTTTAGTAATATCGAGATAATTAAAATTCGGAGATGTAAGTGAAGTTAGATGAAAAGGTAAGTATTGTGTTTTCTCTAAATTAATTGTCAATAATTTGTTGTCAAAGAAATTTTTTATATGTAAGAAATCCCTTTCTACCCGTTTTTTCAAATCCTTCCAGGATTGTGCAGTATAGAGTAAAGCCATATCATCTGCATAACTTATTATATCACTAGATGTTGGAATTTGAAACAGATTATATATATTGTGAAAAGTATCGGACCGAGAACTGTACCCTGCGGTACACCGTATTCCGTAATGAGTTATATATTAATTTGTTCAGATTTGCCAACGCATCCTGTGTACTACGCTTTTCTCTAAACCATATTGCTTAGGTGAGAATATGTTATATTTGTTTAAAAACTTTGAGAGCCTTTTCTTCAGAATTTGTTCATATACCTTAGCAAAATTTGTTAACAATGCCTATAATTTATAATTTATCTCCTTTTTTGAAAATGGGTTTCAAAACACAGGTTTTAAAGGCAGTTGGACATTCCCCAGTTGCAAAACTGTTATTTATGATGATGGATAATGTATACGAAGTCTTAAAGTTTTTGATGAGATACCGTCTATGCCGGGACATTTATTACTACTTAATTTATAAATATAGTGTTTCACCTTCTTGTGGACAAGTTGGATGTAGATAGAAAGATATGCTTTGGCGCTTTGTTTCAAATTTCACGTTACTGTCTGGTTTTAATTTTTCGGCGAGCTGTTTACCAACTTTAGAGAAAAAAGTATTGAAAGAGTCAGCTATTTATTTATCACATTTTATACTCTTTCCATTTGGATCATTTATTATTTTTATTTCGTTATATTTTATTTTATTATTACAGATCTCTCTAGTGATATTCCATAGTTCCTTAGAATTATTATTACAATTCCGAATTTTGTTTTTATAGTATTCCATTTTTTCTTTCTTTATTTTATTTGTCACTTCATTCCTTAACATTTTGTAGTTATTACGAAGAGTTTCATTGAGCTGATCATTTTGCCATTTATTGTGTAACGAATCTCGCTCATTAATTAAATATATTAAACTGCTGGATATCCAATTTTTTCTTTTTATCAACGAACGATTATATTTGAATTCTCTAGTGCAACAATGTAATTTTGCTTTGAATATATTGATAAAGTTATCAGTTGCAGGTTCCGTTTCCATGGTGTCTAGATGCTGCCAGGATGTAAAAGACAATAAAGTTTTTAGTTTTAAGTAATTGATCTTTTTAATAGTGTTATTGTTAGTGTTATTGGAGTAATTCGTAGACGTTTTAATTGTACTGTTACTACTCAGGACTATTCGTAATGCCACTGAATGATGATCTGTAATATTTGTCTTGATTATAATAGGTAGAGTTACATCACTTATATTTGCTTTACTTTTAATAAAAATATGATCTAGACAAGATTTAGAATGAGCGGTTACTCTAGTATGCTTATTTATGAAACATTTAAAGCCATATAGAGACATCACATTTAAATACTCTTGCGCATTCTCTTCATCAGACAGAATGTCTATATTAATATCTCCAGTAAAATACTGATGTCTGCCTTATCTTTGTATATGCTAAAAAATTGTTCTAATGAGTTTACAAATTGTAATGGGCATGTTTCATATGCTCTGTACAATCCGAACACCGTGAATTTAAGTTGATGAAAATTTAGTATGTCAAAATTTGACAAATTGAAAGTTTCTGTAAGGACTATGACATCAAATGACGAGTCAAAAGACATTAGAAAAACTCTAAATTCATCCAAATTTTTACTTACACTTCGTATATTACTATGAATAATCCTAAATTCATCAGAAGAGGAGTTTATTTTAAAAACCTCGTTACATTCTTGGCCGTTTGAAACACTTTCAGTTATTATCACCTTTGAATAGAAATCACGTATAAATGGATTCATAATTTGTTATGACACCTTAATTTTAAATTAAAATTACACAAATGGAGGAAGATATGGATCAGTTAGAAATCCTACACGATAGTCATAGTCATAACCGGTTTCCATCCAGAAACACCTTCAAAAGCAGTATCTCATTTGGAACCTTTGTTAAACATTTATCCTGAGCTAAACCAGAATGAAAATGAAAATTGTAATCCTATTTCTTACAATTAACATGCAACAGATTTGGCATAAGGTAGATATATTCCGGTTTCATAACATTAATTGATTCATTATATGGAACTAATTCCTTTTAATGTTTCGCCCTGTAAATGCTACAAAATATAGATATTCAAATGAAATATGAATCTGTTTACTATGCTTATAACCTCAACACTGTTCCATTAACGTCACCTCAAAATCAATACACTTTTAGACCAACAAATTAGAACCACTTAGTAGTTTGTAATATAAAAATAGAGTGAATCAGGAGAGTTCGGTTTGTCTCAAACAAAGATATACTTTTTGCGTTTTGCAATATTCCACATTTGACACATAATTTACCTTGTGTCTTATCTATATGTATGACATGCATTCGGTTAGTATAATAAGCATTAATTAAGTATTCATAAAAATAAATTCCAACTGCAGTTTTATAATTTATTTGAAATTATATGTATACCATTATGTACAAAAAACTAGAAATGTATTATTTTATAATTTATTATAAACGTACTTAGAAAAATCATGGAGAACGCTGGATCAGAGGTGGATCATCGACAACTGGAGGATCTATGATCAATTTTTTAAGGACCACGAACAGAATTGCAGTAAAGATAATTTCCCCTAATCCCACTAATAAAACAATGGCCCAGGCTGGTACTGAGCTATCATCTGCAAGAGAATCAAAATATTCATTACAGTTTTAATACAGAAATAGAAATGTTTATTTTGCTATTATCAGTAAGATCATGTATCAAATGTCAAGTCAGTGAGATTGCAGATAATGATACATAAATACATTAAGAACAAGAAAATTCATAATAGTCAAATTATGAATTTCAAACTTGAATATACAGGGTGAGTCAGTTCTTAGAACTTTCGCAGTTGATAGGAGATCTTATTTTGAGAAAAAATGATCTCATAGACGTGGGTCGATAAAAGCTTCCCACGGGAGCTAGAGCCCTGTAAAGGGTGAATCCTGAAGATCGATTTTTGTGGAGCCTTGGTTTTGTTTCGATAGGACGAGCGTTTTTATGGGCGAATGAATACCACCATAATGACCGGCTTTATACCACACATATCGAAACCACATTGAAAAAATGTAGACAATCTGAAATACCCGAAAAAAATAGTTTACATTCAATTATCTTTTGGCTAACGTTACATCACATTGAATTGAATGTTGTATGGGCAAATGCCTTATGAATTGTTTGAATATGCAAATATAGAAAATATTGCTTCCTTCTACTGTTTATTATACTTAATATCTTCTTGAAAGTCAATCTTCGGTTTGATTATAAAGTTCATTAAATAAATAAACACACTATACTACGTTTTGTTAGTATCATGAACCTTTGTATTTAAAAATATGCTTACTACTTATATTGTAATATACTCATAATGCTACTTACAGTAATAGGTTCTAGTTAAAGCTTTTCGTCCTCTCAATACCTTTCTTCTACCTTCTACTTCGCAGGTACAGAAAACTGTAAAAAGGGTTTATTAAATAATTTCACTTTATACTCCTATACTCGGTGTCTTGGGTGTATTGACTGGAGAAAGTATTGGTGGCCTGATTTACATGCATATACAGGGAGACCCAGCGTACCGAAAGAGTCCGATAGCTCCATTGCTATTTGAGATATTGCCAAGCTGTTTCCTTTTTGGAATAAATATATAAGCAGAGCATAATTGGAAAATATTTGCATTCATATACAGGTGGCTTTTTTGTTGTTTACTGATCGAGATAAAACCGCGAATCTTACGTGAGCAGTTTTTGAATATGGTTAAAAATAGTAATGTGCAAAGTATACAGGATGAACCAAAACAGAAAAACACGCATAACTTTCTTATTATCAATGGAACATCCTGTATATTATTTCATTTGTCGAAAGGTCTTTCAATAAGCTTTCCAACGATGTAAGGTAAGTATGGTCGAAAGTGAACATTCAGGTTGTTATTAAATAAAACAAACGAGAAACTAAACTATCCACTGTAAACAATGCACTAAATGACAACGCTGATCAAAATACCACAAATTACCAATAAGTCACTACATGGAACTAATGAACAAACGTACAAAAAGTGTGTATTTGATTGAAAACAGATCATGATTTGATAGATTTAACAAGTAATAATAATCTAATAAACAAAACAATACCTTAACAATTAAAATATTGGATCTTAAAGTAGGTGCTCAAAGATATGACCGTGTTGTTGTTCGATACAAACATGTAGTCTCCGTACAAAAGAAAGTTCAACACGCAATGGCATGTCTGGGTCAATTGAACGAACTGCATCCCTTATTCTGATCTGCATGTCTTCATCAGTCGTTGGTCTAGCACGAAAAACTTTCTCTTACACAAATTCCCAATTGAAAAAATCTATTGGGGATAAATCGGGAGAACGGACAGGCCAAGCAATTGCTCATCTCCCTATCCAATGATTCGGGTAACTTTGATTTAAAAATTGGCGAAAAATTCGATGGTAGTGTACAGGCGTTCTATCCTGCTGGCAGCCACATGTTTCTCCTTATGTTCAAATTTACGTTTTTTAGAAGAAGTGGGAGATCATTTTCTTTCAATTATCCAATCCGATTCAAAACCACATCAAAAAAGTAAGAACCGATCACACTCGATCCCCACATGATCAATATGACGGATCCAATGGGGGTTTTCAGTCGCAAAATAATACATGCTGTGTTTTTTAACTGTTTTTCCTCTTGCTCTTGAATTTTATTTCTTTGGTATGGAGACTAAATGTTCGTATCGAACAACAAGGTCATATCTTTGAGAACCTACTTTAAGATCCAATATTTTAATTGTTAAGGTATTGTTTTGTTCATTAGATTATTATTACTTGTTAAATCTATCAAATCATGATCTGTTACTTTTTGTACGTTTGTTCATTAGTTGCATGTAGTGACTTATTGGTAATTTGTGGTATTTTGATCAGTCTTGTCACTTAGCGCATTGTTTAAAGTGGAGAGTTTAGTTTCTCGTTTGTTTCATTTATTAACAGCCTGAATGTTGATTTTCGACCATACTTACCTTAAATCGTGGAAAAGCTTATTGAGAGACCTTTCGACTAATGAAATAATATACAGGATGTTCCATTGATAATAAGAAAGTTATGCGTGTTTTTCTGTTTTGGTTCATCCTGTATACAGTTTCCACATTTTCGAGAAATTTTTGATAATGGATACTATTTTTAACCACATTTCAACCATATTGAAAAACTGCTCGCGTAAGAATTGTTGTGTTATCTCGATCAGTAAAGACAGAGTTATTTTTTGAAGTAGACCTATTTTAACTCTAAAATGTCTGATAATTCGGAAACCGACTAAAAGAGCCCCATGGTATGTTGTTATATCATTCTCCTCAGATTAATGAGGGCTTTCAAAATAATGATCACAGTATAGGGTGTTCCATTGAAAAAACATAGGTTTGTTACTTAATAAAGGCCATCCTGTATATGAATGCAAATATTTTTCAACTATGCTCTGTTTGTGTATTCATTTCATGAAGAAAACCGCTTGTCAATATCTCCAATACAAACGGAGCTATTGAACTTTTTCGGGACTCTGGGTCACCTTGTACATGTTACGTTAAGCGTATATCTTTCCAATACAGTGACGGCAGCTGAATAAAGAATAATATTCTACGCCTAGTATTATGTTGTTTAATAATGGAACGAGACAATAATAATTGCAAGATGTGCTGATTTAAGGAGACAACGCTTGTAAAACTTTTGTTGATGTATATGTAGAATATGCCGCGAAAAATATTAGCAAAACTTTTACAATATCATTCAAAAACTATGAAATCTCAGAAATGGTATTTTTTATTAGACAAAGCGGAAACTGAAAAGGTAAACATTGTATTTGAAAGTTCACTTGCTGAATAAGAAATAAAGTAAGAGTTATAAATCAAAGTTGTCTCCAAGTAGAGAGGTTCAGTTCCTAGTTAATTGTAAGTACAAACTAAGTAAGTAAGTAAGTTAGATGTGTATTCTTTCCCTCAGATCTGAATCAATGATTCAGAACAGCACTACTCATTAATGGTGATTTGAAATTATAAAATACATTCAGAGAATAATTTTGCTTAAAATGGGTTTCTATGATCGCAGTTTCAGTTCACGCCGCAAATATGGTCTGAAGATGATACCGATAATGGTTGTTGAAACGTTGGCTGATGTAACGCGGAATTCATTCGGATGCCAACAATGTTCAAGAATTGCTGTACGCGGATGCCGAATATTCAAGTTAAATACTGTTTTATATAATAATTACAAAAGAAAGAACAATATATTTCAGTTAGTTGAGAAAATAATTGAGCGATATAAAACGAAAATGGAAAGACGTCAAAAAAATACACTAATAACACTAAAATTAGAATTCTGGTAGTTTGAATTTTGACTAGGTTTTATTCATCTAATCAAGTACTCTCTTGTTCATTTTATAATTGGATGCACTCATTACTGTTGTCTCATTTCAAACACCCATAAAATGTATGTGAGAATTTTACTACACGAGAGGAACATCTTGTGAGCCATCGGTAGAATATTGGGAGAGGAGATGGACAGTGACATCACCAATCAGACGAATAGATATGTACTGACTAGAATCTAACAGCTTCAGCGTATGTATGGAAACTGAACTGAACATGTTAAGAGGACAGTAGAGATCGATCTGTGCTTTGTAGATCATGAGGAGCTGCTGGGATGTAAAGTAGATCTTGGCATGGAATATAAAACCAAGTTTTGGTGACCTTCCAACAAACCTCACATGATCATTCCATGAGAGGGGGCTTTTGGTGATGATACAGAGCATGGCTATTGAGGACTTCATAAAAATATTTGTATCTGACATCATATTAGGGATTGCATCCGCCTTCCTGGAGAATACAAGCTTGAATTTTGATTGCATAAGCAGCATAAATTTTCAGATCCTCATTTGAAAATCTTGATTAATTGCTTCATTACATGATGTGAGGACTTTAGATGCGAAAGCAGTATGAAGTGTACCATCATCTGCAAAACTGTGGACGGAACAGGGGTCGAACAGATCGTTAATATGGAGCAGAAAGAAAGTTGGTGCTAAGATAGATCCCTGTGGAACAACAGCGTTAATAGCATTGTATAGGAGAAGACTCCGTTAACCACCACATGCAGTGATCTATATGAGGAAAACTCGAAAGTAAACGACAAAGTTGAGGCGGAAAACCATATGAGATTCCCAAGAAGGCCTTTGTGCTAGAAATGTTTTGGAGATATCCGATGCTACAGCTAGAGATTCCCTATATTTTTCAATAAATGTCTGCCATATATGTGTCATATAGGCATATTCCCGGTCATTTTGGAGCTCTCTAGATATTGTACGAGCCCGATGTTGATTGTTTTCTCAATTACCTTAGAGATTACAGATAGAAGTGCAATGGGTTATAATTTTTAGGGAGGGGGGGGCTTCTCTTTTTTGTAATTGGTTGTATCTTCTAGCTGGAAGGGAACACACCAAGATAGTATGAAAGGGCGAACGACCTGAAAAAAACTGATGTTGATTCTGGGGCACAGTAGATGAAAACAGCAGGCGAAATTCCGCCTGGTCCCTTAGCCATAGCCAGATGATGGGGTATTTGAGTTTCCATTCTTAGCACGATAATCACAGTGATTTCTTTGGCACATTGCATTGGGTCTTCAGATTCAAAACATACGTTTCTCCAAGGAAACCCGAAGGAAAATATGCCAAGACCATCCCGTCAGCGACTTGTTTTAGCAACCTGTGCGTGTAGATGTTGGATTGTTCCGTGGAGTGATATAAGGACAGATCGTGTAGATGAGTGAATGGTTAGAATTATTACTCCATAGGGATGTGGATTGTTAGAAGAATAAGTAAAGCATTGGTATAATGATAGTCCTTATCAGGGATCCGTGTTGGTTCATTAATTGACTGCTCGAAACCATAAGTGATGACGAAAATCTCAGCCTGTCATCCTGTTTGAGAACTTGAACCAAGCGAAATTGTGAACGTTGGAATCCCTATGATAATAATTTAAGCTGCTGGATAGTTTCTGAATAAGGTCAAGTTTCAGAAAAAGAAATTCACCTTCAGGTCACCGTGAGTTGGTTCGTTTGGTGATGAATAAAGAGAGCAGAGTAATTATGTTTATGGTTATCAAGCTTGAACCATATTACAAAGAATTTTTGTGGTTCTAGATTCTCCGCTCGGTGGCATGATCTCATTTCTGGAACAGAGAGAGATACCTCATTTGAATATGAAGCGACTGTGAAGCTCGTACCCAGAGCAGATTTGATCCTTATAGAATATTCACTTATAGAATAGTTGTTTGGCCGGAATTAGGCAATGAGTAATTTTGATTATAAAAACAAGACGTACATTTTCGCTTAGCATTCGCTACAGATAATAAAATTGAAGACATGTTTCAATAAAATTCTAATTAATATGAATTTAAATAAAAAATTTGCTAATTAGGCACACCTAACTGAAATACGTGTCTGTGTTATAAGTTCAGAATAATGGCCATATTGTCTAGTCTCTCTAGTCTATTCGAGTTGACATATTCTGTATTCCAATAAATGAAGCCGCAATTAATATGACCATAAGCATCAGTTCAAGAGATAACATATCCAGGTTTATGATTATATTACATTTGTTTCAACACACCCATTTACGTAATTGCTTTATTGCTCTATTCATTTTCCATTTGTAAAAACTAACTTATACCTACGTAAACCCAAGTAGATACTAAAACATAGAATAGAAAATTCTTGAAATACTTACATGCAAGAACTGCACTAATATAAATTATAGTTTTGAGAGTGATCATATTTGTTGTCTCAAGAACGTGAAAACAGGTATCATGTGAGTGAATAATGAAAATGTCCTATCTCATCAATCGATGATTTGTTTTTATCGTAAAGCAAATATCGTATTACTGATTACATATCTATTCGATTTCTAACAATTGACAAAGTTGCCTCAATAATTAGGTAAATAAATAGTCACAGGTCTAAGTGAAGTATTTCATAAGCTCCAGCTATTCTACATTCCTTGATAAGATACATTGAAATATATTACATATTAAATTGAACACGTTTTGAAGATCATTTCAGTTGAATCTGAAGATTTCAAGTATAAATCTGTAAGTTTTTGTGGAATTGTGGAAATCATTAGCCGAGGCATGTGATGAGCTTAAAACCAAAAAAATGTTTTTAGAAATGTCAAAATTTTTTGGATTTAATTTTTCGCGAGAACTGTGGGCTGAAGAGAAAAATTGCCAAAACTGTCTTATTCCTGTCTTTCGCCCTAAAGTGGAAATATAAAAGTTGTAGAGCCGAAAAAACCTAGCAAATGTATATAAATAATTTTCCTACGAGGCACTATTACTGAGATATACCACTTTGGAAATACTCACCGAATGCAGAGTTATGACAATTCACAGACATTAGATATTTTACTTTGATTGAGAAGTTTGTAACGACTCGCGTCTTATAATTTTCGGGCGTTTCCTCTTAATTTATGTTTCTTCTTTGGTGGTTTTTCAAGAGCGTATGCTTCTTCAATGAAGTCCGTGAGGTCCCTGCCGTTGGTTGACTCATCTTCAATGCCTTGCACATTATCGTCCGCTACGCTGATTGATGTCATTGCCATTGGAAAACTTGTGAGGTAGACTCATCAATCTCAGTTTCCTCTATGTCGAATGAAGGCTTGGCTGCAGTTTTCCTCTCCACAGTACTTGCAAGCGACTAAGCACACAAAACCAGCTTTTCTCCATTCTCAAGTTTCACCACAATTATTAATTCTACATCCGCAGGTGATTTGCTTCATGGCGTTTCCAGGCACCTGTTTCCTTGTACTGATCTCTGATCCAAGTCCTTGCACCGTCTTTTTACGAACCCCATTCCAAGGGATCCAACCAAGCCTGCACTTGAAAATAGACTCTTCGGCTATAGAGATTCTCTGCATCAGGTAAAGGTGTTGATTAAGGCAATAACTTTAGTTTTGTTGCAGGTTGTGGGAAACAGAGTTGAGGCAGCGTGCCCTGCAGTGTTGATGCTTAGTTGATGGATGCGAGTTTTCTTGAAAATGTCTGCAGTATTCCGCAAAATCATCCTTTGCTAGTAGCGCTACGAGTTTTGATTTGCCTTGGAAATAAGGTTCATTCCGTGGGTATTTCCAAATGAGAACATATTAGAAAATGAATGAGATATATCTCCGTAACAGTGCATCACGTAGGAAAAAAGTATATGTATACATTTTGTGTATTTTTCTCGGCTCCATAAGTTGTATATTTCCACTGTAGCATCGACATAGAGGAAATAGCAATTTTTGGCAACTTTGGCGCCTTCTGCATTTTGCACTTTTGATTGTGGTGCGGAGAGTACATGAAATAAATTGTAGATAATATTGCTCTCTACAATTTTTGTTCGCAGCATTTTTCTCTAACGATCTACCGTGCTCGTGGAAAATCAAATCCAAAAACTTTTTGATATTCCTGAAGAAGCCCAATGGCAAGGGTCACAACTTCATCGTTTTATGCTCGCCACATGTCCCGCTAACGATTCATAACAAAAAATAGCTTCTGTTATTTTTTCTTCGCATATTTACTGTACTAATAGTAGTACACAGTAGTCGAATACTTGGTCTCCGCGGGTTCCAGGTTGCCCGCGAAGCTGTTCAAATACTAAATTCAACAAACACTCCTAATGTTATTAATAACATAATAATAATTATAATAATAACTAACAACTGTGCAAATTATTTTTATATGATAGAGTCGGTAGTTGTAGGTACCTCGGAAGTTATTTAGTGGTGATACGAAATTGAACAGTATATAACTAATATTAACTAAAATAGATATTACTAAATGTAAGAATGAAAAATAAAAATTTAATGTTCATTTCAGATGCATAAGTAGTTCGAATGATTCATATATTGTTGTGTAGTAACGTTTTTCATATCAATTATGCAATGTGCTAATGTTCACGATCTTGAAAAATGCCAAATTTTCAATTTATTTATAAAGAGATATATGGAATCTTCAGATCAGTTGATATGTCATCAAATATTTTTGGTCCAATAAACATACAAGATATTTGGGTTATGGTTTTATTTACAAAAAGGACAACAATGTATTCTTTCTTTGTTCGTGTGAAATAGGTATGTTCCGTTTTTACTTCCCTCACTATATACCTAGTTTAAGGAAGGTATCGTAATCGGGGCAAAAAAATTCAGAAATTTTCACCGATTTATCACTTCCCAGCATTTCTGCGTCGGGCTGGCCTATTTTTACTTCCCTTACTTAACGTAGTTCAAGCGAAGTATTGCCCAAAACATTTTTCCGGATTTTCACGGAAATGTCCGTCTTACCTTTTCTGAATCGATTTAGACTATTTTCACTTCCCTCACTATACGTAGTATAAGGAAAATATTCTAATCGGCGTAAAAAAGATTCCGGATTTTCGTGGAAATATCTTTATATTGAGCATTTCTGAATTCATTAAGACTATTTTTGAGATGATACCTGTGGAGACAATTGCGCCGTTCCTATAAGATGTCTGAATTTGAAATTTCGCAAATCGCTCTAGAGTGGTAAAAATAAGAATTGCATTGTTTTTGAGCGCTGTAGCTCCGTTTCAAGATATTTTTAATATCAATCTTCAGTCTTTCAAATTGAATTGTAGTATTTTATCGAACCATGATGACAACAGTGCTTTTCTGGTAATAAGTATTTATAGAGTCTCAAAGTGAATACCATTATTCCAGAATTTATTAAAAATGTATTTAAAAAAACAATTTTTCAGACAATGACTGTGTCAATTCTGTTTCACAACATCGTTAAATGATGTCGATTCAACCGTACTTGTCACATCACCTAGTAAGAAACTAAACACACATGCCTTCGTTCGAGTTGTGTTTATACCTATAGTCATGGTGCCAAATGACTATTTTTATAGTATTGTGCCCTCTTAACACTTTCAGAAAACCATTCATTGGTTGGCGGATAAGGAGAAAATTGAGGAGCTTTCAACTGAAACATTACAATTTTCCGCCCACAGATATATTCGAGCTTCTGTTATAGTGGAGGCATGTTGTACTTCGTAACAGAAGACGATGAATGCAGTGCATTCCTTGATTACGTCGAGACTGTTTTCGATGTGTCCCAAATGTTCTAATTTGAGAGCCATCTAAAGGCAATTAATTGTTTTTTTTTCAATTCCATACAGTGTTGCCATAGTATCACATCCAGTCAACGAATGGGCTGCAGGAAGGCTGTTCATGTCTTTGTATTTTAGTACTGAAGCCTTCATATCTACCATGGAACGTGAGGACTGAAAAAAATTCATATTTATTTCGTTATTTAAATTACATACCAAGTGATAATACAACAATAACACAAACACATTAGTATCGTCGCAAAGAACGTTCACCAATAAATTAGGGTTTATGTTAACTTCACTTAATATTTGCTGTACGATTACAATGTCAGCCTCCTCATATTGAGTCTTCAAATCGGATCTCTTGGACTTATGACTTTTGTGAATTTGAATAGGTAAGTCTTGGTTTATAATAACCAAATCAGTGTTCATACGCTGCCACAATGGTCTTACTAATATAAACGCACAACAAGTCCATCAGCTGTCTTTTATTATCAGAATTTGTTAAAACAGCCGTTTGTGGAGGCAGTGGTGTTTGCTAGTCAGTACGAACATTCTTGGAATGTGTTTGGCCGCATTTGCTCTGGGTGAAGATTTAATACTATATTCGTTGTATTTATCGAACACTCAATTGACATCTGCCACTTTTAGATGTGCTTCAACTTTTTGCAAAAATACATAAAGATAATCAGTAACGATTGCTTCAATTGACCAATGCAAAATTAGCAAAGCACAGCTATCAATTATAATCAAAGATGGGTGTTACTGTATCTTGTTGACTGTGTTCATAATAATGTGTTCATTTGGACTGATTTTCCAGTGGCTTATTGTATTATTTCATTATCTTTAAACATTGAGAGGGTAAGAGTAGCTAACTCATAAGTATGTCAACCATGTCTCTGTTTTCCTGAAGGGCAATTACTCGAGAATACAATAATGAAACAACTGAATTCTTAGCCTTATCTTATTGTTTTTCTCGTCCATATTCACTACAGATTTATACATAAAATGCTTCTAGAAGACTGTCTTTATGTTTTCGTAATATCGGCAAACCTAAAACATGTGAATTGTCTATGTTAACAGAACTTGACGAAATCTTTCCAGACACAATATGAACTAAACCTTTGGGATGCTCTTCGGTTTTTAAAGGTTGTATGTGAAGTTAAATTTTTTCTCGTATTTTTCCGGATCGTGAGTCTTTGATAATCCTTGCGTCCTTTTTTACCTTGTTTTGGTAGATCACAAACATTGCTTAACTGACTGGTCACATACATGCACAAAGTCCACCGTTTTACTGCTGAGCTATTTAATGTAAGACCAGTTAGACGTGCCTCACCCTCCACGCTCATATCTCATAAGTTCTTTCGGTCAGCATGCCTGACCATCTTCCGTTCTTAACTTCAGGTTTATGTCGAATGACATGCTCTCCCTTTAGAAATAACTCAAAACAGTTGTAAGGCATTTTATCCATAAAAATAAGATATGCAAATGTGTAACGCAGATAATTGCAGTGCCCAGAGGCAGAAAATACGGCATCATTTTCTCAACGCATTAATGATGAAGGCACCAATCAGCTTCTCTTGCCGCCCGCAGAAAATGTATAATAAGTAGGACTGGCTCACATAAACAGTCAACCCACAAACGAGTGGTTCTGCTTTCATTGTATTTACCATCCAAACAACTGCGTTAAGGAATCAAAATCTGTAATATCATGTTCCATAAAGAATGGACGTAAAATTTCTTCAGTAATAAGTATTGAGGCTCTTATGTCTTGTGGATTTTTTTCCACTTAGCATTTTTAATGCTCCTACAAAAGAACTTTCAATGGCTTCTACCAAGCTGCTGCCTGCCATTAGAGTTCCAATACATCCAACGGAAGACATCAACATATGCATGCCACCAAGCTTTGATACAAAACTCGCAAACTTTCAGGACTATTCCAAATAATATCTACAACAACTTGAAACATAACTTGATCTGCTGTGAAGACTAACAAACGATTGTCCGCATTTTCACGTCAACTTTTTTACCTCTAACAATGAAGTTAGAACAATATTGTGATTTGTTGAAGGTAGGTCGATCAACGGTACATACATTATCTCTCTTGCTTCCGATAAATTGCGTTATGATTGTCGAACCAATTTTGTATTAAAGCCATAGAATTCTGGAGTTTTCTCAATCTTAATTACGGATTTACAAAATGAAAAGAGTCGAAGAGATCATGTAGGATTCTTCAAAAACTAACTTTTTTAAGGTAGGGATAGAAGATGCTTTGGAAACGGCAGGCATCGGTACTTTCTTAAGACCATTATATCTTGAAACCGCAGCATCTGCCTCAGGAGACAGAGATACCTCTAGTTTGAGAATTCGTGGAATTAAAATTTGTCTGTTTTGTTCCTTATTTTTGTTGTTGTCTGTACATTTGGTAAAAATCATTCCCATTGCATGTGTTTACTGAAGTCCATTAACGGAACAAATAGTGGCATGAAAATGTTCACCAAAAGTCTGAATTAGTCCTGTGCCTGTCAAAAATTCTCTTAAAACGTGGTTACTACTACAATATTTTGCAATTGCTGCCCGAAACCGTTTGTGTCCATTGTAAATGGTGGTAATTTTAAAATTACTTAATTCTTCAATAATACTTGTTATATATTTTTGAAAGGTTCTGTGTTCTTTGAAGAAATGAAATAGTGATAATTAATAAATATTGACAGAAATATCAGTCTACCGTTCTAATCATTCGGTGTATTACTGATATATGAAACGAGATAAACGAAATATAACGTTGGTCTTCGGCTAATCAAAACCTAGCGAGAGAGATACAAGAATGTTTTCTGGAGGACGTGTTTCCAAAACATTGAGATTTGGATGGATAATTATGACGGAATAAATTATGAAAGAGATCAGTGAAAGGGAGAGTACAAAGTATTCGATTTCAAAAAGTTCGACTGTTAGGAAGCTGAAACTCCAGGTTGAAATTGAAACTGAGACAAAACTACACGACGAAGAAAAAGAAAAAATGGAAATGAAACGCTTAGAAAGATTGAAAGAACAAGTTATGCTTGAATTGGAACTTAAAAATGTAGAATTAGAAGATTATCTAGTCACGGATAGTGTACAATTAGATTTTGCAGAACAAATTGTAAGCAATAAGGATGTTAGATTGATGAACGAAGGAATACAAGTACGGATCGATAATATTCCTAGTTGAAACAATTCTGTTGAAAATGAGAGGAACATGGGTGAGTAAATCGAGAAAAAATAAGAACAGAAAATTGCTCAAAGAAATGTGAATGCAAATAAAGAGTAAAATGAATTTCGGGGAAAGATTATAACGAGACAATCTCTGAACAACGATTTACCGTACTTTCATGGAAGTACCTTGGAATGACAAAATTTCATCACACAATACGAAGAAACTATGGAATTGTGTCAATTTACTAATAGAGAAAATATGAGTAGATTACATAACAGCCTGAAGGATAAAGCACTAGATACAGTTCATGCATTACTCAATTTCCCGGATAAAATGGACGTTTTGAATATATTAGAAAAAAAAATTCGGAAGAAAAGAAGATATTCTTGAGCAGATATTATTTCAAATAAAAGGAATAAATTAGTTCCAGATGATAACCTTGAATATTTGATAGAATTCTCAAGAAATTAATTGAAATAAAGATTCTTGACCCACGTATGAATTAATACACAATTCTCGGGAAATACTTTACGCTGCAACATTGCTGTGTTATAGTTCCGATTTCATGTCTCCGTTCGTTTCGCGACGTTGGCATTTAAACGAAATTTGTGCGATAAGGACGCTTTGTGTTATTACAGTATTTCTAAGTAATCAGGTTTTTGTATTAATAAGTCTTCTGATGATGGTCGTGAGACCGAAACGTACGTAAAGACGAGGGTAAAAATAAAAATATATGTGTTAATGTGACCTATTTCCCGAGAATTGTGTATTAATGAAATTAATTGATAAACTTCCATTGAACCTGAGAATCAGTTGGGGTAAACACGTACATTTACTATAAAAACGAATTGTCACATTCAAAGATTTCTCTTTATGGTTGGAAGAATTCACTGAATCGATTAGATATTTGCAGTTATCGAATGAAAGTAAGGAGAAAAAGCAAAAATCTGTATTGATTACTAGTGTCAGTTCAACGGAAAAATTTCGAGTTTGTATATTTTGCAAGAAAGCCGATCATTATCATTTAATGAGATGTGAAGACTTCAAGAAATCAGATGTTTCACTTCGATGGAAATTTGTGACGGAGAAGAAATTATGCTTCTGCTGTTTATTTGGAATCACAGAGCCAATATGTATAGGAAGAAACAAGTATGTAATATTAATGAATGTAAGCTTTTACATAATACATTGTTAAATAATCCAGAAATAAGTTCTTTTGCTTCTTTTGAACAATCAACATCAGTAAGTGTGAATTGTAATACTAAACAAGAACAATGTGTCGAAAACATGGTTTTGTTGAAATTTGTTCCAGTAATTGGGGAAGGTCCAAGAGGAAATATAGAAACATGTGCACTTTGCGATGAAGCATCAACTATAACTATCATAGAAGAAGAAATTGCAGATTCATTGGGATGTGAAGGTGATAGAGATCAATTAGTAATGAAATGGACAGATGACTCTAAAAAGAGAAGATAGGTTCAGAAGAATTTCTTTGAAAATCAAAGAAAAATATGTTAATACACAGAAATTTGTTCAAAAATGAAACTTACTACACTTATAGAACAAGATAATTGGTCTTTGATCATAGGAAGTTATTTATGATGATTGGGATGGTCTTGCTTTATCTAAAACATGGTTAGGATGGATGCATGAAAATGTTCCTTTGAGATATCAAGACGACGGTAATTATTCTTTTCATATTCAAAAATTTAGAGTACAGTGCAGATGAAAACTTCATAATTTAGTGGAAGAAAATTTCGCTCATAAAAGTTTGGGTGTGTATAAAGGAAAAAAAAGCACATCAATGTCAGATTTTCGAAGGAAGGGAGAAAGATTAAGAGAAGCAACAACAAGGAGAATTGGAGAACGTTGAGAAATTAGATCCCTTTGGAAGAATGACAATATTCCCTTGCCAGAAAGTAAATCTGTAGCTTTTAAACAGATATTGAGAAAAATGAATACCGATGAACAGTTCAAGAAAATGTACAACTCCTCTCCTTTTTCAAACAATGCTCTAACTCTAAGTTAGAGCAATGTTTGAAAAAGGAGACGCTAGGAAGCTATCACAAGAAGAAACTAACAGAACTTCATCAAAAATCTGGTATCTGCCTCATTTCGCTGTCTATAATGAAAATAAACCTGGTACACTTCGTCTAGTTTTTTATGCAGCTTCACTAAGCCATGTAGTATCTCTCAAGTTTCCTTTTACCTGGTCCAGATTATTTCAATAATCTGATTGGATTTGTGTTCAAATTGGGATTAGAGAGAGGAAAATAACCTTTGCTGGTGACATAATAGAGCTATTTTTACAATTAAAAATCATCAAAGAATACCAAGATGCCCTATTTCTCTGTGGGTAGATCATAGAAGAGAGATCAATCCCGAAACGTATGTAACGACTTCTATGATATTTGGAGCCGCATCATCACCAAGCTCAGCTCAAGCTGTGAGAATAGAAAATGGAATGGAATACGTTAGTATTTATACAGAAGCATCTGAAGGTATCATGAAGAAACACTTCAGGGATGATTATTTAGATGGTACAGACTCCGAGGAAGGTGATATTGCTAGAATTCGGAAAGTTTAAGAAATTCATACTCGGGGTGGTTTCAAGATGTGTAGCTGGCTATGCAACTCCAAAGAAGTTTTGAGCAATTCACCTAAAGATGTTATTTTTAAGTCTGGAAAGAACTTATTCGAATGCTCCACTTTATCATCTGAGAGAATTTCAGAAATGTGCTGAAATTTCGATAAAGACATATTCAAATTTTCACCAAGTTTGAAGAAATTGGTGGTTATGACAAAAAAAGAAATTTTAAAGATAGCTATGACCGTTTTAGACGCTGTAGGATTTTTAAATAACTTAATGATGAAAGCAAGAATATTACTCAAGATATATGGCGATTGAAGATTGACTGAGACGGGAAATTTTCTAATTAATTGATGAAGAAGTGAAGGAAATGATGAAGAAGTGGAGAAAATGGATAAGTCTTGTGTAAGAATTGAAGTATTTGGAGATTCCAAGGTGTTATTGCACATGCAAGTTCGAAAATGTTCATACGCAACTGTAGCATATTTCAGATCTGAGAGAAATTGTGGAATAACAACAACATTTGTATTTGCATTTGTAAATATATAAATTGTTTCCTTTTTTAGATGATGAAAACATTATAAGAATGTCTCGCAGACTGAAACACGCTATGGATCTTGATGTAAATTGCAGAAATCCGATAATTTTACATCCAAAAAATTGACAAAATTATTAGTGAACCACTATCATGAAATGAATTATCATCAAGGAATTGAAACAAATATAAATCTATTGAGAGAAAAATACTGGATCACACGATGTAGAAATTTAGTAAAGAAATTAATTTCTGAATGCATCTTTGGTAGAAATATGAAGTCTCCAGCAAATATTCCACAAATGGGAAATTTACCACTTCCAAAAGTTACGGGATATAATCGACAATTCGCAAACTGTGATGTAGATTACTTTGGACCCATACTCGCGAAAATTGGCAGGAGACAATATGTAGATATGGGGTGTTATTCACTTCCTTGGCTGTGAGGACGATTCACATGGAGATAGCAAATTCTTTAGAAACTGATTCTACAATTATTATGGCGTTGAAAATAATGATTTCGAGATGTCCAAGTAATATGTACTCAGATAATGGAACAAATTTGAGAGGAGCTGACGAAGATAATTTGGATCAAGATTTGATAACAAGAGAACTCACCATGCAAGGGATAAGTTGGCATTTTATACGACCAACGTAATCACATTTTGCAGGAGCCTGGGTGAGACTAATTAGGTGGGTAAAAGTATCGTTGAAGGTAGTTGTTAAAGAAGTTGTTCTAAACGGAGAAACTCTTCATACTTTTCTTGTTGATATAGAACATTCATTGAATAGTCGACCATTGACTTGGATTTCTGAAGATCCGACTGATCCAGATTGTATCACACCAAATCACTTTTTGATTGGCAGCTCTTCAGGAAATTGAGTTATTGGAAATCATAATGTAAATTTGAAGAAACAAAGGACTATTGCACAGAATTTAGCGCATCAGTCCCGGTAGAGATGGTAAATACCTACCTACTCTTAATAAACGTACAAAATGGCACGACGATCAACCGAACTTGAAAATTGATGAAATTATCGTGTTATGTGATCCTAACAATCCACGAAATTACTGATCAAAAGGAAGAATTAGTGTTATATATCCAGGTAGCGATGAACAGGTAAGGGTGGTTAACGTGAAAACATGATAACTGGAATATACAGGAGACCAGTATCAAAAATTTGTGAATTGGTTTATTAAATTCGAGAAAAAGGTGTAATATTTGTTGGCTGAGTGAGATTCGTGGGATACAGAAAGACATCAACGTTGACCAGAAATTTCTTCATTGATAAAAATTTGGATACAATATATAACAACTAGAAAAATCACTAACGTCAACAACCCAACAGCCCTTCTATTTAAAATGAGTCAAACCTTGACTCATAGCACACACCAATTTCTTCTTGTCGACTGCTTTCGTAAGTGAATCTGCAACTTGCTTCTCCGTGGAAATATATCTCAACCCCAGTAACTTTTCATCTATCTTTTCTTTCAAGAAATGGTGCCTCACATCTATGTATTTAATTCTTGCACGGTAAGACCCATTTTGTGCAAGATTTTGGGCTCCTTGGTTGTTAACATACATCACTGTTGCTTTTGTGCATTGATTGAACTCCTCACTTAATCTTCTCACGCACAGAGCTTCTTGCGCTGCCATGCTCATAGTCATATATTCACTTTCAGTTGTGGAAAGAGCAGCTGTGGTTTGTCTCTTAGTTGCCCACGTGATGGCTGTATTATTTTCCAGAAAAACATCCGGCTACTGATCTACGATCATCTGGATTGCTGGTCCAACCATCATTTGCGTAGCCAACAATCTCACTTTTCTTCCTTTCTGAACCATTAAATTCTAATCTGTGCTTCAACGTACCTTTCAGATATCTAAGAATACGTTTTGTGTCGATCCAGTGTTATGTTCCTGGATTTTGAGTAAATCTATTAACATCATTTACTGCATACGATATGTCGGGCCTTGATACTTGTGCTGCAAATAGAAGGCTTCCTACTACTTCTTGTTACGGTACATTGATCATTTTTTCAATGTCAGGTTCTGTCTTTGGTGACACATCCTTGGATAATTTCTCACCAAGGAAAACTGGGATTTGGATTATACTCCCACATGTTGTGTTTCTTCAAATTCCAAACTCTGCTGGCTTGTTCAAGACCATAAAGAGATTTGCACGGACAGCCGGTCGGCTCTGGAAGTTCTCGTCACCCAGAGTCACATCAAGACTTGTCAAAAAATGCAGGGATGCATTGGCTGAACTAGTCAGGAGAAATAAAGTTCAGCTAATCTGGGTCCCTGGACACAGTGGAGTTATAGGAAACGAAATGGCCGACTCCCTGGCTAGGCGAGGGTCGTCTAGTGCCCCCGTCGGGCTGGAGTCAATAGTCGCTTCATCAAATTGCGTGAAGGGGTCTCGCCCTTCTGAGCAAACTGAATAAAGAGTGGTCTGAACTGTGGTGAGAATGACCATGCATGAGGCAGTGCAAGTCTCCATCAAAGAGCGTGTGCCTAGGCTCTCAAGGAAACTCCTTTCTCTAAACAGAAGTGACATCAGAGAGATGACTGGAATCCTAACCGGTTACTGTCGTCTTAACAAACACCTACAAACTATGGGCATCACAGATGACCCAAAATGTAGGTAATGTAGAGACCCGGAAGAAACTGCCTCCCACATCCTGTTGGAATGCTCAGCATTAGCATCCCTCAGGCACCGACACTTTGGACAATCAAAACTACTCCCAGAAGAACTTATGGAAGTCAGCACTGGCAATATTCTGGGTTTCTTGTGGTTCACAAACCTGGTAGTATTGAATAGGCTTCTGATCACGTGGCGCACAATGAGTGGCCTAAGTGCATTTGAAGGCTAAGCTCCCCTCCCCTCAAGTGATGATGATGATGAAGAGATTTTTTAAGCTTGCATATCCTGTTTGATTGTGAGAAACCTTCAGATTGTGTCATATAAATCTCTTCGTTATCGTTTAACTGAACGATATCTAAGTCAAATTCTGCAGCCACCGCAAGTAAATATAGATGTATATCGAACAACAGGAGAAGATCTCTTCATAGTCAATCCCTTTCTTTTGACTGCAACCTTTGATCACTAATTTTGCTTTGTGTTTGACAATTGTACCACGAGCATATTTCTTTGCTTTAAAAATCCATTTCCATTTCAATGGTTTCTTGTCATCTTTGTCGTCTACTAACTCCCACGTTTTGTTGTCAATCAATGCTGAATACTCTTCTTTTATGGCTGTTATCCATTTGTCACTATCTGGTCTGCTAAAAGATTCTTCACTGTTTGGGGATTAGAAAAATCAACTATAGTTGCATAGCTAACATCATGATCATCAAGATTTTTAGGTAACTTTTTGTTCGTTGCTTCTTCTGATTCTGTCTGCTGGAACTTGTTCAAGTTGGTCCGAGACAAAATCTGGATCCAGGTCAACATCCAGATCTTGTTCTTGATTGAGTTCTGAGTCACTTTCGCGCTGTTGTTCATTCTGATCAGGGTCGTTAACCTCTGTAACATCACCTATGTCATAAGGAAATATGAATAAATGTTTATCTTGATTGTTCCGAGCTTGTGCAATCAACGAATTGCCTTTTTCGTTCTCAAAAAACACGACATCTCTAGCTACTGATACTTTGTCTGTGGAGGGGTCATCTAATCTGTACGCCTTGCTTTCATACTATATTCAACCATTATACTGGATACAGTTTTTCTATCTGACTTTTTACATAGTTCTTTGGCAATATGTGCATAAACTTTACACCCAAAAATCCGCAACTCTTCTAGTTTTTGTTTTTTCCACTCCACGCCTATGGGGTTTTCCTTCAAGATACTTTGTAGGTGATCGATTCAGTAGAAAAACCGCTGTATACGCAGCTTCTGCCCAAAAACTGTTAACTCTCTCAACGACTGTACGGTTCAAACGCTCTGCTTTACCATTTTTCTCAGCAGCTCTCGGAACGGTCAACTAATCTACAATACCAGCATCTTTGAAATAGTTCTCAAATGCGACACTTAAATATTCATCACCGTTATCAGTGCGAAGTGTTTTTATTGTTTTACCAGTCTGATTTTCCACTAACTTTTCGAAAATTTTAAAATGATCAAATGCTTCACCTTTTGATTTTAGAAAATACACAAAAACTTTATGTGTATAGTCATCTAAGAAAGTAAACATATATCGTGAACCTGCAAAACTTTCAATTTCAATAGGTCCGCATAGGTCCGAATGCACTAACTCAAGGACTTCTTCCATACGCGTCTCACTATCCTTAAATGGCAGTCTTTGACATTTGCCCATGACACAAATTTCACACTCACAATTTGTATCAGTATTGGGAAAATCTACGCCTAATGCCATATCATTTTTGAGTTTATTGAAACTACCAAAATTTATATGCCCTAACCTACAGTGCCACAACATAGATTTAGCTGATGTATGATATGCTACATGCTTATTTTTTATGTCACGTTTGAACAAGTCTTCTTCGAGCGTCCCTGTAGCAATCACATGTTGCTGAGAATCATAAATCTCATAACCAGTGGATTTAAATAAAACAGAACAATTTTTTTCTCACTATCTGACTCACTGACAACAGATTATCATTCAGATCTGGCACATAAATAGTATTCTCAACTTCAACATTATGAAAGTCTGACAAAGGTAAGGTGACGTTCCCTTCCTTGTTGGCACACATTCTTTGATCATTCGCGGTTGTTATGTAACACTCACTGGTATTTTTGACATTTTCAACAACGTTCTGGGTCCATAACTTATCTGCTGAGTTCGTTTTGTGGTATACAGGAAGACATCAACGCTGACCACAAACTTCTTTATTGATAAAAATATGGATACAATATATAACAACTAGAAAAACCACCAACGTCAAAAGTCTACAACCATAAACGTCTTAATTGAGTTGAGCTACTGAATCTAGCTATACAGTCAAGTGTTTGATATTATAAATGTATTCCAACACTATTTAGTAGGGAAGATGTGATTATTTTCTTTAACATCGAGAGTTTTTAATTTCGAGGGGAAGAAATTGTATTTATTTTTGAAAAGTTCTGTGTTCTTTGAAGAATAGAAATAGTGACAATTAATAAATATTGAAAGGAATGTCAGTCGACCGTTTTAGTAATTCGGTTTATTATACTGATATATGAAACGAGATAAACGAAATATGATAATACTCTTTTTTTGTATGATATTAGAAAATGCAACTTGTAATTGAACATGATTCTTCTGAGGGAACTCGCTACAATACTGCAAATTGTAATTGCCGCTAGATCTGGAATTCCTAACTTTAATAAGAAGTGCTTGCATCAGCAGTATGCAAGTCGCTAGTTGCACCTAAAACCATTGTCTCCATTTCATCAGCCCATTTGCACGTGTGTAATATCTTTTGCTTAATTTCAAGTGTCCTAACCAAGAAAAAATGATTATAGCGCTTTGGATTTTTGGGTCTCGATCTTTACACTCCTTACATAAAAATCAATCGCGCCTAAAATAAAAGGGGTTTGAGGAACGCAAACCATGTGGTCTTCTTTCATCTACTTCTTGTTTGACATCACTTTTTGCTTAAGAAAACGGCAGGTGGGCTTTTGATGTATATGTTGAGACACACGATCGATGACAATTAAGGTTTAGTTGTTGGTCATTTAGAAACTGCTCAATATTTTTGAAGGCTCCATCTTCTCGCCGCACACTTGCAGATATAATTGACTTCAATCTTGTATTGCTCACTGAAATCAAGGGCTCTTTATTTTTTTGCCTATAAAAATACATTTCACCTGAAACAAGAGGTAAGGTTAACATAATTGTGAAAAGAAAAAATATCTAATAAAAAGGCCATAAAAATTCTGGTCCAACGTGATTCGTCTGGAATTTTGAAAATGTAGCTTTGTGTGATGAGTTACATTTGGGTGAAAAATGAAAAAGTCGTATAAAATAAGAAAATATTATTCTCATTTAAATACATCTTTTTGCTTCCATTTATTTGATGTTTACCAAAGTAGTTATTCCTTCTCCTAAGTAGCATCTGAATGAAAAACTCTTCCTCAAGCTATATTCTGTAAAATTTCAACACTTTTATATCGTTGTTTTTATAAGCTCCGACCAGATGTTAGTGTGAACAAAATGGATGTGATTTTGGTCCACAAATAATATATTGTTATGATTTCATTTCCTAAACAATAAAATGATAAAATTAGAACTTACCGAACATTGAAAATCAGAAAAGATTAATAAAAAGATATTATATGGAATTAAATACAATGTTAAAAGTTAAATAATAGTTAGTATAATATAATGAACAATGTAAAACATAATAAACAACAATGTAATTAGAATAAAAGTGTAAAACAAGAACTTCAGTGAAAGTGAATAAACGTACAGTGTTACGAAGACAGAAATAATAATTAAAATGATTACAAAAACTATCATGAGATAGCACAAACTATTGAAAAATGTTGTAGATATAAGTTAGGATTAGTAAATTTGAGTTATATAATGTTGAAGAAATGTTATATTATGTATTAGTTTTTAATAGTGACAACTGTCAAATTTATAATAATTATAGGAATAATCATATTAATAATAACCTAATCATAGGTTATCTTATACCAAAGTGTGTGGAAAAATGTAGGCAATATGAATTTAAAAAGAAGGAATCATCATCATTTAAAATAAGTTGAAAATCTCCAATAATTAAAAATTTAAAGAATACTAAATTCTGATTGGTCGATGCAATCTTATAGACGTCAGATTAGTAACAATGTAAAAGTTCTGTCAGTTTGCAACAATCAACAAAGCATTCTTGATAGGTAAACTAAGCACCTCATTGGTTATTTTTGAAAATACTTGGCGTCCTTTTTGAAGGCCGATAAAAGGATTCTGAAGATCAAGCCAAGTCAGTTAGCCATCAACATCTGAAGAGTCAAGATTCTCAAGCTACTCAAAAGATTTCCATAACCTTAGTTTTTGGATAAACATCGGTGAACCCAACTGTTCCAATAGCTTCGTAAGGTTGAAAGTAACCGAAGCAAATAAGTAATTTATACAAGTCAAGTAGTGTTCCCAGTCTTCGAACAAAGTTTTTAAAAGTTATTATAACCATAATTCACAAGTAGCATCGTATAATAGTTAGTCTTCGACAACGTTCCAAGACATCATTTAAGGTTTTATATCTTTTGAAAAAGAATAAGACAAGTTAACAAGTATCAACAGTTCCTGATTTCTAAAGAAGTAACAACATTGTTTACCTGTGTTTTGTGAATAGCAAAGTAATTGTGTTCTGATGAAGTGATTATCAAATTAATAAGAAAATCAAGCCAAGTGAACATTGCCTACATTTTTTAAAAACATATTCTTGGATATAAACTAAACATAAGTTTATTTGTTATTTCTCCATTGTATTATTATCTGTCTGTAAATCTGAAAGAAAGATTGTAGATTATAACTTTGTAAACAAAGATAAATCGAAATAATCATTTTGAGGTTAGATCATAGATCTATTTGAACATAAAATTGTTAAAACTAATACTCGAGATTGTAGAAGTTAATACCCTAGATAAATTAGAGTCATAGAAATTTAAATATTAAAAGTTAGCATTCAATGAACCTTGTGTTTAATTCCATATATAATAAATTAAAAATAAAAAGGTAAAAGTTCATTGTTCAAATCATTAGATTATTCAAATCAAAACAAACATAAGATTTAAAATACAAATAAAAGCTAGCCGGTAGATTTCAAAACATTGAAATATTCAAATCATAATTAAAGAATAAAACTCAGTAAAGAGTTATTATAATAATTGGCGCCCCACGCCAATTATTAACTAAACTCTTATGAGTTTATTAATTAATAATAATTAATAATTAAATAATAAACTCATAAGAGTTTAGTTAATAATATATTCATCAAGTTATAAATTTATTATCTAAATTGTCAATGTATTATTCATGAGGGGGTGAGCGAGGTTGGACCATAGACTCATAATCATTCAATTGTACTTCAAGTTCAGTATGATGACGCTTCTATGAAGTCTTCGGAAGTGTAAAACCATTTAAATTAAGTGAACCATATTTCATATAATATCAACAAAATAATAATAGACAGCAATTTGGAAGAATCCTTTATTAAGCAAATACTTATAAAAAATGGTTATCCTACTTCAATAATGAATGACACTTTTGAGGAAGCATTATTTCCTGAAATATGTTCGGCTTGGAAGCATGACACGTAATATCATTAAGGTACATCATGGTGATGATGGAGCAGGTACATATTTAGGCTCCACGATTTTATCAATTATACATACTTTTAAAGTAATATATACTATCCCTCCAACCACTATTTGGAGGAAACCAACTATCACAACCACGGCCCAAGCTGGAACACCCATGCCCCCTGAAAATACAAAATTTGAATAATCTTAAACCTGAAATACTGGAATACTTAATGATTATTTTATTCGTTATTAAGTTTCAATCAAGATATAGCCTCCAGCAGTTCTGACGCAATTAAACTGAAAAACTCGATAGTGGATCATTAATTTGGAATCTTATTAGTCCAGATTATCTCCTTTGAGAGGTAACATTGAAATATTTATTTGTAAATTTTACTAAAATCTCAGTATCTTTACAACATTAGTACTGTCAGTTCAAATCCAATCCAATTAAAATTACAATTACTCGACTTCACTTACAATGATAAGAAATATCAACCAATTTCCATATTTAGATCCAGAATCAAAAATATATTTTTTTCCATTCCAAAAAATCTACCTCAACTGTTCAAAAAATCTACCTCAACTATTCAACAAATCTGACGACAGATTGTTAATGATTATGAATAATTGTCAATAGCGGCCATGTGATTATGATTGCATACACAAGATAAAATTCACAAATCAAGAAATGCAACTATTCTTATCGTGTCCATCATTTTTATTATTTATTTTTCAGTCATCATTTTATTACAGTGTAAATTATAGTGAGTAACGCTCAACCAATATTTAAGATCGATGATGATGTCACAAGTAATTGTATTTGACACTAAAATGAACGTAAGTACAATATTGGAAAATTTCCAATTTAGAGAAGTTAAATTACCGTCAGTACTTTTCTATTATATTCATACTGACATCTCATCGTACTAATATATTCCCGAATATTCCTCCAATAATGAAAATCAGATAGGATGATTTCAATTTTCAATAATAATGATGAATAATAACCAAAACATATACACGAAACTGAAAAGCAATGTCAGACTGGGAAATAAGATTCTCTTGATTATACTTCTTATACATTGAGTTTATACAATTTGATCAAACTGCCTGAACGGAAGGCTTAAAGTAGACTGGAATAGAAAATATTTTGAAACTAGAATTTTTCCACTTTTCAGAGTAATGTGGACATGAATGCACCTGAGGTTTCAGAAGCAAATGTCCACTACTTTCTTCATATTACAATAAGAGCAAATTAGCTTCAGCAGAACTTCCGAAGACTTTTGGCATCTGAAGTTGAGAATATAAGACTAGAGGATGTAAGATAGAAGTGAAAAGTGTCCACAAACGATATCAAAAATGGAAAAATACTTCATTTCGGATTTTTCTTTATCGATTGTCCTACAAGTAATAGTGAAGAACATTGAAGTCTTCTACCTTCCACATACCAGCTGTGCTCAATCTGAATTGAGAATAGTATATACTACAATAAGTTTGGAATGGGTCATTCTACACGAGCGAAAATTTGTAGTCCCGACCCGAAGGCGAAGGCTTCTGCTCGCGAATGTGGAATATGACATTCCAAACGTGTAAGTGGAATATACTTGTAGTCTAGGCAAATCGACGAATTTCCGCAAGGTCTAATTTTGGTTTATTCGTATGTATTTTGACATGCTGAACACGATGGTGAAGTTTAAAATTTGGATTCACACTGTGCTCGAAAAACTGTGGCCAGTTTGGAACCCAAAAATAGCCATTTTTCGATTTTTTGCATTTTGCGACAAAACTATAGGTAGCGTGAAAAAATTTTCAAACAAAAGTTGTTGGAAAAGTTGATAGGCGATTTTTGGGTCCCATCCCAAGTGGATTCGTAGTCGTGGGTCCAAGATAGGGCCTCCTATTTTGTGCATTTTTTAGCACATTGAAAAATTGAGTATATGTCAAATAGTTTTTGTTTTTTTCATATTCTGTTCTGGTGGAAAGATAGTATTTCTAGTAATTTTCGATTTCTGGTGGTTTGACCTACCTCAATACCTACGCCAAAATCGGCCATTTTGAAAACTCTGTATTTTACAAATTTCATTCGGAAGATTTCATTATTTTGCACCTAATATTTGAAATTCAAGCATTTTGGTTTGAAAACGTAGTATTGGCGCCATTTTGAAAATTTTGGACCACCGAAAAATTCAAATTTTTTGAGGTTAGGAATTTATTACGGAATCCAAATTCTAGGTGCTATTAGAAAAATCTTGTCTTCCGGATGGATTCCGCGTCACAATAGCTCGACTTGATGCCGACGTTTCGCCAACCATTACAGGTGGCATCTTCAGGGCAGGTTTGAGGCTTGAACTTCAGTTCAGCTATTGTGACGCGGAATCCATCCGGAAGACAAGATTTTTCAAGATTAGCTGTCCGCGAAGTCTACTATCCAAGAGGTGCTATTAGAGCTTTTCATAAAGATTATTTTAAGTCTAAGCAGATTGATTTGCGTATAGTAAAAATGAAGCTATCCTAATAAATGTGTTTGGGCCTCAAGAGGGCCCAATTATGAACAAAAATCTTGTAGGAAATTTCAGAGAAATTCATCGGCTATTTGATTTCGAAACAGCGTACGGAGATTCGTTAATAACTCCAAGTTATAACGAATTTTATCATAAAAAACAAGCGCGGATATTCATTTAGCGGCAATAAGCGAGCGTTAGTACAATAGATTGCGCGCTCGAAATTATAGCTTATAAATATTTTAAAATGAACCGGAAGGCTTATAATTGTTTTGTGTGAATGTATGAGTGTATTTGGACGTGTGAACATGTATATGTGACCGTGACATGATGTTTTTATAGGGTGTTACATAACAAATTTCAATACAAAAAAAATAAGATTAATGAATAAATTCACAAATAACCTAAGTCAGCATATAAACGGATCATCGTGATCCGCTTCATCATTCGTGTTTGATAAAACTTGATCGTCGCAATTGTCATTGATAACATCATCGGTATCGTCATCCTCTTCAACATCGTGTTGATTTGCATCCATTAACTTATCAAAATCATCATCATCTAATATACTGACTTCTGGCTCGGGGCAATTAGAACAGTATTTACCTTCGCAATGCTTACATAATGAGCTACAAGGTAATCCTAATTTTTTGCACGAACATTTACCAGTACTATTTTTTCACAGCTACAAGAGATTATTTTGATCAATTCATCAGGAGGTGCATTTTTTACTATTTGTATAGGAGTACGTCCATTCGGATAATTTCTTCATTGCCTTGGCACAATGTAAATGTCAGCTGGCATGAAAAATTGGAAGCATTTTGCTTAACACATTTATTTTCAAATTTCATTTGTCCTATCTTTCATACTCGACATAAGATTTCAGCAAGGTAACCATATGAAAATACGATAATGCTACAAAGCAACATATTTTTAGGTTGTATTAACAAGTTCAAGTTTGGATCGGTAATGAAACCATAGACCCAACTGAATGGGGTTAGAGAAATAGTCCGAATGGACTTACTCCTATACAAACAGTAAAGAATGCACGTCCCGATGAGTTGATCAAAATAATCTATTGTGGTTGTAAAAAAAAATGTACTGGTAAATGTTCATGCAAAAAATTAGGATTACCTTGTAGCTCATTATTCAAGCATTGCGAAGGTAAAGACTGTTCTAATTGCTCCGAGCCAGAAGTCAGTATATTAGATGATGATGATTTTGATAGGTGTATGGATGAAAGTGAACACGTTGATGAAGATGATGACGATACCGATGATGTTATCAATGACAATTGCGACGATGAAGTTTTATCAAACACAAATGATGAAGCGGATCACGATGATCCGTATATCAATATCAATGATCACATTAGATCATTAACAATATATGCTGACAGTGATAACGAAAACTTAGGATATTTGTAAATAATCAGACATATAGATAATGTTTTAATAAATATGGAATGTAAAAAAAAAAAATATGAATGAAAAAAAACAAAATTATTCATTAATCTTATTTTTGTTGTTTAAGTATTGAAATTTGTTATGTAACACCCTATAAAAACTTCATGTCACGGTCACATATACATGTTCACACGTCTACATACACTCACACATTCACACTAAACGATTAATAAGCCTTCAGCTGCATTTAAAAATATTTATAAACTATAATTTCGCGCGCGGAATCTATTGTACCGACGCTCGCTTATTGCCACTGAATACATTTTCGCGCTAGTTTTTTATAATAAAATTCTTCATGACTTGGAATTATGAACGAATCTCCGTACGCTGTTTCAAACTTAAATAGTCGATGTATTTCTCTGTAATTTGCTTCAACGTTTTTGTCGATAAGCCCAAAATTAAGCCCTCTAGAAGCACAAATACATTTATCAGGATAGCTTCATTTCTACTCTACCCAAATCAATCTGCTTAGACTTGAAATAATCTCTTTGAAAAGCTTCAATAGCACCCATAATTTGGATTCCGTAAAAAACTACTAACCACAAAAAATTTAAATTTTTGGTGGTCAAATTTTCAAAATGGCGCCAAAGCTACGTTTTCGAACCGAAATGCTAGAATTGTAAATAATAGGTGCAGAATAATGAAATATTCCGAATGAATTTGGTTTTAGATCGATAACACGAGTATTTCGTCTGAAATTCATAAAATACGGATTTTTCAAAATGGCCGATTTTGGCACCTAAGAATAATATAGGCCAAACCACCAGAAACCGAAAGGAGTTAATTAAAAATAGTATCCTTTCACCGAAACAGAATATGAAAAAAACAAAAACTCTTTGACATATATTCAATTTTTCAATGTGCTAAAAAACTCACTAAATGAGCCGCCCTATCTTGGGCCCACGATCTCGAATCGACTTCGGACCAGAGCCAAAAATGGCGTATCCATTCTTCCAACAACTTTTGGTTGAACATTTTCTCATACAACCCATAGTTTTGTCTCAAAATGTGAAAAAACGAAAAATGGCAATTTTTGGGTCCAAAAAATGGAAATAGTTTTTCGAACACAGGGTTAATCCAAATTTGAACTACACCATCGTGTTCAGCGTGTCAAAATACATAAGAATCGACTAAAATTAGACCTCGCGGAAATGCGAACAAAAACAATCTTCAGATGACTCTAAAAAGCTTTTAGAAATTTCACAAAAAAAATATTTTTTATTTGGGATAATATTACTAATTCATTATTAAAATTCCATTCTTACATACTGTGGCAGAATGTATATTCCATCACTGCTTTCGACAAATCAAAAACAGTTTATCCGTGACAGAATATAAATTCTGACACAGTTTGTCAGATTGATATATGTTACAATTTAATCTTCAATCATATAACAGATACTTTCTAGAAGCGTGTTGGAGAAAATATTATACAGATCAAATGGTACTTCAACATTCAGCATAAAACGGAAAAATATTCTTTTACTTAAATAAAATAACTATTAAAAGCTTAGAATGGTTTTTGATGATGTAAGGACTGATTCTATTCAACATTCTTTTCCTACGACAACATCGAAATATGTCCATTAAGGGATCGTAAATTGAATCATAAATAGCTCCCTATATTTTACACAGAACATCACGACGCATAGTGGACCTGACACGTTTGTATTGCATTTGTTGCCTAGCAACTGTTGCATTATGAATCACTATCGTGCTAGTAGCAACGAGGTCTAGTAGACCTCGTTGGCTAGTAGACGGTTCGATGTGCCTAGTGCGATGGCGACTTTCAGAATATGACACTAACGACGAGATATTTGAATACGTCATCAGTATTTCTGTAGTATTTTCATAGTATATTAAGATATTAGATAAACGTGAGGCGTAGTGAAAGTATCGTATCAACTCGCACAAAATGGTAATTTTGCACTTGTATAAATTCGAATATACTAATAATATATAATATATGATTTTCTAGAGCTTAAATAATGTGAATAAATATTATGAGTCAGGGCCTCATATAGCCTTAGAAAGGAACATTCTGCGTTATAAGATATAACATTTTGAATTCACCTATATCTCCATTTCCCCAAATTTATAGTGCCACGCTACACGAGGAACTCACATTTCGTGTCTAATTATCCAATCTGTTTGCGCGAGATTAAACTTCAACATATCTAATGTATTTAAATGGAGATTTTATCAATTAAAATTTCTCGAAATATGATCAGTGAATAATTGATGTAAAATTATTATGAAAAAAATAGTCGACTCTTGTTAATTATTCCTTGATAATTCGAACTCAATGTTGGTTCCTCAAAAATCTCTCTAGGAACAAGAATGGTCCTAATATACATACTTGTGGTCTATTTTTTGAAAAGTAAAGACGACTTTGCGATTACGGTTGAGAACCAAACTGGATATACTGTTAAAAAACTCAGGACAGATAATGGGGGAGAATATGTGAATAAAAAGATGGAAGATCTCTTAAGATCTCGTAGAATTTCCCATCAACTTACAGCACCCTATACGCAAGAGCAGAACGGAGCAGCAGAATGTGCCCATCGAACAATGGTTTAAAAGGCGAGATCTATGATGATGAACGCAAAAGTAGACTCTCAAATGTGGAATTTATCTTTAGAATCTTTTCATCGAGCTATTCCAGGCAAAAACTCGTTCATCTGAGATCTTTCGGGTTGGATATAATCCTGAAACAGATTGTTTCATATAAGAAATCCTGGTCAAGTTATACGAGCAAGAGGTGTGGAATTTCTGAAAGATAAATTTGAGGTGCATGACTACATTACACATTAATCTCCTCAAGATATCTTCAGGGATATCTTTTCAGAAATGCAGTGATATCAAATGAAGAATCCGGATCCAGCTGAGAATAGTACTGGACAGGAACCTTTTCTCTTGACTCCAACTTCGCTCAGTTTGACTCCAACTTCGATTAGTAGTTTGACATAACCTGTGCACTAAGCAAATTCAATGCCAAATGCATCTTCGACTCCAACAACGTATGTAGTTGCTGATAAAGACTCTGAAGGTGAAGACAGGATATTATCTACTTCAACAACGTATCTATTTTGATCATGGCTGTTTATGTTGACGATTTTTAAATTTTGTCAAATAGTATAATTTCTAGACACGTTATAATTTGATTGAACATTTCAAAATCGAAGATCTAGGTCCGATGAAGTAGGTTTGAATATGCCTGAAATAAATCAAAAGGATCTTATTTTGAAACTCTTGGACAAATTTGGTCTAAAATATGCTAAGTCAGCTGAAACTCCAATTGAAGTTAAACATTTTCAATGATAACCAGAGCTCTCAAAGTTGGTCATTAATCCTCTTTTTCACAACCGTATAAAACATAGATGTTAAATTTCATTATATTTGTGACGTGAGTGATTCTGATCAAATTGTTGTTGAATACATGTCAATCTAGCAAATGGTGACCGACATTTTTACCAAGGGTTTGTCAGTTAGTTGACTTTTTTATTGTTTAGAAAATTTGGGCATGAGGAATTGATTTTTTTAATGATATGATTGTCAGATTAAGAGCAGGTGTTGAAATTTTATTATATATAGTAACCGCTTAGGTGATCTGTCAAAGACTTTTTAAATATCATAGTAAAATGTTATATTGTATTGTAAAATTGTTTTTTTAATAAAAAGTTAAACGTGTTTGCGTATTTTATATTTTATTCTATAATATCAAAAAGTATAGTGTTTGCTATATTTAAAAGTTTACTGATTGATTTTTTTAATGGTATGATTGTCAGATTAAGAGCAGGTGTTGAAATTTTAATTAATATAGTAACCGCTTAGGTAATCTGTCAAAGACTTTTTAAATATCATACTAAAATGTTATATTGTATAGTAAAATTGTTTTTTTAATAAAAAGTTAAACGTGTCTGCGTATTTTATTCTATAATATCAAAAAGTATAGTGTTTGCTATATTTTCAAAGTTTACCAACATTCATAATGTATTTAGATCATTAAAACATTAAACGAAATAATCCCTCTCTTAATAATAAAATGAATGTATACTTACGGAAATACCATCTGGTCATAGTTTTACGTTGTTTCAATATTTTCCTCCTACCTTCGGATTCTTGAAACATTGACAAAGAAATAACTGAAAAATATCAAGTTTGAAGAAATCAATTGATAAATTACAGTGCATTCAAATACTAACCCAGTATCATCAGTAAAGTTGTTTTGTTCAACAGATTACCTTTCATTTTGGAAGTATTGGCTAGGACAAATTTTAAAGGAATATTCACCTGCAAACAGTTTATATAAACTGGGTTACTCATGATCATTATTTCTTATCTTTGTTTGCGATATGAATGTTTGAGAAGAAATGTTAATTCAGTTAATTACGGGCAATAAAGCGAGAGATAAATAACACACCTGGAATTTAATATCAACTCAAACACCAAAATAAGAGTATAACTTCTATAAGGTCCAAGTGCCAAAAATATCAAATTGAAATGATTAATGAAAACTCCCTATCTTTGTATTAAAAGAAAGTAATATGGGTTAATACTTTTATTTGCTTTTATGAAATACTAACAAACAGTATAAATGGAACAAAAGAAAACATAACCGGCAATTCTCAAACAAAAAACTAAACAGTTGAAACATTTTATAAATGGTTTAAGTACCAAGAAAAGTTGTATCTGTAAATCGTTTAAGTACCAAAGTCCAAGTGCCATTATGATTTAGATTCTCTCTAGCTGGACCATGTTCAGCGGTTTCCGCAATCAAACCATAAAAACCACGATATCGTCGTTGTAATTAGCAAAGTTCGTATCTCCATAATCTATAACTTTTCAGGAGAGCCATACAACTATTTAAAAAAATTGTAGGATTCGTTATTAAAAAAAAATGTTTTATTTTGTGAACAATTTATTTTGAAACGTATTTTACATGTTTTAATAAAAAATAAAACTCTGAATATAAATGAATGGAGTTACTAAGTTTTCCAACAAAATGAACAATATTATTTTGGATATACGCATTTTTCATAGGAATGAACAACTAGCATTAAAAGTCTTATTTACTAACTAAACGACTGTATCATTATGTGTGAATATATTCTCTCAAAAATTTGGAATGTTATCATAAAAACTATGGTAATCCGGTTGTAAACTGCTGCAACTGTTGATATTTTTTTTATCTTTCTTTGTGTAAGGGATCCATTGACTCAAAAGAACCACTTCCAGCTTTCGAATTAATTTGCGCAGGTAACTCGGTCCATTCTAAATTTGAATGTCTTAATTTATCAAATACCCCGTCTTTTGTATTTTTAAGAGATTTAATATCTGTTACTATAGGTTTGCCAGTTTTTCTTACTGGTCTAATTGATGGAAAAAATTTTAATGACTGATCAATATTTTTGAAAACTATATGACCTAAATATTGTACAGAATAAGATTTTTCACGTGTAGTCGTACAAATATTTACATATTCGGCAGAAACATTTATGTTTTTCTTTCCGATTTTTCGTTCGATCGTTGAATGCATACTGTCTGTCAGCTTCCATTTGTGTACGTCCTTTACAAAGGTACTTCTGATCCATTGTTACATTTTTTTGCCTAGCTAAATTGAATAATGCTTTATTGGACAAGTTTGTGTTGCGATTTCGATAGTTGCATTCATCACTGTATAGGATGTATTCAACATTACTGACAGATGGGTGAGAAGCAATAAAATGTAAAAGATTATACTCTATTTCAGACAAACTGTTAGTTTCAAACGCTACCCAAATACGACATTCGTCTTTCTTAGGTCGATGAAGTTTACAAATCCAATTCATCGAATCTTTTTGGAAAGTTGCACGGGAATGTGATTTAGCATTAATGTTGAAGCAAAATTCGTTCTGATACTCTTTAAATAGCTGAGCTTTGGACGCCTAAATAGGTTCCAAATATGATATACTCGAACTAGCACGGCAACAGTGCGACTCAAGTTTTGAAAGGGTTTTAAAAAATGTGTTGAAAATTTCCATTTCAACATGCTTGCGGTATTCAACCTCATCTATATTTCTCCTAACATCAGAAGAACGCACCCATCTCTTTACCGCGACCTCACCAAGATCTAATGTTTGTTAAGAACATTTTTTTACAAACGCGAATTTGACCACCACTATCAATTTTCAAATAAAACCATGTAGATGTTAACGTCCTTCCTGTTCCCCTCTTTCTGGATGTAGCTTTCACGTTTGTAAGTGTTCGTACAAATATTTTTTTTTAATGTCAGCTTCCAAAATATTTCAAATATTGCCTTTCTATCATTTCCTATAGATCTACATTTAAGTTTACAATTCTTAGTGTTACTTGGTTTGCAAAGGCAGGAAGGTTTGAGCTCTTTTTTGCTCTTTTTAAATCGTATCTCCATGCTCCCTTTTTTTTCTTCTCATAACATTCTAATCCCAGCTCCTTCATTCGGCGATTTTTATCATTTTTTCATCTCTGAACATCCTTTCACACCTTAGTCTTTTGCGTTTACTACCTGTAATTTGCTCAAAATCAGACGTTCCTTCTTCGGTTTCAATGTCATTTACATTTTCTTCATGCCCCTTCAGTTCTAGCATTATAATCGAATTGGTTTTCAATCTCACTCTCTAAATCTGTGTCGTTCTGCGGAGTATAATCCAAGTTTGAGCTACCTTTTTCTTTTTCTAAAATGTAATTATCGTCAGGATGAATCATATTGATACTTTCAGAAGGTTCTGTCGAATCTGCAACAGTACTCGTTTCTTCTCCTTCTTAGTTTCGGAATGTATAACACTTGATATAATTGTGTCTTCTATTACTATTGCTTTTTCAACGAAAATGAAATCTTCATATGTAGCATTTGAAATAAAATGTTGCGTACTCGGTGATGTCTTTGAACTATCTCCGTAATCGCCATGGACGAGGACATTTTCTGTGGAGCAAATAAGTTTTTCTGTATAAAAAATAGGCATCTTCTTATTGCATGAAATAGTAAATTACTATTCCATCGACACGAATGAAAAGAAAATTCAGAAAGAAGTAATTGCCTGTACAACGGATCATATCTGTATAGAACTGAGATCATTAGCCACGTATCTTCTAGTAACTTTAAATTATGTGTATTTTCATCTGCGTTTTTAACCATACTTAGCATTTTTAACGTTCTGGATGACATTATTTCAGTTTAAAATAAAAGAAAATATTACGTTAAAACAACATCGCGCTGCAAAAGGAACTGTCCCAAAATTACGTATCTCCAAGAAATAAATCATCTAGGTAGTAGCAAAAATTGCATATATCCTTGAGTTATATATAAATTCTCGGGAAATAAGTCACACTAACATATACATTCAATATTTTCGTCTCTAAGTATGTTTCGGTCTCACGACCATCATCAGAAGACGTTAATGTGTTACAATTTCGATTATTCATCTTTCCGTTCGTTTCCGCGACGTGGGCATTTTTTATTGAAATTGGTGCGATAAGGACGTTTTGTGCTAATTGGTTTTAAGAAATCCCGTTTAAGACATAATACGTATTTTGATGATGGTCGTGACACCGAAATGTACGTAAAGACGAAAATAATAAAAGAATATGTGTTAACGTGATCTATTTCCAGAGAATTTATATATAATTCATACCTGGGTCAAGAATCGTTGTTAATATATCCTTGAGGACAGTTATTACTCAAAATTTAAATTAGTAAACAAATTTATTTGAAATTAGGTAATTTTCCACCACATTCATTGATTTTTTCCTAACAGATGGCACAAAAATGTCATTTTGAGCGAAGATTGGAGTTACGCATTTTGCTAATCACAGCGACGATATGTAATCCAACATAATATACGTTAGGTTGTTTCGCTTTAGTAATGCGATTTGTGCATTCCAATAATGGAATGGACTTTGATCTGAAGTTGGCAAGCTGTGTTCCCTTTTTCAGAACAATAATCGTTTCTCACGATGCAACATCACTGACCTGGAAAGAGTTATCTTCTGAAATACGCACCTAAGATGCTTGCGGAATATTCAATTGTGAAATGTTTATGTACACATCGGCAGATGAAGACCCTTGTAGTAATTTTTTCCACGTGTATAATAGTGTATGGGTTCTTATGGAAATTTTCTTTGATCAATGTTTCAATGTTTCTCGGTCACCCGGAAGATATGTGACCTAACCTGACCTAAAAAAGTGGCAAAGATTCAAAAAGCGGTTTTTCTTAAATAAGTAAAAACTATAGGGTAAGTTGTAGATATCAAATAGATCTATCGATTTGCTTTGATAATTATCGATATCTTTCATACTTTTCAGGTTATATTGAAAAAACCGTTAAAAATCGAGGTATCGAGAAGTCGTTAACTATTACGTTTCCATGCTTGTTATTTGCTGTACGTATGGCGAGCTTAAGAAGAGATTTTTTTAAAATTTGAAATATTAGTAGTTTTTCGAAACATATCAATTTTCGAAAATAAAGGTGCTCTCATAAATTGGCTAGATCTTCTCAGCGAATCGTCCAGTAACGATTCCGGGCTTATTTTCTTCCTTGAAGAGTTGTGCTATAATGTTATTAAGAAATACAGCGATTTTTCGAATTTTAAGGATAAAAAAATGACTGAAATTGCAACTTTTTTGAACATGTTTATTTCAGATAAGTTTTACTAAATTTTTATTCTTATTTTAGAGAAATGTCTTTGACGGAAATCGATTCCTGATATTTTTTCACGAATTATCAAAAGAATATGTTTCATCTACGACCTTCTGGACCGGAGATAATACATTTTTTTTTTAATCTGTAAGACTCAATAAACATTTAATTTTCAATAAAAAAATACTAGGTTATGTTTTATTGAGTCATAGTATTGGAAATTGAGGAACAAAGTGAAGCGTACGCGGCTGCCGGAGCGTGCGGCGGAGTGGGGAAACTGATTTCGTGCGTTCAAAGTGGCTTGTGCTTACAAAATATTCAATATCTCGGCTTTTGGATCACGTACAAAAATCCTTTTGTACTTAATCTGTGGAATATCGTTTTTTGCTTAGCGAATCATACTGATTTTATGCTTGTTGTGCAACACTTGTGAAAACTAATAAAAGACTGCTGTATACCGCTACTTTGATTGTAAGGATTTTATAAATATTTTATAATAATTTTGTGAATAGATGAAATTTCAAACTTATCTTAATATGTTGCATTTATTTAATTTTGTATCATAAAAAATTATTTACTGAAATAATTTAATAAATTTTAAAGAGATCCTCAAGCATAACGTCAGAATGATTCTCTAAACAAAAAATTTGAGGTATTACAAGGAAAATACTTTTTTGATGATAGATAGATGATGACGTAAAGGTAAAACAAATTAGAAATGTAAAAAAAAATATATTCGAGTCTATTTTGCTTTTAAGGCGAAAATATATAAGATATTCGTGTTAATCTCGATTTTTGCACTATACTTACAGCGAGTAACAAGTATGGAAACGTAATAGTTGGAGACTTCTCGATACCCCGATTTTTAACGGTTTTTTCAATATTTGATCCGAGCTATAGTTTTTTACTTATTTAAGAAAAACAGTTTTCCGCAATTTTGCCAATTTCTTCGGATCGAGAAACAGAAACTCACCTTTAAATTTAATTTCCTATACACTCATATTTTTTTCCATGTATTAATTTCTGCAAATTTAACATTAGGCCGTCGTCTATTGCTTGGACTATTTCGGGCAGTTGATTGTAAACACCGTTTGCCACGTGGTCCTGCGCTCGAACTTTTCCAAATTAGTTGAAATAGGGATCAGGAAAACTTGAATTACTGAGAAATAGCACATCAACTCATTTGATAGGAAGTAATCCAGTAACATTCTAAACATGAAGTGTTGGATCGAACTAAAAAATTCCTTTGGATATCTAACAGTTCTCACGACAACTAATTATTACAAAAATCACATATTGCGATGGTTGATTTTAGCTCTAGTTATTGTTAGTTAGACCAAAGTTTTCAGATATTAAATGTTTTTAATAAGAATCGATCGGTCAATCTGATGGTGGATAGATAGATAGATAAATAGATAATTTTATCCGTGTTATGTACATAATATGTTTACACTCGTCATCATAAAATATGAATAAGATCAGAATATTAAATTTGAAAACTTATCTTAAGAAAACCTTCTGTGGAATAAAATATATTATTTAAAAGAATATTTTTAACAGAATTCTTGAATTCTTTCAATGGTAATTCTCTAACGGGTTCAGGCAATTTATTAAAATAGATGTTTCCGGCCATTTTGAGATTTTTTAAGTCTAAGAAAATCTGTATGAATATTACTCTTCTCAAGTAGTACTTATCTCTGCAATCATGTGCATACTTAAGACATTCATATCTAAACAGATTTGGGAATGTCAATATACCTAATCCCTTGAATGATTTTCTACAGTAGTCCCTATAACCAATACTGGCAAATTCTTATCGCTCTCCTTTGTAATCTGAAAATCTAATTTTTTTTAGAACAATTACCCCAAACTAAAATAGCGTAGCGTAACTGGCTTTCAATCAAAGAAAAATATGCAGTCTTCATAACATAAGGAGATAGTGACTGAGATAATGTTCTCAAAACAAAAATACGTCCACTCAATTTTGTCATAAGTTTATCTGCATGAACATTCCAAGTAAGATTATCATCTATATGTACACCTAAGATTTTTGTATATTTATCAATTTGTTGCCTTTAGGGAAAAGAGTATTTTCACCGTTTTGTTCTCATTCACACAAAGACCATTTCCCGAAAACCATTCCACGGCTTCATTCATGCTTATTCTACTCTGTTTCTCCACATAATCTAGATCATTTCCAGAATTTGACGCTGTTAGATCATCAGCAAATAGTACAGTGTGCGTCAAAGACAAGTATTCCGCCAAATCATCAACAAAAATTAAAAATATTGAAGGTCCCAATATGAATCCATGGCGTACACCAATCGTAAGTAGTTCCTTTTCAGATCATCTGTCATCCATACACAGTGCTTGATGACGATCTGTCAAAAACGACTCAATAATATTGACGCTAACAATATCAAATTTATATTTCTCAAGTTTTTTGAAAAGTATAGCATAGACAACACGGTCAAATGTCTTTGATATTTTCAAACAGTTTGGGAAAATACTATCCTTAATACATTTATTGAGCAACTTTGTGATCGGTGATACAATGTGGTCAATCTTTCTTTTTAATAGTATGACTGAAAGGCCTAAGAAATCTTTAGAGGTACTATCTTTGAATCCCATTATTATTCTTCTGATCTGAATAAATGAAACTGTGGGAAATGAAAAAGAATTATATATCAGAAAATTATCTTGTAAGAGGCTTATCGCGTCTAAATGACTTCTTGGAATGGATTGGGATATTTTTTGTGCAATTGATCATTGAAACTTTTTTTTTGGTGTTAAGTGTGTGATACCTTTAGTGAGAATTATTTTTTATTAATTAGACTCCACATAGCTCTGTTTGGAATTTTTGATTTTTTATTATTCGATCAGTTGACCTTATTTTAGCTTCTTTTAGTTTTAACTGGTAATTAGTTTTGAGTTTATTACGTAACATTCTCAAAGATGGTTTATTTGTTAGTCTATACATAGATAGCATTTATGATCTGCAACTGATTTCGAAGTTCTCGTAGCTGAGGTGTAAACCATTTAACATCACAGTCCATAACTTTTCCTGTTTCTTTATTTCTCTGTAAACGATATTTGGAATGCATTATTAAAACTTTGTTGAAAATTTTGAAAACTTTAATGTCCATCCAATTTTTCATCTAATAACGACTTGCAATCTAGAATCTCCAAGACATTCTGCATATGAGAAAAATCTTTTTCTTCCAAGGATCTACATACGCAGGTTGAACTGAATCCCGACTTACATGAAATGTTCACGCTTACCTGTTGTGCCTCGTGGTCCGATAATTCCGTACTTATGACTTCACCAATGTAATTAGTCAAAGCCACTCCTTCTGGCCATAAAGAAGTTTTCATTATAGATGCTAGATAATAACTTCTTAAAGTTAATTTAAACGAAGAATATGTTTCCGGATGTTTAGACTAATTTTTCACAAATCAGCAATTGTACTGCCGGTTTCAAGTAATTTATGATATCTTCTGGTATCGTTAAGGGATCCAACCTCGTTACATGTACATGAGATATATTCACTTTTTGTGCTCTTTTCAATGTATTAGTGGCACATGTTCCAATCAATGGTTTTGATTTGCGTTGTATTGGCATTGATATAGAAGCATTTACGTTTGATTTGTCTTCACTTGAATCAGTCCTTTTCTTCAATTTATTGCGTTTAACTTCTGTCCATTCTTTTCTCATTTATTCTTGATTATTTGAATCGGAATCATTCTCTAGGTTTATAATGTTTTCCGTAATATTAGCATATTCTGATTGCTAGGTCAATTCCTTTCTGTTTGTAAATAAATTAATTTATTTTATTAGGTCTGATACTTTGGGATGTTCCTGTATCCTTTACACTGTTTATCTTCTTGTGGTCTTGTAATTCCACCATATTTTTTTTTGTTTAAATTGTCGTTTTGTATGTTATTCCCTTTTTCTGATAATATTTCATTACTTTCTGTGTTTTTATCATGCACATCTGATATTTTATTTGGAACGAAAACGATTTGATTATTTTGTTGCACAACTAAAGATTTTAAATTATCGATTTCATTAAGTGTTGCTTCTTGATATGTACTTACACTTTTCTGGGGTAAATTTATCATTGCATTTTCAGATTTTATTATATTCATTCCAAGATTAGTTATAATTTGGACTTGATACCACTGTTCCACTTGAAAAGTTATTGCACTTCACACATTCCCATAATTCATCTACTTTGTTTTCACATAAGTTATGATATTGAAACTGGGCTACCACACCCAAAAACAAATAGGGCTATTTCCACTACTTTAGAGCGATTTGCAAAATTTCAAATGTGTACGACCAACAGGAATAGCGCGATCGGCTGCACAGTTTTTACGCACACACATATACATACAAACCCTCACACAGGCATCTCTCAAAAATAGTTATTCAAAAATGCTCAAAACAGATGTATCCGGAAACATTTTTTTTGGTCGATTACAATTTACCCTTATACTATGTATAGTGAGCTAATTACGAATGAAGTTATTGAGATTTTGAAATTGCCCCATTGATCACATGTTTACACTATTTTATCTCCTTCTATCAAAAATTTCATTTACACTTTCATTGCTTATTGAAACATTATTAAGATGTCAAAAAACCCACAAACTTGTATGATTAAGTTTTAAAGATAATCGCAATGAATTAAGACCCTGCAAACGCATTTTGTTTTCAACTTGTAGTATCTCAAAAACAGTTATTAGGTAAGGTTGTATCATCAAACTCACTCTTAATTTTGATGAAGAAAATAGATAGTGTTCCATTTAAATTAAGTTGATATTAACTTCTGGACTGTATTCATAACTAATAAACTGTGAATACATTTAACACTATTAAGAAATAATCATCCTCATACACTGAAAATACTGTTAAAGTACTGAGGATCTTTCAGCTACCAAGTAGTCATCACCAGAGTGAATAGGCGGATTGGTAGCTGAAAGGTCCTCAGTTATCTAATAGTATTTTTAGTGAATGAGGGTGATTATTTCTTATTTATAGTGTTATTCATGAGTGAGTTAAGTTCTACTGGTATCCTAACATTCTCAAAAAAGCTTATAATACTGGCTATTATCTCCGTGCTTCTTACGGCCAAACGACATAACTTTTTTAATTGTTTAATTGTTTTGGCAATTCTACAGTCTAGCCTCTTTCGAACGATATCCTAACCACCACCCTACCCTCTGTATTTTTCTCCCAGGCATCGCTTTATGCTATACATGATAATATTCAGTCCTAACCGTCCTTTCTCTCTACCCAGTGACAGTTGACTTACGGTGACTTGGCGGTCTACCACCCACCATGCATTGAAGTGTTTTGTTTGAGTTCGAAACCTCGAACTTCACTGGCCCTTCCCAGCCAAACGACATAACGTCGCCGGGCTGCGAATACCTCCAATGTAACAAAAATATATGAAATGAGATAATACACATTGAGAATCCTAGTAGCATTCTTCACAAGTTCGTAATTCATCCGAAGTGTATTGAAGATACAGAAACGGGAATGATTACAATCTTACAACTAGAAGCTGAAAAGACATTAAAAGACCTGAAATTGACCCAAAACGATATTCTCACATTGGAAAACAATAATGAATGTATACAACAAAGTGAAAGAATGCAATATACCGAACTGACGGAAGATTCCGAAAACATACAGAATGTTATGGGAGAAGTACATGAAATTATTTCAGAGGAAGAAGAAGAAGAAATAAATAATGAGGAATTAGTGGAAGATTTGGAGGGTATAAAGATAGGGAAGTTGCAGAAAAAAGGAAATGTTACGAAAACAAGGAATGAAACCGCATCAACGAGATTGAAAGGAAAATCCTATGTTGGCTATAAAAGAGACAAGGAAAAAATTATAACACACTATTGCACAAGGGAAGAAAGAAAAATGAAAGAAAGGTGTAAGCATGTGAATAAGATAGAAAAATTGCTTGAAAATTCGTTTAGGTGTCATCTCATTTCTGAAAACGGCAGAGAAAGTATTTTCAAATATTTCTGGAAATTATCGTCATGGAATGAAAAGAGAATTTATGTTAAATGGCTTGTTGAAACAAGACGAGTGAAACGTAGAAGGATATCTGTACGGGAACGGGAAGGCGAGGGAGCATTGAAGAAAAGTATGGGTCATGATTATTTCCTAAAAAAATCAAGTGGAGAGCGTCTTAAAGTTTGCAGAGTACTGTTTTTAAATACTCTCAGTGTAGGAGAGGATACTTTGAAACGTTTGACTAAGCCAGATGAACATATCAACACATCTACATCAGATGAAAGTGCAATAATTACTCCAAAAAGAAAGCTCAAAGAAATTCCTAATCTATCAGCAACGAAGAGAGCACGGTTGATTAGAGAAGTCAAGAAAAAAGATAGAGAAGATTCTGTGAAACTCAGGCTTGATGAAATACCCAGAGTTCCATCTCATTAATGCAGGGCAACTTCAAAAATGAATTATGTGTATAATGCTTTCATATCCAAGCAAAACATGTTCAAAATTTACAAAGAATCGTGTAGAGAAAAAAATAAAGTACCTGATAATCTGAAATTATTCAAATCTGTTCTGAAATCAGAGCAAATTTCAGTTCATAAACCTCGCAAAGACCAGTGCGACACATGCGTTGGATTCAAAGTTGGAACTGTTTCTCAAAATGAATATGAGCTACATCGAGATAAGGAAAAGGCAGGTAGAGTAGCTAAACAAAGAATGAAAGATATGGCGATGAAGAATCCTGACATTTTAGTTGTTACTTTGGATCTACAGAGTGTCCTAACATGTCAGAAAGTATTAGCATCTCAGAGCTATTATAAAATGAAATTGCAACTCCACAATTTCACGATATATGCACTGAATGATAAAAATGTCTCTTTATATGTTTGGCATGAAGCTAATAGTGGCGTGACATGTAATGAATTCACATCTTGTTTGATAGCTCATCTCAGTTATATCACAATTGAATTCAAATTTTCATATCCGACGGATGTAACTTGCAAAAGAAAAAGATATAGCTATTCAACAACTTTACCTAGAGAAGGGTCATACGATGATGGAAGCAGATTCCGTTCACTCCACCCTGGAACCGTGTTTTCATCCACCCACAAATTCGCCGATTGATTACATCGCGAGAATGCGTATGGCCCGTCACAAACAACCTTATTGCATCAAATCACTAGATTATACATTTTTCAAACAGTATGAACTTGCACACAATTATCCTTCGATAAGACCAGGAAAAAAAACAGGTGATCCTGTGGTTGTTGATATAAGGCAAGTGGAGATGTTTGGTTCACATTGGACTTCTCTGAAGAGTGGCATATATTGCCCCATAGACATGACTGTCAGAACATGTCAGTTTATAAAACACCCCATTACAAAAGAAAACCTACAATTTCTTATGAGAAATATCAGCATCTGCAAGAAATGAAGACCGTCATTGAGGTTGACCATCACTCATTCTATGACTCTTTGCCCTATTTGAAGAAGAAAAATAAAAAATAGTGATGTGTTATATTTTTGCTCAAGATAAAGTTGACTTTAAGAAAATGTTATTTTTTTATTTTGTTTTGAAGAATTAAAACTTATTTTTTCGTAACTGAGTTGCCTCTTATATACCTTCAATTTGAAATAACAAACAGTGATAATAATTCTATGTGGAATGAAACATCCCTTATGTGCTCTAGTCTGGAATAAGCAATACCTCCAAAGTAACTTATCCCGATATTCATTGAAAATAATTTCAATTAGCAAGGAATCAGGTGTTACTTGATAAATACATAGCTATGTATTATAAACCATGAGGAAATTACAATATAACTTTGATATCTAGTGATAGAAATGTTTTTTGACTCTCCTGTGAAATTTACTTTTTATCACATTGGAGGTATTCACAGCCCAGCGACGACAACTTGTGTTAATTGTTAAAGTTTTAGCAAATTTACAGTCTAGTCCCTTTCTAACGATACATACATCATACTACGTTATTAATATATAGATGTGCGCTTTGCATTTGAAATTCAAAAAAGTTCTAGAATATTCAGGAATACATTAAATAATTCAAATATACTCTACATTACCAGGCAGAAATTGACTTGAATGTTTCAAAGCGTCATTAAATTAAACTTCATTACAAATAAACTGAACATTTTAAGCTGCTATCTCATAAATTATTCCAAGGAATAATAAATACATAGGAAATCTGTTCTGAAATACAAATTGAAATTAAAACTACAAAAATTCACAATGAAAATTTTGATCTATTTTCAAAATTTAATAATCATGTAAATTATCCATATTCTGAAATTAAATCTCTCTATCTTTAACGCTGAAACTCGAGTAAAGGAAGTTACAAATCAAAGTGATATCATCATAGTAGTGTTTTAATTTTACAATATGGATACAATCTCATATTATATATAAAAGGGTAAAAGGATAGAATCATGGACATTGTATCAAAAGAAATGAATTGAACAGAAGAATTGAATTTAATGTCAACTATGCTTTTGAATGTATAACTGATATTTCCGAATATACTCTTGTTTTGTATTAAATACAACACATCCTCTACATATAAAAATTGACACTTATTCATATTCATCTATGAAATTCAATTGTTTTGTTTTAGGTATAAAATTATCATTTAAATCAACAAACATGCCATTTACATTTCATTCAATTTTATGAAACTATATTTTCAACTTTGTTAGCAACGCTTCTAAAACAAAAAGCAGCATTAATAAGAAATCTCCAGAGGATCAAGTTATATTTGAATTAAATTTATTCTCATTATCAGACTCTGAATTTAAATTTAAGTTAGCAGCCAAAACGCTTGTATGCAAACATATAATAAAAATTGATGTTACGATAATTGAATTAGTACTTACCTACTTTCAATAAAGAAACAACAATTTAGAAATTTTCAAGTTGCCATTGTAGTATAAATGGAAATCAATGGGAATTGTATTTTACTTAATAAAAATGGTCTAAATTCTTATTATCAAAGGTTTCATTTCAATTATACTCAATTAAAATTTATTTATGAATGTTTAACGCTGTACACTTCAACTGTCATCACTATCATCGAAATCAAGGGCTTTTTTCAAGCCCTCTTCATCTTTAATTCCATACCATTAAGTTAATAACGATTCTTGGCACAGGTATAAATTATATTCAAATTCTCGGGAAATAGGTCATACTAATGCATATGTAAACGGAACTTTTAAAACTAATTGTACAACAGAAAGCGCCCTTGTAGCATTAATTTCAATTAAAAGTGCTTACGTTGCCGAAATAAACAAAAACACGAGTAATCGAAATTGTAATACATTAATGTGTTACAATTTCTAAACGTCTTCTGATGTTGGTTGTGATACCGAAACGTACGTAAAGACGAAAATGGTGAACATATGTGTTAGTGTGATCTATTCCAGAAAATTTATATACAATTCATACCATTAAGTTAATAAGAATGCCCATGTGGTTGGACAATTATTGGCATGTTGTGATTAAATTGTCAATTTGTATTTTATTTACATTTTGTTATTAAATTTCCTATCAATTATTCAATAGTAAACGCCGAAACTCTAGGAACACAGTTTATTCAAATTCCGGAAGATGTACAATTTCTTGTAGCAACCAATGACATAGCACGAATAATTGAAACCATATCAAATTCAATTATAATAAAACAACTTCCTTATATCTGTTATGCTTAAGTTTGACTACCATGCACTTTAAACCTATTTCGCTTACTTAGTAATAGTTTATGTTAATTTAATGATAATAATAAGTGATTATATCCGATGTGATATCAATGTTATTTGTATTACTCTTACATAACTATGTCAGTTTTTGCTTCGGTATTGAGATGACAACATTCAACTGATAGTCTGTTGATTGAAATTTTGTTCTGTAACATATTTCGAAATTTTAAATTCAGAATGGCGAATAATTTTCTTAAGATTGGCTTTATAGGTGGAGGTAAAATGGCTCAAGCAATGGCTAAAGGATTTATAGCATCTGGTACGTATTTTTTATTTTTCATTGATTCTTCACCATAAATATAAAATTTGAAAACAAATATACCTAATGTAACATCATGAGACTATGGAACGCACTTTTAGTATTTATTGAAGAATTGAACAATGTATAATTTTAATTAGATATATTTGGAATGGAACATTTGATAATAAGCAATAGACGATGATTTTTGTTGAGTAAAATTCAATTTACATTATACCTTCACTTAATATCGATTTTATGCTCTTGAAAATGTCAAAATTGTTATTTCTTTATTGGAAATATCTAATAATTCAATTATGGGAACATTAATTTTTATGATGTTTTTGCATACAAATGTCTTGGCGGCTAACTAAAATTCAAATTCAAAGTCTGATAATAAGAAATATGAACCTAATTTACTTGAGTTTACTTATGAATGATTCTTTTCGTTTTAGAACCGTTGCTATCAAAGTAAAAAACATAGTAGTTTCATAGAATTGAATAAGATGTGAATATCCTATTTATTAATTTAAATGATACTTCTAAATCTAAAAATCAAATATGTGAATTTTGTTCATGGGCTTAAATAAGCATGAATCTTTAAATGCAGAGAATGTGTTGCATTTATTTCAAAATAAAAGTCTATTATATTTGAAAGTCAGTTACACATATAAAAACATAGTTGACATCAAATTTCATTCTTCTGTTTATTTCATTCCATTTGATTTTAATACAAATAATTCAATGTTATTTAGGGGATAACCATTAAAATAAACTCGCATCTGTAAATACACAGTTTCATTAAGTTAATAAAAAACAATTACTTATTATCTAATTGTCACTTACATATTTTCAATAAATTAACAGTTATATAATTTTGTTCAGATTGAGTTTGGTGTTATTTTTAGTACGCTTCCTTTCTCGTACTAAAGAGCCTTCTTTGCGGCTAAACTTTTTTATGCCAATTTGAAATCTGTTTTGGTTAGCGAATGGCTTTTAATTTTGGTGTTATCTTTCTATTGCTGTCAATTTCTTCATATTTTCTGGAATATTTACGTCCTTCAATCATTTGCCAACTTTTTCTATCCCTTTCTTTCACTTTTCTGAAAGTGTTTTTTTTTAAATTACTCATTTGCTCAAATATTAATTGTGATCGAGACTCTCTAGGATTTCCAGTAATTTCTATCTGATTGCCTACTAAGCAAAAACACATTTTATTACATAAAAATCTGTTATCGACTTTATAATGTGCCAAAGTCCAATTTACTTTTTAAATTAAAAGAACGTTTTATCAGAAAAGAGCTGTTTTGAAGAGAAGTTACCTTAACTAGAATAGATAAGAAAAGTTAGAAAAGACGGAAAGTAAAAGTAGCGTAAAATGGCACAAGCAATTTTGCAGATACATTAAAATCCAGAACTTTTATGTTCGTAACTAATTTTCAAGTAAAACCATTATGCTTATATTAATTAAAGTATCACAACGTACCAAAGAACCTATACCCAATGAAAACGAAACAACAATTGACCAGCACCTTTTTCTTATGTCGAACGTAGGTTTACTTCTGATACTGTAACTCGATCTATATGAATCATTGAAATAAACGAATTATGTTTGTAAAGACCGTCTTAGACTACGTAATATCGTGTACCAGAAATTGGTTCAATTTTCTAAACAACACCTTAAAAAATACATTACGTGATTGTTTCCTACACAATTTGAAGCTTAATATATTTTTTAACACAATTTTTAGGTTTAAAATTGAATCATTTCTTGTACAAGAAATTGCTTAGTCTAAAACGATCTCAAGAGAGGGAATTTGACTGACTTAGATATTATGAGGGCCCAAAGAGGAAGCATTTGCTTTAATCAACGCAGTAGTTTCGAGACACAGACTGGAGCGGTGTCCTTTTCTGATTTCCCTTATTCAAAGATATAAATATATATTCGAAATTCGTGATACACGATGCGTGATTCGCGGGATTATTTGTGAATAGTGTGTAGGAACTTGTGATTGATATATCTACAAGGGACCGAGACATTTTGAAACTATATACGGTTTAGATATTTGCTAGACAAAATTTGAAATAATATAGGGAAAACAAATACTTCATTTAGAGAGGATACCTCTCCAAAATGTTGTAAATTTCCTGATACCGACGTGGTACCCACGGTTGCTGACCTTCAGGTTAATTATGAGAATTTGTAATCATCATATTTGTGTTCAGTACCCTTGAAAGTCCCCGAGTTTCAATAAAATTTCTGTACATTTTCTAATACCGACGTAGTACCCTGGGTTACTGACTTCCAGGTAAATTATTAGAATTTTTAACAATCATATTCATGTTCAGCACCCTTGAAAGTCCCCGAGTAATAATTTCAATGAAATTTCTGTAAATTGCTTGATACTGCCTTGGTACCCAAGGTTACTGACATCCAGGTGGAATGTTAGAATTTTTAATCATCATATTCGTGTTCTGCACCCTTGAAAGTCCCCGAATAACAATTTTGGAATGATTTTGTTTCAATAAAATGTCTGTAAATTTCCTGATACCGTAGTACCCAGGGTAACTGACTTCAAGGTGAATTATGAGAATTTTTAATCATCATATTCAAATTCAGCACCCTTGGAAGTCCCCGAATTGTTCTGGTTAAGGTTAGTAACTATTTAATGAAAACATCGTATTATTGATTAACACAGGTCATATAATATGACAATGCATGAAAGAAAAACTAAAACTCGTTTCCATCTAAGCCGCTTGGGATTTCATTATATTGGCTAAAATATGTTGCACACGATAGTGTAAGTGACTGACTTGGTAAAAAATCTAATGAATCAACGGTGTAATTTCGATCGTAATTTCTGTGTTGTTGTTCATCCATTATTTATTCCCTTTCAATCTCGAAAAAATGGAAAATACGTATTTTGATGTGAGGGGTTGAAATTTTTAACAGCTTTTGCAATGCTTCGGAAGAAATCATCTATTGTATCATCTGGTTGTTTTTTTCGGTTTCTCCTTGATTATGTTCTTTATGAAATCTGCAGAAGCAGAAGTAACTGTTGATTTGGTTTTTTTAGAGTTGAGTTGAAGTTGCTCAGAGCAATATTTCGCAATCCATGTCGTTGCCGTTTGACTTCTCAAAATAGACCGTAGGTACATCATGTGCAATAACGGCATGTATAGACACGTTTAAACATTCCTGTCCATCATGAGCCGTCCTTTTTTCGTTCCTGAAAGGTGTTGTTAATGCTTTGTTCACCGATAGTGTAAATACTATACCTACTATTTAAATTTTATTTAAAAATGCTGATGTTTACCATTTACAACCTTTATTCGTAAACAAAATAGTTCGTGTATTAGCAGGGATTCGCTCATGGAGGCGGTATATTGGCGAATACCTATGTACTAACTAACCGTCCTTTCTCTTCGCCCAAGAATAGTTGACGTACGGCGATCGCGTTCTACCAGCCGCCATACATTTCAGTATTGACAATTGCGCACTTTTCCCTACATTTCAGCGGGTCATCACAAGCAAATTACATAACTTTTTTGATAGTTAGAGTTTTTGGCACAAGTACAGTCTAGCCTCTTTTGAACGATACCTCAACCACCATCTCTGTACTTTTCTGTATCGAACTCTTGACATCCCTTTACACATAGCTATTAATATCTAGATCGCGCCTGATGCGAATAAATATATTTAATGGATCTATGTAATCTTTCGATATACAAATTGGTATTCAGTTCAGAGTGCATGCTATAACAATCAGCCCAACATTCTTCGTTGCTGATGTACTGGCTTTTAATTACTTGGTAAATTTATGAGTGTATGTATTATTATGTAGCTGAGTTGTAAATTCTTGAATAATTTTTTCAAATCTTGAATAGTAGACTTCCGCGGATAGCTAATCTTGAAAAATCTTGGCTTCCGGATGGATTCCGCGTCACAATAGCTCGACTTGATGCCCTGGGTAGCCGAAATTTTCCAATTTTTTCATAAGCAGTAGCATTAATTTTGTGTAATAAAGTTCTTAACGTTTTGTAAACAGCTGCCTAAAAATGTAGAGCAGATAATATTGTAATGCAGAAATATTGCTTTCGGTTTTTATTTTTGAAAATTAGCAAAGCGCGTAAAACACTGTTTTCATCCACTACAGAAATATTTATATGTTGAGAGGTTTTAATTTTTGAATCCAAACAAACAAATAATGACCATCGACACGTTAAATTGTCAAGATTCATGAATTCGCCCTCTCGATACGGTATTGGCACAAATGCAATTTGGCAGCGTTAGACACCGAGTCACCGTTGCACATTGAAGCCTTCATTCTTCAAGCATACAGCTCCTGACAAATTTGTTAGAACTCGTAGGAAAAAAGCTATGTAGTTATAAATGATTTTTGTATAAAATTCTCGGGAAATAGGTCACACTAACACATATGCTTATTATTTTCTTCTTCACGCACGTTTCGGTCTCACGACCATCATCAGAAGACGCATCGTTCTATAAAGCGAACAATCGAAACTATAACACATTAATCTTTTGGGTATAAATTAAGAATCTGCTGCTAAGCAATATTCTTATAAACTCTACATTTATATCGAATCACAGTACGTGATACGACTGAAGGACTGAACTAAAAATATAACGTTCGAGTATCCACTTTCGAACCAGATGTTGAAGGTTTATGAAGTAAGAGAATGAGGTTGTCAGACCTTATTAGAAATATTGCTATTTAAGCATTCTACCTAAAATATACTTTCTACATTATAGAGACGCATGTAGGAATTTGCAAGGGTTGAAATTAGTATAAATCTGACTTAATTATTGAATATTTGCTCTATGATTTACAGATTTACAGACTTGAGAGTTTTATGTGAATCATCTCCAAAATAGATCAATTATAATAATTGGTTTCCTTAAAATATTAACATTTTTGTACACGAATTGATGGTTATAATCAAAGCAGTGTTCAGTTAGGGCGGTGCAGTTTTCTAAGTTTTTGTTTCTTGTACTCCGGAATAAATGGTAATGTTGTAAGATTATCTGTATTACCGCTTACGTTATTTAAATATGACGTTCCATTATAGATTTTGTTTATTCTTTCTTAAATGATGGGATTGGAAAATATTTTTGGGTAGCCGTTCATTCCCAGTGTATTACGAACAATTTTTAAATTTTTCGAACGGTCCTCTGGGTGGGATAATTTAACCGCGCGATCTGTAAGGCTGTTTATAACACTTTTTTATAAGTTGTTGGTGCAACGGAATTGAAGTGAAGATAACGTTGAGACCAAACTTCTTTAGTAAACCACGAAGGTTTTATTTTTCCACGTGCCTGAAAACGAAAATAATAAACATATCTGTTAGTGTGACCTATTTCCCGACAATTTTATATATAATTCATACCTGGGTCAAGAATCATTATTAAAGTTATGAATGATAACATTCTTCAACTATAGTGAAAATTATCTAATTGATTTACCTTTTTAAGGTAGTAAAATTTACTTCTGGCAACATTATCTCAAATCTTCACAGATATTCGGTGGTTTAACCTGTGGCCCATTTGTCATTATCGGAAATATCATTCTCATTATCAAAATACAATTGAAATCAAAGTATAATGGAAACTGAATATAATGAAAATGGAACCCAAAGGAAACAAACTACAATAAAATTTGAAACGAAGCAAAACAATCACATTAGAATTCAAATTTCATTAGGAACACATATAAAAGTACCTAATATTGGAATGAAATCAAAGGAGAAAAATGAAATAAATATACAAATACAACATAAATTAAAGCAGTCTCACAAACAAAAATGTAAATTGAACTTCAACGAAATTGAAACATTTTTAATTGATACAAATATTTGATTATTCAAAGCGATACGAAGAATTGTTCCTTAAAATGTTTTGTTTGAAGACAATTACATCAAATTGGAACCATTTTAGATTCTATCCAGATAACATTTCGAAACTATTTTATATGCACGATGTTTTAAAGCAAAGAACGTATGTGATCTCTAACACATTTTCAGATTATACATTTATTTCACTCGATTTTTTAAATATTTCATATTTTCTTTTTCATAGAGATCATATATTTTTATTGTACTTTCGATTCTATGGAATTTATTATAAGTGTAGTTCCTTGTCGCAGACATAGCAATTGCATGAACTTTGAACTGTATAATTGTAAGTAGTCGGATTTATTTCAAAAAATTGCATATTGTTATTAACAAAAGTAGTGTATTTTGCCAACATACCAGACTAGATATGTGGGTTTGAATTCCATGTATGGTGCAGTATATGATGATAATGATATCATTATTCTCCATTTATAATGTATTCTACTACTTCTTGAGAGAAGTAATATGAAATTGAAAATAATTTGTAACAGCCAAAACAATAACACGCGCAGATATCGATGTAGATGATATGGTTCAGAGCTGGTGTATCTTATTTGAAAGTTTTCTCAGCTATTAAATAATGGAAAATCTATTGTTCTTGTTGCGTAATTACCAATCATTTATTTAATTATTATTATGGTTTTAGGTTTAGCAAAAGGAGATACGATGATTTCAAGCTGTCATCCTTTGGATTTGCCATCAGCTAAAGCATTCAAGGTATTATACTTATTTCTATTCCTTCATAACAATATTTGATGACATGCTAGTCATACATGGTAGAAATCCTCGAATATAAACAAATATTTAAAATTCCCATTAGATTGTCCAAACTCTCTAATATGAAACCCCCATATTCTTTGTTCAGCTCATACTGGAGCCGCTGTATTGAAATTTGATTGAAAAATCATGATTTCCGACCCAAATAATATTCAGATGGATATATTACAACATACACTCCGTAACTCCAGTTCTCTGTACTAGCATGTACAGGTCCTTCACCGATAAGCTGCACTATTCTTCGGGGGATTTTCTAGACTCTCCTAAAACCGCATGTCTTTTGCGATCTAATGCCTTGCATTCTAACAATATATCTTCTACATTTCTGTACCTTTGCCACATTGTTATTGGTGTATTAATACCGTAGCCAGCGAGTTCGATAGAGAAAAGTACAGGATGTAGGGGTGGTTGAGGTATCGCTTGAAACGGGCTGGACTGTAGATGTGCTAAAAATTCTAACAACTGAACAAAGTTATGTGGTTTAACCATTGGGAACTAAAGAAAACACATGATGGTAATAGACCGGATTCATTCATTTATTAAAATATATATATAAATATATATTTATATTATTTTAATCTCAACTTTTTTGTACTGATGCAAACGATTATCAGCAAATATTGTCACCTTATCGTGAAGCAATTCTTTTGAAACGCAAATAATTCTGGCCCAACTTCGAAGCTACAATGCCCCATTCTATTTATAGTCTAACATTGATGTTGTAGATTCTCATAACATAATTAATATTTACAACCGTTTAAACAGAATTGACCAAGACATCCTGTATTAGTGGTGGACTAACTCCTCATAAGGCTCAATACCTCTTCTGATAAGAAAAGGAAAATGGCAAAAATAACGAAATGATAAATTTGCTTTCTTCACGTTAGAGCTATTTCTGCATCTGTACTTCCTGCACCACTTGTTCCTTCTCAAATACATCATAAATATTGTTAAACTTCATTACTGTTGATTCTAGATCATTATCAAAAATGTTGTCTGATCAATTTTAATTGTGTTAAAGATTTTATTCAAAGACGAGGACCTCTTTGCGACGATTCTTTCTATTTTCATCTACAAATCAAACGGAATCGCTCCACCTTATTGAGTAGCAGCATTTATAGCTCTATCGACGACTGTATGTCTTTGTCTGAATAAAAATATATGTAAAGAATTCAGTTTTGTTTAACCTACATCTAATGTAATTCTTGTCATATACAGATGTCCGCCACATACCAGCATACGAGTCATAGATGTATCAAAGATTAAAAATTATTCAAGTTGTCCAGAATATTCTTTGTATTCTTGCAACTATTGAGAAAATCGATAAAAGCATTAGATCAATGGTTGACGAATGTAATTACAAGATATCCAAACGAAAATGAAATAGAGGTATTGACAATTGAATCATTTGTTTGAAAACGGAAAAACAGAAACATTTTAAATTAAAATTCCGTTCATTACATTCCTAGAGAATCCTTTTAGGAAATAACATCATCTTAAACTAGCAGAAGGTCCAGTTACACACGTCAGTGCCATATTCGTTAATTTGCGTGAACATTTGACAGGGTCGGTTGAAAAGATATCGTTGCATGCTACTGAAATGCACGTGGTCACATACCAATTCTTCGTAGATATAAGTTATAAATTCTCCTTTACTTTTCCCTTTTCTACAAGCCTTATGAAATTCATTATCTTCCCTTCTTGATTTCTTTTTTATTTTCATTCTCTACTATCTAGGTGTATGGCAATATCTAATTGTTAATTCATCGTCTGTGACTGTGAAACGAGCCATCTTCGTAACGCCACCCATCTCTCACTGAACTGATATGGCATCGATATGACACTGATGTCTGTAAATGCACTTTTAGTAGTCAATATTGAACAAAAATACTTCCACATTCCATGTGATTTTTTTAAAGAAACCTGTTGAATTGCATTAATATGTCTTCACAGGAGACATCGAGGGCATCTATTCATTAGTTCTCATCCAGAACAAGCCTGTTTCAGATGAGACCTAATGAGTGGGCCACATGATTTATTTATTATATGGAAGAAACTTGCAGTTGCATTGTATTCAAACCAATACAATTTCTTAAAGTATGATATTCAACCCCAGTTTTTTTCCAGGAATTGGGAGCAGAATCTATTTTCGAGAACGTGCCTGTTGTTGAAAAATCTGATGTCATTGTAGTTTCCGTGAAGCCATCTATTGTACCCGTTGCTTTAGGTGATATCAGAAAAGCGTCCAACATAAAAGCAGATAAATTGTTCTTATCTATAGCCATGGGAGTAACTACTAAGCAATTGGAACAGGTATCAATAAAATATTTATTCATAATTTCACTTCCTGTGATGATGTTTCCAGATTTAGGAAATATGATCGCTAATATTTGATGTGATATATATGAGTGACGTAACACAAATAAAAGTAAATGTTCCAATATTGTCCAATATTATGGCCTATTTAGATACATGAACTGTGATCAATCGATGACTGACTTCTTGCTAGCAAAATTGCTTACAGACACTGTCGCGGTTCAAATTTATTATTGTAGGAACAGAAAATATTCTGGAAATGATTTAGAAACGGCTAATGAAGGACGTTGTATATGCTCCGTTATATTGAAATTTCATTGACATTACCTGCATAATATATTTTACAACTATGCTTTATACTGACATCTGTTGTCAGTTTGATTTTCGAAATTATTCACACTATACTATAGCCTTGTTTTATTCTGACACCTGTCGTCACATGAATTGTAAAATTTTCCTCTAAGTAAACGCATGAAACACTGTGGCGTCACATCGATGTCGTCACTTGAATCTTAAAATGAGAGTTTTGGATTCTTTTGCAAGTTGAATGTTTTCCAATAAGATACTATAATCCTATTTGAAAAACTGAAGATGGATGCCAAAAATACTACTTGAAATGAGGCTACCGCGGGCAAAAATAATACAGCTTCTACTTTCACCATTTTAGAACGATGCTATAGTCTCCATAGACACACTCGTGCGCGCGCACATCAGGCAATATCTCAAAAATTAGCTGTGATCAATGGATCACTGACTTCCCTCACTTTTTTAACAAAACTATCTTCTAGGGGTCAAATGTATGACTGCAGGAACAGAATATATACATTGGGAATGATTCAGAAACTACTAATGAAAAGCGTTAAATTATATTCTATGTTACATTGAAATTCTAATCAAATGTTTTATAATGTGACCTGTTGTCACATGAACTATCAGAATTTGCCACAGAGTGAACGCATAAGATTGACTGTGACTTTACATCGATGATGATGACACTTGAATTCAAAAAAGAGAATTTTGGACACTTCTGCAGGTTGAATATATGCATGTGATATATTATAACAAAAAAACACTGTTGTCATTATGGTCCAATAAAATACTATAATTCCATTTGAAAACATCCTAAGCTCATCGTTGAATGTATCGCCGCTAACTGCACCCATATAATTTTCAATATTCATACCGAGTTCAAGAAGATTATTGGTCTTAGGTTTCTAAAATTTGTACATTCCTGATTTCACAAATACCCATAATGAACAATTGCAGCATTCAAATAACGGGATCTTGAACATCTTCATACCCGCATATTATCCGTTTTGGGAAATAAATGTTCAATAAATGTCTCACCTGCAGTACATTATGTGCATCATCCAGTTGAAACTATAGCTGATTTAAATTGATATTAGATTTGGCTTCTCATAAAGGAATAACACAACTTTAAAACGTTATTTCAATAAAATACGGGCCAATAACGTTTTCCCCTGCAAACCTTGCCTACAAACATTTAATATTTGTGGAGATTGGGTAAAATCCCTGCCTTAGCCTTCCTTGCGGCTCGGGGCAAAATTATCGATGGCGCCCACCTGCAATGGCGGTAAGATGAAGAATTCACCATCAGTTACTGATAGCAGTTTCGCTGTGACAAGTCTTCCGGTACCGGTAACTCAACCTAGTTTTCCCAAAAATATTGATAAACTACCTCGTGAAAAATTTAACCAACTAACCTACGATAACGTTGCTTTTTGGAGCTTCGAACCTACGCTATTATTGGAAGCAAAAGTATGCAAAAAGTGGCCTTTCAGTCGGAAAACTCCCTTATAATATCAGTGAAATCTATACTGGCTACTTCATTTTCAATTGAAAGAGTATAGCTGAAGCCTTGAGTCTATGTTGGGCCATAGTTGATCTCAACTTTTGAACAACTGAATTAAGTTCCCCAGCTGCCACAGTAACAGCAATTGTAGCTAAAATTCATAAGACTATCCATATATTTTGATATAAATCTTTCACGTTGTGATTTTTTATAAGTCTTAGCACATTAATTGGTGTCATCGCCAGTTTAAAGGAAAGAAAAGCTTAGCTGCTTGTTAATTCGTCACAAATTAAAATGTCATCAATATCAGGTTTTGAATAGACTGAATTAATTTGAAGCACAACACTTGAGAAGATCGTATTTGTTGATCATTTCTGAAATATTATCCAAATTATTCAAAAACCACTAATCTTTTAAAATCGTTCTTTCACAAATCTTAAAATAGTAAATAGGTTTATCAAATTGACGTTTTATACTGCATTTCCTCTTGGCTTTAAATACATATTCATGAACTTGCAGCTCAACCAAGTATCCTTTGCAGTTGTAAGTTCACTTGTAAATATATTTGAGAATATGTATATTTTGACATCAGTATTTTTTGATTGCAGCAAATTACTGATAACAATTATTTGAAAAAGTACATCATACGAGACAACTAGTGATACAACGAAGCTGCATTTTTTAAACTGTTCTGCTAGGGTCAAAGCTTCATGAGCAGTGTTCGTTGATCTTATTTTCATGAAATGACGCAATAAGTGCATCATGACCGTCAGAAATTTGATACATAATCGCTTTGACGTTACTAATTCTGGCACTTAGTTGTAAGTGACCTTCAGGTGGTCGATTAATATTTTCCATCTATTAGCTGATGTAGAAAACAAAGTTCTTTGAAGAATTTCAAACGGTGCGGTGAATTTGACAGGAGATTTTGCATCATCAGAAATCACAATGTTATAGTTGGGGCATCCACAAGGCAAGGATAATACTAAACCGCTTATGTTTAAGATTCCTCGTTGTAATCCGATATTTTTTCTTTTCACTTTTAGCCATTGTCATACCCCTGGCCTCTCTACATTTAATTAGACCAAGTGCTTGTTTTTCTAAACTAATTATCATAACATCGGTAAGACTTTCTCCACCAGAATCGAGAGTGTAATCAGGTATTATTGAAAAATATTTAGCATTCTTTGCTTTTGATATTATTTCAGTATTCCCTTCTCCGGAAATTAGTTAAATCAACTCATTTTCTATATTTCTACAAAAATCCGTAATTTCACCTTGAAATGCTCTTTTACATACTCTTGCATTACAGGATCAAATTGGGCGTGTAACTGAACTAATCTAAAAATCTTCCATTTTCAATTGAATGTTGTTAATTTCTATCTATAATTTCACCTTTTAGTATTCTCATTTCTGTTAAATCTATGATTTCAGCGTATAATCATTTTAACTTCAGAAAGTTGGAGAATTAAACTGAAATTTACATAAAACATTCAATGTATAATTAATGCTGACAAATGGTTTCACCACACTGTAGCATTCTCAAAGCAATTAGTTATTAACCAAAGCTAAATCTCTATAAATTGGAGGATGTGATAGACAATGGTTTGGGTGGGTGTCTATCCACAAAATTGTTGACAAGTGGTGGATTATAGCTATCGATGTGGTCATTTAAGATTATGTTACAATGTTTTAAAATTTCTATTGACTCTACAATATTGAGTTTACGTAATTTTTCCTGGATATATAAAATATCGGGATTAATGGTGAAATTGTGATTATGTTCCAATAAGTGATTCGCGTAATTGGATTTCTCTATTTCGAACCTATAACTTCTCAAATTTTCGTAAACCTTACACTTTAACTGCATCCAGCTTATGTACAAGGCATTACAGTAGTAAGTCTGTGAACTCCAGATCTCTTTGATTCCCCTTTTTTCAGACTTTTAATTATTAATACATGAGTAAGCATTATTTGTTGTCTTGAAGGCGACGGTTTTATTATGGTTTTTAAGAAATTGTGATATTTTTTGTATGTGTTTACCTAAATATGTTATACATGTGAAATTTGATTTCATAATATTATTAATCTAATGATAATTTAGACTTAGGGCTCTTTTATTAAGTTTATTTTGAAGTATTTTATCTATTATTTTGACATCATAGTCGTTATTTTCAGTAATAATTATTATACTTGCCCGAGGTAAAATTTATCCCGTCTCTATCTATATCGTAAATTGATAATTGTAGTTGCACTGCTTATTGATAATTGAATTGAACATTTGAAGTTTTGTACGGTGTCAGATGTAAACCTATCTACAGTTCTTGCACACTACGCATCCCTAGGAGTGAGAATCTATAGGTGATAGACTGAATCAGTGTCACAAAGATCCATCTGTATACAATGCATCCCTAGAAATAGCTGGCCTTTGTTGAGGAAATATTAACAGTTCTTGCATACCACGCATCCCTAGGAGTAAGAGTATGTTAGTGTTCGATGTTTGAAAGCGTGATGTATGAAAATCCTGATGCCATAGTCAAATTACTGGTGAATCCTTGTTAAAGGGGATTTTTTTCAAGATAACCAAGATAGAGAGGATCAATTAATGCATTCGCCGGAGTTAAAATTAGAAAAGAAAGCGACTTCTGGTTTTGTGCGGAAGCGGGTTCAAGTACTGGAACCGAATTGAAACAGCCCTAATACGTTCTTCACCTACAGTGCTTGAGTCCCATATGCCGTATATCGCTTTGATTGTGAACTAGTTTCATTTGATATATCACATGAAAATTAGTGTTACTTTGAAGGTAGTTCGCATACCCGCTCAATAATTAAAACACAATTGCACATCCGTTCCTTTTGTAATCATGAACGTTTTGCGTTAACCGTCGCAATAAGGGGTCGTGGACATTCCGTGCACTTGCATTTCTTCCACTTAGTTTGAACTTCCTTGCTTATTTCCTTCGTATTGCTTCAATATTATAATTTCTAGTTTTATTGAAACCATTAATGTTCACTTTGTGAATAAATTTAATACCCGAAAGTCATGAGGTTTAGTTCTGGTCCATCCATTCGAATTAGCTGAGATTAAAACCTGCAATTTCAATGATAACTATTTTGCCCTGCTGATTCTGAGCTGTGGTTATTTAATACACTGACGCTACCCTGGGACAAAACTATACATAGGCAGCATTATGAGAGCTTTATGTTGAGGACCCTAGCAGAAGTTCTCGATGAGGAGTGAACCTGAATAATAACCTGGTGACCGAAAATTAAAATGAATGAATCGGATTCAGATCAGATAAAGTTGAAGGAACATTAAAAGCCGTCGTAAGTATAAAGCTCCTGAAGTGAATGATGTACGTCACAGTACTTGCTGTGTGAAGAAGTGGCATGCGTGTGGGTGAGTTTGTGATAAATAGCGAAATAATGAGTATTATTTGTACGTGAATTAGTGGTCAGATCTAAAAAGTTTGAGAAATTGTTGTTTTCTACTTCAACGGTGAATTACATATTTCAATGTAAGTTGTAAATGTAATTAAGATGAATTCATTTGCCGAGAACCTGTAAAAGAAGCTATTACGTCGACAACATAGCGATACCAATACACAAACATGTACTGGAATTTTGGATTGGGTATCTGATTTTTCAAGTCATTCATAAATCGTTCTGCTAGTAAAGAAGATAATGGTGAACTCATGGGGAGCCCGTGTTCTGTTTGTATTATTTATTGTTGACCGTGAAGTAATTTTGGTGTCACTTTGCAAAGACCAACCAAAATTACTTTACGGTCAACAATAAAAAATATTAAAACATAGAATTCACCATACAGATAGAAAACAGCAACTCCTTTAACTTTCAAACCTGACCTTTTCACGTACAAATAATAACTATTCTTTCGCTATTTATCTAAACCCACCCTCCACAGATACACAACACATCTTTACAGTCACAATCACACAATTTAGCAGCATATAACTCTATGATACATAGATATTTTAATATCTCATCAAGTAAAGATAATTTAAAATTGAACAGAATCATAGATATTGCCGAAAATAACGATTATGATGTCTAGATAATAAGTAAAATATTTCAAAATACACTTAATAAAAAAGCCCTAAGCCTAATTTATCCTCAGATTGACAATAATAGCAAATCAAATTTAGCATGTCTAACATATTTAGGCGGAACACCTAACGAAACATTATCACAATTTCACCCTTAATCCTAATTTTTACATATTCAGGAAAAACTACATAATTCTATGATTTTATTGGAAAATTTAAAAACAAAAACAATATTGAGATAAAATTATATGAGCAAACCGATACCTATATTCATCACTCGTCAAACAGGATGATTCTTTTACTGCCTAGAGGTCCTTCGATATTGGGCATGAGCCTTGTTAGAGCTGCCGCTGTCCTCCCTGCCTTCTCAGTTGTGCTATCTATATGTGCCGCGAAGGTAAGTTTTCTATTCAGGGTGACCCCTAGGTAGGTTAGATCTTTGTTGGGTGTGATGTCCGCTCCTTCAATCTTAAGTGTTATGTTAGGGATGTGTATTATTATACTCCGCCTCTGTTTTTTCTGCTGCCAGGGTTAAGGACTCCTATCTCATTCATGCCGATATTGCTAGGTTTGCTTTCCTCTCTACTTAATCTGCAGATTTATCCACCACGGGCATTACCAAATCGTCGGCGAAGGCCATTAGATCAACCCCTTCTAGTATGTGCAATTCCAGGTAGGTGTTATACAGGAAGTTCTATAGCAAGGGGACTAGATTGAGTCCCTGGGGAAACCCGCTCTTTCCCGCTTGGCCTATAGTATAGGTTCGAAATCGCCAAGTTAGTGAATGTCGATATCTACCATATTTCGGGCTTTCACAATAACGTATATAATGATTCAAATCAGCAATATTTCAACTTTAAATGTGAAATACATAATCTTAAATCATAATATACTCGTTTATTTATACTATATATTGACGTGTTCAACACCTTATGCTGATAATAGCATTGTTTTTGGATAAGTGAAATTATATTATATGCTTTAAGTAAGTGAGAAGTTTCAAATGAATGATATGAAGTTACTCCTTAGCAAATATACGTCTCGAAAGGAAAATGCCTCAAAAAATTATAATTTATTTAATGTCACTGGAAAAGAGAACAGCTTGTTGTTTCACTAATTCTAATTAAAATTAATTTCTGTAAATAAAATGGACATTTTTAATGATGTGGAAATGGAAGTTATGATCCAGCTACAACACTTTTTTTTAATTTCAGTACCTTCCAGATGAATCTCGTGTGATACGGGTTATGCCGAATATACCTGCACTTGTACGAAGTGCAGCATCAGTTTTCGTAAAAGGTTCTAGAGCTACCGAAGATGATGTGAATATAACGAATCAATTGTTAAAATCTATTGGAACTTGCGAGCAAGTACCAGAGAGCTATCTGGATCCCATTACTGCCTTAAGCGGATCAGGACCAGCATATGTGAGTGTATTTAAAGATAAGCTAACTGATTCAAATGATTTATGTTTTGGGAAATTGGATAATATGATTTCGGTTATTCTACGCACATAACCTCCCTTTCCTCTCCAGGTGCAATCTGTTTTCATTCAAAATAATATGTCTAGAACTTTCTCTCTATAATCTTGAGTCCTGATTAAGAAGAGGTGGGATCGCTTTGCACTCGTTTAGCTATTCCGAAGCTATTATTGCAAGGACTAAATATGTTCCAGCAGGCCCCTGAATAACACTTTCTAATCTTTTGAGAATGTATGATGGTCGTGTAGAAAATTCAGACTACGTTAAACGTTTCAGACTAGGCAGAACGACATTGCAGTGATTGAACTAACCGATACTTCTGAAAACGTTAACAACTGACAAGTTGACGAAGATGTTCCATTCTTGACCAATTTATTATCATGTATTACTCACATAAGCCATTCAGTACTTCATTTTAATTGGTTGAGATAAGTTTCGCTTCAAGTGAAACTATTGTCTGTCAGTTTATTGGTACGGTCGGAAATACGGTTTGTCGAACATGTTTTCCAGATGCGATTTTATAGTCATATTTGATCTTTCAAAAGCTATAATTACAACGTTCTGATATTTTCTATATCGATCTTAAAATTTCTATATCTTTTATAATGACCTATAATTCAGTAACTGTTACAAAATATTTAGTCATTTCTAACAATATTTATCCTATTGTATCATAATACTGACAAAAACCTAATGTTTTTCATAATAAAGGACGATAGATAGTAATATTATTCTTGTAAGTGATTTTAAATAACCATTTAAATTATTTAAGAAAATTAAACATATCTAGATGATGTCGTACATTTTTCGCTAAAAAGAACATGATACTCCACCCGAGGAAGATTGTGGTGTCAAGCATTTATCAATTTGAAGCAATAGCTTAGAAATTCTGTAGTAAAATCTGACCAAATTGTTTTGTTTTTGGGAAACAACACAAATATTGTTAATGAGACCCAGGGTGAAACTTCGCGAATGAGCCAAATTTATGATCCTTCGGTTATGGTGTTATTCGAAAAAAAAAATATGTAGAGATTATGAATTACGTGCCTACAAAAAAGTGTGATACTGGCCTCCATGCAAAAAATTGATAGTGAGTATTGAAGATTTAGTTTGTTTTCAATCATTTCCGTCAAGAAAAAATCTTAAATAGCCTATAAGTAACTCAAATATCCAAAATGGTAGAAAAAAATATTCAGTAGGACTCATATCTGTGTTGCTAGGCTATATAACTTCTATGAAGGATAATGTGGGAACCTTGATTCAATCTATCTGAGTTGTTGTAATGCCCAATGTGTATGACCAGAGATTGCATTGGTGTAAACGAACAACGGATTCCTGATCACTAGAGCTCAGGATATATGCACTTAAAAAACCCTGAAATATGCATACAAATATGCACAAGAAACAGTTGAAATATGCACTAAAATATGCTTTCATGCATTTATAAAAATCGCAGTAATCTTTGTATTGAAGGTATTTTATTTATTATATGCAAAACATATTTATAAAAATTACTATTAAGAGCTAGGTACCTACTTATTACTTATTATTGCTTATTTTCTATTACTACTTAACATATTTTAACTTATACTACGTAGATTTATTTTATTCATTCATTATCAATATTATCATCAATCATCATCATTTTTCGTATGGCCGTAGCAGACGGAACCTGAACATCTTTGCAGTACTTGGTTACAAATTTTTGAAATAAAGGATTATCCAATTTTGCAATTGGGATATTGCAAACGACCAGCAAACTGTATAGATCCTTATTAAAATTTTATTGGTCCGGAACTTTTGTTTGATTTGTAGTGATGAGCTGCTGAACCGAATCTTGAGGCTTTTGTGCACGAGATTAATGCGTCAGTCAATTTTGATCTTGGGAACAGCGTTAACCAACCACATTGCACATTAGAATTTTATAAAATTTGTTTCCCGAAGTGTCTCGTATAAACTATTTTTTGAATTTTGATGGTAGAATTTTTCTTGAAAAAGATCAGAGGTTTTAGTAAAATATCACATTTTCATCATAAAATAAAAACTAACTTTTTAATTTATGACAAACAAAACAATGTATGTAAGTCAGTGTCAAGACCATGTTTACAACTTTGCTAAAAATAATTTGAACACCAGTGCCTTAAAATAAATAAATTTTAGACACTGACAGTACCTACTCTAAAACTTTTATTTTAACGTAAAGTCACATTTGGCTTATATTTTTGAGAAAATTTTGAAAATTAAAACAATAATTACTTAGACATAATAATACTTACCGGTTTGTTGCAAACTGTGCAGAATATAAGGTAGACATCAATGATTTTAAAGTCTTTTTTATCATTAATCCACTTCTTCAGAAGAATTGATTTACTAGCACTTCTGATGCATACCTAAGCAAACAAAACTTCACTGAACTAACTAAAGACAGGACAGAACTAAATCCTAGATTCTTTTCAAACTTCGAATTTTAAAGGAGGCGTGATTTTATTGGCTCAATGTCAATAGTTTCCTCTACTTATAAAATCTAAAGACAATTGAAATTAGGGTATTTTGGTAACACAAATTCTGAAATTATTTATTCTTATTACATTACCTGTTTCCACAGATATTTGTTCATATTGAAAATTTTTATTTTTTGCAGAAAACAGAAAATACCTGAAAATGCACTTTTAATAAATGCATATGCACGTATAGAATTTATTCAAAACATGCAAATATGCTATGCATTTTGCATATTTCCCGAGCTCTACTGATCACACACAGTGTACAATGAAAGTCGAGGTAAGTCGAGACGAGATAAGGAATATCCGAGGTGTTTCGCCGAGACGGGATAAGAAATTTTGTCGCGAAATCAAGACAAAACCGACCCTTCATCTCGTCTCGTCTCGCGGCATCACTAAAATAAATAACTACACTCTACATATGTTCATATTTCGAATTTTACGAAAATGGGAAATTATACATGTTGTTTTGAAGACTGAATCTTCTGTAAATATACTAAACATACTGGTATAAATTTCCTTGGGTAACGTCAATAGACTCTTCTACCTTTTATTTGAGAAAGTTGTGGATTTAATCATCGTGCTTAAGTTTGATGTATTAAATTCCTAATCCTAACGATTTGAAATTTCTTCCAAAACAGTTCACATTCGCTCCTCATACATTCTTACTAGGTGCACCTGCTTATACAAGGTATTTATTCTTCACTGCAGATTCAGTACTACTGGTACCGATGAATGCAAATTTAGCATACTCTGCAGTATAATGTTCTACATTTGTTCTCGCATATTCACATTAAAATTGTAGTATATATTGTGTTGATGATTTTACCTTGAATTGTCCATATACCAGAGGGTCATCTTCCCCAAATTGTCTTCTAGTGAGTTTTTGTTATAATTCGGTCTTGGTAGCCGTTCAATATCCGCCATCCTCTCACACATTTTCATGTCGATTGTGTTCAGTAGATTCTCAAAAGTCATCCTTGCATTTCTTTTCAGTAGGTATTTTCACAGTAGGGATTGTCTAATGATTCAATTAACATGTTTATAGTGATTCCTGCAGTTCTTTTGTAACAGTGGGCCCACATTTTACTTCTCCGTTCATACAGAAGATAATACCTAGAAGAAAAAAACCATGATATTTTCATATTTATAATTGCTACCTAGTCAAATAGGTAGTTGACAAACATCTTACTGCTGATGAGCGCATAGTGACAAGCTGCTGGAATCTATTCTGTTGCCGCGGATGTGGAGAATAAAGATGTACCTACCTAGATATACTTATTATATTTCGCTGAAACAATCTCTTCAAAATAACATAAATTTATTTAAGCGAATATTATATGCGATAATCAAGAATTTTATTCTTATGAGCTGATGTTGTATATATTTCCTTGATAGAGCTTTATAAGAGAGAAAAAGCTCAACAATAATAAGAATTCAACTTATCCTTCAGAATGAAAGTGGAATTTGACGTAATATTATGAGCATTTGAGACAATTCACAACGAATGACGAATCATTGCAATGTCGTTTCGCATTTTAAACTAATCTCCGAAATTCTTTGCTACTCTCTACTCCTACCCCGTTTTATATAATACCTTCGCGAGAATGGAAGAAAATTCACACCCACTTTGCGTTGAGTGGTAAAAAGTGTCTGTCTTTACCATTAGAAATCGGTGCGATTTAGTCTTGGATGTGATGAATATAAATAAATGAAGAGTTTTAATATTTTTATATCTAATCTTATTGATTCTAAGCAATATTACTAGCTCGCTTGTATCCATTTCTGTTGTTATTGCTGTCCATGTTCATTCCAGATTTACGTATTAATTGAAGCAATGGCTGATGGTGGAGTAAAAATGGGATTGCCTCGTGATTTGGCTTACCGTTTATCTGCACAAACTGTACTGGGTGCGGGACAAATGGTGCGCGATACTAAAATACATCCCGGCATTTTGAAAGATGATGTTACTTCTCCGGCAGGTTCTACGGCAGCTGGATTACATTTTTTAGAGGAAAAAGGTAAAATTCGTTCTGTTCAACTGTATTCAACGTTATTCAATAAATATTATCGGGAAATTATTATGAGTATAAAATACGGTCTCAAATTATAGCTTATCCTCAAATCCTTCACTAATAAGAAAAAAAATCAGAAAGCAGTCACCGAGCACTGGTGACAGAAGTGAAAACTGACATGAAGTAAAGAATTTATTTTATGTTATTTTTGAATTATTGTAGCATCCGAAATTACAATTTTATTATTTTTAAATGAAAATTAATATAATTAGTTTTTCTTTAGTTTTCACAACTGTCAGCATTTCAATCAACAATTATATACATTTCTATATTCAATAATAAAAAAACGTATAATGGGCGGTACAATCCCTGTAAAGAGTATGAATGTAACCCGATAGTCATTATAATAAAAACATAATATTTCATTTTTAAAACATATTATTCATTGATATTTACATCGATGTAAATGAAAGTAATGTTAAACAGCATTTTCTTCAATTGCGTCCGTCATTATCGGTAACTTCGACGATACTTAAATTATTAGATTAGATTCAAGCATGAAACATACTGTGGAAACAGGTGTGCTCATATATAAAAACATGCTACTATTACCGATCACACATAATTTAATTATTACTTTTTACTCTGTAATAATTAAAGTATGAGTTGTAATACAAAAAAGGTTCATTTTTTCAGTTAGCATAAAAATATAACTTTCGTCTGCACGAGGAAGGAGGATTGAGTAAATGAATAACGTCGAGTATATGCGTGCTGTTGTAGCTGTATAGTGTGTATACGTAGTGTATACGTATACCTGTCCTGTATACTGTATGCTCACACAGGCAGGCTCACCAACACCGACTCAGATATGCACACGTGTGTAACCGTATAGAGAGACTGCCTGACGCCTGACCCGAGTCCCGCACTGCGGCAGTTGCGTATGCAACAGTATACATAATACCTAATATACAATATCGGAAATAATTCTTCTGGGGTATAGACATAAATCTACACATGCAACAAGGAACGCAATGATATGATAATACCACATAAACAAGAGAGACGCACTGCTATGCGCCCCTCCCCTTACCCCACCCGAGGCGTTAACTGCTACTCGCACATTCGCCCGACTGGTGCTGGTATGATACTAACGTCCTACGTTCTGAGCTGACCGGCCTGAAATTGTAATGCTCTCTCTATCATATAGCAAGCTATTCTTTACGCTCTCATGAAGCCACCATACCCAAGATAAATAATTTCCGAACCTGTATATAGCTAGAGCGTGACGGGACGTGACGGACTCATGGTTTTACCACTCATCTGAAATAGCCCAACGCGCCCAAAGAAGTTTTCACTTCAATAATCACTTGTGTCCGCTAAGAATACTGTTAGATTACTGGGGACCTTTCAGCTACGAAGTTGCCATCATCAGAGAAAACTTTAGTGTTGACTTAAAATTAATTAGGGTACATATAAATAATCACCCAATGAGTACTCGGCTGAAAAACAACACTAATTTGTACTCGACTGCCCTAATGTAGTTAATATTTTCAACAGTAATTATGATTATAAAAACAAAATTATGCGTACCTTCTGCGAAATTTAATGGAAATTGTAAACAATTGCCATTTCGAAGAGAATTGTGTTTTGTTGTATAAATATCAGAAATATCCGCAAAATGATACATTTTTACTTCCTTCACTATAGTTCGGATATACAATATGTTCAAGGTAAGGATGTCTATCATGGGGATATTGGAAACGGTAATAGATACAGTTTTGGTTAAACAGTCATTCAAATGAAGTATTAAATTTCAAATACCATTATTGATTTTCAACTGTTGACTTTCGTTTCACAAATTATTGAAAGCGGTTGAACTTTTCAATTTAATAGTGAAAATCTTTTTGTTGCTCTTTCTTTACTTACCCTAGCCTCAAGAGGCCTGAGGCGGTAAACATTCCTATGTATAGATAATAAATAGATATTTCTTCATATTCAAATGCTATTCTCATTGGCGTATAAGATATTTTGGTTATAATATATACCCACCTTACATAAAGTGTTACTTTCACAGGATTCAGAGCAGCTGTCATTGGTGCGATCCAAGCTGCCACCGAGAGATGTCACCAAATTACTACATCAAATTAATTGTTCAATCCATCTCAGGCTTAAGTCATTAATGTAGTTAGTGCAATAATATAATGTTCTCAATGTATTTGATAAATAATAAATCATTGTCCAATCTCGAAATTTGTGATATAATAAAAAAAACTTAAGTTGTTGTAGTGAAATAGTAAATAGAGATTACTTCAATAATATCAAGATTGCGATGGTTGTTCAACTAAACTACATCTGTATCTATAGAATATACTTCCCTTTTCGAGCATTTTCTATGATTTTGATGTTTTTCCATGATGAGATACACAAATTACACAAATTTGTATTATTTTCTTTCCTCATCGAGTTTCAAATGACCAATTAGTACCTGAATCAAAGCAAGTTTTTTTGCTAATTTGGATTTTAATCAAGTCTTAGCAGTGATTGGAAACGTCTATTGATGATCAGATAACCTAATTTTGGGACAATGGAGAAATTAATATAAAAATGAAATTTGATATCAATTTCTGAGAAATTTTGCGAAAATCATTTCGCTGAAACATCTAAGTGATAACAATGGTTGATTCATTGTACGCATGTCAATAGACAATGATTTAATTATTGACCTCTGCGATTCTAGACAAATTATAAATAGATTATATGTGGTTGAGAAAAAATATTAAGAGTAGTTGATATCATTCAAAGCGAATTATGGAAAATGCATCTTTAACATATGAACATCGACCTCATAGTGCCGTATTAACATTATAATTTCTTACAAGATTTATATAATTATACATAGTAGAGATAACTGATTCTTGTTCTTGGCCATAAGTGTTTCTTCGGCAAAAAAACAAAACACAGCACACATGTAAACAAGCTTGAAACAAAAGATACATGGCTAAGCATAAAAACTAGAAAAAACGAAATGTATTTTGAGATTCCGCCAATTTAGAAAGATTTTTTGATTGTCGAAATAATTCATCTAATTTACTGCTCTCTTATAACGTCACTTCCATAAACTAATAGTATTTTTTTCGTCAATTTGAAATATTTCGTAAAATATTTTTATCAGTACTTATACGTCTAGAAGCAAGGGGTTGTTGACTGTAGCCGTAACAATTTATTTTTCCAAATTTGTGATTCGACCTCTCCTGGTGTACTGATAAGACTTCTGGAGTTCTGCTCTCAAACATATGTTGAAGCTCTTAGATTATATTCAGAAGAGAGCTGTTTGTCTGATTGAGATGTCTATTTTTCCACCATGAGAGATTCCAAGTAGGCGCCAGACAGCTCAAGCTAGTCATTACTTCATTGTCAATTTCGAGACCTGCCAAAATTCTTCCAACCAAACCTAATTTTTCTATCGAAAGGCGAAGTTGCGGACTCTTTACCTACTAAGGTCTTTCTTTATGCCTATAACCTCCAAACTGTCATGAAAAATTCGAATGCCTAGCTCCTCTCACAAGATTCTATCGCTATCTCAAACGATGTTTTCCGAACATTAATTATTGTTATTAATTTGTCATCTGAAGTGGCTGCCCAAACTTTACTTTTGCCCGAGTGTTCTTAATGTGGATTGGGATTGAAGACTGTTCCTCCTTGTAACGTTTCACAAAAATCCACTCTAACCAGTAGATAGTCTGGCAAGAGCTCTTGAACTTGTCTCTAGTGATAAGGATGAAGCTGATGCTCCTTAAGAATCCTCCAAGTACTTGCACAAGACGTATTTGTTTGTCATGTCATATTCCTCACGCTAATTGTTGGATCAACTAAATCTAAAATGATATTATCTTTCTGAATGGTTCTTGTTGTTCTGGGCATACCAGAATTATTTTTTTCTGGTGTTACATTCCCAGTTTCTCGACAACGTCGTTCCAAGGTTCTAAACGTTTTTTTATTTGGTATGGGAAACTTTTCTGCATAACGCGCAACAGCTGCAATAGCATTAACTATCAATAAATGTCAGTTTTCCATGACTAACTCAGACAAAACCATTTTGAGGTTTGCGACGACCGTTTTTACTGAAGACGTTATGAACACTTACTTTAACTGATTGAATATTTCATGTTTTTACTGAAATTTATTTTAATTTAATTCATGATTTTAGCATTAGAATAATGTTATCGATTTTAGTTTTTAATAAATTGGTAATTGTTTTTTACTTTATACCAGCATCAGTTATTACTTCATTATTTTCAAATCAAAATATTCTGAAAACGGTACACAGTATCGAGTTTCTCCTGAAGTACCTTTTTAGTGTAAAATCATAGATTAGATATTATATATGGGAGTTAGATAGGCAACTCACTGCACAAGACTTTGTTGTTGATCGTAGTGCCACGGTGAGTGGTGTAAGAATAATATTGAATTTGCGGGTAATTTGAAATATGGGTTTGGTGTTTACTATGTGAATTAACTTTTAAAATATGAAGATTAAAATATGAAGAATAACGAATTAAAATTTGTTTTATTGCGTTATTCTATATATTTTGAAAACTTGTCCATTTAAAGTCTATTATTTCTATCTTGAAGTAAATTCATATCACATAATATTTCAATCATATCTCATCAATTCTTATATATTGATAAATTAATGTGACAACATATAAATCTGTAAAATGGGTGACGTAAGTAAATCACAGATAAAGATAGAAAACCACTTAGAAAGACCTGAAAATGTCATTATTCGTAAGGAATTCAGGAAGATTATTCAGCCGACTTATACTCCATACGAACAAGTAGTTTCGACATAATCATAAAAAATGTCTTAAACATTTTTTCTTACTACAAACTGTATCTTGAATACGAATTCTATTACGAAAATTTTTCACTAAGCGAAGCACTTATCTTTCAGTCTTCTACCTATCCTAGCAACCTTTTTTTGAAACCCCCTGTATAAGTTGTACCAAAAGGAACCCAAAATCCTATTTCTGAATGATCAGAGAATGGTAAGTTGCAATGAGACCAGTGAGGTAATAAGAAAAGAAGTGGAAATACAAGAGAACAAGAAACTTCTAGAAACTGAAAATAGGTATTTTAAGGAAATAAATGCGGAAATCAAAGATAAAACAATATATTGCACATAAATAATGATTTACTCCTTCAAAAAATGACTAACTATGAAGAACAAAAAACCTACGCACAAAGAGCCGGACAAAATACGATCAAAACAAACCGGAGCAAAGTAAGCAGTGGTCCCAAAAAAGTAAACAACAACCAACACAGAAGCCAAATTGGCTACAAATCTGGACAAATTGATACCCCAATTCGGTTCCCAGATTACGGAAAAGATTATGAAGTTAACAATCAGTCAAATGGACTAATATCGGGCGCATCTGGAATTTCGGGAATGGCCGAGGGGAAACAAAGACGGATACTGACAATCAGAACACGAAGGATAGGTTTCAACAGGTAGAATGACGTAAACCAAGGAAAAACATTGGGACAAACACAAACACAGATGGATTTTCAGGTGTTCAAAGAAAAGTATGGATATACCTATACAGGGTGAAGCGAAAAGCTACTGAGGACAAAATTAAAAGCTACATTTGGAGCAAAGCTGGATTGGAGGAAGATGAAATATGAGTGAAAGAGATTCTCATAACTGGCAATGGACTCAGAAGATATGTTGCTTTTGCTCCGCTGCAGAATAAAGAAGAAATGTACGACTCTTGTTTTTGACCAACTGGAATTGGCAGTAAAAGATTTGACTTTGAGAAACAAAAGCAATTGGACAAGATCATGAGGGAATTTTTGATATACAAACAAGCAGTGGGTCAGAAAAATTGTGAAATTAGTATTATACATTAAAACGTGCAATCACTAGGTAACTTTGTAAACGAGTTGGATGAGTTGATGTCAGATAACGCGAACTGCCAAATTCTATGTATCACAGAACACTGGAAAACGGAGGAACAACTGACAACATTTAGCCTGAAGGATTTCTTCTTGGTGGCAAGTTTTTGTAGACAAAATGACAATGAGCATGGTGAGACAGCAGTATACCTAAGAAGAGAGATTTAAGCTGTAGAACGAGACGAGTTCAAAAAGTTGTCAATAAAGAATCAAATTGACTGTGTAGCGAGTGAAGTTATTATTGCAAAAGAAAACTGTTTATAGTTTCTATTTACAGGCCTTCAGGTGTAAACGTTGAAATATTTTTCTCTAAATTTGAAGAAATTTTGAATGTGGTATATAATAAGAAAGGAGATGTTGTAATTGCTGTTGACTTCAACATCAATGTGAAAGAGGAAACAATAGATAAATTCAGATTCTATGATATGATGAACTCATTCAACATCATCCACAAAATTAATAAGCACACCAGAGTTACATCATTAACATTTTTGACTCTGAGAACAACATGCTCCCATACTTATAGCAGATGTTTCAATGTAAATAATATGGAAAAATTCAAGAGCATGATGAAAAATCAAGATTGGTCTGATATATATGACAAAGCTAGTGATAAAATAAATGATCAGTGGGAAATGCTTGCTGATATCTTTATGAGAACATTTGAAGAATGTTTTCCATTGAAAAAAATAATAAATAAAAGAAAAAGGAAACATAGTGAGGTACATGATCAGGAAATAGAGGAACGTTGTTACCTACTTCCCACTCATAACCTCATTATGACGTAAGTAACAAAAGAAGTACTGCATGCGACTAGACTAGGCAGTGAGATGGGGGTGGTTCGATAAAATTTATTATATGAAGAGATTATTTATGCTAGATTGTCTAATTTTTTCGAAAGATTCAACATTATCTTAGACAAACAAAACGGTTTCAGGAAAAATAAGACAACGATTAGAGCTGTCTACCAGACTCTAGGTAAAATATTTGATTCTATCAACAAGGATAAAGCAACTGCACTTCTTTGTTTAGACTTGTCAAAGGCTTTTGATAGTATTGATCATTCAAATCTGTTTGCAAAGCTGGACTTATACGGCATCAGAGGGGCAGCACATAATTTACTTAAATCATATCTTGAAAATAGAAGTCAATATACTAAATCTTCCAATAATTCAAGACATAGCATGAGGTCTGATATAGTATATGTGAATGAAGGGGCCCCTCAAGGATCAATACTGGACCCGCTGTTGTATATTATCTATGTAAACGATCTACCTGCTGCAATCAACATTGATATTTCACAATATGCAGATGACACTGCGGCTGAAATTTCAGAGTTGTCAAGTGAGGATCTCCAAAATAATACCTTCAAAATCATTGATTCTTTCAACAACTGGTTCACAAAAAACAATTTAACTTTAAATATAGATAAAACCAAAGTAATCACATTCAACTACAGTAAAAATAATAACACGACAGAACTTACCGATGGCAAAAAAATGTTGACTCTCTGCTCATATAAGTTTCTTAGGTATAGAAGTTGATTCACGGTTAGATTGAAGACCTCATATAAATCATGTAGCTAGCAACATTTCTAAGTATTGCTTTGCACTGAGAGCGTTATCGAATATAGTGGGGATTGATACAGCATTAGCTGCATATCATGCATATGTGTGCAGTATGGCATAATAATTTGGGTAAATTCCGCTGAGGCATCCCGAATCTTCATCTTAGAAAAAAGGTGCTTGCGAAATATATTCAGGCTCAAGAGGATGCAGAGCTTTTTCGTTAAGTATAAAATACTTACCTTCTATTCTCTGTATATTTATGAAGCCGTCTTGTTTGTCAGAGATAACCAATCTCTATTCATGAACAACGCTGACAATCATGAGTATCAAACAAGATTCAAGGAAAATATAAAATGGCAAACAATGAATTACACTTGCCTGCAAAAAAAATTTTCAGTTTTGGGCAGCAAAAATATTTAACAAACTTCCACAAGCACTTCGCTATAAACCTAGGAGTGTTTTGAAATCCATTCTGAAATCTGAAATCGGCTTACTACACAATTGATGAATACCTTGATGACAATCTGGTCAGCTTAATCTGAAATCAATCTTTACCAAACTGAAATATTTTATATTCAAATAGTTTTTATTCTCCAAAATTTTGTCATGTATTTATGATTGTAGGCTAATTTTTTTTCTTTTTCTTCTACTGTGACCTGTTCTACACCCACAGGGGTTCTCATGAATATATGAAATAAATTACTTACTTACAGCATGTAACATGATAAGTGACTCCCAACATGGTTACTTGAAAGGAAAATCTACCCAGACCCAGACTTCAATTTTCCAGTTCATACAGCGTATAATAGACTCATTGGAGGATGATACATTAGCATCAGGCTTATTCTTAGACGTTTCTAAGGCATTCGATTGCTTGAATCATGAGATATTGTTGAATAAGCTAGAAGATTGCGGAATAAGGGGACCAGTTCTAAGATGACTTAGATCATACTTGAAGGATAGGAAACAAATGGTGTTGATCACGAAAGATCAAGCTGAGGGAAAATCCTCCGAAAACATTTCAAACATCAGTATTCCACAAGGCAGCATAACGGGACCATTGCTTTTTCTAGTTTACGTAAATGATTTGAATAATTTCATGAAGCTTAATGAGGCTTGTAAGTTGATTAATCATGCTTACCACACAAATATGCTAGTAAAGAATCCTGATTTGATCAGTCTGATTGCCAAAGCAGATTTAGACTTTTAGACTTAAATCTTGGTTCATACAAAATAAACTGGTTCTAAATGAAAATAAAACAAATCTCATACTGTTCGAAACAATATATGCCCGCATTGACATGCCTCCTAATGTTAGTTCAGGTAATAAGAACTTCATAGTTAGTGAAGTGAACACTCCAAGTTCTTGGGGGTCTAGATAGATAGTTTTTAATGCTAGGATATCCATGTTGAGCCACTCTGCCAAACTGAGTCAAATCTGTTACTCACTCAGGGTAATTAAAAAATATGCAAGCTTTCAAACCTGGAAATTGAAGAATACGTTATAGTTTGATATGTTTTGGCAGTAGTCGAGATATTGAAAATGTGTTCTTGATTCAGAAGCATTGGGAATAATGTTAAATTTGAAGTACCTACAAAGAGTCATGTAGGGGCTATTTCAAGACAATTAGGATACAAACAGTACCAGCTGTATACATTCAAGAATGTCTGTTATTTCTGTTCAGAAATAGACATTTATTCACACAATTTGAAACAAGAGGTCTATACCCAACTAGACATGTAAATCTGCAGTATCCAATACATAGGCTGAGTGTAACTGAAAAAGGGGCACTGTACTCTTCTATCAAATGTTTCAACAAATTGCCAGGACACATCAAAGTTATTAATAATCACACCGCATATAAAAAAGAAATATATAATATGTTAATAAACTTGGAACCTATACAATGGAAGAATTTTATGATATGTAGGTGTTTTTGAGATTGACTCTATTTTCTTCAATGGCTGCGCTACATGCAATGTATTGCAATTATTTCTCAAAATAAAGATTATTATTATTATTATTATGCAATGAATGAACACCTTGTCAATTGAGTAAGCCACTGCCACAGTAGTTGGACGATAAATTAATAAAGCTTTATAGGCCCACCACCCATTTTATAAAACACAGCGGATCTGATTTATTAGAAACAACATGATCAGAATAAATTTATAAGGTGGCTTCGAGAAAATTGTAGACGCGTGTGCGTGTGTGATTTATGAAAAAAAGTCTTGTGCTAAAGTGAAATTGGCGATGTCAAGACCTTACAACTAATACAAAAAATAAATGTAATTTGAATTTGTTCAAATACGTATATCTGGAGTCATTCTCTCATCTACATCGGCTATCTTCATTAATAATTCATATAAATATACAGTTTATTGAACAAGTAAACGCAAAATATATATATTTACTTAGCTGCCTATTGTAGTGGCTTCTTATTAATGATTAATGACTAAAGTGTAATAATTTCAATTGGTATACTAAATTCAAACTAGAACATTGAAAAATGAAAACTGATGCTTTCATTTTGATGAATTTCCAACCCATTAACAAAATAGCTTATTTTGTCATACAAAATAATCTTCATTGTGGAATAATTGAATACCTACAATTCAACAAATAACATTTATTATTCTAGAATAATATCGCACGTCCAAACGCAACGAATAAAAATTAAAGCTTAGCTTCAGTGGTCAAATTAAGTACTACCAAGAGTAATTGTCAACCATATTAATACTCTAACCTACAATCCTTACTTCAAAACGATTGAACTTAAATGAATGTGCATGAATAGTTGATCCATGGAGGAACATCGAATCGCATTGTGATCATCAATGATCTACGATCCTTTCAGAGGTTTATATTCACAAAAATATGAGAATCTGACGAGACCAAAGTGGTGTAATTGGTAAACATCCTGGACTAGACATACAGTGATATGGGTTCGAATCTCACCTATGGTTCAATATTTTAAGTTTATTCATATTTATAATCCTATGTTAAGTTATCTAAGTTATCTTCATAATTCAGAAAATTTAATTCTCATCATGAATTTCAATAATTAGGTTCAATGTAAATGAACCCATATAACTCTAGAAATTATTAATAAATTTTGATGTTTTGTATATCTAACGTTATCGACACATAAGCCAAACAGGTGGAGATTCATAGCCAGTTTATTTATATTATGTTCACTTTACATGTCAATCTCTATTTCGATCAAGTTTTTGGTGCCCAAATGTGTCTTCATTATTTTACACATGTAAGTTTGAATTTTAAATTATGCTTTATGCTCTTGATTTCATTTTGTCATTCAATAAAATTAAAATACATTCAATTGACGATCATAATAACGATTGGTTCTAAGCTTTTTTTCTCACTCCTATAATTTTTAATCTAACTTCTATGAATTGAACCTGGAATTTTTGTCTATTATTTGCTCGAAAAGTACGTTCAATTATATCTACCTAAATATAGGCGTATGAACAATTAAATATAACAGATTCAACAATCAAAAATCGATTAGCTGACAATTACTATTGAAGTATCAAGTAAGTTGTTATAAATTAGGTTTTCTGACTTAGTCATATGTTTTTCAGATTTTTTTGGTGTTAGGAATCTTTCCAATTAATGCAGATGTTACATCATTTAATTCACACATTTTTACACTGACCAATTCAGCCGGTCTCAGAGCACCGCTTACAGCTAATGCTAAGGCAAATTAGAAACATTGAAATAAACATTAAGCACTCAATGTTATTGTTAGTAAAAAGCAACAATCTCAAGAAAAAAAATTACCTGTATATATACCTAAAATAAAATAAGTTTGTAAGTGACCCTACTAATTACTCTTCAATTATGAAACATTCAAGCAGTAAAAATGTAATATACATAAAAAAAATTAGGCAGGGGCTCGAACCTACAAGACAGACTTTGTTGCAATGCATGTGGTCACTTGTCGCTTTGAACCACCCAGCAGTTCTTCCGAGAAATAATGACTTGTATTTATTATTTATCGTGATGTAATAAAATGTCTAAGTATACTTTAATAGTTCAGGTATTCTTCAAAGAATATTCTCATTCTAAATGAATGAATTGTAATTAAAACATACCTTAATCATCAAATAGATCTCATCCGGAGCAATATCTATAAATTGTTTAATTTGTTGGTGGCTTAACGTATTTGATTTTTTGGTTCATATCCATTTGGGCGTATTTTTAATACCACTTTCAATTTTACGTAATATTCAATGTTTACTTCATGCTTAGTGATTAATGATACTCGTAACATAGAGTATATTGACCAGACAGTACTTAGCTTGTACTTATTTCCCAACTCTCCTATGTGGACCAATAAAACAACCTCTTTCCATACGCCAAATTATACTTGTGTTTCGATTTTTCTGGGAGCAATCCTTTCGTCGTTTTCCTTGCTAAACCGCGGACTTCTGGGGTAGAGACTAGCTCATCGTTGGATGAAAATTCAATGTTTTTCTTACAGCCAAGAAAACATTGTAAGGGAAAGGGTTGTACCTTGGGACATTTTTTATTAATTTAATTATTGCGCTGCCATCTTTCGTTCAAATACAATAACCTTTTAGCCCTGCAGAGGCTACAACTGTAGGCATCTGTTAGCTAACAATCATTTTTGCTATTATCAAAGCGTACCCCACTAATCGTTTAATCGTTTAATCAGTCGGTGATCTTTGTCCCAAAAAGGTACTTTGGGACAGCGTTGGTTTTACCTTGGGACATGGTAAATATGTGAATATCATAGCTTTCATGATGTGGAAATGAAGCAGGCCTTGAGTAGTAAATGTTTTTTATTATGAAAATATGTTAAACATAATTATTATTGAATACATTTTATTTCAAATTAAACTCCTGTGGGAATGAAATCTTACAGAAATGAAATCCGCGACGTATTATTGGAGTTGGCAATACTTTCACTATACTGCATTGATTAACACTGCTGATGTCGTCAACGCTGGGGAATACAAAATGGTTTCTTGGCTTTCGTAGAAATTGTATGGTCACATCTGGTTCAGTCTTGTTTTGTTCTACTACTAATCCAGTGTAGTAAACATCTCCTGTAGTTTTGCCGGCAATTTGAAATTCAACCAGAACCCAACTACCTTTGGAGTAACTCAGCGGACCTTCATTAGATGGACAGAAATGAGACAAAATCTTCATCTTCAGAACTGGAATAGAATCGACTCCCTCCTGAGCTACCGCCAAGCTCAGGTAATTCTTCATCAGAAGAAGACGACGAAAATTCCACAACTCTTTTAGCAACTTCTTTCTTCAGGCATAGCTTACCTTTCTTACTGCCTTTTCTACTCTTTTCCTCTTCAATTCTCTGCTTCTCTGGCGTGTCGGTAGCAACCATACACTTCCCAGGTTTTTTTCCTCTACCACAGGATTTTCTAGATGGCGCTCTGGGAAATGGACGAATTTGTTCTGGATTCACAGCTGCAGATGTTTCCAATGCGCGACTTGTCGAAGGTGTCTCTTCTGATTGTTCTGTGATATTTTGCCTCTCCTCAGGTGCATCTGGCAATGGGATTTCAACAGCTGCTGCCGCAGGGTATGGTCTATTTGTCATTTCAGCAGGTAAAAACTCGTCGTCTCCGAACACTTCTGCATTGAACGGCCAGATGCCACTAACCTTGAATCCCGCGGTGATGTTATTTGGAGTGAATGCCAGAGGGAATGCTTTTCCCAACAATGCTGAGACATCGTAAATAGAAATCGGCTTTCTCGGATGGCTGATCATCCCATCCATGGCAGCTTTGTTATAATAGGTTTTGAGGGGGCCAAAAACAGACCGGTCCAATGGCTGCAGCTTATGGTTGGTAGGGGGGGGGGGGGAACGTCAGGAAAACGATGTCGTTTTCTTTCGCCAAATTTATCGCTTCCAATGAAATGTGGCTTTCGTGATTGTCCATAACGACCAACACTTCATTGCCACAAGAAGGTTTCACCAAAGATATAAAGTGCGTGAGATATTTCACAAATAGTTCCGCATTGGACCATCCACTAGAAGTTGCCATTCCAAGGGTACCAGGTGGTGCTTTGTTAATCATGTGTTCCTTGTAATGAATACGACGAAATATGATGGCTGGGAGAATAAATGTTCCTACAGCATTAACGCTGGCAATCATTGTAACATTGATTCCACGTTCTCCTGAAGCAGCTGCTCCAATTTGTTTGGCCTTTATGTCACCAATAACACGTGATGGTTTGTGAACTGTAGAGCAACCCGTTTCGTCAAGGTTCCACACGTTTTGAGGTTGTAGGGAGTATCTTTCATAGATTTCCCGGAGCTTTCCAAAAAATATTCCAACATTGGGTTTGTTGAAAGAGGCCATTCGACCTAGACTAGTAGACTCCGGTTTTCAAAAGAGATATTCTGGTTTTATATGAATTACGGTATCACTGTCTTCCTGCGGTTTCATGTTCTTTCCATTTTTCTGGATACTTGATATTGTTTGCTGCGGCATATTGGAAAGCTAATTTCTTCAGTTCGTCCACGGTCACGCCAAAGTTCCATTGCGCAGCCTTTAAAATATAAGAGAGAAGTTCTTCTTCTTGCTCAGTGGTGAAGACCTTTTGCGTCGCATTGTTGGCTTCGTATTTAAAATCAGTCTGACCAGACAACTGGTAATTTTTGATGTGCCTGCCAAGGGTGCTTTTTGACAAACCATAAACTCTCGCTACTTCTCGTAGAGGTCGTTTGTGTGTTATAACATCATTGGCTGCTGCCTCTATAATTTCTGCACCTGGTTTCGTCCTCTTTTTCCCTGTAGCACTTCTGCCCATCTGAAAAATTGCACAAGCATTGGTGAATTTGCAGATGGAGTAGTTGGTTGCACCTTGGGACACGTCCCAAGGTGCACCACAAAAGTGTCCTAAGGTGTAACCAAGCACACTTTTCACAAGATAAATTTTCCAACCTCTAACAAAATTTACGTTTCAATAAATTCTTGCATAGATTGCTTGCTTAAATAATGCTGACACAGTACTACATAGGATTCAGTCAATAATAATGCTTACCTTGTTTATATACGATCTGGAAGTTGGAGCAAAATTTTACTTTCAAGGTACGAGAACGATAATAACGACACTAAAGCTTCAAACAATGATTGAAACTGAAATAACTTTGTGAGCAAACATGGGATAGGGTTGCCAATATAACATGTAATTCTGAGAGTTACTGCTAGAGTGGTTGGATTTCCAGAGCAACTGTCCCGAGGTAAAACCGTCCCAAGGTACAACCCTTTCCCCTACAACTTATACTTAAGTAGGCATTTACTCAATAGATTAAATTAACCTAATTAGTAGCACAGCAAAACACACTGATGGCACTATGTCACGAATTTATTTGTAAATTTGTCATTGTCACTGCTCTCATAATTGAGTAACTGTTTGGCATATTTCATTTCGCTAGCATTTACGTGCGAAATGAAGTATTTCCAACTAGTGGAAAATATGTAATTTTCTGCGGTAGTTCCATGTGCGAAAAGTAGTCCATATGGCCAAATAATGACCGGCTGCGCCACTACATTTCGACCTTGCTGGATTGTTACAAAATTTGGTATATTTACAAAAACGCGTTGAATTAATGTTACGCTTATTTTTGATTCAAAGAAATTATTTTATTTCGTACATTTAGCTAATTGAGGTAAATTCTTCCCAAGTAGACTACGTTGGTACTGCGCTTCATGATCTTCTAGACCAGCCTAGTATTCGTAATGATCACGAGAATATTATTGTTCGACAATCAACATTTCAAACGCTTGTACATGACCAAGTAATAGAAATAATGTGTGGATGTGAAGCAGAATTTGATCTTTCGGTTACATCCCCCAATTACGCCAGAAAGTTTGAGGACAAATTCTGCAACGAAAGGAGCAATGGCAATATTAAAATTTTTTTAGGCCATAAAAATGCCATCTGCAGGGGTTACCTAAGACGACATTTATTAGGTATACATTTCTATGTATTGAAATATCAAATATACACAATAACGATAACAAATAGTTTGATTTTATACATATAGGTATTGATTTCATAAATCCACTAAATGAGTTTCAATATTTCCAACTGATGATGATTGGAAAGCCTGCATGCTCGTATAAGCTTGGTTTTAGAATCCAATGAATTTAGAAGAAATACGAAGATAACTGTGAACTTAACAAAAGTTAATGCTTTTCTAATATAATCGATATGTTTTCTCCTTGCTATTTTATGTATTCGGGACCCCTCCTTTGCAATTGTTCTTACGATCACAGAAATGTCGTTTGCCGTAATTATTATATTCCAATTTTAATTTTCGACAATGTGTAATATATCAACGTCCCATAAGAATGTACCAAGGCAAAACAATTGTTATTATCGCACAAACTAGGAATGTTATTCCAACAGCCAAGAAACTGTTCTCCAGTGAATGAGACGGTGTTGTGATTTCTACTTCATATTCATTCGTTTCAAATTCCTTCACTTCAACATCGCATCGGAATGTGACTCTGAAATTTGAGTGTTATTAGTAAAGCTCGGAAAAGAATGCAACCGAAAAAGCCAGAAATATGCGCATTTAAATGCATCAAAAATTGACGAGAAATTTGAGAAAAAAATTCAAGAATTTTAGAAAAAATGCAAGGAATTTAGAAAAAAATTCAAGAAATTATGTATATTATAATGTTGAATAATACTATTATTTCATTATTTTATTATGGTAGGGAGTGGGGGCGCCATTAAATAATTATACAACGAAAATTTATATTAAGTACCTATCAGATTTTATTATTAAATAATACATACTATTAAAATTATTAATATACCTAAGATAACAATATAGGTATTTAAACAGACATAAGTCATGTCTTATAATTATTATAAAAACTATTAATAATTAAGTGTTTTTCAAAGTTTTCTAGGAGGAAACTTTGTCTCTTGTCAGAAAACATGTGTTTAAAAATTGAAAAACTTCGTTCAACATCAAATGATGTAATGGGAGCATATTTATATTTACAAATGATGTATAATTCTAAGTTAGGTATATTTACATCGTTTTCGCTCACAAAAACTTTCGAAATATTTTTCAAAATTTGAAAGCCTGTATTATTTTGAGCCACAAAATTGAATTTATGTAGAACGACGGTCCCAATTTATCCAGCGACTTTCTTACAATTTGACTCAAACTGGCTAATTAGAGCTACTGATTCCGTTAATGGAACACACGATTTTTCTAAACTTTTAATAGTTGTAGATGCAAACATATAATTGGTTTTTATAAATATTGAACTATTCTTTGTTAATGAATTTTTAAATAGATTTTTTGAGTTTAAAAGAGATGTAGATGAAGAGTCACTAAGATCGTCAATCACATATTTAATGGCGTCGTAATTGTCAGCATAAAATATAGCTGCATCCAACCAGGTACCCCAACGAGTTATTACAGGTTGTGGAGGTAAGGCAAGATTTGGGAATATTTCTTTGTAAAATTGAACGCGTGTCGGAGCTTTTAAAAATACTTTTTTACATTGTTAATTAGGTCATTGACCAAAGGAAATTGCTCTCTTATACATTCTGCCACTCTATTAATGCCATGAGCTAGACATGTTGCAGATTAGAATAAAATATTTTTAAATTTTGTTCAGCTCTAGTCATATAAGGTGCTGCATCAGATAAAAATAAAATAAATTTTTCGGTCGGAACAATTTGGGCTAGAAAAAATTATTCAATGAATCTTGGACAAATCGGCAATTGGCAATAAATGCAAAAAATGCTCAAATATTTTTAAAAATGCATTTTTTGGGAAAAAGTATCGAAAAAGTATCGAAAAATGCAAAAAAGCAAGTTGCATTTTTTCCCTGCTTTAGTTATTAGAATTGTTGCTATTGAAGGAAATAAACTGATGATCTCCGGCTTACAGGGGTCTCAGATTATTCACCAAGTATACAATTAACATATGGTTACATGGTTACATTCCCCTTCAATTACTCCTTGGTTTTATAATGCTAACTAAACTTACGAGAAATAAATCTTTGGATAAGGTATACCAGAATGTATGTGTGCGAAACAAAGCTGTATGACCTAGTAACTTCCAATTCAGACAAACGTTTCAGCTAGAAGCAAAAAGCTATAAATTCTTCGAAAAAAAATTTATGTGATGATACTCTTCTAAAATTATTGAAATGAATTAATGCTCTGGATAGTAAAAATCATTGGTTTCGAAAGATTATTTATTGGTTTGCTTCAATTAATGAAGTCAAATATTTCAGCTTAAAGTTTTGATTTCTAGGGAAAGCGTCAAAATTAATTATTTCATGACTTTATTAACATAAGGTGTCATACTGGAATCATAATGTATCTTTTTTGTTGATCGGTCCTTCATATGTACTATCTAATGTTCGGTTATTATTCTTATTATTAGAAAAAGGAAACAATATTGTCAGACTGATCACGTTTCTTTCAGAGGTTTGTTGGAATCACCAACCTATTGAATGATGTGGCCAAATATCTAGGTATAACATTAGATAAAATACCCAACTATGAAAATATGGCCAGCACTTGAAGAAAGTCGGCAAAAAAGCCACACGTGCTACAATTGTAGGCAAAAGAATGGTAGATAGAATATGGGGCAGCTATTTCAATATAATGCTCTGGATGTACACCATGAGGGTGGGACATATATCCTCACATATGGTCAATAGGCTGGAATAATATGAATAGGCAACTCACTAAACAAAAATGATGATGCTCAGTAGGCTCCAATTATTGAACGTGCTGGATCTTGCAAGGTAGTTAAGCCAAGACCATTTTCTAAAATTTTCTATAAAGTGGACACTGATAATGAATCTATTTTATGAATCAGTATTTGACAACTGTGCTCATGTTAAATAAAAAGGAATAAGTATGTTGAAAAAAAAAGTTCAATGCACTTCCTAATAAGGTTATAACGTGTACCTTGTCGCTTTTCGGTAAACTGCTTACTGCGGTAAGCTTCAAATTCTCGGACGCCAGATTTTTCTAAAGGTTGACTCCTTTTTGGTGACTTCTGCTAGGGTCCTCACCACAAGGCTTGTCACTATGCTATCTATAGTGAAGTAAAACCAGGGCCCATTGGGCAGAAAACATTATCAAAATTGTAGGCTTTAATTACAATTGATACCTGGTTAAAAAAGCTCGTCAAAAGATGGAGCAGAAATAACTTAATAAAACGGGGAATTCCAAATATTAAATATATAATAACAATAAATACACTTTCAGAATAATTAATAAATGCAATTGAACGGTATATTTCACAAAAATCCACCTAGATGGAAAATGTAAGGAAGCTCAAACTGTAAAAGAAAACTGTTACAACATATCTATTTTTACGATATGTTCGGTATTAATTTCAATTCAACGGTACGGAATCGGTTGATAAATGATTTACATTTATCAATTTACGGAAAATACAAATCAAGCAGTTCCTAGAGCAATAAGCGGTGTACGGTAATCATTCAGATAGCATTATTACTTGAAATGTTCATTACACACTACGATATATCAAACGGTTAAAATTCGGTCGGATCGGAAAATATTGGCCTGCCTTAGTTTTCCGATTGTACGATATCAGATTTTACGGTATATTCGGATAATTACTCAAATTGAGTTTATTCTGTCACATCACTCACCCATGTATTAGCTATCAACGGAGTTCCCGGTAATTGTATGACAGTGTTAGATTTCATACACTTGGCAGATTCAGAATCTAGACAATTAGGGCTTATACTTCCTGTTTCGACACAGCGTGCACAAACACTAACTATCGTATCTGCAATAACCCCTACGCCCACGGCCGGGGCTTCTCATACGGATAAGGGGTAATCACGATTATCAATCACACAACCACCACAGCTTATACTTCCGGTTTCGACACAGCGTGCACAAGCCGTTGGCGGTTTGGCCGTCTAGGATATACGTATACTTCCGGTATCGACACAGCGTGCACAAATATACTGAAGACGCCCCTGTCGTTCAAACATACACACTCTGTACACACCAAACAATTCACGTGCGGATTCAAATCGTGCGCGGTCCGACCTATGACGGGATAAACTCAAATATAACAATACAAATTACTGAAATCTACGGAACTCAGATATCGTACAAACGTTACCAATCATAAACTACGGAAATCAATATATCGTAATGCCAAACAAATATAAACTATTAAGCTATCATTTACCTTATGTAAAATTCACTGAACGGAACACTATTGTTAATTCAAATTTTAAATCTGACTTGAACTCGGATAATTATTAATTCACTCTGATTTTAATAAGATAATCACACTTTAACGGTACTGATTGATAATCAAATCACAAAAGAGAGCGAGATTTTGTCTGTCACTGCTTTTATATGTTTTCGAGGTTCTGGTCAAGTCCGCACCACCAATTCCTCATTTTGTGCCTAGCCTTTTTTATTTATGTCCCGATTAATGCTTGAAAATGACGCTACTTTTTAGATCTGCAATTCGCGCTCATGATATCTCGATAGTTCCTCTTGGCACAGTAAACAAATGTTATCGGAGTTTTTTTGGTTGTTCGCCCTTTTTATGCATAAGGCTGTTCAAATTTTGATGCGTTAACATACCAGATCCCAGTTTTTGCAACACAAGTTGATCGCAATGAATGCAATTTTTAAGCGGGCATAAATTCAATTCATTTATCGAAATAATTACACTTAATCAAAATTACGGAGATTTAGAAAAGTCACAATCACGGAATACATATTCGGAGTTCACGCATATCTGTTGAAATAATGATCTATTTAACCGGAATTTACGTGTTATATTCGTATTTAATGCCTGATCCAAAACAAATGATATTTCAAAATTTAATTACAAGGTAATAAGGTTGGCCAGCTTATAGAATTATAATAACAATAATGTAAGAAAACATATTATAGAAGAGGAGAAGGTTGGCTTATGTGAATCGATTAAGGTGACCAATAAATACTTCCACCAGATAGAATGCGTCTGAATTAAGTGTACCCCCGTAATATCATCACCGTGACGTACAGTTATTGTGCACGGTACAGAGTTGATGTGTTTGGATCTTCTCCGATACTGTGCCCAACAGCAGCCCTATTTTATCATGTATGCACTCTTTTATATCGTACATCGTAAGCTAAATCAAGCATTATTTGTTTGGATAAACGATTATGTAGATGATAAAATGGTCGCAGCGATCATCATTTCATGATGAAATGGAAACATTACTGAATCAACATAACCTTACAACTTTGACACATTTCATGGTTACAAAGGTCAGTGCTGTCTCGACCAGTACTATTACATGAGGCATTCTCAGTGTAAGATAGAACTATTTCGGATTAGATTATTCAATAATTATTACATCTTGATTAATGATAAGATAACGATGTGAGGGACGAGGTAAGAGGCATATATATGTTTTAGGCTATCAATCCTATTCTACTGCGTTCTGTAGTGCAGTGTTGCTGAGCGAATTCAAGGATGTTCACTACCAAACATATGCTGAAACTTTTACATTCCATTCAGAAAAGCGCTACTATTCAACTGATTGGTGATCGTTTGATCGGTGATTGAACATCGTGGAAAGGTGAGTCATCTCTCTCTTCACTATAGATATTTCCATGGTCGGTAGTCATCTTAAATCTTGTCTGTTGTCCACCTGGAGAAATTTCAGGTAGGCAGACTAGACGGGCTCAAGCTGGTCACCTTTCCATTGTCAAGCTCGAGAACTGCCGAACTTCTTTCTGGCAGACTTGATTTTTCTATTCTATGGAACGGCGCAGTTGTGAAACTTTTTGCCTAGTTAGGGCTTTCCTGATGCGTACGACCTCCAAACATTCAAGAAACATTCCACTGCCTATCTCTTCTCTCATCATTCCATTGCTGGCTCGCACATGTTCTACGAACGTCATCAGTTTTTGTCTCGTGTGATTGGAATATGGAAAATAGGATTCATGATCAGCACCTCATGTATGCTTGACACTTTTGCGAAGTTTCGACGTCCTGTTAATTATTATTTCATTCCTTTATGCTAATTCCATTAAGTTTTATGTCATGGTGTGAATGGTGAATATGGAAGGAGTGATGAATACGAATGATGAAGGTATGACGTACCTATGTTTGCTAGTATCTGAATTTCGTCGCCAAAAGCTCTGTCCTGATTTAGTTTCATCTAAAATCCATTGTGGCTCTCGAACACCAAAGATCTCCATTATTCTAGTTTTACTTATAGAACAATTATGTTCCATTAGAAAATTTTATGATATTGATTTGATATCGTTTCCTTCTGGAACTTAAAACATTTATTACAATGTTTTTCTCATCCTTGAATATAGTAGGTATTGTTACTACTGGAATCCAGAAGCTTGGATGATTACAGCATAATATAGATGAGCAGTTTCTGTCAGGGTCTAGAAATGAAATCACATTAGGAGCAATCAAAGTAAACGCATGGATGAATTATGATTCTTGAAAGAAACCTATTGGAACATTCTCTATGACACTTTTCTGGAAGTAATCTGAAAACTTGCTCACAATTCATAGAGTGAAGTTTGTGATGGTGATGAGGAATGATATCACTGGTTATCTCATCAGCAGACTGGTGAATCAGCGTACCGCATCTCCAATCTATTTGATTACAGTGGGTACGCAGTATTGTGGGAAACGAATGACCCCATCCAAAAAATTCTTCGATATGAGGTTAAATGTAATTCAATTGATCACAATCTAATCATAAAATTCATTAGTTATAATATTGAGCACATGGTAATTTGAAAGAACATAATACTTATTGTAATTGCATCATGTAAGATAATCTTTACAAAACTCTAGAACCTTTTTGAAAGTATGAGTTTTAATTGTAGACCTAACAGATGTAGGAATGTAAAAATTGTGGTTGACCTGCAGGTATTTAGTGGTACGAGGGGAAGGTAAAAAGTTCCTGAAAAAGTAAACAAGAAAAGATTTATTTGGTCAAAACTTATTTTATTTCTCAACATTATTTCCTTGTATCCCGATACACTTGGTTCAACGTTTTTCTAATTGTTCGATACGTTCTAAATAATACGATTTCGGCAATCCTTCAGAATAGGCGTTTGTTTCAGTGATGAATTCATCGTTGGAGCCAACTCTCTTTCCACTGAGCCATTTCTTCAAGTTTTGGAAATAGATGAAAATCGCAGAGGGCTAAATTCAATTTATGCAATTCCGCCATTGCGATATACGGAACTATGCGCCGATGCGTTGTCCTGGTGGAAGCACATTCTTTTCTTTGCCAAATGCGGTCGCTTTCGTTTCAAATTGGAGTCGAATCGATCCAACAGCTCTGCATAATATACATTGGTGATCGTTTTGCCCTTTTCAGTGTAATCGATATGAACTATACTATGAACAATACCGTATGTATCCCAAAAAACTGTCGCCATGACTTTGTTGGTCGATAAACCCACTTTGGCCTTTTTCGGCGTCGATTTTCCAGTACAAGTCCACTGTTTCGAATGTTCTTTGGTCCATGGTGTGTTGTGATGGATCCATGTTTCGTTCAAGGTTACGAAATGGCGCAAAAAGTCCTTCTTCCCAGGCTTGAACATCGCCAAACACTCTTTTGAAGTTGTCATACGTTCGCGTTTGTTGTCAACAGAGAGCAGATATGGCAGATAGCTTTCTCATATTCAAACATGTATGCAAAATGTTCCGTACCCGTTCGATTCAGATGCCCATAGTTTCAGCAATCTCGTGCACTTTAACTCGCAGATCGTCTAATATCATACCATGGATTTTATCGACGATTTTTGGCGGTGTAACATCAATTGGACGGCCAGAACGTTCGGCGTCTTTTATGGTCATACTACCATAACGAAAATCAGTAAACCACTTGTGAATCGTTCCAATCGATGGTGTGAAGAGTCCCCATAATATTTAACAAGCGTTGGGTTTCGTAATGTTTTTTCCACGCAAGATAATGTTTAACAAGACGCGCAATTCACTTTTTCCATATTTCGAGGTTGCTTGCGTTCGAAGGGTGTCAAAACAAAACTGAATGACATATTAGTCGAAAAATTTAATTGTTTCTAGTTAAAGATGGTACATCACACATGTTACATGGAATTTTCGATTGTGGTGCCATCTGTTTTATTTTTCAGGAACTTTTAACCTTGTCCTCGTATTATGAAATGTGTGAGTTGTTTACAAGTGTTGGTCAAAAGATATTCGAAGAGCCAGCGGTGGAATGTTGGGAAATGAGATAGGAATTCGAAGTTATAGGCATAAAGACCGCACTAGGCAAAGAGTTCTTCGCCGTTCGATAGAAAAATGAAGTCTCGAGCTTGACAATAAAGGGGTTACTAGCTTCAGCTGGTATTGACCGCCTATCTGGAGTCTCTCCTGGTGGACTAATATACGAGACTGCAGGATCATTAGAAGAATCGGAAGAATAAAAGAAACTTTTGTCTACATTATTGCCAACTGGCAAATTCACAACATTTACACTATCGTGAAATTGCAAATTAGGAGATGATAACAATTTTATATCAGTAAGATAAATACCGCAAATTCATTCACAAAATGTACCTCCTGTTTCTACTGGACAGTCACACTTTTCTAGAAAAGTGTCAACAGTGAATCTCGATATGACGTGAACTAAAAAAGTGTATATGTTTCCTTTGTTACTTCAAAGAAAGTGGCTTCATATCAAAAATTGTTGTAATTGTGATCCAAATTGCCCGATGATCATTTAAATACAAGATACTTTCAACTTATAAAACTCCTTCAAGGAATGAATGATAAGACCTGGATGTGACACCGAATTAAAAGTTTTGCAGAATGAAATCTTCCAGTATTCGAATTGACATTTCAATAATGTTCATGTAGTAATGCATGGTGACATAATAGTTGCCGAAACAATGGGCCCATTTTGACTTCTGTTTCCACATATCTTCAAAAGGAACAAAAAAGTTGTTTCTTAACAAATTCCTTTTCACACAGGATATCTTTTTAAAGTATTCTTTTCGTGAAGTGGATGGCGAAGGAAGCTCACCAAGGCTCGTTTATCTCATGTTTTTATTTGGTAAGATGTATCCCACAGCCTTGAAGAAAATAAAACGCGCATAAAACAAGTTCTAAGACTGAAAACATTCTGAAGGGTATTTATTGCAGCAGGGCTATCATCCGTCATGATAGCCGTATGATATCCTCTTCCATAAAATCCTTCACTTCCGATAAATTGTTTTAACATTAGAAAACTTTATCCATATTGTAAAATTGAACACTACCATTTTGATATTACTTTTATTTCTAACTTCCGTTACTCGAATGTCAGCATTATTACACCATCTTCAGACATTAATCAAATACTAACTAAGCAGGAATAATGTGGTTACACACCTATGGATTCCGGAACACACCGGAGTGGAGGGGAACGCGATAAAGGGGCCGAAACACCATATCTCAGAATCATCATCAATGTAGAATGCAGAATGCAGATTCTGCGAAGAAAAGGACGAAACTTCCATTCACATTTTCGCAGAATGCAACATCTTACAAAACTCAAGGCCACGACACCTAGTAGCATATAACAAACGGAAAAGGGACCTTCACCTAACTTGAAGCTGTCCGACATCCTGCACTTCCTAAGAGCTATTAAGTTGGAGGAACTGCTGTAGCTGTTGAGCCATCCTAAACGGGGACATAATATATCTATTAAGGAATGCACAGTATGCAAATATCCCCAAAACGATACAATACCTATCATACGAGTTCACCCGACGGAAATGGTCCGGACTCCATGATCATCCAGTCACTCCTTTGGGTTATGAGCATATGACGTTACGCATTTTATTGAATGCCTTGTAGTGCCCAATTATTTTGAAGTTATCTGATCTATGTATTTGTACGGCTCGAAAATTGAGTAGACAGATAACCTTCTCTAAGCAAATCTTTTAAAATTTCATAAGAGATCTGGAGCAACCTAATGGATGGGAAAAGACCCCACATTTTTTTACCAGCGCTACAGTTCTACTTTACTGTATAACTCATTATAGCAATAAGAGAGATTGATCGAATTTATCCTCAACATTTACTGTTGATAACAACGAACATCTCCGAATTGATATGAAGTACTATTCTCCTTTATATTTTTCTCCTTCAAGTCAGTTTTCAGTTCAAAAAACACGAAGATGCTATCTTCTTAGTATGAAAAAATTGTTTATGTTTAGATCGATGCCCTTCACAGTGAGTGCTCGATGCCTTGGTAATCAGTGTTAGTAGTATTCAGTCTTCTTGTTTGCACCACTCTATCGAGTGTTGTGATCTGAACCAACAGTTAAACTTCTCCTTGATAGGGATATGCCCTATCTTTAGCCCCTAGTTTTGAAAGCTGATCAGCTATTTCGTTTTTTCTGGCTAGAGATCCAGAGGAATGTGAGTTCGCCTTCATTTCAACTTAGATCTTGCAATATATGTATGCAATCCCACTCGAGCTTTGATATTATTTATATGCTGAACAGCCCAGCGAGGACTGCTTTGCGATCCGTGTATGAGCTGGTGTTGTTATGCGTTCTTCCTCTGAGCGCTGTATGGGCCCAGCGAATTATTGCCAGTATTTCCGATTGGAAGATAGTGGCGTATTTGCCCAGAGGTATTGTGATATGTTTGCATGGATGTTTGCTCCCGCCTGTATATGGTTTCTGGCTCCATCTGTGAATCAGATCTCACCATTGCTTGGTGGTGTTGATTGACTGTTGGTATTGAACGAATCTCTGTTGAAACGTATAATTCGATACGGTAGTTCTCATCGAAGTTGCATCTTGGTGACATCCTATCCGCTCTGATTGACTTTTGTTTCTTCATTAATTGGTAATGATATATAATCTGCTATCTATTGCCTATCATAGTCTAACTGACTTACACTATTGGCCTGCTCTTGTTACCATTCCTTGTATGATTAAGTGGAATGGTTCCACCCTCATAGGAGATTCGAGCACAGCCGTTGATGCAGTTCTCACGGCTCCTATGACCATGCCATGAATGAGTTTTCACAGATGCTTCAGGCTCAATTTTGTCATATTGAACTATGGTTCTTTTCCACTACACGATCAAGGTGTAAATCATCATGACTTCGAGGATCCACATCCACGTTGTGATATTATTTTGGCTACGGCCCTATTTGTGACCAATAGTCTTCCTGAACAACCAGAAAGGTGGCACTGATCGCAGATGTTGATCACATGACCGCTTAAAGTCAGACTTCTGATGGCTGCTGACTTGTACTGCCTAGTAAAAACTACTATTTTAGTTACAAGTTAGATACAGCTCAGACACTATTCGGCGTTAGCAATAAGGAACCTGTTAGATGATATATTTGACCCTGAATCTTGAAAGTTGGCATAATATTTTCTTGAATAACTTTTGCTGCACCATATGACGTCATTTGAAAACAATTATGGTATCGCTGGATATGAGTCAAAAAATGTTTAGAATCTGGCCCATTTCCAGATGAATGTAGTGGCTCTGGTGGCGGTACCAATGGCGTTAATTTGACTTGACCGCTCGCGCAACACAATCCAGGAGCTTCCTTTTTAAACTTAAATGCTTTGCAATATTGGCACACAACGTTCATTGGTCCAATAGCAACGATTTGCTGTGAACTGTAATCGATTTCCACGTTATAATTGAATGCAGCTCGATGGGGTTAAACGCAACATTTCTATGTTGTTGATTTCATCGGTTCCGTTCAACTTCATTCCGCGGTTCGCGTTGCTCGTCAGTTTGACTTGCTCTTGTATATCTTTGACTCGCAGCATTGCGAGTTCTGCGACTTAAGTTTGTACGTCTAATTGCTGGCATTTTCAAAAACGAAAATTAAAGAAAACTATTGTATTCTTCTTTATAACCAAGTATATCACTTGTTAGTTAGTAACGTGTATGTCAGTCTATCCAAACTTACCAAAACTCCATATTAAATTGAACTTTTAATATTAGGCGTGATGGCTCTGAACTAACGGTGATGTGCACTAAGGAGTTCAGTTTTCTTACATCCTTTTTGTAAGAAATAATAAATTAATTATTTTACATGTATTTTATCAATAAAATAACTACGACCGAAGCATCTGTTTTAAACGATATTCAGTTCTTTTACATCCTCTTTGACGAAATTTGCAGCACGCATTCTGTCAATTCTATGTCAAACGTCATAAGGTTACATTAAAAAAGTTTATATTGTCCAAAGCGCTAAGGTTAGATTAGAAATAATTTTATATGGGGGTTAAGTATTCTTAAATTTTCTAATTTTTCGCGCAATTTTCTTAATTTTTTCTTTCATAAGAACCTCCTCCTGACAATAACAAACACAACAAAAAAATAATTAGTGAAATCGGTACAGCCGTTCATGCGTGATGGCGTGACCAAGGGTAATAGGGATTCATTTTTATACATATACAGGATGTCCAAGGTTTTAGTAGCAGAACTTCCACAGTCGATAGAAAATTTGATTTTGAGACAAAAATGCTTAATAACATATATGAACAGAAGCTTAGTTTTTGAGATACAGGGTAGGGTGTTGAAGTTGAAAAAAAATTTCGTTTTTTGCACAAATATCTCCGGAACCGTTTATCGTACAGAAAACAGCTTTTGCAGGCATTTTCTACTCATAGTAAGCTATGTTCTGTGTGATAAAAATTTTTTTTTACTCATAATTGGTGAAGATTTTGAAGGGGTAGTGGGTGTTTTTCTCCCCAACTTCTACTCCACTGGAAAAAGTCTTGAGACGACCATTTGAACCGTCTATGTTTTCTACACAAAAAAGGTACTCTTGGTCATAAGCTCTAAAATTGACCGTTTTCGGAAAAAATCGACTTTTATGTTGAAAAACATGGTCAATTTGTTGGTTTTGTTACTTGTTCTAACGTTTGAATAAATTTTGTTCAATTAGTAAGAATTGACCATGTTTTTCAACATAAAAGTCAATTTTTCTCGAAAACGGTCAACTTTAGAGCTTATGACCAAGAGTATTTTCTTGTGTAGAAAATATTGGCGGTTCAAATGGTTGTCTCAAAACTGTACTTTTTCCAGTGGCGTAGAAGTTGGGGAGAAAAACACCCACTACCCTTTCAAAATCTTCACCAATTATGAGTAAAAAAAAATTTGTTTATCACACAGAACATAGCTTACTATGAGTAGAAAATGCTTGTAAAAGCTGTTTCCTGTACGATAAACGGTTCCGGAGATATTCGCAAAAAACGAAATTATTTTCAACTTCAACACCGTATCTCAAAAATTAAGCGTCTGTGCATATATGTTAATAGGAACTTTTTTCTAAAATCAAATTTTCTATCGACTGTTGAAGTTCTGCTAGTAAAACCTGGGACACCCTGTATATAGATATCTAGAAATATGATCCTAAATGTAATATATAAAATGTTCAATTGATATATCAGTATTATAATGCATGTATAATTACTTAAGGGACCCATCTACTAAGCTATAATTCCTACTTATACTAGTAAGATGTTGAAGTATTTGGTTTATCGACTGACATAAAATAAATTGAAAATAGTTAAACCATTCCAGCCTTGGAACGATGTTTCTAGAGCTTTCGTCATTTTTACAACCTTCCTTTGAAATGTCTGAATTTTGTACACTTACTTTATAAACATTGAGATAGCGTGCCAAAACTAATACTTTCAAATATATTGATGGTGTCTAAATAAGCAGCACCATGCCATCATAGGCTATTTTCCCATATTTATCACAATTTATACACCAATGTGAGCTTGCGACTCTTGTGACATATAACAGTTATATTATGTATACGTTGTTCACGGTAACAACAAATGACGTCATACTTGGTTACTTTTACAACCAATTCTCTTCAACAGTTTCCTAAGTAAGTGCAGTGTTAGCCGTGTTATTTCCGTCAAACCAGGTATATTTCATTTTTACAGTTGGGGCAACACATATGTTTGTTGTTAATTTAGTTTTGATAGAATTAAACTTCAAAAATAGTTCTTTCCAGGACTGCAATTCTACGTACATTTTCGATGTGTGCTGTGTAAATTACACGTCCAGATTTTTCTACATCAGTATATAAAACTGAAAAATGAAGGTGTAAATAGGTGTGTTTATCTCGACGGGACATGGATTTTCGAAGATGTTGCTTTCGGCCATTCCTGGCAAGATTCTAGCACGAAACTTGTCGATTATCATGCTGTGTGTCAAAACAACTTACTAAATTGATTTGAAGTTCAACTTTTAGTGAATTTAGAAGAACCACATTAATCGTTGTGGTTAATTAACTGCTAACAAGCACCCCTAGGAAATGTGATATAAAAATGGTTCAGTAGGAATAATATACCTTCATTATGATAACACCTTCAAAACACTGTATAATTTTGATAAAAATGAATGTGCCACAACCATTATACGTAGCAGATAATTATGTTAACTAACTATTACAGGGATCAAGTTGGCACCGATGGCAGTTCGGCGGTAAGGAGGCTAGGAAAACCAACACCAAAAATATGGGCGAAAACTATTCGACATACCGATGAAGTGGATATTTCTGTATTTTGTTAATGTGCATTGTTTACAGGAACTATTGTGTTTAAGGCAGTGCAGTAATATTCATTATTATTGCTAGTGCAATAAGCAGTTACAATAGCAATTTTAATACTCAAAACAGCAAAGTTAATACAGATACATGATATCGATCTAAAGCTGTAATAATGTTTTTCTTATTCTGTAAGATTAATTACATACCTAATTTATTGCTACAATAATTGAGATAGTTATATATATTAGAGATAGTGATGAACTATTTATTTTTTATTCATTTTTATAAAACGAAATAAAACAATTTCATGTTTAATTTCCACAGATTTTATTTTCCAATAAGCACGATCGTGAAGGAAATACTTTATTTTTCTTCACAGACTTTGTGAACACTACAACAGTTAGTGAAAGTACATTCAAAATTACAAATAATTTCTGTTACTTGATACAATAAGTAAAGAATTCATGTATTTGTTTGTAAGCAGTTTATTGAATCAAATGATTTATATTCAAAAACATCGACAACCTGCTCAACCCGATAAAAATGGCTGATCTTGATCCATGACGTCATTTTTAGTTATCGTGAACAACGTATAACAATACTAATATCTCTGTGATTCAGAGGTACTGGTTAGATTGGTTTTATAAAGATATCTGATGATCTTGTATGTAAATCGTTTGTTCCAACGAGCAAGCTTAACAATTTGATTTTCAAATTGTCAAGAAGGTCTTCATAAAATTCCAATTATAGACACCTATCCTGATATTACTAAAAATCTCTCTCAATAAGCAAAACCGCTGTATCATGATTGACATTACACACTAAACCTAAGTTCAGGATACTGCAGCTAAAACATAAATATAACGATAAATATCACTATAACCAACAAAATTAGGAGATGTTTTTATTTTTCTGATAAATGGAGTGGTTTTGTGTAAGTACGCACCTGCGGATGTTCCGCATGCGTGCGTGTGTTCTGTGTGTGTCCATTTGAGGAGTGAGTGGGGGAGTGCGAAATATGGAGCCCGTTTAAGTTTGAAACCAACTAATATCAAGAAATATTTATAAAATATATATCACTTACTTAGTGGAATAAACTGGATGCGAATCTCATGCACAGGAATGCTCAGATAATTCAAAACAAGGCTATTTTATTGACTGACATATTCACAAGTTAATCAATATCATTCGGAAAAACGATCGACATTCACGTTTGTTTCTATATTTAACGTATTCCGATAATATTACATTGAACTTTGACCATATTACTCTCATTATTATCATAATTAATTAAGCAAAATTTTACTGATAACATGTAATATCAGTTGGATGCAATTGAGGGTCTCCATATAATATCGACATATTACGACTGGATTGTATGCATATTTAAGGTCCACGAATTTTAAACATCTGCTGCATTTTTGGTTTACTGCATACCCAGTTTGTAGCATGGTTTATATCGTTCCGTCTTCCAAACTCATAATTTATGTACTAAGTGTAATTGATAGAGGAAGACGTTATTTCCTCATAATTAATTATCTCGATATCAATAAAACACTTACAGCTTTATTTACTATAACTGTAATTTCGACAGTTATTGTGATATTGAACAGGTATATGTCTAGAAAGTGATTCGAATTGGACACTTTTGAAAGGAAACGCCTAGAGGAGCTAGATAAAAACTAACCTACATGTTAAGAGATCGAGTTTTGTGAGAAACTGAATACGAAAAAAGCATATCGATGAACTATTTAAAAGATACAGGTTGGCTTTCAATTTTGTGCACTTTGACTCATCCCCGTAACTAATTTATTTGAGAATATTTTTTGTTCCTGTAAAAAGGTCCTTGAGGCACTTTCTTTATAGAAATCCAATAGTGTCTCCAGTTTTTTCATAAAAAATGGTTTTGAATCTATGACATAAACTTTTAGTTTTTCTTGCGGACCATCCTGTATGTTTTTATATATTTATTTTTGAAATGAATTTCTCCTCCCAAATATGTATCACATTTGCTACTTTCCTTTTTGAACTTTTATTTTATTGGTTTTTTTGAAATAATATAGATGAATTTCGTAAATTTGGGGTACCATGCTTGAAAAATGAAACAAAATAACCTTATATAAAGCAATTATTGCCTATTTTTCAGTGATTTATTATTGTATGAATGAATTTAGAGCAAACTTAATTAAACATTAGAAAACTCAAGGTAAATTGAACAATACAAAATAACAAGAGCAAACACTATAACCTTAAAGCTTGCCAAGCCAATTGTCCCCAAATTGTTGGTTTCAAAATGTCTTCATAATATGTACGCTATGACATGATGCCCCGTTTTGTTGGAAGTATAGAATTTCAATTTGCAGTAATGGCAAATCATCCATATGTGCTTCAATAAATTCCCGTAATATTCCCATATATTGCCCTGCTGTAAGGCTACCCTCAAAAATATAGAAATCGATAAGCCCTCCTTTGAAAATACCATTAAAACTGCATCGGCCATGATTTTGTAGATCCACTGTAGTATGTGAATTCCCCAAAATCCAATTGTAAGAATCATATCTATTAAAAATACCAGCGCTGCTAATGCACGCTTCATCAGTCTATCTGATGTTCTGTGCAAAGTTTTGGGTTCCAGCACATTTTCTCAAATACCATTCGCAAAAGTCGATCCTAAATTATTGGTCATTTTTTTTAAATTCGCAAAACACTAGTTTTTGGAATACTTGTATTTAACTGCATCTTACGTAGAGAAAGATTGAGTTGGTTTTGAATTACCCCATAACAGTTATTCTTTCTAATTCTCTCTCTCTATTTCTGGCTTCATATATTCTTGATCTTGGATTTTAAACGAACCGATACGTTTCATGGTATCTGTTGAAGTAAAGATTGCTGGCGGGCTGAGCATCTTCATTTGATTCCCAATGACATTTTAACATTTCAAACTTTTCGTAGTTTTCATACATATTACAGGCGGAAAATCTTCTTATAACTTCAAGACTCGGTTCAAACGAACAAACTCAAAAGTCAACTTCACTTGAATAAAAAATGATATTTGTTTAAGATTAATTGCGAAGGTATTATATTTCAAACATGACACGCTAGATTTAGTTACTTACCTATTCTTAATATACAAAATTCACCTATAGTGTTTGAAAAACAGCAATAATAAAAGTTCAAAAAGAAAAGTAGCAAGTATGATACATATTTGGGAAGAGGAATTTATTTCAAAAACGAATATGCAAAAATGTACAGAATGGTCTATAAGAAAAAATAAAGTTTATGTCGTAGATTCAAAACCATTTTCTTTTATGGAAAAACTGGAGATACTATTGGATTCCTTTTAAAAAAGTGCCTTGAGAATGTCTTCACAGGAACAAAAGATATTCGTAAGTAAATAAGTTACGGGGATGAGGCCAAAATGCACAAAATTTTAAATCACCCTGCATCTTTTAAACAGGTGGAGATATCGATATGCGGTGTACATTTTCTCACAAAAATCGCGCTCCTAACATGTAGGTTAATTTTTTTCCAAAAATTAGTGTTTCCTATAAAAAGTGTCCAATTCGGACCATGTACGTGTCTAACATCGATGTCGTCTGTTGTTTTTCTTCACGTTCGCTAGCTGTTGGTTCATGGTAAATTTCGAGGTTAAGATTACTCCGAGATATTTGACTTCCCCAGGAGTATTACAGTTGAAATTATTCGAAAATATATTGATACATGGAGTAGTCATTAAAATTGATATTTTATATATAATTTAACAATGTTGGTAATATAAAGGAAGAAATCAGAATTTGAGAGAAAAAAGTATGAAGTATTTTCGAATATATTCAAATGTCACACAGCTTTTGAATAGTGCGCATTTCAAGAAAACTAATCTGCTAACATGACTCTTGTTATTGATTTCTGTGCGTAGATACATTAGCAAATGTGAAAATTTTGAAAATTGATAAATATAATTTTGAATACAATGTTACCTATATATTATTTGAACTTCTGATTTAAAATACAAGTAAATTCAGAAATCAGAATACATAGAATTTTCGGGCTATTCAACAGTATTTACAAATTGTTTCAAACCCTCTCTGTTTTCCGGAAAATCAAGAAATTTGCTTTTGCAAGGCAACATTTGAGGTCAACCCAGGAATGTTCACTTATTCCAAAGATAGATATCTATAGGATTCACTAGATATTTTCGAACTTCTACGGTATTGTCGAATTGTTTTAAACTCAGTCGGCTTTCATATCGAGAAAAGAGATTCTGTGACAAGCTGAATTTTGAGCCCAACATTAAAATACGAGTTAATTTTAAATTAGAAAGCACAGGATATTCCAGCTATTTTTGAGCTTTCTGACGGTATTTTCGAGCTGTTTCAAACACTATTCGGAAATAAGAGAAACTGTTTTTTTGACAAACTTCTGATCTCAACTCCGAAATTTTTAAGTATTCCAAAGAACAACATGCATAGGATTACCGAACTACTTTAGAGTTTTCCAATCGAGTTTTCACTAGAAAACTCCAACAACTATGTTAGGAACTCTCGGTTTTCCAGAAAATCGAGAAATAGATACCTAGGATGCCTTAACAGAACAGAACCATTTTCTAATTTCATAATTCAATAATGAGACTTTGGAAAAATACCACGAGCCTAAAAATTGTTTCCCTGTATTATTTTTCAGCTTAAGCTATGGTATATGACGGAAAGGAACGCCGAGTAAATGGCATTATGATGTATAAATCACCAGTTTTCAAAAACACAATGATGAAATATTCAACATAATCGGCAATGAAAGAGCTTAGAAGTGTACGTAACTGGATGATATTTGGGTTAGACTAGCTGAAGCATTCAATATCGACAATTCAATTATTGATGTTACGTTTTGCACTCTTTGGTTCTAATTAAAATGATTCGACAGTAGTCGAAACTTCGCTAATATCTTTGGCGATTCGATAAGTAATGAAACTTTTGGTAATATTTATTTCGAAATAGTATATAAGATCATGTCAATTCATCACTCAGTATTAAACTGGTTAGTGACAAGAAGAATTTATTGTTCACTAGATGATGATAATGGAAATATTGGGAGGGCGTTATAAATGACAGAATCCAGAATCCGTAATCAACCAGTAGTTTTATATGTAAAAACCAACGGCTGTATTAGTCCAGTTATTTTAGAAATTTTCATAATAAAAAATCTTATCTCTAATTTTTCTTCAGTAAGTGTTAGTTTAGGGTTAATACAATATAAAATCACAAAAATCAGTTACAGGTGTGTGCCGCAACCCCATCAGAAAACCTTTGGTGAAAAAACCGTTTTTTGCTGATAACTCGTGAACTTTCAGAGATATTGGAAAATTACCTGACAAAAGAAAAAGCTTGAGTAATTTCCTACAAATAAGGTCTTCTGTATTTTTTTTCATATCTATCATAGTTTTCAAGTTAAATAATGTTGAAGAATTTGCGAATTTTGTACATTTAATGCGCGCGAAATTTCACGCGTTGGCTGCAGAAAAAATTGAATATCTCAAAAACTAAACAAGTTATGAAGAAAAATCAAAGTGGGTTTTGAAGGGGATAATTAATGTAATCTCTTTTTTCAATGTAGAAGTAATTTTGATAGTTACTAGTCCATAAAAACAACGATATAATACCGTTATCCGGCGAATTTTTACGCTTCTCGTTTTTTTGAAGACCCATCAGCATAACTAAGTTAAATATAAATCATAAATGGATTTTCTTTTAGTCCAAGGTGTTATTTGAATGTACAAAAATTTAGGATTGAAAAGATACACATGCGCAAATTTACCAGCCCATTCATTTTTGCCGTTTTTGGCCAATTTTCTGCCATTAATAAAAAAGAAAAAAAACCAACAGTATAATGAAAATATCGTTAAAAATTTTATGTTGTATAAATATCCATAATCAAGACTTTATTTTAGTAAAAAATACCATTAAAACGGAAAATCATCGAAACATTGCATAACATCCATTTTTTAAAATTATTTTTCAAATTGATGATATCCTCAGATCCAAAAATTTTTAAATCTAACCGGTCTAGAAATAAAGCTGAGACTTCATATTATTCGATTATACCATTTAAAATTTTAATATAAGCCCACAGGTAGAAAAAAAATGCTGCTTAAAAGAAGAGAATTTCAACGCACCGCGACGTCAAGTCTCATAGTAGGCGCGCGCATTTCTGCTGGGTACTATACTATACACTATAAGCATGCGACGATTACTATTCATTTAAAATAAAACAGCTTTACTGAAATTCTTCTGCTTTTTAATGTAGTTTATGTATGTTTATAAAATAGAGTTGATACACGATATTAAAAGATATAGTAGTTGATTTCAATTATTCATTTTTATAGTGTATGAAATTTATTTCTTTTCATTCAATTGAAAAAAATTTCGTGATTTTGTTGTTTTTTTCAAAATAAACTGCAGTTGAACAGCGAGGTAAGCTATTTTTTAATAAAATTTTATAAACATTTTTAAAAAATATTATAAATATCCAATCCAATGTACATATATATTATATAATGTACATTTGTTAGTTTTTTCGTTCGTAAAATTATTAATTTGTGAATCGAAATATCAGTTTTTATTGTTATATATATATTTTAAAACTTATTAAACTGTTTTATTTTCTCATTTGGAAAATTACCAGAAATCTAGTGATTTTTCTAATTGATTTATTATAATGATATCCTAAACAATTGAAATCTTTTATTCGCTTTTTCATTCGAAAGTTTCGAAGAGTTTAATAAAAAACATTCACGTCCATAATCTCTTTATTCTCACAAAAAATGGTTTTCCAGCATCCAGAAATTTAGTTACCATTTTCTTTGGTGAAAAATGACACTTTTCAGACTTCGCTCCAATTTTTTCTTACTCATAATGCAAATGGCGGAAATGTTATAATTCAATAACGCGTTTTAACGAAAAGTTTTTTTTCTCAAATTTTCAAGCTCAATTTTCTCGGAAAATATGATATCTTTTCAAAAAAGTACAGCATACCTTTTTTGTAGGAAATTTCTCAAACATTCTTTTTTATCTCGGCTAATTTTTTGATATCTCTAACGGTTAACGAGTTATAAGCGAAATAAACGAAAAATACGGTTTTTTTCACCGAAAGGATGGTTTTTTAGGGGGTAGCGGCGCACCCCCCACTGATTTTTGTGATTCGATCTTCTATGAACCCTCAAATAACATTTACCGAAAAGAAAACCTTGGATAAGATTTTTTATTAACTTTTGGTTTATTTTTTACTATATTGACTGGACTATATAATAACTTCAGGAGTTAAATTATCGGTGAATGTAGTTGTGGTATTTTCTTATATATTTTGACTATGCTAGAGGAAAACCTATAATGTTTGAAGAACATCGTGTGAGTCAGCAATGGAATGTTGGAGAAGGACTGAAGGAGATAGGTATTGAATATGAAGGTTAATTTTGTTTCAGTAATGAACAAAATAGTTGTTTAGAGAAATATGGAACGCCGTTTTGATATTTAATAAGAGCAGGTTTATGATTTCCAATTACATTTACTACCCGTTGAATCGCAACCAAGAGCATAGAAAATATTTTGATTTTATAGAATTGCCTAAATCAATCAAAACATCAGTTCATCTTAAAATATTTATATCACTACTAGCTGCTCCAGAAGATTCATTACAGAACAATTACATAAATTAATTGTGACGACTTAGAATTTCTATTGTACTGAGAGTCCAAAAGTTTGATTGAAATTACCAATGTTTACATTCAATGAGCTTCATTTCTATTACATTCTTCCTTTTTCGGCTCATTCAAATGTATAGGTAATATAAATGTTCCGCTGAGTTGATATTAATTTAAATTAGGAAATTTTATATTCGACTAATTTTTATTTTTTCCAATTTGTTGGAAGCCTTTCGTGAATCTTTGGATAGTTGGAATAACTTCTATAGATGTGTTTGCCCGATTTCTTTATTATATAAATTTCAATTATAAACGTGGCTAAATTTTGATTCACATGTTTATGGTTATTTCTATCGTTACAAGATAACCTGTCGTTATATTTTATTGCACTATTCAAATTTAATTATCAAAAATGACATTTTTCATATTTCCTCTCATTAATCAGTAAAATGAAATTCAATTCTGCTTTATTACGATATAGGAATTAAAAATATTCCAGCTCACTACAGGAATATTCAAATCTAAACACGAATTTATATCATATGCTTTTTATTCACTTCTTATTTCAAGTACGTACCGGTTACGTTTATTCTATTCAATTATTCCGAAACTAATAAAGTGAAAAAATTTGAATGATTGTTGAATTTTTCTTAATGTAAAGCCATTTCTGTTGTATTGGAGTTTCTGTTCAACATGGGCAGATTTTATTCAAAGAATGAATCGTATTGAGTTCCAATTTTACTTAACACAAGGTATCTAGATACAATACAAATTTGGAAGTAATAAAATTATCTTAAAAACGATACTGCTGACATCTGATGGAAGATACATAATGTATAGTTTCAGTTGATTGATTTCCTAAATACTCACGAGAGCCGTTTCAATATTTGATTCATCGTAATCTTGCGTTGAATGAATTTTTTTATTTATAAACTATTATTTTGATTGTCAGGTTATTGAGCTCCTATTCTATGTAATTCAATTATTTTCAATTTGTTACACATTATATTTTAGACCGAATAGGAAGATGAAATTATTATATTCACAAAGAAAAATTGTTTTAATATTTCTTAATAGCCAGCTTTATTTTTAAAATAAATTCGCAACCAGTAAGTATACAGGTCTGTAAAACGCCAAACTATCGAGTTTTTCATTACCAAAGAATAATGCATATAATAAAAATTGATGTAGTTTCGATGAGATTCCTTATTATTTGTAAGTCAGAGTTACATAGTTTTTCTCACTGCAGATAGTTTGGAAATATATACCAATTTCATAGAGAAATGTCAACAAAATGTCGCGTTGACTACTTGAAAGGCGACAAACTAAAAATAGAACATGGCCGAGAAAAATGAATTAACCACCGTCATGGAAGCACTGGGAAGTTGAAAAAGTAAGGAAGATAAGTAAAAATCAAGCAACTAAAAGTTATTATAATCACAAGAAACAAGTTCATAATGTCCTCATTCCGGGACGGTTATTGTCATTGAAGTGCCTTCAAAAGCTTTTTACACAGGAACAATTTTCGACTTTGTTGGGAGAAGGAAGAGTCTTATACTGCTATAGATTCTACTGGAGCTATTGCAAAAAGAATTTTGCTGTTCCAAATATGTCGTACAGGTTGAAATATGAAACTTGAAAAAAAAGGGCTTAAAATAACTCGAAAATACCGTTGAAAACCTCAAAAATAGCTCGGAAATCTCATAATTTTTTTTCACTGGAATAACTCAAATTTCTGGAGCTTGGATCAAAAGCTAGCTTGAGAAAAGCGAAACACTCCGAAAATATTATTGGATAGTTCAAGAGAAGCTTCACAATCGTATGCATGTTGTTGTTCAAAATAACTCAAATTTACATAGTAGACCTCTAAAGCTACCATGCTAGAATCAGTTTTTATCGATTTTGCGAAAAACCGAGAGGATTTGAGACAGATCGAAAATACCGTAAGAAGCTCGATAATAGCTCAAAAATTTCTATGTATTTTATTTTTTGAAATTATTTAAATTCTCGGAGTTGGATTCGAAAGTTAGCTTGCCAAAATCAAATTTATAAATCTTCCGGAAAAACTGTCAACTATTGTTAGGAACATATCTCAATGAATTATCTCGAAAGAATTACCTGCGTTACGTTCATGTTTATTGAGACAGGATATCTTTCGAATTTTCTGTATTAGCAAATTTCGCATGATCAATGTATGTTTGTAATAATAGTTTTAGATGAGGCAGATAAAATTTGCTTCTAATTCTTTGTTCTGTTTTGTCAATAACCGCGGTGGTTAGTTAGATTTATATATGAAATTCTCGGGAAATAGTTCACACAAACACATATGCTTATTATTTTCGTCTTTACTTACGTTTCGGTCATCCTCAGAAGACGTATAACTGTATAAACGTGAATTCTTAAACTAATTGTATCACCACAAGGCGTCCTTATCGCACTAATTTCAATTCAAAATGCCCACGTCACCGAAACGAACAGAAACACGAACAATCGAAATTATAGCACATCAATGTCTTAGGTATATAAATTAAGAATCCCCTGCTAAGAAATATTCTTATAAGCTCTATAAACATATCGAATCACAGTCTGTAATACGACTAAAGAGCTGAACTAAAAATATAACGTTCGATGATCCTTTTTCGAACCAGATGTTGAAAGCTTATGAGGTAATAGAAAAAGGTTGTCCGATATTATTAGGACTATTGCTTTTGAGCATTCTACCTAAAACATACTCTTAACATTTTAAAGACGCATGTAGGAATTTGCAAAGGTTTTAATTAATTAAATTAGTATAAATCTATCTAACTTAATGATTGAATATCTGTTCTATGATCTACAGACTTGGAGTCATGTTTTATGTGGATCATCTCCAGAATAGATCTTTTATAATAATCGGTTTCCTTAGTTAAAATATTAACACTTTATAATCGAATTGATGGTTATAATCAACGCAGTGTTTAGCAAGAGCGGTGGAATTTTCAAAATTTTTGTTTCTTGTACTATACTTATGGCCATATATTCTGTTTTGTGAATATTGCTTAGAGATTCCCGTATAAGTCCCATCGGCATTCAATTTGTATACTGTGTGGGTTTGTTTATCTTTAGGTATTGAAGGTTTTAGATTTGAAAAATATTTCCCAACACAGTTAGTAGGTTTAAGCGCAACATTTATATCATACTATTTTAAACATTTCTCAATTTTCTCTGAGGTCTCCAGAATGTATGGTAATGTTATAAAATTATCTGTATTACCGTTTATGTTATTTATATATGACGTTCCATTATAGATTTTATTTATTCTTCCTTTAATGATAGGATTGAAAAATGTTTTTGGGTAGCCATTCATTTCCGGTGTATTACGAACAATTTTTGAATTTTGGGACGGTCTTCTGAGTGGGACAATTTAACCGTGCGATCTGTAAGGCTGTTTATAACACTCTTTTATAACTTGTTAGTGCAACGAAATTGAAGCTTAGAACAAACTTCTTTAGTAAACCACGAAGTTTTCATTTTTTCATCTGCATTTCCCGAAAATTCTAGATATAATTCATACCTGGGTCAAGAATCATTATTAAGTTAGATTTACATTCATGGCAGTTTTCTATGATATTTTCTAAATCGTTTTTGTTTGTAATATCTATTAATTTTACTTTACCTATTAGGTTTGAAGCGTCTTGATGGCAGTTTGAAGTTGCTTTGTACTATTTCGCAAAATAGTACATATAGCTCAGAATTTCCAAAATTTAAGTGGTTGTTGAAATATTGATTTAGAGAAATTTAAATTTTTATACGCTTGCGATCACCAAGCAATATTTTAGTTTTCGGATATGAAGGTGAGTATAATACAACACAACTAATAATTTGACTTTTCATGATTAACATGGATTTCCGAGGCCAAAATACTGACAATAGGGTCTTCTTGATATACAGAGAGTAAAGTCATCATTGTTTTCCTCTTGTTTAGTTTCGTTCGGTTGTCTAACAGACTCATTATCTGTGTCAACTACAACAAATATATTGTGAATTTCGTCATCATTATATGGAATAGTAATACCTAAATATATATTAGAGGTGTCCATATAATCAAAAATATTATTACATATCTTTGCATACAATTCAATGCGGATAAGTGTATTACAATTTGAAATGCCCTTTTTATAGATAATTGTTTAAAATTATACACCAACGTAGTAGTTTTGTTGGAAATCAAATCAAACTAACCGTTTAAAATGTTTCTTCTCGTAAAATATTCACACCAATTCAATTCAGCTCAAAAATTATGACAGATTCTTTATTACAAAATCAACAAAATCTATGACATAAGATTGACATTTATCACATCCCCCACAAATGAATTATGAACATAACACATTTCCATTCGATTCTCTCTTCTGATCCAAAGCAGGTTCGTTTTGCAAATCAAGTTCTAAAGGGTACACACGTTGTACAGGCTTCTTTACAACTTTTCCTTCCATTTTAACTTCCACAACTCGAACTACCCCATCCTTTCCCGGTATTAGCTCCATAACTCGTCCAAGTGGCCAAGATACCCTTTTTTTGTTATCCACTCCAACAATAACTAGCTCTCCTACTCTTAGTGGGCGACTCGGCTTATCATGAATTCGATTGACTAGTTGGGCCAAATATTCAGATCGGAAGGGTGATGGAGTTCTTTCTTCAATGTACTAAGATATTTCCAACGAAATCTTATTTTATCTCCATCCGTATCGCATCCTTCAGGAAATTTCAATACTCCTGGATTCTTCATAAATAGTGAAGGAGTCAATGGTTCCAATTCACCTCCTACTTCGGAGACATACGTAAGCGGTCTTCCATTTATTACTTCCTCTATGATCAAAATGGTATCCTCAAGTTCCCTTTGACTCAATGTTGAGCTTCCTATGGTTCTTTTCATGAGGTCTTTCATCACACGAATGAGACGTTCATAAAAACCTCCCCACCACGGGGCTCCAGTCACATTGAACTTCCATTGAATAGGTTCCAAATGTTCTACTTTCTGTATGGCATTCCAATTTAATGATCTGAACAAATTATCTGCTCCATGAAAATTAGTTCCGTTATCATTGAAGATAACTCTCGGACGACCATTCATCCTAATGAACTTCCTTAGAGCATCAATAAAGGAAGTTGTACTCAGAGAAGTTAGGACTTCCAACCGAACAGCTCTAAACCCTGCACAGGTGAATATTACCACCCATACTTTTTTGTTATTCTTTAAATACAAAGGCCCAGTAACGTCCACTCCAATAACTTCAAATAGTTCCGCATCTCGAACACGATCGACTGGCAATGGAGGTGGACTACTCACAACATGTTTGGCAGCATATCTCCGACATCGAACACATTTCGCTTTTATAGATTTGATAGTTTTCCTCGACTTGAGGATCCAATACTTTTCGCGTAATTTGGTCATCATGAATCCCACTCCAGCATGACAATATAGTTTATGTTTAGCCACAATTATCTGTTTCACCAAGTCATATTTATGTGGAAGTACAGCTGGACATCTAAAATAGTGATGATCATCTCGATATAAGATTTTGGTCTTAATTCGAATAATTCCTTTTTCATCCACAAACGTATCCAATCCTTTTAGAACTCCCTTATGTTCAAAAGCTTCCTTCTGAATGTTCTTAATTAAACTTTCCTCGGCAAATTGGAGCTCCTCAAAACTGAATGGTCCACTTCGATGATTTAAATTCTTCAAATTGTATATATAACGGTGATAGCATGCCATCACACGAATATATTGATGAAAAGTCAGTCTTAATCTCGGCTTGTCCACAAGAAACATCGAGACAACTTCTTTATCGGCTTTCTGTTCAACAGAAATCAATTCCTCTTTTACCTCATCTTCTTCAAAAATCCAACACTCACAAGGTTGCTTTAACCAATCTGGACCCTCATACCACCTTTCATCAACTAGTTGTTTAAATGAACAACCACGAGAAGGTAAATCTGCAGGATTTATTGTGCCAGGGACATATCTCCAGTTATCGGGATTAGTCAACTTCCTGATTTCCTTTACCCGGTTACCCACATAGTCTCCCCAAATTTTATTCCTTTGAATCCAGGCCAACGCTGTAGTAGAATCGGTCCAAAAAATGACAGGAACATTTTCTAATTTCAATGCTTTCCTGACTGAGTCTAACAACCTAGCACCAATTAGGCAACCAGTCAGTTCCAATCTTGGAATCGTCATTTTCTTTATTGGAGCAACTCGAGACTTTGCTTCCAAAAGTTGTAGTGATGTGTACCCAGATAATTCCACTCTCAGAAATACTGTCACAGCATAAGCATGCTTACTAGCATCGGTAAAAACATGCAAAGTCCAACATTTACGGTCACTATTTCCACCAGAGAATACACGAGGAATTCGAATTTGATTGGAGAGGGTAATTTGAGACACCCATTTCAAAAAGATCTTCTTATCTTCATCTGTCAATGGCTGATCCCATTTCAATTTATTGATGTGAGCTTTTTGAAGCATAATTTTCACTGGAATAACGACTGGACACAATATTCCCAGTGGATCGTACACTTTTGAGCTGCAGACAAAAGAACTCTCTTGGTCACGACTGCTGGAATTGATATCCCTTCTGTGTTTACATACAATTCATCATTCACTCTGTCCCATATCATTCCTAGTACTGATACTGTGTGTGTATTTGGATCATTCATCTCGTCCACGTTTGACATCCATAGTCGAAGGTCCATGTACATGTTGTACTGTCAGTCCACATGGAAGCTGAGACTGTTCCCCAGTGAGTAGTCTACCATATATGTCAGCTCCTATCAACACTTCAATAGGCGGGCACCCAACCCCCACATCTGCAAGTTGAATTCCTTCCTTATTTAATTCAGCCATCAATTGATTTGATGATTGAGAAACTCGTGGAATCGGATTGCAGATCTTCATTTTGCCCCGCACTGTAATCGAGCACGAATAACCACCATCATTACTCTGGAGGACTATATTATACTTCTGATGGTGTATGACAACTTCTTCTCCACCAAAGAGTGAGTGAGTCACTGTTTCTTGACCTCTTGATTGTAATCCTAATTCTTCAGCGGTTGACTTAAGAATGTACGATCCTTGTGATCCGTTGTCTATAAATGCTCGAACTACTAATTTCTTCTTGTCCCCATTACAAACAGTGACAAGCAATGTCTGCAATTTCACGGTACTCGAGCATGTATGATATGAACATCCCGTAAAAGTATCTTTCACTGCCGATGAATTCGTTGTTTTCTTTGCAGAAACTCTCTCTGTGGAACCATTACTGCATTCAAGGTTTGGACACATGACTGGATAATGTTTACCTCCACACACAGAACACTGGATACTGGCTTTACATTTCCACGCGTTGTGATTTGGACGAAAACAAATAAAACAAACCTTTTTCTCTCTCAGATAACTCTTCTTTGTTTGTAAAGTCCAGCTTCGTGCAGTATTACACTCCATCGCTTCATGATTCTTGCCGCAAAACAAACAGATAGGAACATTTCCACTGTGACATGTAGCTAACGTTGGAGTAGGTTGAGATTTCGACTTATTAAAAGAATTATCTTTATTCACTTTTTTCTCCAAACCAAACCCACTATCAGCCAGATCCAACCTCTGCAGTCCTAAAAATTCCATCAACAAATCCAATCGATTTCTGGGTGGCTCATCATTTGCACCATCATGCTTGTTCAAAGGGTTCCTCTGCCACAATAACTGCATCTCTTTTGGAAGACTTGACTCAACTAATGGATATAGCCATGTCGCTGAATCAGCATTCTCCAATTTTAAATTCTTTAGAGCTCTCAAATAAGACTGCAACTTCAAGTGTAACTTATTGAAGGGAATCTTATTAGTTGAGTTGGAGTTAGCGATCACTAAATCCAAAATCTGCCTTATGTAGACTTGGAGTAATAGATCCTCATTCCCATAACGATTCTTCAGAGCCTCAACTGCGACATTGTAATTCTCTGCACTTGATGGGTAGCTTGATACTATATCATATGCATCAGTCCCTTCCTTGAGCGAAAGAAGCAGGTAGTCAAACTTAACACTTTCGTATAAGGTTGGGTCTTTATCAATTTTTCCGAACTGAGCCCAATACCCAAGCCAATCCTTAAGTTCTCCGCTAAATTTCTTCATCTCTAGCTTTGGTAGTCGATATCCTCTCATACCACGTCCACTATCCGATCCAACACCAATACTATGTGCCGGTGGAGGAATTGAGGGTTCCTGTGACTCCAAAGCATTCAACACTTTATCCGTCTTCATTCGGATTTCATCAATTTTCGACTGTAAATTCTGAATCTGTTCATATTCTTCATCTTGCTGTGTCTCTGGAGTGTCATGGTGGGCCATTTGTTCCAAAATTTTATTATCTAGCTCATTAACTTTATCCTGTGTCTTCATCAACACCCTCATGATCAAGATCATCCTATCTTTATCTACAGGTATTCTACTACACAGACCTTCCAGTTCAGCTACATACTTTTTGGCACCATTTCGAATAGGCCTACGTTCTCGTTTCCACACATCCATCACGTCGGGGTCACCAAATGTTGGAAATCAAATCAAACTAACCGTTTAAAATGTTTCTTCTCGTAAAATATTTACACCAATTCAATTCAGATCAAAAATTATGACAGATTCTTTATTACAAAATCAACAAAATCTATGACATAAGATTTACATTTATCACAAGTTTCGAACTAGGATCTATCAAAGGAGATAGCCATTGAAACGGCTTATGGTGAGTAATTATGTGGAATTTTTGACCAAATTAGTGGAATCGGAAAAATGTTGTGGCCCACATGATTGCCATCACTCATTTAGGATGACTGAATAGTTTTACTCACAATTCAGAGTACGCTAGGCTTACGCCAGTGCAAGTTTTCTCCAATAGGCCATTGACTTAACACAGCACGTATGATTATTGTTAGCATCTGTGGTGAGATTGGATGTTTTCGAAAAACCAGAGTACAAGTAATGGCACATTGATCAAAAGTTTTTTGCAAGTTCCAAAGAAGGAAGTAGATTCGTCATTAAGATCTATTTTTAACGCCTGTTTTGAGAAATTCAGTTAAATGCTTTGTAATTTTTTCAAAACCTTACCTACGGTAATGGCCTAGTAATCCCAGGAAATCTCCAATTCGTTTTGTAATGTTGGAAGTGGGTAATTTTTAATTGCGTTAATCTCGTTGGCATATGGTATAACGATGTTACGATGTTACGATGTGCCCAAGATACGCTACTGTCTTATGAAGAAATTCTGACTTGCTTAGTTGGATTTTAAAATTGAATTAGATCTAGATGCTCCTGTGGAGACAGTAACGTTGAGAATATGAACTTCTCCTTTGAACTCGTAGGTAATGACTGAAGGTAAGTATGAGGATATCTTTTATTGCTGAAATCCAATCCCATATTCTCTAGGGACATCATCTGCAACAACCTCCAATTCGTTTTGTAATTTTGAAAGTGGGTAATTTTTAATTGCGTTAATCTCGTTAGAATATGGTATAACGATGTTACGACGTTACGGTGTGCCCAAGATACGCTACTGCCTTATGAAGAAATTCTGACTTGTTTAGTTGGATTTTAAAATTGAATTAGTTCTAGATGCTGCTGTGGAGACAGTGACGTTCAGAATATGAACTTCTCCTTTGAACTCGTTGTAGGTAAAGACTGAAGGTAAGTATGAGGATATCTTTTATTGCTGAAATTCAATCCCATATTCTCTAGGGACGTCATCTGCAACAACCTTTTCAGAAAAATTCGTTGAATGTAATAACTGCTGGTGAGTATTGGACTAACATTTATTGTTGAAATTTAATTCTTCAACCGTAAAATGATTTCTTCACGAAAATGTACAAGTTTCCAATTCCGGTCTAAAATATTCAGTGCGATGTTTTCGAAGGAAGTCTTATTGATGACCGGTAGATAATGAGGTTTTAGACTCTTTATCGACGGAAAGACCTGGGTTACACAAGGCGAAAACTCGTATATTGCATGAGCTATGCTTTAGTTATAATAAGTCCCTGCAGGGGCATAATAATAAATTTCGCATGTGAAATCAAAGTTTAATGAATAGAAATGAATGATACATTCAGAGGAGTTACATCTCTGGAATTAACTGGCAATATGGTGGAAAATTGGGGCACATGGAAACAACGATTCATGAATTACTTAGTGACTTCGAATAAGATACTAAATAAGAAGAAACATCACTTCTTAGGTGAGGGGAGCTTAGGTATTTCATCAAGTTTCCAAATAAGTTATCCCCAGAAAACAGCATCTAATGGAAAATACCGATCAATATGTTACAGAATCGAAGAATCAAGCAAGAAATTATGAGTTTGGTGGATTAAGAATTAACAAATGATCTACTGAATCAAGAACATGCTGCCAATTAATGAATTGAAGCCGAGGGAGACGGTACAATTTGAAATTGACACTGCTCCAATGATAAATATTATATTTATAGACACGTTAAAATATTTGGAAATAAACATAGATAAATTAAATGAAACCAATGAAATTTATGTTCTTATAATAATCATGTACTACCATATATTGGTACTTTAATTTGACAAATGGTTACAAAAATTGAATTCAGGCTATCTTGGGACTAATAAGCAGTTTGAATTCAGATTCAATTAATACAATAAATTATCTGTCAGATGATAAGCTTAATTCCTGGTTAATAAATAAGTATGAGGATGTGCTTAAAGGTATTGGTAAATTTCAAGGGAAAATGTTACTCCTGTTCTACAGGCAACAAGAAAAGTACCTTTTGCAATTTAATAAAAATTAAAGAACAGTATAAGGGAATTGATTAAACAAGAAATAATTAAGAAAGTTTATTAGAGCACATATTGGGTAAATTCATCAGTCTTAGTGAAGATGAAATTTGGAAATTTAAGAATATGCTTAGATCCCAGAGATTAAAATAATGCAATCACAATGCAGCATTGTCAAATCTCCACTATAGATCAAATTATATCACAATCAAGGACGGTTCCAGGAAATGTTCAATGGGAGCGAGGTTGATATTCGATAATTGAATCAGTGGATTCGATCGTGATCTAATGGTTTAGGTGAAGCAAACTTTGTAAACTAACATTATTTAGGTACAATTTATATGAATACAGCTTCAGATGACTCAGATTACCGTTAATGTTACAAAGATTGATTTTCTGGGGTTGTGCAGTACTGTTGTTAAGCATAATACAAGATAAATGATTACATGATAACAGTCAGTCTCGATTTTCAGTGCAATTGAGTTCTATCAGAGTTTTTCACTAATTCTATTTCTTCCTAAGCATAACAAAATCTGAACTAAAAAAGCTACCCAAATGCGCATTACATTAGATGCTACTAATGGTTTTCGGAATGTTCTTCTCTATTAAGAGAGCTCAAAAATTTGCAGATTTAGAACACCGTTTGGGAGATACAGATTTCTAAGGATAAAATTAAAAGTATATTTGGAGTTGAAGGGGTAGAAACATACATTAATGATTTATTAGTGTGGAGTCGTACTAAGCAATTAACAGAAGTATTACAATTAGCAAGATAAGAAATAATATAAAATTTTATAAAAGCAAATGTAAGTTTTGGGTTAAATAAATTCAAGTATTTAGGTTATGAGTTAGAAAAAGGGGTAAATTTAGATGAAGATAGGTTAGAATGTATTGGGGAAATGCCAGTATCAGAAAGTGAAAAAGACCTCCAAAGATTTTTAGGGAATTAATCAAATACAACGTTATCTTTGAGTGGAATCGGGTTCATATTGAAAAATGAGTAAGTAGTAGATTAGTTAGTTTTTGGATGTTTTGGTTCCAAAGAAGAGAGGACTGTTTCGTTATATGCCTCACAAAATAATCTGGGAGCAGTATTATTACAAGAAGAGTAACCATGTGCATTTGGACCAAGAGCAATGACACAAATAGAAAAATAATTATTATCGAAACCGATCATAAGCCACTGATAAGTTATTCAAAAAACGTTTAATGGAATACCCAGGGAGAGTTCAAAGAATGTAATAAAAATTGCAGAAATTTTACATTGAACTTGAATATGTCCCGGGAAAGGACTTAATATTAGAGATATTATTTCTAGAACATATGTGAAAATTGAATATGGTGATATATTAGACCTTGAATCCCAAGCATGTTTGATTTCAAATAATTTGAATATTTCAGTTAAAGTATTAAAATACGTTGTTAATAAGAACGATGAGATGTTGCATTCAAAGAATTTTATCATTAAAGGGCCACCAACTAATACACTAAATGAATGTTAAAAAATATTACAATTTTAGGCATGAATTGCAATGAGTAAAGGTTTGATTTACAAAGGTCACACAATTTTTATTCCTGTGGTCATGCGGAATAATATTTCAAATTTTATACATAATGGACATTTTGGCATTAACAACTGTATTTCAAGGTCAAATTTATCGATGTATTGGCCAATAATGAATCAGCAGATTACACCGCTGCCAAATCTGCCAAGAACATGCAACTTTTAGTGGAAAAGAGCCTATGATGGCTCATAAAATAATCAAAAAACTGTGGCAAAAAGTTGGTATCGGTATATTTGAACTGTATAATGGAAGTTAAATTTTGGTAACAGATTATTATTCTAAATTTGTAGAACTTCAAAGCCTTAGCAATAATTTAAAATCTCATCTCATTTTTGCAAGGCAAGGTATTCCTAGATTAGTAGTAGAAACTACCCAGTTTCTTAAAAATTTAGCTTTTAAACCATTTATGGCCGAATGGAATTTCCGGCATTTAGCTTCATCACCATAATATCAGCTATCCAATGGGATGACTGAATGTTGTATTCAAACTATTAAAAGGATGCTAAAAAAGAATATTGAAAATAAAGGTGATACATGTATCAAGCATTATTAGCGAACCGTAATAATCCAGTATTTGATTCATTACCCGAAGTTATAGATAGTAAAATATATAATAAGAAATTGGATAAAGGACAGAAATAGGCAATAAATACTATGTTAACAAAGGTATAAGAGGAAAAAGATCATTAGTGAATAACACTGAGATTGAATTTCAAGATAGGCCTGGTTCTACTTGGAAATTTGAGAATATAGTAAGTAGGGAAAGGGATAGAACAAATGAAATTGAAAGAGGGATTGGTGCAAACATTGTTCGCAATCGAAAATATATTGCCTACCACCAGCAATGAAGGAGATAAGATCGATGATACTTTGTCTGAACCAAACTCTCAATCAGATAATAATGTACAAGTTAGTAATAATGAAAGTGAAGTGTTAGAAAAGTGATGTGCTGTAGGGACATAAGCAGACACAATGAAAAAAATCTTTCAAGATATGGGAGACTCATACTAAAGGCAGAAAGGTTAGATTTGGAGAATGCATGTAAAAATGTAAAAAGAGGGGCTCACACTGTGGATACATTATAACACTATAAATAAGAAATAATCATCCATATCCACTAAAACTACTATTACAGTACTGAAGACCTTTCGGTTACCGAGTAGTCATCATCAGACTAAACTAAATTAGAAATCAAAATGTGCCTACTCAAATGAAATTGGGAGATAATAATGCAAACAAGGGGTTACCCAAAGCTGGAGATAAATGGGGATTTAATAATTTACTTTTTCGTTTATACATTTCCATGCCTTCTAAATAGCCTGGATATTTGTCCATGCTGTGTTTTAAAAGTGATAAACTTTCTTGAGAAATGTTGTGACATTTATTCAAAATATGTTTGACCAAAGCTGATTCTTCACCATTATTTTTCTTTATATGGGGAAAATGTTATTTACACCGAGTCAGAATGTTCTTTCTAGTTTGGTCATATTTCATTTTGAACACAACAAAGGTGTTGCCTAAACGGTTTTTTTAGCTTGCTCTCATATCTATAAACTGGTTGTAGTGCAAATTTAGAAAACAAACTATGGATTTTATTAATTACTGAAGGATGAAAATAAAACTTTTGTTCAATAAAATTCAAAACTTTTTGATAAAGTTTCCGACTTCGACTAATCCTGGATTTACAGAAACGTTTGTGTTCAAAGTGCTATGTCGGTCAAATTAGAAGGAACATTTTAACTCGGTATGCCTTACCTGAGTAAAGTAGTTAAATTAAGTGTAATAATTAGACATATAACAATATAGCAAGTACCTTTTATTTATTTATTTATTTATTTATTTAGTTACACCACCCAACAGCCACAGGCCAATTAAGGATGGGAAAAGCTACAATTTGATTAAAATTCACAAATATAATATAACAAAAACAAAAAAAATTCATATAAAATAAGATCATAAATACAAAATGAAAAACGAGAAAAAATTAGATAGACATCAATACTGATATCAACATTGATACAAGGCTGTTCTGCAAGCAGAGCACGCAGGATGTATCGAACAATGTTTTAAATTATTGCACTACATCAGCTATGTTCCCAGTAATAGCTTTTATATGTGCAACGGATGAATTGAATATGTCTAGACTATTTTGAAAAATTTTATAATTGTTGCACATCTCATAGATAGGCGATGATTGCAGCATACGTGTGCGAGGCGTGTTCAGATAAAAAGTATTCGGATGTCGCGCTCCCAATCTAGGCACTTCGAAATTCAACTGCTCAAGCAGGTCGGGACAGTCAACAGTATTGTTAACGAGTTTGAATAGAAACACTATCGAGCTAGTCCGCCTGCGCCCGACAAGACTAGAAACCCCGAATCGAGCAAGTAGTTCCGATTGAGGGAAACCTCTCGGAGGATAAACGTTATCTATGCGAAAGCTGAGATACTTCAAGAATTTTCGCTGAATACCCTCTAGCAGGTGGATATGAATCTGATAGGTAGGAGACCACACGACTGAAGCGTATTCAAGGCGAGATCTTATAAATGAATTGTAAAACAGCAGTAGTGTTTCAATATTGACGAAGTCTCGCGAGCTTCTGATAATGAAACCCATGAGCCTGGATGCTGCGGACGCCACTGTATCAACATGAGTGTCGAAAGAAAGACTAGAGGTGAAGTAGACACCCAGATCTCGAATATTTTCACATCGTAGAAGAACTGAATCAGAAATATAATATTCGTAAATTATAGGAGTCTTGCTTCTTGTAAATGACATAACTGCACATTTAGACACGTTGAGATCTAAGAGGTTAGCAGAGCACCAGGAATGAAACAGGTTTAGATCGTTTTGCAGTTGAAGAGCGTCCCTAGAAGATCTGATCGGAAGGAACAACTTCAGGTGATCTGCATATAGTAGATACATGACAGTAAAAATGGAGGCAACATCATTGATGAAGATATTAAATAGCAGTGGACCAAGGACCGAGCCCTGTGGAACACCGCTCGGAATGCTGAAAGCATCAGATCTGAAACCTGAAAGCTCTACATAGTGACTTCGCCCGGTCAAGTAACTCTCAAACAATCCCACCAGCCGGATCGACACACCAAAATCAGCTAATCTAGAGAGGAGGATGCGATGATTCAAACGATCGAAAGCTTTGCTAAAATCGGTGAAGACGACATCAACCTGAGTACCAACATCCAAACACTCTGCTACGAACTGATGAAAAACAGTCAAGTTGGTCACAGTCGATCTGCCCCTGACGAAACCATGTTGGCGAGTCGTCAGTCGCCGAGTGACACTCTCTGATATAGCGTTATGCAAGCAAAACTCAAATAACTTCGAGAAATTATTTAAGAGAGCAATGGGGCGGTAGTTAGAGATGTCAGCCCTCTCCCCTTTTTTGAAAATAGGGACAATTTTTGAAACCTTCCATATTTCTGGAAAAGACTGGGTCGAGAGAATCCGGTTGAATATATGGAGAAGGGGGCAGATCAGGACACGAAGACAGTCCTTCAGAAAAAATGCAGGAATTCCATCCGAGCCTGCTGTCATAGCGGACTTCATCCTCCTTCCGGCAACCAGCACATCTGTCTCCGAAAAGCAAGATGGCATCGGTACTGAAGAACATCCATTTGTATGGAACTCGGGAATATAGGGAGCTTGGTCATCACTGAAACATTTATTAAAAAATAGTGCAAAGCTATCGACTATTTCCTGTTGACTCCCGAGCGATGTCTCATTGTAGGTCATCTTGGATGGCATTCCAGAGTTAGATTTCATTCTGTTAATATAGGACCAGAAGTCTTTAGAATTTGCTGAAATGTTGCGCTCGGCGCGATCGACAAAGTCCCTATGTGATTGCCGAATTGCATTTTTAACAACCAGTCTCAGCCGTGTAAACTCAACATAGTCGTCTGGATTGTTGGTAAGTTTACAACGACGCCAATAAGAATATTTTAGTTTGATGTTGCGAATAATTTCTTTTGTAAACCAGGGAGGATATTTAGATTTAGCTGTTGGTGATGACTTAGGTATATATTTGTCAAAGGCATCGTAGATCAGGGAATACAGACGATCCGATGCCACAGCCGGATCACTCTCGCCAACGACTGAAGTCCACGGCAGATTAGCAAGATGTTCATAAAGGTCGATATAATTGCCTTTCTTAAAATTGTAAGAACAGTGCTCAAGATTACCCAGAAAACCACTCTGCACATTCGGAACAGAACAAACAATGTTTATTAGAAGAGGAGGATGATGTAAGTCCTCAGTAACAGCATGCTCAGGTGATCTCTCGACGGTGCATACCAGAGTCGACAGAACCAAGTCCAAAAGCTTACCGTTAGAGTTATTTACAAAGTTGTACTGAGATAGAGCAAGTAGGTCGCAAAGGTTTGTAAGACCACCTATCCTGGTACAACGAGCCCCGGTAGGAGAACTTGAGTATTCGGGGAAGTTGAAGTCACCTATGATGAAAAGCTCAGGTCCATATGTCACATGAAAAACTTCTAACAATTCAAAAAATATAACAATCTCCTGAACCCCGATGAATGGTGGAATGTACACAACCACAAAATACACAGCACAGAATGACTCCCCAGACCCACACGAACCGCAACAAAATCAATAGCAAAATTATAATCAGTTAAATCACGAGTATCAACCGAGCGGGCTTCAAACTCCGATGAAACCGCCAACAAGACTCCTCCTCCTCTCCGGCGACCAGTCACCAATGACGATCTATCACTTCGAAAAACATTGAAGTGTTGAGGGAAAATTTCTGCATCACTTACAGAGTCAGTGAGCCATGTCTCGGTAACCGCGTAAACAGAGGCCAAAGAGCAAGCAGATACAAAGCTATAGAATTCCGAGATTTTTGTGTTTAGTCCGCGGACATTTTGATAGAAAACATTAATACCCGGAGATACTCTACGGCATTTCACATCTATATCACTAGTACACTTAGATGGTAATTGCTATAGTGGACCAATGATATCGAGTTTCAGAGATTCTAATTTCTTTTTATATACAGAGCAGTTATGATCCCATGCCGCGTGACATGTGTCGACGTCGGGAAGTATCTTAGTGACACCGGAGCAGTTGACGCATTTCAAGGACTCTGATTTACAGTCCTTGACAACATGTTCGCCAGCGCATCTGGGACAAACGGGCCGCTTTTTACAGTTCTTCGACAAGTGGTGAAACCCGCAGCAGTTGAAATATCGAGTCACCTCTAAAGCATCATAGACTGTACAGGAGTCGTAACCCACGAATACATGATTGGCACTGAGAGCCTTACCGTATGTGCGTGCATCCACTTGAAGAACAGCCTGAAACATTTTCGAATTTTTATTCAGAGGGGTAAAAGAAATGCATTCTACGGGAGATGAATCAAAAATGTTAGGGTTCTGAGTCTTGACAAACTGAATGAGTATATTTGGATCGTGCTGCTCGTTCATCCCCACCAGCCTGATTCGAGGACTCAATTTAGCAGCCTCCCTGGCCTCATAGTCCTCTGACAGCTTATTTTCCACTATCTTCTTAAATGTGTTAGCACCAGCGGACGTTGAGCATCTGATCACCACACCGCCACCAGAAATATGCTTTACGCCCGTCACATCAACACCAGAAGAAGTTGGGTTCACGGACCTCAGCAAGTCGGACTTAGTTTGCGCGTTACTCTGTTGACTTTTGGGCTTGACAACGACGGCAGCCCCTCTAGATGCTGCCTGACTATAAGAAGATACAGCCGCAGCCGGAAAAGAAGGAGCCGATCCATCGGGGGGCAGTAGTTGCCGAAGGGATTGGTTAACTTCACGCAGTTGGGAAATCTCATTACTTAAAGCAGCATTCTGCTCGGTCTGGTCGCAGAGTTTGTTATGAAGCAGGGAGATTTCAGATCTGATCTCGCGAAGTTCAGCCGAGAAACCGTCCTCGACCCGTTTAATGCTGGAAAGAATAGCTTCCAATCTTGAATCCGTGCTGGAAAGGACTCCGGTTGGTGGGACATCTGCGCATTCGCTACACCGCCAGGGTGTTACTTCCCTGCGGATCTCGCCGAAAACAGTTTCATTAATGCCGACACATCCAATGTGAAAGCAGGAGCCGCACATACAGCAGCTCAGCACATCCTCGTAACGAGTGCATTTCGACTCGCATGACCTGCAGGTAGGCATGCCAGCCGCAGACACCGCAAGCCAGAAGTTGACTGAGACAGATGTTTATTATTCACTGATAGGATTTTTTGCGTGTTATTGATGGAAACAAGCCAGATAGCAGATTAACACATGTTTGGCGTTATAATGTATATATGTACTCGTATTCAACTGTGCACTTAGAAATATAATTGTGCTTTTGAGGTCTTATATTATATTTTTGGGCACCGAATATGAGCTAGGTTAATGCACAGTAACCTTATCTTTGGAATAGTCTAGCACTTACTAAAAAATTTCACCTTTATCACTAAGAATATCTAACTTGATATCGGAGTAAAATTTAACGTGTATGACACTCGACCACAGCATATAACCACCTTTTCATCGCCCTTCTAATTTAGCTCATATAATTTATCATAGCTTTTCTCAATAATGGAATACTATTGTACGTATCCAAACCAACCAGCGCAATTGAATAAAATGAGGACCAGTTCTATTGGTTGATGACAATCGACTGTTAAAAGAGAGAAGGAATATCAGTGCTGATAGCTGGAACTCTTACCAGTGATTGTGAAAGTCAAACACATGCATTTTTAAAGTTTTATTGACTATATGGTTTTATACTTATACGTCTAATTCACATTCCTCCCACTATGATACCTTATTATTCGTATGCAATTGAAAAGATATAGAGGAATTACAAACAAAACTTTGAATAGTTATAAGAATTATTTTACGAACAATTTTCAAATTTCTGGGACGGTCCTCTACGTAGGAAGATTTAACCGCGCGATCTGTAAGGCTGTTTATAAACTTTTTTTATAACATGTTGGTGCTTCGGAATTGAAGAGAAGGTAACGTTGCGACCAAACTTTCTTTTTTATTTTATCATTGGGGACACACATAAGGCAATCATTTACATACCGTTTGAAGAATACGGGTTGAAAATCTTATGAATTTTAACAGATTCCTTTAGGCATTCCATAACAAGGTTAGCAGTAGTAGCTGGAATAGGAGATCCCATTGCTGTGCCGAATATTTGTCCAAAATATTGCTCACCGTATTGAAAATAAGTGCATTCTGAACAAAACTGTACTGCATTTATAAATTCAGAATTCTAGATGTGTTTGGTTTTTAATCTCTGCCCAACGTTTTTTGATGCTACTCAATGCCAAAACGACTGGTATATTTGAAAGTGAAAAAACAACGTCCAAGGAAATTAGTTGATGATTTATGGGTACGGATTGAATTTTTATAAATTCATTAAAATGCCATGAGCCTTTCACATAAAATTAATTTTTTCCTATTATATTATTGATAGATTTGATAAAAATTTTTATAAATTGTAGGTAGGCGCACCGATATTCCTTACAATGGGTCTTAGAGATATATTACTTTTATGTAGTTTCGGAAGCCCATAGATATAAGGTGCTAGCCCATTATGGCAAATTAATTTATTCCTCAATTCAATAGGGATTATCTTATTTTTGTGCCAATTATTTATTAATTTATTCATGTTATTTTGTACTGATAATGTAGGGTCAGATTTTAATTTTTTATAAGTTGTTTCATCATTTAAAAGGTTTCCTATTTTGTTCTCGTAATGCATTATAGAAATGACTACCACACAAAGACCTGGTTTGTTCTATTTTTTCATAACCATGATTACATGATTGGCATCCTGCGACTGAGATGGTCGTATAGTACCGCTCTTCAAGAGATCGTTTGTCAGTCTGCTCAGCTTGTATTACTCAGATTTTCATTTCAATTTTCATCTCTTCTCCATAAATAGTCTTCAATTTAACAGCCTCATTGGGAAAGCAGAGTAAAAACTGTTCAATAAACTTTCGTATACGCTGATGTATGATTCCGTCATCACTTCCAACTTTCACGATTTGAGTCGATACGACATCCAAAGAATACATAGAATTACTTAAAATTAGACCTGAACCGTTCCGACTATATTTAATCGTTGAATCCTTTGTTAAATTCCGACCAATGAGTAAATCGACGCCCGGAATGCACTTATTTACAATAAGCAAATCAATAATCAGTTCAATGATTAGGGTGTCTCAGTTGGGTTGCGAAAATTATAAAAAGTGTAATACTTGTTTAGAGACAAATATTTTTTTATTGAAAACGATCCGATACAAACTCTAGGCACTTAATATTGCAACTTAACTCACAACTTACATTCTTTTTTAATTGGTATTTGTTTATTTCTCCTTTCTGTTTTTTGTGTAACATCCCTTACAATATTTTCTATTATCTCTTTCCTTATTTTTTCGAAAATGTATGTATTGATTTAGGTTTTCTTTTCTTATTATAATTTTCTGTAGGAAGTCTCCTGTGGTATGTTTCCTTTGGATTGTTATAGCAGATATGTGAAATTGATTTATATTCATTGTGCTCCCGTGTATTTTTATGTATATGCAGTGTGCATTTACTATTGCTGTACCAAGACATTTGATCTGAAATATCTATACTGCTCTTCCCTGAGTTGTAGTCAATAATAGCTTGTGGTTTAGGTATTTTACCAGTATCTACGCCTATCAATTTCTCTCACCTGATCGGCGTGTTTTGTTGATAGAACTAACACGTCTCGATTATCATGCCATTTGATTATACAGATGTCTTGATTGTTTTCAAGAACATACATCTCTCTCTATTTCAATTTTCTCGGGGGAGCATTACGAGGATTTCCTGGTCTATTATAGCGCAACGTACCCCTATTAAATGGGTACGTCTATCGACTAGCAAATTCGCTACTTCTAAACTGTAGAAATTATCCACTACAAGGGTACGTCCGGCATTTAGAAGATCTTTTGACAATTGCATGACAACAGCAGTAGGTACAGATTGTCTTGAATCTTTCCTTGCCAGAACGTTTTTTTATTTCAGGTGTATCGTCGATCACTGCACAGTTTGAACATTGTGAAGCCGTATTTATGGACCTTGTTCGGTATATATTGCTTTATTATAAGCCGACCCTGAATTGGTACAAAGGTTTCATCTATGCAGACAAATTCATCAGGTATGAAAACATAAATGGGGCTTAAATATTTGACTAAAGCACTAATAAGCCCAAAATGTAGTCGTCAAAAATATCGAAAGACATTCAAATGACATGGAATTGAGCAACGCTACATGGTACAGTGGATTTTATCCAGATTTTACATTATAAACAATCTTTCGCTATCGCTCAGCAGGTTTTTTTACATATCAGATTGTCCGTTCCACTATTACTAACACTGTCCATTTCATCCTCAAGTGAGTATTTGGCTTGTCCAGGTGTTAACATTGAACTTTTCTGTAACTGCTGCATTACTTGTAGCTCTAGTACATTACAGAATTGCTTTACTTGTATTGGAAACACATCCTTCAATTGCATCATTCACACCGGACATAGATTTATCAACTACCTTGTTTATACTTGGTATAAGTTCCAGACATATGTTAGTGTCGTCATCTCGATCCTCTGAATCTGATCCATGTACAGATTCCTTCAAAGATGAAGGAATATACGGTGGATCTGCGTCAGAATCGCATGCTTCCGCTTCTGAACCCGAATGTTCAACTAAAATAAACTTTATTATGAAAAGATTACTAAAAAACCTATTTCGCTATCTTACCATTTGCCTTCAAAGTCAACTCAATCAATTTCCGCCCCATGAACTCATTCTATGCGCACTGAAAAGATGTCCGCCAATGTGATTGTTATGGTCCCGCAGGCATAGCGTCTCGGGCCACAGCGGTCACCGGTGATTGACAATTTTTTTGACATAAAATGCTAAGAAATAAAATTTGTTTTAGTTTATAGTACCTATCCATGGAAGTCAGATTGCAGTTTGTTCAAAAAAATATAAAATTATTGATTTGGTCCCTACGGCGAAATATGCAATATCTGTATGGCGCTCAACCTGTTGATTTATTTATTGCTAAATGTCATACTAGTCCAGGCTATGAACCGGAAAAAAAACATGTAAGTTCGAATCAAAAATTTTTTTTTGCATTAGCTTCAGGGGATTCTCAAGATCATTCATACTTAAGACCTCTTGGGAGCCCCAACCCCACCCATTGGGGGCGAAAATGGCCCGAAATCTCCAAGTCTTGAATTGTATTTTCTGCAAAAACAGGTATTTTGGCATTTCGAGTGCAACTAGGGTCGCTGAACACGAATTCGTAGCCAGATTGACTTGCAATTCATCGTAGGGGTGGTCAAATTGACAAAATTGGCCAATTTCGCACCCCTAATATGATATTTTGCAATTTACGTGTTTTTGGCATTTCGAATGCACCAAGGGGTTTTTTTTGGGTCGCTGAATACGAATCCGAAGCCAGATTTACTTGTAATCTATCGTTGGGATGGTAAAATCGACAAAATTGGCCAATTTTGCACCCCTAATATGTTTATTTCGCAATTTACGTGTTTTTGGCATTTCGAATGCACCAAGGTTTTTTGGGTCGCTGAAAATAAATCCGGTGACAGATTTTCAACATCAGCTGGTATAAATGCTTACTGTATTCATATAAATACAAACCAAGCAAAGAAGAGGAACTTCTGTCAGCCAGCGACCAATTACAGATTTTTAGTAGTTACTTCATATCCAAAACTACAAGACAACTAAAATCTAATAAGAAGAATGCAGTCAATCTTGCAAATCTGGCCTCTTCTGTGGATGGTATAAAACAACATCTGAAACGCGTCTACTTTCAAGTGCAGACTTGAAAAGGATATTTTCAGAATTCCAATGAAGAGCTGCAACCCACAAATTGGGGATGGAAAATACAGGCGGGTGAACTCAGTCCGAATGACGGAGGTACCAGCACCAGAACAAATATTAAATATAATTTCGTGCCGATGTAAAAAAGGATGTGGTAGATCATGCTGATGCCTAAAGAATAGCGTACGATGTACAGTGAACTGTACACATTTCAAAGGTTCTATACTTGTGCTAATGTTGACACCGAGGCGTCTGCCAATGATGAGGAAGATGATGATACACATTTATATGATAATATACATTTTACCAACTGCGAAGATGAAGATGAAGATGGAGATTAACGTGGTAATAATAATAGAAGCGAGCCAATTCTTGAAAATGATGATTCTGATGACGAATATTAAGTATTGTAAATAATTGTATAAAAAATGAGGTTAAGAATATGAAAAATACAGTTATCAAATATTTGTGTTCTTTTTCAAACAATTTTTAATATTCCTATCCTCTTAATATTAAAAAAGGAGAAAACTCCGGAGTAATTTTAAAATGCAAAAATAATAAAAATTTAGAAGCGTGTTAAATTAGCCATTTTTGTACATTTCTCACCCCTACGATGATATTCGAGTGAATCTGGCTTCGGAATCGTATTCAGCGACCCAAAAACCTTCTTGGTGCATTCGATATGCCTAAAACACGTAACTTGCAAAATAACATATTAGAGGTGCAAAATTGGCAAATTTTGTCGATTTTACCACCCCTACGATGGATTGCAAGTAAATGTGGCTACGGATTCGTGTTCAGCGACCCAAAAAACCTCCTAGGTGCACTCAAAATGTCAAAATACCTTCTTTGTAGAAAATACAATTCAAGACTTGGAGATTTCGGGCCATTTAACGCCCCAATGGGTGGGGTTGGGGTTCGCTAAAATCCCGGTTCACAGCCTGGACTATACATTAATTTCTGATCAACTATAACCAGAGTACCAGAGACATGTTCATCTATTTTTGCTACTCATTCATTTAAATCAGTAAATGTCAGTATCCTTCACAGACATGCTTATTCTTGGTCGCCTATCTTGAGCTATTAATTGTATCTATCGAACCTGCGTTATCAGAAGTTACAGGGGTAGCCGCCGAGCCGGTAATTCTGGTGTACAAGAGGCCTCTATTTTCACTTTCCAATATCACGTTTCCTACGAATGGTATCCGCCTGGTCACTGCATTGTCGCTGCATCGTTTTCGATTATATTCATCGTATTTCTTTCTGTCAGTTGTATTTCACTAAGATACAATATAAATGTTTTCTAAGAGTTATTCAATATCCCAATTCTGATGGAAACACTTTATGAAGAAGTTGAACAAAAATTTTATTCAAATTAATATGAATCTATTCAACGTCAGAAAGTAACTAACAACAACATTTTAAAATTCGTAAAAATAACATCAATCTCCTAAAGAAGACCCCGCAGTTATTATTATGGGTGGTCCCTATTGCCCGCGGTGTGTAAGCAGGGTTGCGGATAGGGACCTAAAGTACTGTTCACATATGTACAGTCAACGTTATTCAAATCTAGATTCAATGAATTTATTTTGTATTTATCGAGAATGTAACAAAATAGTGAATAGAACTTGAGTTTAATTTATGAGAAATATTCTCATGTACCACCCTTGAGTAGATGGAAGTTCGAAAGATTGAAATCAAGCTGAGCAATTATATATAAGAGCATTGTGTATATTAGTCAATGTGTTCAGACAAGAGTTCACACTTGCGAATAGTTATTGATATTGTTGTGTATACTGTGAATAAAATTACTAGACCTTGAAGCCACGTGTCGCACTGTCTTTTTTATTACGGCGTCTATTTACTAATTTAAATTAGTAAATGCAATGTGACATGCGGTCCTAACATGGTTTCACAAAAAAGTGATTCTAAAATGAATCAGTATGTAAAATGTAAATTTTTTCTAACATTCACAAATATACTTGTTCAGTTGTTACTATTGGTATATCCATTGAAGCTTAGGTTCTTTCCGTTCGCATAAATGCTGAGAGATAGAATGGAACCCTTCTAGATGCAGCGTCGTAGATAATTAAAATACTATAGTTTCACTGCCTCGATGAATATTCCGCTGTCCGAGTTAATATGAAGTACATAGTATGTTAATTACGAATTTCTTCCATATAAATATATCAGAAACACCAGCAGTAGAGTTAAATTCTTCGTCTTTCATCAAAAAACATTTCTTTTATTGAATGGAACACCCAGTTTATTTATGCATTCATGATTTTTACGTCATATTCTGAGCAAATTGAGATTAATCTTTATCCAACAATTTCCGACTGTTTTTGATTCACTATTGTTTTAAGATGAAAAACACGCAATAATCCACATGGTTGGCGTGGATTCCCCAACACTCTCGCTTCAGAGCATTTTATATTTTCACTTCCATACACTTCTTAACTTTTGCTATTATATTTAACTCCGGGTGAAAGGCCTCAGCAAGTTGTTATTCCTCATTTTTCATATAGGGGGACCAAACCCTCTATGCCGGTTTAAAATATTGACGCACATCACCATACAGAGTAACATAAGTTGAATATACCTAAGGTGAATAGTTTTTCAAAATTAACAGTTAATAACTTTGGAGGAAGGTAACTATAATTGGAATCGCATAAATTGGCAGTTACGTTCGGAAACTACAAATCCGCGGTTCAATTTGTGCAATTTATATGATTTTGACTGTATGTAGACAAATAGAAATATTTCATACATTTATGTACTATTGTGTGATAATTTTGCTTATAAGTAGAATTAGTCAAATTCACATTAAAAAGTAGAGAATATATCTATAAATATTCATATGTATGTATTTTGTAACAAAAAGGACAGGAAATAAAACAACACAGACTTTCCATGCCCACTTCATCCATAATAACATACCTAGGCCATAGTATTTGAAGAATTACATCTGAATAATATCCAGTTAATAAGTTATGCCACCGTGTGAAGTATAAATTTGTTTTATTCACATTTTACTATCCTTATACTTTGTGAAAGCCGAAACTCTAGGAAAATAAAGTCTAAATTTATAAATGATTTTTCGTTTATTTTACTCCCAATGTCTTTTTTGCAATTATTTTACAAGCAATCTATAACAATATTCAAAACACTTGATTTTCAGCATTTTCTATTCTATTTTCTTTTTTGCATAAAATCTCTTGGGATGTAATTGTAATTTAGTTGAAGTTTTTAATAAGATCATTTTCAATTTTGCTCCAACCTGAACACTGGGAGCAATATCTCATCTCCTACACACAGTTACTTGCGGGATTTTATTTTCGGCATCTTTACTTCACTTGTTATCATAGTTAACTTCAAAGCATAACGGATTTTTTCCTTCAGTTGAAGAAATTAACTACTGTCAATGAATAATATTGCCGAAAACTTTTGTAAGGAATCAATAAATTAAAAATACATGAGGAATTTCAATCTGTCACATTTTTATCCTTATAACTATGGAGCAATTCAAAACATGCAATTTTTCGATCAAAACCGTTTCATTGTTTGTTGATGAATTTCTATAAAATATAGGGATATGCACATGACCAAAAGTTGAAATTATACTAAAATATCCAACACTACATGTACAGTTCGTCTGATTCGAAGAAAAACTACGACTATTTGTTGTAAGATCTAAAATAAAGAGGATGTGAATTATTATCAGGAACGTTGTGATAAAGAATCTGCCTTACCAATTGGGATAATAAGATATTATTCTAATTTATCAGCTGATCAGGAATATTTTATAAAAAGAAACATATTCATTATCGAATAATCTAACACAAGCGTTGGCTGTATAGTTGGCCCCTACCATATATTGATACCAGTCCTGTCTTAAAGCCCGTCACTGCTAATAGTGATATAAGAAAATTAGATATGAATGAATATATATGATTACATTCACTTATCTCATGTTGGTTTTTGCCAGGTAACAATGATAAGGTCTCTCTAGTCGTCTTGATAAATCAGTCACAAACTTACATTGTAACCAATGTAAGAAAAAAAATGTATTCTTTGTTTTCTTGGTATTTTGGTTCTTTATGGTGACTAAAAATAAGATAAGACTTTTCATTTTAACGTTTCGGTGATATATTTTTATCTTTATCAAAAATTATGTTAATTAGTGTTTCCATGTAATTTAGAAAAGAATGACTTTGATTAATGAAATGCGACTTGTGTTTTGAAAACTGCAGAAAACATTGGATCGGTTGTGTGTCAACAAATAATGTATGGCTAAATATCAAATTGATGAACTAGAAATGGATTGAATCTAATTAAATACTAAAGATACTATTCTATGATTTGACAAATCTAAATAACTATGATTATTTTATCAATGACCTATTCTATGATTCACATTTCATTCTTCCACTAGTATTGAGTGTTTCTGCGTACAACAGCTAGTTAGATATAAATGGATATATGAATACATTCACTTATCTCTCTAGTCTAGATCTTCTCATAGAGCTCATTAACTCTGTCTAAGGTTATATATAACCGGCCGTCAGCATGGTAAAATATATCTCACGCCATCTATGAATATATGTTCCAATAAGGAATCAAACAATATACAACATTTTTTATCATTCCGTTGGCTGGTCAAGTCTAAAAGCGTTTAGTAACATTGCAAACTTGCTCGTTCTACTAATGAGCTCTATGAGGAAAGCGAGACAGCTGTCTAAAACCATAAGTTTGGAACGTTACGTATCGATCTGGACTAAAAAGACGTTATCATTGTTTTCTGGCAAAAGCCAACATGAGATAAGTGTAAGTATTCATATATCATTGATATATGCTGTGGCCAGCTATGCATATCTTCAACAGAGATCGTTCAGTAACGTTGGAAGCTTGCCGGTTCTACCTGGATCTATGAGAAAAGCGAAACAGATGTTTAGAACTATAAATTTGTGACGCTACTGATCGAGAAGTTTTTCGGTCAGAAGACCGAATGTAGATAATTAGAATGTAGATAATTAGAAAGCTCAAACGATAAGGAATTGAAAACTTGTGCTGTAAACCTAACCAATAGATATCGGTAAGATCTGAGTGAAGAATAGATAACTCAGAACAAATGAATCCATTGATATTCTAAGCCCAATACAAGAAAATGAGTTCATTGATGCTTTCTCAAATGCGCGCTTGAAAATTATAGCACTCCCAACTATATCAGTGAGATGAGCTTCAGCAGCTGAAGTTATTTAACTATCTCAGATCGACAATAATTCAAGCCAGACTGAAAATCATCCATTATATTCCATAGAGAGTCAAGAAGCAAATTCAATAAATTATGAAGAAGTCATAACGAATTTTGTTAAGGAAAACATATTTTCGTATGGTTCAATTTACTTAGAGATAAATAAATATACTATTGAATTACAAGTATAGGGGAGGCATGGGTCTGACCTGCACCCCCCCCCCTAAGCAAATGCCTAGGTCCAGCATTGCTCAAGTGTCGAACTATAATTCGTATGACAGCAGAACAGATTCCAGAGGTTGATAGTGTTGAATCATTAATAATCTTGGCCGATAATGACGTTAAAACTATAAAAATCAAAATCATTTCAACCGTAAAGGTGGCTTATGCAACATATTTTAGGATGTCCGCATGGTGTTCACTAAGTTTTATAATGAACTAGGTTGCATGATACTTAAATATTTACATAAACTTCTCAAGATAACTTACACGGTTAAAAATCACGTCTTATCAAAGGCCATTCGTATGATTTGATTTCATCCGCTTTTCTTTGGTTTTAGCAAATAAAAAATACTAACCACTTTCAAGGAAGGAGGAATGAATTTGACCTTTGATTATTATTGATCAATGCCCCAACAGTGAAATTATCAATATGAGATTTTGTTTGTGTAATACTAATAAGTAATGCAGCTATAATTGATATTCTAACAAGAAGGACGTTCTTTGTTCAGCTCCGCTACGCCTCTCAATCCTACTCTTTGATCATGGCAGAAGGCTTGAGTCATGTTTTCTTCTACGAAAGTTAGAATTTGTTTAGAATTGAGAAATATCTCCACCTATGACAAACTTTTAAGGATTATTCCACTCATGCTAATATATCAGTTTTTGATTGGTTGAAATGTTTGTGTTTGCTTATAATCGAAAACACCGTGTTATCGATTGTGTATTTCGGCTCTTGATTGGATATTGGATTTGTTTTTGTATTTCACTTCCTCATTGATAGTTTTGATATGATACAACCTCGAATTTTAGGTAACCAAATAAAGAAATAGGTAATAACGAAAATAGTTTCGATTTTGTTCTTGTAATAATCTTAGCAAATGCAACTCGTTTTATCGATGATTATAGGAAATTCCTTCTCCTTGCTTCAGGTCTAAGCAACATAATTTGCTTCTCAAAATCGACTTAATTTATAATGCGATAATCGTCGATACACATATTGTATTATATACGTGTTACGTGAAATGTACGTTGATATTTTTCGAAGGAAGAAATAATAACTTCTGTAATAATTGTTTGCGATGTCATAATAAGTTCACCACTTCATAGGTGGCGAATTCTCTTCCTTGATAAGTACCAACAAAGACCTTTCTTTGAAAGAGCATCTTCCGTATATTTCCATTTGCTACGGGTTTGTAACTCTCCCAAATATTCTTTTGACCATCTGAATCAAATATTGATATCTTGATAGACGATTCGTAGGTAATTTCAGGACATCATCTTCTGGATATGAAATTAGGAATTTACCAATCAAAAAATGAGCGAGTGTCAAAGGACTTAGGTTATTTGAATCAGAGGAAAGTGGGGATAAAGGACGGGAGTTCAAGATAGCCTCGGCTTGGGTCAATATCCTGTGAAGTTCCTCGTAAGTTAGAACTGCATTGCGCATTACTCGTTTTAGATTGAATTTTGTGCTCTTCAAGCCTGCCTCCCATAGGCCTCGGAATTGTGGAGAATAGACAGGATATGAAGTGTCAGTGTATGACTTCGTTAGAGATTGATTCGGAAAGAGTGTTATCAGTTTCTTTTTGGAATTTTCCTAAATGCTTCAATTTCGAGGTAGCCACTATGAAATTCGAACCATTATCTGAATACATGTGAGCTGGGTTCTCTGTTCGAGCAATGAACCTTTTTAACGTAATTAAAAATGAATCTTCCGTCATATCTGTAACCAATTCCAATTTTTTTTTTGGTCACAAAACAGACGAAAACACATACGTAAGACTTATAGGTCTTGTAACCTCGAGCTTTGCAATCTGTAATCACAATGGGTCTCGCATGATCGACGCCCATTGTACTAAACGGACATGATTGCATGATACGCTTAACGGGTAAGTTGACCATAATCAGATTAATAGCACTTGGTTCAGAATGGAAACACGTTATGCAATAGTGTATTATACGTCGGGCGAGGTTTCTACCTCCAATAGCCCAATATATTTCACGTATGGAGGATAATAATTATTGAGGACCAGCATGAAATAATCTGATATGTTCTTGTTTGAATATAAGTTTCGTCATATAGTGCTTTCCGCGCAGAAGAATAGATAATTTCTTATACCAACATTTCACAAATCTGGGAAAATTGAAGTTTTACTTGGCGCAGATTGTTTCTGGTGAATAATTGGTAGTGAACAGATTGAATTAGGCGATGGTTTATCAATTCTGCAAAAAACTCAATTTGGATAGACCATAGTTGGTCCACTTGGTCCTTCTTCAATTCCTAATACAATCCATTGCAATGTTACCGATTTGCAAGATCAACTTACTCAATTTTAGGAGCCAGAAGAATGTTTAAAAAAAGCATTATCTACTGAAGAGAAGGAAACTGAAAGACATTTCATAGCAAACACCAAACGAGATGCTAATGGTCGTTTCGTTGTATCGATCCCATTTAAGCAATCCATTGACAAATTGGGAGATTCAAAATCTCAAGCCGGTAAAAGGTTCCTCATGCTGGAACCTAGACTTACTAAGAACATTGATCGAAAGATACAATCGAGGAAATAAAGCACTGAAATAGGCCAATAGACCTTCCAAAGTCGGTGCAGTTGGATAGATTGAGATGCGGTTTCCTCCATTCGATTCAGAAAATGATTTAGAAATTATGTGCACGGTTTGTTTTTTGCGGAAAAAATTTAATGTACTTCTACAGCCAAAAATGCATTTTCTGAGTGCACTTTTTGAGCTTTCTCGGGAGTTTTTGGGGTCACTGAACACGAATATGCTATCAATAAAATTCTCTGCGGTTCCCTTGGACCATCCTTGGGGTATCCGGGGTCCTGACGCCCTTAATATCGATGAATTTGATTAGAAAATTATTTTTAATGTTTGTTGACTGTACGAAAGGTGATACAAAGGTTGCTAGTGATGATTACGACGTGAAGAAACTTTTCTGCAATACCTGGTGGTACCCTGAGACTGGGTAACCACGTCATCTTCTAGGAATTTGTTAATTTTTCTTCATAAAATGTAACAAATTCTGCGTCTAGAGGGTTTTCAAAGTCACCGATCACCACTATGATACAATGTTCTGCAAACTACCTGAGGGTGTTTCCGGGTTTCTGTGTATGTACGTCATCTTCTACGAATTTGTTCATTTTTCTTTGTAAAATGTAACAAATTCTGGCTCTCGGAAGTTTTCGAAGTCGCCGATCACAATTATGATACTCAGAAAGTTCATGCCTAGAAGATGACGTAAATACACAGGAGTCCAGAGATCTGGAAACACCCCCAGGTAATTTGCAAAACATTGTGAATGTCATAGTCGTGATCGGCGACTTTGAAAACCCCCGAGAGCCAGAATTTGTTACATTTTACGAAGAAAAATGAACAAATTCCTAGAAGACGACGTATATACACAGAGACCAGGAAACACCCGCAGGTAATTTGAAGAACATTGTGAGTGTCATAGTGGTGACCGGTGACTTTGAAAACCCCTGAGAGCTATAGTTTGTTACATTTTATGAAGAAAATGTAACAAATTCCTAGGAGATGACGTGGTTACATGGTCTCAGGGTACCACCAGGTATTTCAGAAGTTTTCAGAGTTTTTTTACGTCGTAATAATCACTAGCAACCTTTATATCACCTCTAGAACAGTTGACAAACATTAAGAATAACTTTCTAATGGAATTCATCGATATCCAGGGCTTCAGAACCCCGGATACCCCGGGGATGATCAAATGATTTTTTTGATAGCATATTCGTGTTCAGCGACCCCATAAACCCCCGAGAAACCAATTCGAGTCCGTTTTTTATTCTCCTCAAAAAGTGCACTCAGAAAAATTAAGTTTTTAGCTGTAGAAATACATTAAATTCTTCCCGCAAAAAACAAACCCGGCACAAAATTTTTAAATTATTTTCTGAATCGAATGCAGAAAACCGCATCTCAATCCATTCAACTGCGCCGACTTTGGAAGGTTTTGATAGGGTGGACTAGCGGCTATAGCAATTAATCAAAACGTAATACTTGAAAACATTTTGTTTACTTGTATATGAGAAAATATAAAAAATTAGTGACACCGCACATCAAAATTGAAAGAACATAATAATAATTCAAATGTTATGCATCATAGACAAATATACGTGGACAGCATCACGACCCTCCAACAGATTTGGCCTATTTTAGTGCTTTATTTCCTCGATTGTATCTTCAGATCAATGTTCTTAGTAAGTCTCCGTTCCAGCATGAGAAACCTTTTACCGGCTTGAGATTCTGAATCTCCCAATTTGTCAATGGATTGCTTAAATGGGATCGATACAACGAAACGACCATTAGCATCTCGTTTGGTGTTTGCTATGAAATGTCTTTCAGTTTCCTTCTCTTCAGTAGATAATGCTTTTTTTTAAACATTCTTCTGGCTCCTAAAATTGAGTAAGTTGATCTTGCAAATCGGTAACATTTCTATGCTTGCAATGGATTGTATTAGGAATTGAAGAAGAACCAAGTGGACCAACTATGGTCTACCCAAATTGAGTTTTTTGCAGAATTGATAAACCATCGCCTAATTCAATCTGTTCATTACCAATTATTCACCAGAAACAATCTGCGCCAAGTAAAACTTCAATTTTCCCATATTTGTGAAACGTTGGTATATTGAGAGTTTTCACATTTATATTGAAGTTTGGAAGTTAATTGTAATAATGGGAATGACCAAACACCCTACGGTTGATACAAAATTGTTCCTTGGTGAACGCATTTCAACTTTACATTTTGTAAAAATACTTGAATTTTGTTGGTTTATGCCATAAATGTCAATATTGACTTGTTCAGTCTCAAAACGTAAGCATTCACATAAATCTGAGGGGATAAAACTTGATTGTGAACCTGCATCTAATAAGGTTCTAATTATTTGGACTCGGTTGTCTGGATCTACTATTTCTATATTCACTGTAGAAAATAAAACTTGATTTTCTACAACCACATTTGTGGATAAAGAAACTCTACCTACAGTAGAAACATTAGGGTTATGTGCATCCACATGTATCGAAGTATTATGTTTGGAGTTACATTTTTTGCAATTTCCGAATCTACAGTCTTCAACAACATGTCCTTTGCGTAGACAATTAGGACAAAGTTTCAAACTTTCATCCTTTTTTAACTTTTCTGTTGGAGTTAAATGTAAGGAGATACCACAATTTTGTATATAATGAGACTTTTCGAAGACTTTCATTATTATTTGAAACGAATGATTTGATATTTTTCTCATATACAACTCTTTTGCTTTTATTATTCATTTCTAATGTTTCCAATAAATCAGCTCTCTTTTTAAAAAAGAATTAAATCCTGTAGAGATGGCATATCGTTTTGGGCTTTCTGTTGCTCCTACTCACGAGCAGAAACAAAATCTTACTTTGTACTCTTAATGTATATTATTAATGTATCCCAATGTTCAACGGGTTGTTTCAAATTTCAATGTGTTCTAATATGTTCCGAAATAGTATCAATCATTTCTCTGATTTGCATACTAAATTCTTTATCCAATGGTTGAATGTTGGAAATAGCCTTAATATGGTTGTTGGCTAACAACCGTGTGTTGTTATAACGATTGCATAAGGTGTCCCATGCCACTATATAGTTAGAATCAGAAAAATCTTTGGCCTTTATTACTTGAAAAGCATTGCCTGCCAAAGAAGCCCTGAAATAATGATATTTTTGGATATTGTTTATTGAAGTATGAGAATTGATTAGTGATTCAAAAGTGTCTCGGTATTCTAACCATGAATCGATATGGCCTTCGAATTTGGATAAATTAATTGTCGGTAATTCAATATTATTGACCTGATTATAGAAATTAAAAGGATTACTCACTGTTGAAGCATTATTACAACTGAAATAGTATCAGTTCCATCAAGGTTTTTATTTTCCAATGAAAATTAATGAATAATAGTTTTTCTCATTACCAACTGTATCTTTCCGAAATCATCTAATACACATTCAAAGTCTACTTTGCAGTTCAATAATTTGAACTTCGTTCAGTTGTTCAGAATCGATAATTTCAATATATTTTTTGAAAACTGTTAGTCTACCTTTTATTGAAACTTTTTTCGTTTCAAAATATCCATATTAGATAAAAATAAATGATGTTGAATATTGCACTGATTGAAGCAAACCGAGTTTGCCTTGTAAAAATGAATATTAGGAAGGTAAAGAAATTGGATTAGGTGTCTATTTGTATTTCTTGGTATTTATTGAAGATATCCAGTAAATTTTCGGCTAGGTCGATATAGCTCCGGTTGTTTGATTTGCTGCACTGACGCTGTTCGAATATGAACCTTATTGAAGTTCGTAAATTGGTTTGTTGAATTTGCTGAACAAATTGTTGATAACTTCATGTTATCCTTATCTGGGTCGCAGGACCAAATGTTACGTGGACTGTATGTTGATATTTTTCGAAGTAAGAAATAATAACTTCTGTAATAATTGTTTACGATGTCATAATGACGTTTTACTCAACAACATCTACATCATTTTATTTTATGCTAGCCTAATTTTACGGACAACACAGAACTCTTAGTTTTCGCATTATACATTAATTGCATTGCAATTTTGAAATAAATAATACATATTGAACAATACGTAAACACTATATGTTTAAGAAACGAAACTTTTTTAGCAACATATGTTAATTAACTTTTTTCTTAAAATTCAAAACGAATAAAAGCTATACCATCTATTATAAACGAAGGAACGTCAAGATAATTGAGGCATTTTCAGGAGCCTCTAATTAGAGAGACACTTATTTGTATTCCGATAAAATATACAATATTTCAAGTGCTTATTTCAGAATTTTTTAGTGAACATTTGAGAAAAATGAATTCCTCTAAAAATAACAAATAACACTAAACGTTTCAAGAGATAGAGGTTAAAGAATTGCCGATTATCTAAGTCCACAAAACTTGAACTATAAATATGGATATATTCGTGAATTCGCATCGTCCCTTTACGTGAGCAATAAATACTCTTGTTGCTGCTGGCTGTTTATTTCTAGTTATTATTTACATTTCATGCGAAATTGATAGTATTGAATAACTTCAAATTTTCAAAGGCCTGAGAAATTAGTAATATATATTTTAAATTTAAAGCACTGGACTTATCTTTTAATCCGAAAATGTGGCAGTAGACTTTGAACGAGCAATTCATAATGCTAATTCTAGATTTTGGTGCTATTTAAATTTGATCGAGTGTGAATTTCATCCGTTTCGTGTAGGTACATTGAGAAGTATAGAATTAAAGTAGTGTAATTGGTAAACACCCTGGACTAGACATCCAGTCAGTATGTAAGTGGGTTCGAATCTCGCCTACGGTTCAATGTTTCACGTTTATTCATCTTTATAATATATATAATTTATTTTTCTTGTGAAAATTACCATTTCGTTTGATTACATTCAACAATGTTAAATTTTTAGGATTGTCGAATGATAGAAAAAAACCCAAAGTTATTTGAAACACCCGATGATGATTGAAATAGAATTTGGTAATTATTGTTTAGTTGATGAATTATGAATCCGAAGAAGATGATTTCCTCTCAAAAATTTGGGCATGCAATTACAGATAGTATGTATAAATGTTTAAAAATTAGAAACTGAAGTAATTGTGCTCAATTGGACAAGGAATTTGTTTGATATTTATGGTAATCGATTCCGATTTCTCGAAAATCATACATTTTCAGAAATATGTAAAATTTATACCTTCCTTTTTGTAAATTTTCCCACTATACTAGAACAAAATTCTGCTACTAAAACAAGCACTTTTCAATGTTAAAATGAGAAGAATGAAATCAGGATAATTTCCAAATTCTCAAAAACAGTGACCCTCATTTTCTGAAATTATGTGTAGGTTCAGATAAGAATATTTAGTTCAAAAAGATTAAGATTACAAGTATTATATTTATGTTTCAATTAATTGCATATCAAGTAGTTTCAGGGATAGTAGAAAATTTGAATTAAGATCATTTCACTAGCTAAAAACATATTTACTTTATAGTTTTGTCAAATTCATATTGGAAGAAATTTTCAATAAAAATCTCAGTCGAAGGTCGTGTATTTTCATGTTATAAAAAAACTAGATTGTATTTTCTGTAATGTCTCATAAGTTTCAAGAGACCGATAATACAATCGCAGATCATGAATTTCGTATGATAAAAAAAATTATTTTTAAATTTTCAAATCTTCTGTTTATTTTAAAGAATTAAAAAAGTTATGTTTTCTTATAATTTTTGAGAATATGCATAGATTATCTGGAAACATTGAAACATAGCAAACGATAACAAATGGTAGAGAAAAGCAAATCATATTCGAGTAATAATAGCAATCTTATTATAAATTGCAGTACAATTAATACTTCTTCCTGTTTTCAATTATTACCTATACACTTATAACACTGAGTCTATATTCATAACCAGCTACCTAATAATTCAATAAGAAATTAAAATATTATTGTTCCCTTCCTCACGTTGACTACATTCTCGATCTGATTAAGAAACCACACAAGTAGATAAAAATTAGTATTTCGATCATATAAATATATTATTAAATCATGAAATAAATACTAAAAATTAATGTATCGCCGATACATTTCGTATAATTGTACATTTCACGTCGCCTAACAATAATAACAATTATTATTTGTTAAACCCGTTCGATTATATTATACCATTGTTATCCAAGAGTATGTACCATAGAACAGAGCAACCTTTATCTACAATTTATTAAGGTCGCAGTGGTCGCAGAACATAATTATTAGACGAATTTCTGTAGATAGCCAATGAGTTCAACGGGGCAACGCACTTTATCAAATATGTACTTATGATATGGTTCGCAAATACATTTTCAATTGTACACATACTGATTTCGTGTCTGAGAGTAATGTTGAATAGATTCAATGGTTTGCCTGTTCCCTTTATCTGCCCTCATATAATATAAACGCGGTATTTTCTAACTACAAAACTTCCATTGCGATGAATTTGATATTTCCAACAAATAATATTTATTCACATACCTATCGAATAAACTTATATGTATTATTTATTTGAACATAATTTCAATACGAACTCATATAAAAATACAGTTTAAGCTAAACGACATTGTGATTAGAAAAATTAATTCTAATCGTCATTTTGGGAAAACGCTTTGGCTTTCCAAACCAATTACCACAAAATATCAATATTGGAAATGACCGTCATCAGATGGGATCGTACTCCCATTAATTATCAAAGCGATATTCATTGTAATAAACTGATAATTTTGTATCCACATATAGTCTTCGAAATATTAGACAGCAATTTAGCTTCTTGATATTAACTTTGAAGTAACATAACTTTATTCGATTTACTTAGGGGCAAAATGAACAAGCACAATACATGAAATTTGTTTTAATCTATTATAAGTCTCATGTGAGAAGGCGATCCATTATATTACTCAATAAATGATGTCATTGATAGCTAATTTATGAAAATTGTACTAAGGAGAAACCAAAAATGTTCATCAGACCAATACTAGCCCGGAACAGTGTGTAGTTAAGGTGAAGCATAATTCTGAAAAGTTGACTCATTCCTGGAACATTATTAGAATAATTGAAGAAAAATTGTATTTTTCACTCATTACTCTATTAGAAATCAACGTTGGTGTAGATAATGAGCTTAAAATCAAAATTTTTGGGCATTGAGTAAAGTTCTGGAGAATTGAAATGGGTTTCTAGACATGAAAAATCAACAAATAGTTCCAGATACAAAATTTATTTGATAGAATCAAATACGCGATTATGTTAGCTCAGAACAGAAACAGTTCAAAATTGTCTAACACACGGTTTCGAATATTTGAGCAAAATGTTGAAGAGTACTGAAACTGAAGATGGATTCGTGCAACTTTAGTCAAATAATACAATTGACTGAGTCAAGGAGGAAATATTCTGCATCTATAATTATCATGGAGGCTTATGATAGATTCAATCACCAGTTATTTATGAATTGATCAGAAATTTCTTGTTATTTGATTACTAACAGATGTCTTCGAAACCTTTGATCTAGCTTGGATGCTCCTCCAAATATAGATGAAAATAACAGACATTACCTGTCCAACATATCTTCCTCACTCTCAACCAATGAAAACTTTTGTGTCGCTCCTTGATGATGAGGTTATATATATTCGTGCAAAAAGTATAGTTGTAATAGCATCAAACAAGGCAATTGTAGAATTTGCAAAAAAATGTGCTTTCATGATTTGTTCTGCATTTGGAAATGTAAATGAAATAGTTAAGTTACTACCAGTATTTAATGTAACGGGAAATGAAATAGTCCCTGTAACAAAATCTGTGGTTAATGTGGTACAAAGGGGGGGGGAGGATTTGAAGTTATTTGTGTGATAACGGATCACAGCATTAATCGTACAATATTATTATATTAAAAGGATGTTGTTTCATTCCTAATCCTTTAAATTCCAAGAGAAAAGCTTTTCACTCTCGATTTTGTTCATATCTTCAAAAACCCATGAAGCCAAGAAATCGACTAATTTTGAAAAATATGTCATACTTTGGTTTATCCTGATCTCAATGATTCATCTGAAACAAAATATGATAAATTCGAATATATCCGAGATGTTTATGATAACCAAAGTTTTTGTATTTAAAAATGTTATGAATTCATCAAAACTTTCCTCCTTTATTCCTTCCATTCTGGCAAAAATATCTGCTGTTATTTTGGTTACATCTTATTACTGGGACTACTTATTGACAAATACCTAAGTATTCAGAATTATATTAAAACATATCTCGTTGGATAGGTAGACCAAATGAAAATAACAAATAATATAATATTTAATTAGCATGGCGTTAACTCTGCACCTTCTCATTGGGTTTGCTGAACAATTGAATCGATTTCAATGTGTAGAAACTAGCTACCATTCAATGTTATATTAACTTGATACTAGGTTATTTGATTAACCAAGCAGGGTATTCCTATCCTTTGTGATGTAGCTTTTATACAACATGTGTTGGTTTGCCTCCTTTCAACGAAATTGACTTAAGTTTGTCGAGATACTACGACATAAATCAGGACTTTTCGGGTTCTCACTTGTGGCCTTTACTATTTATCTTATATATCAATGATATTTGAATGGAGCTGTCCGTTACTTTGTGATATTCCATTTTTACAGATGAAAACAAGGTATTTTACTTTGTTGAATATCACTTCATTTAAAAGAACATTGATTACAATTTCGAACTTTTCAGTTCATTATCTAAACATACAATGAGAAAATACTAAAACATCATAGTATTTATATGAAATTTACAATGAAGTGAATCGATTCTAAGATATAATAGTACACAAAGCTACTGGGTTAATTGTGTTGAGATAGTGAACGAAAAGGGATTAAACTGTCGGCAGTTATAGATTCTATGGATTGTATTACGTGGAATTTAACAGGGAGAACAAAGTGGAATTTCCTAAATCTAGTTGCTCGTTAAGTAGATTGTTTGAAGGATTATTGTGTTTCAATATTTCTATAGACTCTAATATCGATTAAGTTTTTTATCCTTCAAGTAACTCATAAACTCTTGAGTTTCTAAATTTACGTTGGTCAAACAGATAGATCGCTTGAAACAAAATTTTTAGTCATTTCAATTAATTAAAAGTAATTCAAATTTTTCAAATCATTTTATAGAAGCCCAACACCGTTTTCATCCACTAAAAAACCTAAATATTTTACATACAATTACGAAGGGTGAAAACTTAATCTAATAGAATCTATAGAAATATTCAAATACAATAATCCTTCAAACAATCTACTTAAGGAGCAGCTAGACTTAGAAAATCTAGATTGTTCACTCTGTTCACAATCAACCTTTGTGTACTATTATATCTTATAATCGATTCACTTCATTGTAAATTTCGTATAAATACTTTGATGGTTCAGTGTTTTCTCATTGAATGTTTTGATAATGAACTATAAAGTTGGAAATTGCAATCAACGTTCTTTTAAATAAAGCTCTATTTCATCAAGTAAAATTTCTTGTTTTATCTGTATGAATGATATTGTTTCGAAATTCATTGATTCGCAGAATGCCACTGGTAACTCAAGAAAAAGTTAGTACCTACACTGTAAATATGAGAATGCTCGAGAACCATCAATCTCGAAAATATGACATTTAGGGCTTATTCTGGAACCATAGAACCATGTATAAAAAGTGAGGACGACAGTTATTAGCTTAGTTTCAATCGGGAGTTAGACTAGTTCAGGATCTAGACACGCGATATAAGGTCCTTGCTAATGCAACGAGCAAGCTGATCAAATCAGTTAATGTCATCACAAAGCAGATAGTAATAGCTTAGATTAGCAAAGAAGAATGACTGCAAACAAACACTTTTCGACACAGACAACATAACCTTTGAACATAAATTTTGAAAAATGCACACAAATAAAAATATCAAAAATGCTATTTTTTGCCTTGCAACAGATGATACATTCTCTTCTAGTTCATCTGAAGATGAAGAAATAGACGATTTGAAGATCTTAGAAGCCATTTTAACTAATAGAAATTGTATTGAAAATTATTTTGAAGTAAGAGTATCGCATGAAACAATAACAAATGTTTCTGTGAATTATGTCTATATCCATATTTTAGGTCATATTTATGTATGACGAACAAGAATTCAAAATGCATTTCAGACTTAGTCGTGATAAATTTCAAATTCTTTCAAACGAATTTCTAGTCTCTAATATATAAAAAAATCTTCAGAAGAATTGTAAGTCTACTTGTTGAAATGAGTTGAATATCATAATAACTTCATCCTTGTGGTAAATTACTTGTTTGTTAGCTAACACAAGATTGAATATTGACAATAAGATTTCGATTCTGGTGTTCCTATGGTTTGCGTCTCATCACACCTCATATAGAGAGGTTAGAGACCGTAAAACGACAGGATCTTGTGAAGCTGGTGACATTTTTGAATTCGTTAACTTCAATTTTATCTAGGTACTCGAAAAGTCCGAACTATAAAGAACTCTGGTTTCAGGTTATGTAAACCACTTATAAAATGATCTGCTCTTCTTGCTCCGTCGTTTTTCGTCGAGTAGATTTAGAGTGATCTTTTCAATCTAAAGCAATTTGCTCAACACAAATGAATACAATTAGATGATCGACACAAACGAACGGACGTTTTTCTACTAAACTTACTCTATGCATCTCTAGCAACACAAACAAACAGACCTATAGTAGTCTGTGATAGTGACAGTTGACCGTGAGTGTTATTTTACAAGTGATTTGTAAACAATAAACAAGTGACGGGTCAAATAGAGTGTATGTGACCAGTGTTTATAATAACATTTTTACAGTGTGTACTAAAATAGTATATTAAAGAACGAGTTTCCTAAGACTCGTCTTAAAGCACGAATTCAAGTTTAAAAAACGAGTGGCGAAGCCACGAGTTCTTTTAAAGAATGAGTGCTTCAAGGTCTTAGGAAACGAGTTGTTTATACTATTTTTTGTAATTTGCCCTTTTTATGCCGTTTTTAAACAAAAATGTTTAATTTAGTCCATTTAGGGATTTTTATGGTGGTTGGTAACATCTTAATTTTGAAAGTCAAAATTTGATTCAGTGGTTCTGTGATCGCTTTTGTTTCCGTAATTTTAGTTTCGTCTCTACTGGAAAGAGCAATAACACTAGAAAACGACTATTAGTACAAATATCTAAACCATATTGTGTATTAGCTGAAATCAATTCTTCCACTGGACACGTCGATGACTTTCTCTTCTTGAGTTGTTGATGCTCGACACTGTCATTTAAACTGACATAATGATGACAAGGTAATTCCGCATCAAGCTCGCCATCCTAAAAATGTAAAAAGTTCCGTGCTTTTTTTGGATATTAAGACACGGCAAGTGATGACGTTGCGTTCGTTAATGGGTCTATTAGAAAATCAAAATGGAGGCAAATTACAAAAATACTGTTAACGTACTGAAGACCTTTCATCTACCAAGTAGGCATGATCAGAGTAAACATAACCAAAAAAAACAGTACTTTAACAGTATCTTTAATGGATAGTGATTATTTCTTTACATAGTATTATATTGTATCCATAGTAAACTCTTCCATATTTTATTTACCTATTTCACTACGAAATAATTAGCCTTATACACAAATAAGGTGGATAAGGCTGATTATTTCGTACTTATTAGTGTTATAATGTATCCATCACAGTTGTGAACTCTTTTACTGTATTATTAATACCTATTCGTTTTGTGTAACTTGGCGTTCTAAACGGCGTTACTAAAACTACGTCGCTCATCAGTCTGTATTATAACTTATATTGTCTTCAACAATTATTTATTTATTTAATTACACTAGCTCAAAGGAAGAAATACATATAATATAATTACAGACTAGGAATTAAAATTAACTATTATACACAGCTTTACAAATATCATTAGGGTTACAACAAAATATGTCAACAGTCAAACCGATCATTTCATAGAATCTACACATTTGGAAAATTGGGGAAAATAATAAGGTATTTGTTCTGCAGAGTGGTAGATAAAATGTTTGTGTGGAACGGGTGCGAGCAGATGTAACATGTAAATTCAGTCTTGATAAAATTACAGGACAGTCAACCAGGTTATGAATTACCTTATCAAGAAATAAAATGCTATGAATTTTCCTACGTTTATTTAACTCTATACAATCTATCTAATAGAGCCTGGTAGGAAAATCTAATGGATGGATAATTAACATCAGCTTTGAAGGCTAAATATTTTTGGAAATGCCGAATCACTCGCTATATTTTGTTTATATAAATTTTAGATGGGGGTTCCACACAATTGAAGCATATTCGAGCTTAGAACGAACAAATTATATAATATTGTTATTGAATCACTATTGTCAAATAGGCGGCAATTCCGGATGATAAAGCCCAGCATTCGGTAGGCGCTAGAAACAATTGATTCAATGTGAGACGCAAATAACAACTTCACGTCAAATAAAACTCCCAAGTCTCTAAAACTATAGGAACGAGCAAGACCTGTGTCAACAAGTTTGTAATTGTAAATAATAGGCGTAATTTTCTTGGTGAAAGTCATTACAGTGCACTTACTAATACTAAGCTCCAGATGATTTATTACACACCAAGTACTGAGTGCATCCTAATCATGCTGCAGTGACATACAACATGAAGAATGCTTTACTGCAGAGTAAAGTTTTAAATTTGCTTGCCTAAAGAAGAAAATAACCGACAAATAGAGAAGAAATGTCATTGATAAACAAATTGAATAGGAGTGGTCCAAGTACTGACCCTTGAGGTACACCTGAGGTGGCATGAAATGAATACCATTTAAATCCTCTATACTCTACATATTGATATCTATCACTTAGTTAAGAGTTCCAAAATTCAATCAAATGAATTGTAAATCCAAAGCTAGACATTCTATTCAATAAAATACTGTGATATATTTAATCACATGCCTTAGCAAAATCGAGGTAGATACAATCAACCTGGCCACCCTCATCAATAACATCCGCCAAGTATTGACTGTAGCATCCTAAGTTAGTAACAGTTGATCTGCCAGGCATGAACCCATGCTGCTCAGGGGATATCTGCAGTTTTACATGATGAAAGTAGCGTCATATAAGATATATTCAAATATTTTGCAGAAGTTATTGATGGTGGCAATTGGGCGATAATTAGTAACCTTATGTCTATTACCTTTTTTAAAAACCGGTACTAAGTCTGAAACTTTCCACAGATCCGGAAAAGTATGCGATTTTAAGGCTAATGAATATATAAATGCCAGTGGAGCTGCGAATATATTGATGCAATCTTTCACAAAAAAAGCAGGAATTTGATCTGAACCGTTCGTGTGACTTGCTTTAAGTCTTTTAGTAACTTGAATCACTTAAGAGGGACTAACAATTGAAAGAGATAGAATATTATTATTGAAGTTATTAAAGTTATCCGAAGGTTCATTATTAGTTGAATTAGAGTTAATATAGACACTTCGGAAGTACATTGCAAACACATTAACAATATCATGAGGACTAGAGTAGCTAAGATAATCACATTGAACGTGTCCAGGAATAGAACTGCTTTTATTTTTGGTATGAAAAAGTGACAGAAAGATTTGGAATTACATTTTGTGTTATTTTCTATTTTTGATATATAGAACCTAAATGAACAGGCAATATCGGTTTTGATTGCCGATCTTAAAGTCTTAAATGCCTCATAGTCATCCAGTTTAGCATCTTTTTTGAATTTATGCCAATAATTTTTCTTAACTCTGATATTCCTTATTATGTAAGACGTGAACCAAGGTGAAAACTTGTTGTTTTTCTTGGAGTAAGTGTATGGAACGCATGTTGTTAGCAAATTGGTAAGATGTAACATAGAACAATTGTACTGCGACATCAACATTGCCTGTATGATATAATACAGACCAGTCAAAATCCAGTAACGGGTTATACAGTAATGGATAATTTGCCTTATTGAAATTAAAAATGTGTACGTCATTATGATGACAGAATGATGAGGAAGGTACACGGCCGAAGTATTGAAATTCAATAAATAATGGAGGATGGTGTAAATCTTCACGCAATAAGCAAACATCAGACTTTGAAACAGTGCAAAAACTACTACAGCAAATGAGATCTAGAATTCTATTGCTACTATTTAGACAACAATTTTACTGTATATCGTGTCCCTTGTCGCTTTTCGGTAAACTGCTTACTGCGGTAAGCTTCAAATCCTCGGGCGTCAGATTTTTCTAAAGGTTTACTCGTTTTTGAGGACTTCTGCTAGGGTCCTCACCACAAGGCTTGTCACTATGCTATCTATAGATAGCCTTGTCCCTAGGGTAGATACAGTGAAGTAAAACCAGGTCCTATTGGGCAGAAAACAGTCAAAATTGTAGGCTTTAATTACAATTTATACCGGGTTAAAACTTAGCTCGTTTGAAGATGAAGCAGGAATAACATAATGAAACGGGGCATTCCAAATATTAAATATATAATAACCATTAGAAATACACTTTCGGAATAATTTATAAATGCAATTGAACGGTATAATTCACAAAAATCCACCCAGGTGGAAAATGTAAGGAAGCTCAAACGGTAAAAGAAAACTGTTACAACATATCTATTTTTACGATATGTTCGGTAATCAATTTCAATTCAACGGTACGGAATCGGTTGATAAATGATTTACATTTATCAATTCACGGAAAACACAAATCAAACAGGTCTCACAGTAATAAGCGGTGTTCGGTAATTGTTCAGATAGCAGTATTACTTAAATGTTCATTTCACACTACGATATTTCAAACGGTTAAAATTCGGTCTGCACTAGATTTCCGGTCGTACGATATCAGATTTTACGGTATTTTCGGATAATTACTTTGATTGAGTTCATTCTGTCATATCACCCACCCTTGTATTAGCTGTCAACGGAGTTCCCGGTAATTGCATGATAGTGTTAGATTTCATACACTTGGCAGATTCAGAATCTAGACAATTAGGGCTCATACTTCCGGATTCGACACACAAACATACACACTCTGTACACACCATAAAATTACTTGAATATTTCAATTCACATGCGGATTCAAATCGTGCGCGGTCCGACCTATGACGGGATAAACTCAAATATAACAATTCAAATTAATGCTACGGAACTCAGATATCGTACAAACGTTACCAATCATAAACTACGGAAATCAATATATCGTAATGCCCAAAAATATAAACTATTAGGCTATCATTTACCTCATGTAAAATTCACTTACGGAACACTATTGTTAATTCAAATGTTAAATCTGACTTGAACTCGGATAATTAATTCACTCTGATAATAATCACACTTTATCGGTACTGATTGATAATCAAAATCACAAAAGAGAGCGATTTTTTGTCTGTCGCTGCTTTTATACGTTTTTCGAGGTTCTAGTCAAGTCCGCACCACCAATTCCTTATTTTGTGCCGAGGGTTTTTTATTTATGTCCCGAACAATGCTTGAAAATGACGCTTCTTTTTAGATCTAAGATTCGCGCTCATGATATCACAGTTATCGGAGTTTTTTTGGTTGTTCGCTCTTTTTATACATAAGGCTGTTCAAAACTTTGATGCGTTAACTTGCCAGACCCCCGTTTTTTGCAGCATAAGTTTATCGGAATGAATGCAATTTTTAAACGGGCACGAATTCGATTCATTTATTTGAATAATTACACTAATTCAAAATTGCGGAAATTTAGAAAAGTGACAATCACGGAATACACATTCGGAGTTCACGCATATCTATTGAAATAATGAACTGGAATTTACATGTAATATCCGTATTTACTGCCTGATCTAAAATAAATGATATTTCAATATTTAAGCTTCGTTACAACTGGTTAAGATCGAAATATGTAAGCAGGTTGTTGAAGCATGATAATTCAGAAGATTCAACTCCTGTGTCTGATTTATACGAGGCATACTCAGTAATGTTGAAATCACCCAATAAAAACATAGAATAATATTCTCCAAAATCAAAGTCAATGAGAGCATCTACAAATGTTTAATATGACATAGAGGGGATATTCGGTGGAATATATAGCAGTACTGATATATAAACAAAGCTTCCAATACTAAATAGTATACCTACGATATCTAAACTAGGTATAAGAGAACGAATATTATTGAGATCAATCTCAATAGCAGAAAATCTACTATTTATAGCTAGTAATAGTAATTGTTGAAAATTGCGATCTCTTCTAAAGATAGTAGGTATAGTTATTTGTGACAACCTCAGAATTCAAAAATGAAGAATTAAGCCATGTTTCAGAAAAATCAATTGAGTCATAGCTTAAAGTGGATGAAATGTTGTATAGGACGCTAGTTTTAGAATCCAAGCCTCTGACATTTTGGTAATACATGTTGAGCTTTTTGACCGAAGGTATGTTACTGAGATATGAATCCTTACGAACGCATTTACTCTCATATGAATCATTTGTATTAGATAATTGCTATACCAGACCCACTAAATCCCGAAATTGCTTCAATTTATTTTTATAGACAGGACACTCACTATGCCAAACAGGATGATCAATAGATATATCTTGCATACCAGTAGAATTACTCTTTAACTATTCACAGTTAGTGCATTGAATCAAGTTCGATACGCAATCCTTTAGATCGTGATTACCGGAACATTTTGGACATGCCTTGGCATTCTTATAGGAACTGGAGCCGTGACCAAAACCACTACAGCTATAGCAACGTAGAACATCAGTAGCATCAAAGATGGAGTAACTGTCATAGCCTATGTAGATACGCTTGTGTTCTTGAGATGTGGGGTTCAGTTGGAGAAGTATTTGAAAAATGTTCGGATTCTTCTTTGTGGGCCAGAATTTTATTAGTTTGCAATCGGAGCTGGCGTTCAGTAGAAGAGAATTTTGCCTTAATATGTAATCCAATAAATCAGCTTCATTATATTTCTTAGTTATGCCAAAAATTTTTATACGATGATGAGGATTGGTGACTTCTTTCACAGAATAGTTCTCAGATAGTTTTTCAACAGCAATACGACGAAATTCAGAAGTATCCTTATTATTGTTGCAGCTTATAATAATACCTCCATTCGCAATGTTCTTAACTTTGGAAACTGCAAATGTAGAGCTAACAGGTACAATATTCTGAAGAATTTCCGTTTTTGTAATATTATTCTTTTGGTTCGTATTTTTCGGTTTAATCATGACTCACAAATTGGATACAGACTGAGCATACATACGGGTGACGGGTTCATTGTTACAAGCTATTTGTGCGTCGTTAAACTTGGCAGATATTATGTTACAGACGACACTTTTCATATTAATGAATTCATTATTGATGCGTGAGAGAACATCCTGTACAATAGTTTCAGTGAAATCCATAAATTTCTTATTCTTAACATTAGCACATATGTTGCAATACCAGAAGCAGCGTGAAATTCAAAACATTTGATGGTATTTTAACACGTTTATTACAAAAACCATCGCACGTAATACCTTTGTTTTTATCATCTATCGCAGATGAACATATACTGCATACGTCATCCATTATGAAATATCACATTACTGGAAAACTAGGAGTAACGTAATCAAAGAAACACTCACAGCTAGGTACAAACTACTGATGTAATTTATGCGAAGAGTTTATATGCACTTACACTAATAGTCTAGGAGCCAGAGCGATATTGATGGTCTGAACATTAACCCGATGGCACTATGGCTTATCGTTAGAGGACGGTTCAATGACCAATTCATCTCGAAGACAGAATTTTCCCCGGCTGCTAGATCTCGAGATACAGCATTCGCATTTTTTTTTTAATGGAGGTTAACCCTTTCCAAGTTGCGGTTACTTCTAAAGCATGCCATTCTTATATACTTCCACCATGTGCCATCATTTTTTATAGTGCCCGTTTATCAGGCCGACCAGTTAAAATTGGACCGAAAATAGACTGCTAGTTAACCCTCCCAAACCTGATGGAAAATGTTCATTGGTGTTGGCAATTGTTAACATACCCTATGCCATCAAAAGTTATCGGTCCATTTCCGAGTAATTGGCCATTATTTGGACCAAAAATGTTCCTTTTTTTCATTTTGTGGCTAAAATTTGCAGGTTACAAGATAAAGTTAATCAGTTATAAAAGCGTTATTATTGCGAAGTAAATAGTGATTCTTATACCAAATTGGAGAGTTTTATGTCTACAACAAATCTATGTTAGTTGAAATTCGCAATTAGTGTATATTTGGATGTAATTTGCGTTTAATTGGTCTCTGATTGAAATTGCATATACTCTTCAACTAATACAAAAACAGTCATAAATACTGGTGAACATCTGGTGTGAAATAAAAATCGATTGGAAATTGAAATACACTATCAGTATTGAAGTTTGGAATACAGGGTGGTATTTAGCCTATTCTCCTTTATATATTTGTTTATCAATGGTGATTGGTGAATCATGAAATATGTCCTAGGATATACCTATAGCAAGATGGAGTGTTGTTCTAAATGTAAAATTGAGTAATGAAATAAACATTCAATTATTTATTTTTATAATGTCAGTGCTTTGTCCAGTTTGCTCAAAATCAACCAGAAACAATTACGCAATTTGTTGTACTAAGTGCAACGAATGGTATCATCAGAAGTGTATACCCTTATCACAAGTAGAATTCGACCACTTCGACAATCAACTGAAAAACCCAGCTGGGGACCGTTGGATATGTGTTGTCTGCAAAAGAAAATCTAATTCCAGAAAAAGAATATCCATGCCTAGGCGCAATGAAGACTTATCGGATGACAATGCTTCTAAAACCAGCGATCTTTGCAGTAACAACCAGACTGAAACTGAATTGGAGGCTATGTTTTCTAAACATTTTTTGATATTTAAGAAATCTTTTCTGGATGATGTCCATGCAAGGTTATCTGGTATGCAAGTCTCTATTAATGATATTGATTCCAGACTACGCCGCCTTGAAGATCTGTCAATAAATGCAAAAAAAGTACCAAAGTTGGTTGAAGATGTTACCCAACTGAATCAAAGGGTGAATGATATTTGTTCTCATGAACTTACCGATGCTGCTCTAATCACCCCTCCTAATACCAAGGGACTAGATGTAAATGTTTTCTCGGAGATACAAGACAGAAAAACGACAAAAAAATGTACTTCTTTTCAACGTTCCGGATTCTGACAACAAAACTGCTGACTCCTCCGTGGTTGATCAGATTATTATAGCTATTAACGACGATAGCGTTTCGGTAACCTCATCCTTTCGTCTCGGTAAATATATCATGAACAAAGAACGTCCACTCAAATTGGTTTTAAACTGTAATGATAGCGTTAAGGTGTTTTTCAGCAAATTATCTCAGATAAGAGAAATACCGGCTCTCTCTAAATTCAGATTCAGAAACGACTACACGCCTCTACAACTAAAATTTTTCAAAGAACTTAAGTTGGAACTTGAAAATCGCAAAAAAGCTGATCCTACTCTGAACTTATCTATTCGACATATAAATGGTAACCCCAAGATAGTGAATCGCAAAAAGCAGCCTCCAAAAAACTAATAAGCTCCCTTTCTGTCTACTACCAAAATGTCAATGGTCTCCGAACAAAACTAAGTCTTCTCCGAAATGCAGTGTCTCTAAACTTATATGACATAATAGTATTCACGGAAAGTGGATTGAACACGTCCTTTTCTACACTTGATCTAAATCTATATGAATTCAACATTTTCCGTTGTGATCGTTCACCGAACTCAAGTAGTGCTGAGAGATTTGGAGGAGTGTTAGTTGGAGTAAAAAAACATCTGCATAGTAAGCAAGTTTCTTGTGAAAATAATGTTGAACAGCTTCAAGTTCTTGTTAGTTCAGGTACCAATCAGTTGGTGATTGGTGCTGTTTACATACCTCCTGGATCAGCAGTAGAAAAGTATGATGACTTCTGCAGCTCAATAGAAAACCTCGAAAACACTTACCCCAGTATTCCCTTTTATGTATTTGGCGACTTCAACGTACCAAACCTGAACTGGAGTAATAATAACATTTGTGGCAGTTCAGAAGCATCAAGTTCGGCTATTTCTTGTGAGAATAGTGCCTCACCTATTTTAAATCAGCTATGCTCTTTTGTTAATCTTTTTCAATGCAATTATGTTAAAAATTACCGCAATGTAACTCTTGATCTATTGTTCAGCTCAAACTTGCTCACTACTAATGATACATTTCCTCTTCTTCCCCTTGACCGTCACCATCCAGCTTTTGAAACTGTGATTCCAATTAATTTTGTGTACTTTCCCAATGATATCCTTAGTGAAGGTTACTCCTTTGATTTTAAGAACACTGATTTTGGCTTAGGTAATGAGTATTTGTCGACCATTAACTGGGATAGCTTATTTTTAGATCTTACTTTCGAAGAAATGCTTAACTTATTTTATGATAAATTATTGGAAGCAATTAATTTATTCGTTCCTCTAAAAAAGTTTGGCTTACGTAAATTATTTAATTTTCCATTTTGGTATTCTCATGAATTAAAGAAAAACATATTTTTAAAAAAAGAAGCACACAAAAAATATAAAATTTCCGGATCTGAAGCTGACTATCATATTTTTTCTAGTTTAAGATCGAAATGCGGTCGTATGGAATATACAGATTATTCCAGTTATATTAGGAAAATTGAAACCAATATCTCATTAAATCCTAAAAGTTTTTGGAGCTTTGTCAATAGTAAAAGGAATTCTAATGAATATCCTAACTTGATGTCTTATAATAACACAATCCATAATAATGGTCAGGATATTGCTGACGCATTCGCTGAACACTTTACTTCTGTATTTGAAGTGGATGATGAACCTGCTTCGGATGACACCACAAATAACGTAGTTCACATTACTGCAAATTCATTCTCAATTTCAATTAGTGATATATGGAACAAGTTAAATTCCTTTAAAAGTGAAACCAGTCCAGGTCCTGATGGCGTTCCACCTATTCTTCTCAAAACTTGTTCATTTGTACTCTCCAGACCATTACATAAAATTTTCAATAGATCCCTCGTCGAAGGTAAATTTGCTGATATTTGGAAAACTAGTTTTGTTACACCCATATTCAAATCTGGTGACCGTGAGAATATAAAAAACTACCACCCAATCTCCATTCTGTCATCGATTCCAAAAGTATTTGAAAGTTTAGTAACTGATCAACTCACTGCTAGTTTAAGACATCATATTATGGCTGAACAACATGGCTTCGTTAGTGATCGCTCAGTTGAAACTAACTTGTTAGTATACACGAATTACATTGTTGATGCTTTGGAGGATGGGTATCAGGTAGATACTATTTATACTGATTTTTCCAAAGCATTCGATAGGGTAAGTCATTCTATACTTCTTTCTAAGCTTTTATCACTTGGCATAGACGGCCCAATACTTTCTTGGATTAAGAGCTATCTTTCCAATCGTTCGCAAATAGTTCGAATAAAAAATAACTACTCCAAGGTAATAAATGTCCACTCTGGAGTTCCTCAGGGCTCACATCTTGGTCCATTACTTTTTTTACTTTTTATTAATGATATCAAGGATGTTTTCCCTTGTGATATCAAGTTCTTACTATTTGCGGACGACTTGAAAATATTTTTCAAAGTAAAATCTGTAGATCAATGTTTATTGATACAAAAAGCTTTAGATAACATGTCGAACTGGTGCACTATTAACAAAATGGAATTTAATATTTCAAAATGCAATATTATGAGATTTCATCGTCTGAGAAGTCCCATTACTTACAATTATCGAATTAATGGTACATCGTTGGACAGTAAATTAAATGTTAGAGATTTGGGCGTGATTTTTGATACATCTGTAAGTTTTGTCCCTCATATTAACCATATTATTGGCAAATCTCTTCAGATGTTGGGATTTATAAAAAAAATTGACTGTTGATTTCAGAAATATTAATGCTTTGAAAACTTTATATTTTTCTCTTGTCAGGTCACATCTTGATTTCTGCTCGACCGTCTGGTGTCCTTACTATAACGTTCATTCCTACAATATTGAAAAGGTCCAGCATAAATTTTTGAGATATTTGGCTTTCAAAAGTGGAATACGTTATGCCAAGTGGAACTGTGATTATAACTTTCTTGAAACTATTTTCAACATTGTTCCACTTACTGTGAGAAGATTACACTTCGATCTTAAACTACTTTTTAAGTCTATTAATAATATAATTTCTTGCGAAGTTATCTCACTTTACTTTAGAGCTAACTTTCACAATCCCAAACGTCTTACACGTCAAACTGTGAATTCAACTCAAATTTTTTATGTTCCCTCCTGTACAACAAATTATTCTTTTTACTCTCCACTTAAACGCATAATGAGAAATGCCAATCAGTATACCAAACTTGAGGATTTAACTTCCCTTTCTAGTACTTCCTTTAATCTTAAACTTCCTCGTTCTATTTAATTTTTAGTTATATTGTATATGTTTGTGCACACAACAAGTATAGTATTGTTATTTTTGATAATTTTATTTCAAAATAATTATATGTATTTGTTTTTTTTTTCTTTTTTCTCAACTGTGAAAATGAAATGTATTTTTCGTTTGAAAATAAAAAAAAATAAAATAAAAAAAAATGATGGCACCATGTTAAATAACTTTATTGGAGGTCAAATAAAGATTTAAAATTATTGCCATCACTCCTTGCCTATTTAAACCCCCAAAATATCCTAAAACCACCCCCAAAAAAATATGAATAATATGGATAATATGACCAATTTTATCATAAATTAGTAAATTTTTGAGATTCTGGCTGGGTTTAAAATCGAAACGGCAGTTTTTTTGTTTTTGTTTTGTTTTGGGGGGCGGTTGAATAGGCAAGGAGTGATGGCAATAATTTTAAATCTTTATTTGACCTCCAATAAAGTAATTTAACATAGTGCCATCATGTTATCTTATAACCCGTAAGTTTTAGTCACAAAATGAAAAAAAGAAACATTTTTGGTCCAAATAATGACCAATTACTCGGAAATGGACCTATAACTTTTGATGGCATAGGGTATGTTAACAATTGTCAAAACCAATGAACATTTTCCACCAGGTTTGGGAGGGTTAACTAGCAGTCTATTTTCGGTCCAATTTTAACTGGTCGGCCTGATAAACGGGCACGATAAAAAATGATGGCACATGGTGGAAGTGTATAAGAATGGCATGCTTTTCAAGTAACCGCAACTTGGAAAGGGTTATCTTCCAGTCAAAAAAAAATGCGGATGCTGTATCTCGAGATCTAGCAGCCGGGGAAAATTCGGTCTGTGAGATGAATTGATCATTGAACCGTCCTCTAACGATAAACCGTAGTGCCATCGGGTTAATGTTCAGACCATCAATATCGCTCTGGCTCGTAGACTATAATATGAAGTAAGATTCAAATTATTCGAACTATGTAACATAGAAAAGAAGGACTATTTAAGGGAGCTCGCTAATACAGAACGTTATCACTCGAAGTCGAGTCTCTATGTATACAACTGGAACGACGGCTCAATTATATTGATGCTCCGGAACATTTGTCTCCAATTATTTCTAATGTGGCTATCAGACGTGTCAGAGCTAACAATCCCCTTCTGTCGTACTAATTTCTCCTCAAGTTCACCTATTTGTAAAATGTTCAGATGATATAATGTACACATCTCAAATTCAAATATCGAATTTTTAAAATCATTAAAAATAAAGTAATAAGCAATATCACTATTCAATTGTGATGGATAGATCATTGATGGAAAATTAATCTAAGAAAAAGAATATTTGTATATCTTCCTCCCAAATGTGTATCATAGATATTTACCTATATCATGATCTGAATGGCGTAGGACTTGCTTGGCACTGGATTGAATGCATTTTCAGTCGCCCGTGCAATATGAGTACCAACAGACGCACGTCAAAACAAAATCACCAAACATCCGACTTCTAGAAGTTGTATTCAGTTCGAAGTTCTGGTTGATCTTGTGCCACACAGCTCTCACCACGAAGCTTCTTTTTATGAAAAAAATATGTATCATCATTTCGCTTGTGTTCCTCCCTGGATTTCACAGCCTCCTCATACCACAAATAAATGAATGAATAAATGAATAAATAAGTAAATAAATCAATGTTCAAATATGAACTTAATGAACTATGCGATGTATATATTAAAATACTTTCTCATAAATTCTTGAAAAAATATTCTTTATGTAACACAGAAATACTATTTTGAAATATATATTCGCATCAGATACAAAATATTTGCTTCAAAGTGGTTCTTCACATATTATAAAAACAAAATTAATAATTATGATGGGTATCATATAACTGGTTGCAGCTTACTATATGAAAAGATAATCTGGACAATTAGGAACTAAAAAGTTAGAACTCAAGCTAGAGTTTCAGTTCAAGCCTCAAGCCTACCCTGAAGATGCCACCTGCTATCCGGAAGCCAAGAATTTTCAAGCTGAGATATAACCTTACTTATAGAACATGGTATTCCTTCGGTACCCCACAGCTTTCTCGACGAGGGGGGCTTGCGAGGTTCAAGAAACTGCATGGCGTGCCGTGACAACCTGAAGGCAACTTTGGGGCAGAACCAAGACTGCGGCATAAAAACCGTCATCCCGGACTCTTTACGAATGGCCGGATGTGCTACTTAATCCCAAGATGTAAAGTATTGTATTGACGGCACAGAGTACGGCCAATCTCGAGCAAAAGATCGACGAGGCCTTGGATGCAGATATTTCACCAACGTTTTATGGCACCGTGAAATAGAAACTGCTCTAATCATTGGGCGTTCTAACCAGTCCTCAAAACAATGGCTGACCGCGGTAGTTGTAGAGTGTGTACTGTGAAGCTGCAGAACTGCGTTTGGTGAAAGAAAAAACACTGGGGCCACCGATAAGGGTGTCGGTATGGATCCCTGACCGGAGGAGAACCGAAAACCATCCTCAGTTGGATCAACGGACAAAATTAATTGTCAATTACTGGATGGAAAGTGGTGCACAGCAAGTCTGTCCCTGAGATCCAGTAGCTTGTCGTGCTCATGAGACAAACGGAGTGGGCAAAGATTCAAGCACTTGATTGTAAATCACACAATAAACTTGAGAGGGATAGTTTCAAGTTGAAATGAAGCCAAAGAAGGGAACGAGATGGATACTGGGAAAGCACTTCTAAATAACTCATCTGAGGAACCCCCAATGGACACAGGAAACCTGCAGGATGGATAAAGTCTCACAAGTGAACCTGTACCATACCGAGATAGCAAGATCGGCCTTAGTAAACTGAGTAACTAAGTAAGTAGTTACATGAACTATACCAAAATTTTGACACGAAGCATCCAATGACAACTGGCCGATTGGGTTGGATGAGGGAAATCAGTGGAAACAACTGGCATACTGAATCATCGAAAACAGAGGCCAGCACTGGCATCGGAATCTGGGCTCCAAGGACGAAAAAGATATTATCAAAACATTGTCATTCATCCAACGATAAACCAGACTCAAATACTGGTCATTACGAACTGCGTCTAAATCATATTAGAGGGAGCATATAACAATGAGCAAATCTACATCATTACGGATAGTTAAGCACCCTTAAAAGCATTATCATCTTTTGTGAATACTTTTAAGACTATCTTATAGAGCCGCTATAAACTGGCCGTCCTATCCACCAACAACCGAGTAAAACTGCTATAGATGCCAGATCACCAGGGTATAAAAGAGAAAGACATGGCACACCTGCTGGCAAGACAAGGCATCCAACAAACATATTTCCAACTGAATCCCACGCGAAGCATTGCCTATAGCACCGTAATTCGACCAAGCATTCGATGAGAGAATGACCAAATACTGAGCCGAAATTGAAGATCTTAGATGATCCAAATTATCAATAGGAAGACCATGCAAACGAAAAACTACTGAAGCTTAGTAGAAACCAGCTCCGTTGGGCCGTAGACTCACAAGACTCTGTCAACTGGAGGAACATCTACACAGAATAGGTGTAGAAGAAGAGGCACCATGTAGATTGCGTATTGAGAATGATGAATCCCCTGCACAAATACTTTACCTGTGTCCTGCACTCGATTACAGCAGGAGGAAACACTTTGGTGACACTAAGATGGCACCGATGAACTGGTAGTTCTTTCAGACTGCAGAGCTTTGGGTTCTAATAGAACCACCTCAACGAACAATGATGATAATAATGAATGATTTTCAGTTAAAATTAGGAAACAATATCTTCAATCTCTCAGAAATGTCTCTTCTTGAATTTGAGTCGGCCAAAGATGTTCGTTATAGTGATTCAATAAGTGCGATCGAGATTTGACAAAGATGGGGATAAACGGGCGTTTAATTCATAGCGAGCGGTTAGCGCTTGCTAGCATCGTTTGCTTGCATCGCATATTATCAGATACAACCAATTATAATAGCGCGTTATATGTTACATGTATAACACTACAATGAATCTCGCTCGCTCTAACTCAGAAGACTCCTATACACCGATGATAAAAACTCAATCTATAAACGAAGGAATTTAGACAATCCTGTCGATTTAATATGTCGACTTTCAACTATTCTCCACTTGGGTTCAGGAGGAGTACTCATGGTACTCAAATAACACGAGAGACCCTTGGCAGTTTAATATATTTTTCATGGACTTGTAGGTGTTTCAATAAACATTTGAAGAAGTTGTCCAATTTGTATAAATTTGAAGTTCCGTTTGACGAGTTTGTGCACCGCCTACGTCGGGACCGAATTTAGACTAATAATTTATTCCAATACTGAGCTGCAGTCTCTTTAATATATTCTCAGCGCCAATATAAATTGTCATAGTGCACTGTATCACAAAAATATATTGTTTGCACAAATCATAGAGAACGTATATACGCCAGAAGTATTAGATCGTTTTGAACAAATAACGATGCGCAACATCGTTAAAAGTAACCTGATACACAACCGTGGTTACTCAAATCATTACAAAATGATTTTGAACAAAACAAATGACTCTACTTACAAAGCCCAACAGGTTCACAAAGCTGTCAACTTTCAGCAACTTTGTTCACATACTTCTGTGATACAAGTGGTACTTGTCAAATATTTGTAATAGCTTGCTACTATCAAGAAGGAGCTGTTAGGGGAATTAGTAGAATCTAGTTCAACTTACGTATATATTTTCAGCAAACTACGTTCACTTATTGATGTGGTCCAATTCATATTATGCTAGCTATGAGAAAAATGAGGAATTTTAATTTTCAAAGAATGAGAAAAACCGGAGCGAGAAAAAAGTGTGCTTCGGAATAATTTATTGTTATTATTATTATTTTTTTTAGAAGAAATTCTAGTAATCAACATTGATTTAATCAGTCGTCTATCTAGACTAGTTTGACAATTAACTTATTCAAAAGATTAAAAAATGTCTACCCAAGATGGGTTGTAAAATCATTCTACATTCTAACTGTCTTCTCTGAAATGGTACATTTTTCTGCGAATTTTAATCTAAACAAAGTAATCCGTATGAAAATATTTGATTGATATGCAAATTATCGTTCGGGCTTGGAATTTTTATAACATTTCCTGACCAAACAATTGTAGTTGTCAATGTTGAACATACCATCAAAACCAGTTTTTTCGAAATATATGTACATTTGTTCAAACAATATTGTTGTAGGGGATTTCCTAATCAAGCCTTCTAGACAGATGTTCGAAACTGGGAGCTATGGCTTCAATATCTACACACTCTTCTTCAAGTTATTAGAGTTATATGTCTAGATAGTCCTAGTTATTTTTACTACCCTCTCTATATGTAGTTCATAGGGTAAAGGAAGTAGTGTAATCGGACAAACTTTTTTTTACAGATATTGAACATTGAACATTTTCTGAACCGATGTAGACTATTTTTAACATACTGTTTGTGTGTATGTGTGGTGAAAATAGAAAATTTGTTGTTTTTGGTTGCTATAGCTCCATTTTAAGTGGTATCTCTGACATCCATCTTCAGTGATTCAAATGGAATTTTAGTTCATATTTTATTGGAACATAAGGACAACCGTGTTTTTCTGGTTATAAATATATATCACAATTTTATATTTAACCTGCAAAAATGTTTTCATTTTATGAGGTGTAGTGGTGTAAATACTTTCAGAATAGATGAACGTTGAAATAGTTTCGATATAATAATGATAATACAATATTGATTTTTAGGGTTCCTCTAAGAAATGCTGCATCAACGAAAAAATAGATGGGAATTGTGCTACTTTAAAACTTCCAATTACTGACCGTTTGTGTGGTTATAAGTTTAAAAATAATGATTACTTATATCATGGTGTAGAAACATATCGCAAATAACTTGGACTTGATGCTGTGCTGAGGTGATCAATAAGAGAACAATTCTGCGAAGCCAGTTTGCAGTATATAAGCTTCCCATTCACCTAATCATTAAATATCAGCTTTGAATGATCATTGTATCATTTATATCCTTCAAATATGTGAGAAACTGAATATTGCTTCAAAATTTCGTTTTCAACGAATAATTTTATTGAAAATCACAATGGAAACTAGAAGTTACTTGTTTTTTCAAATAACACTGCCCTTCAGTTCCAGCTTCATAGAGTATCCATCGGGGAAGCTAGATATCCAATGTTCTTTTTTTCTTATTTCAAATAATTATATACAGTTACTTTCGTTCTTCGAACATTACACTACAACTGTTTGAGAATTACATTTAAATTACAAATAATTTATTTATGTAATAACTGAAGAACACAATTATGTTTGTAACACAATTATATATAACGGTGCTTCAAATCTGCAATAGCATATGACACCCTTTTGATTATTCTGTAAGTAGAAGATGGTAGAACTCCAATAAAATCAGTGACGACAATTTGCATGTTTCCACTAGCCTGATATTTGAGAGTTGAAGTAAAGGTAGAACGTTATCGCCTTCGAAATAAATCGATTATTTTAAGATAAGTGATACTATACCAAACCTGATGGTTGTCAATTTGATTGTCAGCTATTTCCAAATAATGCAACGACATACATTTCCATATTTTTACTTTCTTCACTATACGTTGTATATAGTGTAAGGGAAGTATTATTATCGATCCAAGAAAATGTGAAGACTCTGTTATGCGCTTACTCTTTGGTTAATTCTGATAGTTCATATGACAGGAGGTGGCAGTATAAAACAAGGTTATATTATAGTATCAATAATTCGACAACCTGGCAGCAGGTGTCAGTATAAAGAATAGAGTAGTAAAATACATAACGGATACTATTTACATAAAATTTCAATGTAACATAGAGTATATCTTAACGTCTTTTATTTGCGGTTTCTAAATCATTTCTAATATATTTTCTGTTCTTACAATCATACATTTGACCCGCAGAAGTGTCAGAAACCTATTTCGCTTAGAAATATCAGGAAAGAATTCATCACTTTTGGTGACATTACAAGCGATGACATGTTGTTTCCAATAAAAGCATGCAGAAAACAGTAATTGTTCAAAGAAATAAAATTAAGAATGTGCAACATGCAAATATCAGATTGAAAAATCGATTTTATTTGTATAAGCTCTGTTAACTGTTGAATTTTGAAATTTGAAAATGCTGAAACTGTTTCGAAAGTACATTTCAGAATATCCTCTATCTAAGATCTAAGAATTTCAAAAGTCTTTTCTATTTAAACTAATTGAATTAACAATTTTTTTTCTATCAGGAACCTCTTAAGAAAATTCTCAATACTATCTATCTAGACACAAATACACCACTAATCTCAGACGCTTTGCATTGACATAAAATATTCATTCTGCATATGTAATTTCCTGAATATTTACTACATCTAACTATCATTTCGAAATGGTTACAGACTACTGTTGTATGCCCCGGTTCTACAAAAGAAGCAATTGAAGCTTAGTAAATTGAAGTTCGGAAGAACAAAAAAAAACGGGCAGTCACCGAGCACTGCTGACAGAAGTGAAAACTGACATTATGAAGTAACCAATTTATTTTATGTTATCTTTGAATTATTGTAGCATCCGAAATTACAGTTTTATTATTTTAAAATGAAAATTAATATAATTAGTTTTGCTTTAGTTTTCGCAACTGTCAGCATTTCAATCAACAATTATATACATTTTTATATTTAATAATAAAAAACGTATAATGGGTGGTACAATCCCTTTAAAGAGTATGAATGTAACCCAATAACCATTATGATAAATACACATTATTTTATTTTCAAAACATATTATTTATTGATATTTACATCGATGTAAATGAAAGTAGTGTTAAGCAGCATTTTCTTCATTTGCGTCGTCATTATCGGTAACTTCGACGATACTTAAATTATTAGATTAGATTCAAGCATGAAACATACTGTGGAATCAGGTGTGCTCATATATAAAAACAGGCTACTATTACCGATCACACTTAATTTAATTATTACTTTTTACTCTGTAATAATGAAAGTATGAGTTGTATTGCAAAAAAGGTCAATTTTTTCAGTTAGCATAGAACTTTCGTCTGCACGAGGATTGAGTAAATTAATAACGTCGAGTATATGCGTACTGTTGTAGCTGTATACAGTGTATAGTGTGTATACGTAGTGTATGTATACTTATACCTGTCCTGTATACCGTAATCGAGAGCAGTGGCTCACAGAGACAGGCTCACCAACACCGACTCAGTATGCACACGTGTGTAAGCGTATAGAGAGACTGCTTGACGCCTGACCAAAGTCGCGCACGGCCGCAGTTGCGCACGCAGTATACATAATACCTAATATACATAGCTTTACACGTCATCTGAAATAGCCCAACCCGCCAGTGTAGTGGCCTGGAGATATAATCTTCGCGTCATGATAAAATGGTGATGCAAACTTGAATACCTGTTGTATGTATGATTTGTTCTGATAGTAGTATAATTACCATTTTATTTTTGTATGTAACTAACATATATTAAACATTTCTTTGATGTGATGTATCGATTAGTTTTTCATTGATTTGTTTGTTCTGTATACATAAATTGTGAATATAGAATACCTGATCATTCGTGTAAGTTAGTTTCCTTAAAAATCACCCTTATCATGAATAAAATGATATGTTGGAAGATTTAGAATGAACAAATCTTAATTGATCCAATTTTGTTTTCATAAATAATTTAACATCAGGCTAGTATCCAATTATAATGAATCTTGATCCAGGTATGAATTTTAAGTAAATTCTCGGGAAATAGGTCAGATTAATACATATGTTACTATATTTTTGGTCTCGCGACCATCAACAGAAGTCGTTTGAACACAAATTCACATAAACTAAAGCGCGGGATTCCTTAAACTATTTGCACTGCCACTGATTGTCTACATCACATTATTTTTCAATTGAAATTGCCTACTCGCAACAACAAACGAAACATGAAAAATTGAAATTATAACACATTGATGTGTAAGATCACGTGTATTACAAAACCACTACAAAGTAATATTTCTATAGTTGAAGGCGTCATTACTCGAGAAAGGAGGAAAGACATATGGACCCCCTTCACGTCAAGTAGGTACGAAGCTAAGCAGATGTGTTCCAGATATGTATGACTATGATAGCAAAGAGGAAGGCGGGGGCCTTAAAATGCACTCGTTTCTCTGGTTTTGGTCCGCAGGACCAAAAACGCTCAAGCAAACGCTCTAATCCTTCAGAGAATAGGGCTAGTAGCTACGCATAAGTAGCTTCGGTCTTGACGGAGAAGGCTCTGCAGGTTGTCATCTTCAAAGAGGGCAGCTTGGAAACGGTTTACTCGTGACGTTATCTTCTCCCTTCCGGAGGAGATTGCCCCTCCACAGTTCCACTCCAACAGGGTTTGGAACAGATGTCTGCTGATAACAGCAGTGGATGCCGCCTCCAAAAAGTGGCTGCTAAACACAGTAGTCTACTTAAGAGACAGGGGGGATGCGGTCAGTCTCCGTGCAGTTCTTCCTTAACGAAAAAAAATGCATATTCCAAACCAGGTCATCCTCAATGGCCTGCAAAAACAGAACCAGGGGCTTCCCTCTTTCAAATGGGGAATACTCGAAAGGAAGGAGGAACTCCTGGACCTATGACTTGTTGTATGGCTCGATGAGCGGTCGGTCAACCTTCTCAAGGAAATGGACTTTCAGCCTCACATCAAGGCTACCATGGCTCAGGTTACCCTTCTGGGTGCTGAGGCAAAACAAGGTGAACCAGAGAATGGCTCACCAAACGCCGGTCCGCTGGAGGAGGTGGCAGTCGAGATGCGGCTACCTAGAGTGGTCCCGTGAGACTCCTACTCCTCCAAAATCAATATTTAAGAAGTTGTTGCTGCCATCATGTCGGTAAAACTTTTACAAATCAACCTTCAGTCTTCAACTACCCTGCTATGTGATAAAGGCACAACATAACGGATGAGTTGTACAAACCACCGCTACAAAGGCTGTCCATGTAATGGTGTCCTATCTCCGCTCCTGTTGTGTCTCCTAGTCGTTGGACTCTATGAGGAATTGGAAGAGGCTTGCTTTCATGTCCAAGCTTATGCCGATGACTTGGTTGGCATCACCTTCGAATAGCAGGGGATACTGTGCGAGCTGCAAACCACGCTGCCTAGCATACTGGACGGCTGGTGCTGCACAGAGGGGTCAGGGTCAACCCTGAAAAACAGAAATTGTACTGTTCACCAGGAAATGAAGGCTGGGCACATTGCCAGAGATTACCTTCCCTGGCAAGACTCTGCAACTCAAAGGGTCGGTGAAGTTTTTGGAAGTGATTCTAGGGCAAACACCTCAAATATCGAGTGAAGGAAGCCTCTGCGTTTTGGGCGTGCAGGAAAGGTTTCAGCAGCGCATGGGGACTACAGCTAAATATTGTTTATTGGATCTATACCGCTGAACTAGCCAGGAGAAATAAAGTTCAACTTATCTGACACCCTGGACACAGTGGAGTTGAAGGAAATAAGATGGCCGACTCCCTGGCCAGGCGAGGGTCGTCAGGCGCCCCTGCCGGAGCCGAAGGCTTTATCAAATTGCGTGTGGGTCTCGCCCTTCTGCGCAACTGAACAAAAAGTGGTCTACACTGTGATGAGAATCGCCACTAAGCTCTTCATCAAAGAACCTGTGTCTGGGCTCTCGGAGAAACTCTTTTCTCTGAACAGAAAGGTCATCAGAGAGATGACTGGAATCCTGTCGCCCCAACAAACACCCTCATACTATGTAGGAAATGAAGAGAGGCGGAAGAAACTGCCTCTCACATCCTGTTGGAATGCCCTGAATTGACATCCCTCAGGGACCGTCACTTCGGAAAGTAAAAACTGCTCTCAGAAGAACTTATGAAAGCCAGCATTGTTAGTATTCTGGGTATCTGGCGGGCCACAAACCTGCTACAATAGAATAGGCTCAAAATAAGTGGCCTAAGTGCAATGATTCTTCAAAACATTATGAGAAAAATTATTATGATTAGATTTTATTATTATTTGGACAGTTTGAAACAGGGTCAGAGTTCATTCAGAGCAGCTCATTAATAGCAAATAAGATGGAAAGAGAGATAGCAGCCAGGAGTATTCAGTAAAGGTATTATATAGAATACCGTTCTCCCAGCGGTAAGTAATGAGAGATAGTAGACCGGAGTATTTGGTAAACCAACTACGTAGAACACCGTTTTCCCAGCGGAAATTAATAAGAGATAGTAGCCCGGAATATTTAGTAAAGGGAATATATAAAACACTTTCCCCAGTTGTAATGAAAGCTAATGGAAAGTAAAACAGGACGTAGTAAAAAACTTTTCAATTTACCCTAGAGTACGCCAATGGTATTAGTTCAGAAATTGAACAGAAATAATGGATACAATAAGTTTGTATAGCTTGAAAAAAAAATCTTCACACTTTTCAAAGATTAGAATATCCTAATTTTCAAGAACGGCTTAGACAGACAAATAGATCATCATTTACAATAAAAAAGAATATAGTCAAGAGTAAAATAATCAATTACACTCAATAGCCTATACAATCATCAAAGTAGAACAAAATTCTACAACGTTAAGAGGAAGTCAGTATCTGTTGATAATAATGAGTTGAAATCAAATTAATACAAATAAGAGAATAAAATTCAGAATGTGGATGCTCTATTTTGTTTTAAATCGTATCATAGGAAGAACATTAATTCTAATTTAGAACAGATATAGTCAAGATTTGGAAATAAAAGCCTTAGTTGTAAAGATAAACATATCGAATCTACTATTTTAGAAACAACGAATCTAGTGATCTTAATTATTTTCTAATAAAGAAAGTAATTCTTTTTAATATAGTTTATGATACAAGAGGTAATAATAGCAACTTCTGGTTTGTTCCATTCTTGTCTCTCTGCAATCTATGTATATTTTGTATTATATTATATACATCTGCTTAACTTTTCATAACTTTTACCCCTACCATAGTGCTGTGGTGCGATCCCTGAATTTACTTAAAATTCTCAACGAAATAATGAATAAAACTTCTTTGTTTTACTATCACTGATATTTAATATAGTCGTTACTATAGTTTCAACACTAAACGTGTCATCTTCAGACGAAAAAAAATTTTTATTTCTTAACAAAGGGAAAGAATTATTTACTATCTTACTGCTTATTGGTTTTTCAACATCCTTCTGAACTTACTAGAAATATCATTGGTAAAAACAAATTATTGGTCAAAAAATTCGAGGATCCTTCCCCTAATTGTAGATTGGTTTTTGAGGGAAAGGACGAGTTATAAATAACAACCGAAACGTTAAAAACCTTCAGTTAATTTTTCTAACTTGAATTATTCTCTTGAGAAATCACTTTGTCAATTCCAATCACATTAACATCAGTTTCTTCATAGTGTTTTTGGTAAGAAGGGTGGATTTCGCTAAATCAGAGTTGTTTTAGATTTTCAATCAAACTTTGTTGTTCTCAGTTTTTATTCAAGTTCAAGTTCAATAATACATTCAATTCAGTTCATTTAGTTTCGATTCGTTAGGTTCATCCTGATTGGAGAATAAATTTGATAATCTAAGTTTTTTTAGATAATTTAGATTATCTAGGTTTGTTCTATTTTAGTTTAGATCTTGATCTTATTTTTCATTCTTATTAATAAGTTAATTTTAGTATTCTTTCATTATCAATTGTCATCCTCATTGTTTTATTATTATTATATAAAAAATTCTCGGGAATTAGGTCACATTAACACTCTGTTATAAATGTTCGTCTTTACGTACGTTTCGGTCTCACGACCATCATCAGAAGACTTATTTTGTCAAAAAGGGGGTTAACTAAAACTAATTAGCACAAGCGTCCATATCGCACAATTTTCAATCAAAAAGCTCACGCCGTCGAAACGAACAGAACCACGAATAATCGAAAATTGTATCGTTAATATTAAAGTATAGATTTTTTTGTAACAAGAAACCACTGTTAAGTAATATTCTCATGATGTACAAACGCATATTGCTATGGTCTCAAAGCAACTGGAGTTCGAAGCTATTTGTTTGTAATAAATCGACCCAGATGTAGATTTATGACGTACTTGAAAAGGTTTTAGACCTGCATTGGAATTTACTATACTTTAAGCGTTCTTCCTAAAATATACTTTTAACATTATAAAGACATATGTAGGAATTTGCAAGAGTTTTAATTAATCAAGTTAGTATAAATCTGACTCAATCCCTGAATATCATTCCTATGATTTACAGAATTTGAATCCCTTTTTATGTGAATCATCTCCAGGATAGATCTTTTATAATAAGTGGTTTCTTTAGTTAAAATATTAACATTTTTGTAATCAAATTGATGGTTATAATCAAAACAGTGCTTAGCAAGGGCGGTGGAATTTTCTAAGTTATTATTTCTTGTGCTATACTTATGACCGTACATTCTTTGTTGTAAATATTGTTTAGAGATTCCAGTATAAGTTCCATCACAATCTAAACAATTCAATTTTATACTGTGTAGGTTTGTTTATCTTTAGGTATTACAGGTTTTAGATTTGAGAAATATTTCCCAACACAGTTAGTAGGTTTATGCGCAACATTTATATCGTACTTTTTCAAACATTTCTTAATTTTTTCTGAGGTCTCCGGAATGTATGGTAAAGTTATATAATTGTCTGTATTAACTGTTATATTATTTTTATAAGAAGAACCATTATAGATTTTGTTTATTCTCTCTTTAATGATAGGATTGAAGAAAGTTTTTGGGTAGCCATTCATTTCCAATGCATTACGAACAATTTTTAAATTTTTGGGACGGTCCTCTGCGTGGGATAATTTTACCGCGCGGTCTGTGAGGCTGTTTATGACACTTTTTTTATAACAAGCTGGTGCAACGGAATTGAAATGAAGATAACGTTGAGACCAGACTTCTTTAGTAAACCAAGAAGTTTTTATTTTTCCATCTGCATCATGCCTAATGGTCATATCTAGATATGACACAGTATATAAATTGAAATGTTTAGATTGTGATGGAACTTATACTGGAATCTCTAAACAATATTTACAAAAAAGAATGTACGGTCATAAGTATAGCACAAGAAATAATAACTTAGAAAATTCCACCGCCCTTGCTAAGCACTGTTTTGATTATAACCATCAATTTGATTACAAAAATGTTAATATTTTAACTAAAGAAACCAATTATTATAAAAGATCTATCCTGGAGATGATTCACATAAAAAGGGATTCAAATTCTGTAAATCATAGGAATGATATTCAGGGATTGAGTCAGATCTATACTGACTTGATTAATTAAAACTCTTGCAAATTCCTACATACGTCTTTATAATGTTAAAAGTATATTTTAGGAAGAACGCTTAAAGTATAGTAAATTCCAATGCAGGTCTAAAACCTTTTCAAGTACGTCATAAATCTACATCTGGGTCGATTTATTACAAACAAATAGCTTCGAACTCCAGTTGCTTTGAGACCATAGCAATATGCGTTTGTACATTATGAGAATATTACTTAACAGTGGTTTCTTGTTACAATAAAATCTATACTTTAATATGAACGATACAATTTTCGATTATTCGTGGTTCTGTTCGATTCGACGGCGTGAGCTTTTTGATTGAAAATTGTGCGATATGGACGCTTGTGCTAATTAGTTTTAGTTAACCCCCTTTTTGACAAAATAAGTCTTCTGATGATGGTCGTGAGACCGAAACGTACGTAAAGACGAACATTTATAACAGAGTGTTAATGTGACCTAATTCCCGAGAATTTTTTATATAATTCATACTGGGTCAAGAATCTTATTATATTTTTATTATTATTAATTTAATTGTTATTTTATTATTTTTTATTGTTGTTGTTGAGTACGAGTTTATCTGGTTAAATTAGCGTTTACTCTTCCACTTATCTTCCAGTGTGTTAAATCTTAAGTGTCTTGTGAAATAGAAGGGTGTGTAATATTTCTCACGTTTGTTCTGGCTAATCGATGATTGGTATCAATCTCCAACGTGTCATGGTTCTCAAATTAAATGGTCACGTTGTATGTAAATAAATCCAGGAATAGGAATAATATAGATCCTATGAAGAGATAGATAGAGAGAGAGAGAGAGAGAGAGAGAGAGAGAGAGAGAGAGAGAGAGACTTTGATTCGCAAATAAATACTGTTGATTCTTGATATATACAGGCTTTAACACCCGTTAAAACAAAATCGATATTCCCATTCGAATAAATTGAGGACGTTTGGGATGTGGCATAACTCAATATGGACAATTGATTTGAAGTATCAATCATTTTTATACAAGAATAGATTTAGAACTATTCGTACAATACAAAACAAAGTTCAGCACTGAAGATCTCAAATATTCCCCAGACCTAGTACACATGATCTTCGAAGTGACATTAAAAATTTAATTAGAAATTATACAGTGTAATCAATATTTTGAGTGTTAGTTTCCATATATAATAATGTTTACTTTAAAAATCACAATATGAAAAATAATAAAAGTTGATAATATCGACTTGAAGCTGGAAGTTGATTTTATCTAAATCTTCCAGGTGTGAGATCAGTTTTATTTTAATCTCCGAACATTATCATCTAACATTAGGTGCACACTACAACAGTTTCTGAATTACATTCAAGATTACAGATAATTTGTTAAATTTAACTTCACACTGTGGATACACTGAAACAATAATAATTATCACCCTCATCCACTAAAAATACTGTCAAAGTACTGAGGGTCTTTCAACTATCAAGTATCCATCATCAGAGTAAACTAAATTAGAAATGAAAATGTGCCTGTTTGAATACTATTTGAGGTTAATGATAAAAACACAAGGGGTTACCCTCAGCTGTTGATAGATCGCAATTTGATCAATTGCTTTTGCTTATATATTTTCATCCCTTCTGAATCACCAAGTACAGTATTTTAAAAATGATAAACTTTCTTCATGGGTATCAAATGAAAGGTTCCAACGCGTAGAGGATGAATTTCATGATTTTCATTGAAATGATCCAATATTTCGGATATAAATGTAATTTATATAAAACCGTAATTTTATCCTCAACTATAGCTTTATGGGTATCTAATAAAAGGGCTCCACTTGTAGAGTGCAAAATTTATACATATCGATTTATATGCTAACAGCTGTCGTTCTATGAATCTATCATAGTGGTAGTCATTATATGAGGTATCAGGTGGTCAATCAATGAGTTGTGAACCAATCAAAATAGGATATTGTTGGTATTGAAACAGGCTGAACCACGCACGAGACCGAAATTAAGGTTAAAAAAAGATGCACCAGAAGTAATGATTTGTAACGCATGATCATTAATATTGAATTAGAACTTCGGAAGGATACACCGTAGTGGTTGAAATTTAGAGATTTTCACTCATCAATGCTCTCACCATGATCGTCGGTCGATGACATCACTACACGTTACAATGAAGTATTTCAACATTCAATCACTTGCTCTTTCCTACTGAAGAAACATATATATTAAAACAAGCGTATTTTATAGTTAACTTTGTCTCTATTTTTGAAATAATAGGAAAAAATCAATATTTTCAAATCAATATATTGAAATTTGTACGTTATATAAATGACGTGATGTTGACGTCAGTCATCAATTGTTCATCTCCCTAGTCTCTCTGGTACGTATAGGATTTCCTCTAAAATACCTCACAAATCTTCACGGAAATTCTGTTTCACTCCGTTGCCAATGTCAACAGCATGAAATATATTCAATCATTTGAGTATCAATCGCATTTCTCTATTTAGAATTCTCTGTCAGCATCACGCCAACCATCTTCCTCTCGACGCATTAGGTACCTAGCTAAAAATTCATCACTATCCTCGCTATTATGGGACTGAAATTTGATCCCATAGGACAACCAAGAATCTGACTGTAAAAAACATTATTGAAACTGAAATAACTGGTGTTCAAAATTAATTTTATACCATCAAGGAATTCCTCTAGGGGTATACTGCAATTTGACTTTAATTTGTTCCAATTATTTTGAATTACTGTGATTATCAAATCCAATGGAATATTGCTATATAATGGAATTACATCAAAACTAACTAATACATAGTTAGGTGGTAATTGAAAACTTTATGAGGCCGTGTATGGTGCCGCAAAGCGACTAATTCCGGGAAGACAGAGTGAGAGATCGCATGACCAGATCGAGAAAACCGAACGGTGCCTACACAAAGTAGAGGCCAAAATCCAGTCGGCCAGACAGCAAGCGTCTCGAATCCAGTGTGTGATGAATTTTATTTCTAGCGGCAGGGCTTTCACGCCAGAGATACTAAACACCATCATCACACACTACAAACGTATAGTTAGGTGGTAATTGAGAAGTTTATGAGGCCGTGTATGGTGCCGCAAAGCGACTAATTCCGGGAAGACAGAGTGAGAGATCGCATGACCAGATCGAGAAAACCGAACGGTGCCTACACAAAGTAGAGGCCAAAATCCAGTCGGCCAGACAGCAAGCGTCTCGAATCCAGTGTGTGATGAATTTTATTTCTAGCGGCAGGGCTTTCACGCCAAAGATACTAAACACCATCATCACACACTAAAACGTATAGTGTTGCAGACCATGAATTGCAGACCATGAAGCAACATTGTGCGGATAGGATTCGAGCCCTAGGCGTGGTAAGGAGAAATCTGGCAAAACGGGTTTGACGCGTCAGGGAGAATTACTTGTTCCGTGATGGCCCGTCTCACCTTTTTGAATCTCCACCGCCCACAATTGGTACCCCCCGACTATGGGGGAGGTCGAGTAGTTCTGGAAAGGAGTGTACGAGTCACCGCGTCCAATTCACCTAGACACTCCAGCCCTAGCACACTTCGAAATGTTTTGCGCCAAACGTCAACTTTCGCAAACAGAAGTGTGCGAGGCAGTCAGCGAGGATGAGGTCCGACAAGCTCTTGTTGGTACCAAAAACTTTACTGCTCCAGGCTCTGACGGCATAAACATATGGTATTGAAAGAAATTTCCTTCCACTCACCGCCGTCTGGACAGAGTCTTCGACTCTTGGCTTTAAAACGAGCGGCAAATTCCAAGCTGGGCTGGCGAGGGGTACACTGTGCTACTCCCAAAGAATGAAGACTTGTCTAATCCCAAGAACTACCCGCCGAATACTTGTCACAACACCTGCTACAAGTTATTTATACGTATCTTGTATGCTAGGTTGTTGATATCGATCAGTCTGGTTATTAATAACATCAGCGAGCAGCGTGGTGCGAAGAAAGGCATGAACGATTGCCAGGAGAACCTGGTGATAGATAGAACGTGGTTCAGGAATATACACGATCCGTAGGCATGGAGTTGGGATTGGACAAGTGCGCAGTGTTTCATTTAAGGAGAGGACGATTTCCAGAAGTGCACGAGATTATGCAGCTTGCCGACGGAAGCATCTTTGAACACCTTGATGCTGGAGAGACATATCGACACCTGGGAATCGAACAGCGTCCTAATTATGACGCTTTCCAGGTAAAGATGGCTCTCTGCGGCAAGTACAGAAACCTTGTTCGAAAGATTTGGTCTTCCGAACGTTCGAGTGAGAACAAGGTGTCTGCAACAAATATGCTTGTCGTTCCGGTCTTGTTTCACTCTTTTGGAGTGATGAAATGGACGGTCGATGAGCTGCTTAGACTCGACAAAGACACCCGGAAAATGATGCTATCTATCACAGTTTGCATCCCAGGTCGTCCGTTTCCCGCATTCATCTCTTACGTCCCCGAGGAGGTAGAGGACTTCTTAGTCTGGAGGGTCTGCTTCAGAGTGTGGTTCTGAGTATAGCTCGTAAAGTTCTTAGGAGTTCGGACCCTCTCCTGTGCCTTGTCAAAAGTCACGAATTGGCCGGAGTGGGGGCATTTATCGTTAAGGCAGCACAAAAAACTCGACGTACACCCATCGCTATGATGCAGCCCTACGGGTGCTGTATTACCATCTAAGGCACTCGTATGGAATAGACCAAGAGCTGGTGCTGCCTGGAGATATTAAGTCTATTGTCGGAAACGAGAAATGCCAGATCTACTGGAATTACCCGTTTCCGACAGTCAGGTCTATACAAGCAAATAGGCCTGACGTTGTCCTTCTCGATAAACAAAACAAGACTATGTATGTCATCGAATTCTCTGCTCCGGCAGAGAAGAACATAGTCTTGAAAGTGTAGGAAAAATAAACAAATTATCAAGATCTCCTGTTCGAGCTCCGCATGCTATACCCAGGCCACAAGGTCGTATCAGTTGTTCTGATCATCGGTCTTTTGGGCGGAATTCGGTCTTCGCTGCATTCGAACTTGAAGATCATTCCGGTCTGTAGGAACTCGGTGCAGGTCTTGATAGACCGGATGCAGAAGGCAGTCATTCTGGGTTCAATAACACTACTCAAGGCATACGATTTGGGAACCTGAAGCTACTTACCGACCGGTGGGGAGGAGTAGCTTCAGAGAACGTCGGAGGCGCACAGCAGTCCCCCGACCAGCTGTTGATGTAAAAAGAAAAAGAAAGTATATTTAACAATGTTCCCCTTCCTACCTGGAGGGACACGTTAGGCGCACTCGATTTCGGGTGTCACATACTACATTTTCATCTATGAGTGCAAAATATTTCCTCGATTTCTGGGAATTGGCCTTTTCTTGTCTACTCGTAGTTTCTGTGGACTATTAGTTGTGCGCGATGTCAATGAATTGCAAAGGTTGAAGCGGCTGCTGCCATCCGACCAGATAACTGGACTCAGATATATTAGATTTAGATATAAGCTTACACGAGCTAATAAACTCAACATATAAACTTGGGTTACGTTTTGAATGGAAGGGGATCAATAATTCCAGGGATACTTTACATTATCCTGTCTGTACTATAACAAATGATTATTGCACACTTACTGAGCAGATGATAGTAATATTCATTAGAAGTTAAATTAAAAAAAATAATGTGTTTTCATCAATCTCCTGTTCCTGTTAGTATGTATGTATTTGTGAAATTAAATAATGTAACAATTACTTAATGCAAATGAATTGCTGTGCTTATTATACATTAATCCCATATCGCCACCGCAGATATCAACATTTAGTCATATCAAGTTTCTGTTATGAGACACGTGTAATAATAAGTGCGTACTACTTGTTGACTAACAACAGTCAGTTTAAATACTTCAGGAAATGAAGATAAACATGTTCGGTACACTAACTTCATTCTAAATAATGATCTAATAAAATAATAAATGGAGAGTAAACAACATATTTTATGCCCAACCTTGAAATGGATAACGATACTAAGATTTATTCAATTATAAATGGAATGGACATTTATCAGCGTGGGTAGTTGATATAGTATTATTATAACTTTCAAAAATGAACGTTGTGGAAATAAACACAATAGTTACATATCTATACAGGTGTGTCTAAAGGAACGCACCAAACTCCTGGAGTATATTCTACACCCACAAATAATTGAAAAGTTATCAGATTTCCATTTCCATTGATTGGAAAAGTTAAAAGTTAAAGCGTCATGACAAGATTCTCCTATACAAATTATTTCAATTTTAGCGTTCATGAAATAAATGACACGCGCTTGTTATATTAAATTAATAAAACATTCAAAAACCTCCACGTTAACTGTCATCATAAGACAGGCCACTCTGAAAAATTACATGTTAATTGTTCCTCAAAGATTCATTAGTTCTAGTGGAACAAATTCAGTAAGCAATATCTAGTATTTTTTGTGCAGCAATAAATTTATGGTAACTTTTTTTCTAGACCTGAAGAGGGCTTTTGAAACGATTGATCGTAATAATTTTGTTGATGAAGTTAAGTGGATATGGTATTGATGGTGATGTTTATCAATGGTTAGCTGAATATTTGTCTCATGAAAGCAAAAATTCAAGGTTGAAGAGAACATCTGAAAGGAATCGAATATAAATATAGGTATTTCATAGAGTACCGTCTTAGGACTTTTTATTTTATACTTAAATGACATAAACGTGCTTGTTATTGTAGACTTTGTGAATTTATTTGCAGATGATACACTTTTGATTTGCTATGATACTAACTTAGATAAAGCTGTTGAGAAAACGCATTCTGCACATAAGGAGGTAAATGAATATGTCATGGCAAACAAATTGAAACTAGAAACAATGAAAACTGGAGGTATGATAATAACAACCACTTTGATTACGTATGCCCAAAAATATTTAAAAAACTATATTTTATGCAAGAATTTCTAGAAATGTATTCACTCGGTCAAAAACTACCGTATATAATTCGATTATCCCAACCTTTTTTCACTACTGTGCTTCTACATTTTTTTCATAAATTGTTATTTTTAATAATTAATTAATCATTTTTATATTCATTTATAATGCGTAAAAAATAAATGTTAAATTACTTATGTATTATTGTTACCTATTTTCAAATAAGTGTTATTATTATTACTCACCCTGTGCGATGAACATCACGAGTGACCTCGGTTATGGATATATGAAAGAACGTATTATATTTAGTAGTGCCTTTCATAAAAAATAAACATATATTGCATACTAAATTTGACTGAAACGTTTTCAAAGCATTAGACAAGAACTTATCTATAGTGCTTATACTTTGACTACACGAGAGAGGAACCTATAATGTTCGAAGAACATCGTGTGAACCAGCGATGGAATATTGGGAGAAGAGATAGGCATTCGAATTTTTCCTGAAAGTTTGGAGGTTATATTGATAGATGTTCGATAAAAAACTGAATTCTGGCAGGAAGCAGTTCCAAAGGTCTCGAACATGACAATGAAGGGGCGACTAGTTTGAGTTCGTCTAGTTCGCCTATCTGGAATCTCTTGTGGTGGATGGAACAACAGACGCGGTTTCTGATGAACACCGATCATGGAAATATCTCTCACCATTCTACGATGTTCTAGACAGGTCAATGACATCATCAATCAAACGAATATCTCTTCTGGCTAGAATCGAAGAGCTTCAGCGTTTGTTTGGGAGCTCAACTCCAAACATGTGAACAGTACTCCAGTACAATTCGAATCTGTGCTTTGTAGATTATGAGGAGCTATTGGTATGTAATATAGCTCTTGGCACGGAATAGTTTTTGTGAAGCGATTTTGCAATGGACCTCACATGATCGTCCCATGAGAGGGTGCTGTTGCTGGTGATCTCGATCATGGTTATGGAAGACTGCATAGGAATAGTTGTACCTGACACCATCATATAGAAATTGTGGGATTATCCTTCATGGAGAAGACGCAAGCTTGAGTTTTGGTTGCAATAAACTGTACTAGATTATCAGATCTCCATTTCAAAATATTTGCCAAATCTCTATTAATTGCGTCAGCCTGTCTCTGTTTCGCTCTTCTGGCTCCATTAGATGGTATATGGGCTCCAGATGAGAAGATGATATGGAGTGTACCATCATCTGCAAAGCTGTGGATGGTACAGGTGGTCACTTCCAGCATATCGTTTATATGAAGCAGAAACGAATATGGTGTCAAGACCACATGCAGTGATCTATCTTAGAGAAAACTTTATAGTAAGTTCCAAAGTTGAGGCGGCGAACCATATGACGGAAGTTTTCCAATGATTTTCCAATGATACACCTAGAGATTGCCCATGTTTCTCAATAGATTTCTGCCATACATGTGTTATGCCTACATAACACATGGAAGGGAGAGGTCGCCCACCTTTCTAGGATGTTCTAGAGTGGTCAATGAGTTCGTAAGTGTGACATCACCAATCATGCTAATAACTCTCTTCTGAATTGAATGTAAGAACTTGAACGTATGTTTGGGAACTTAACTTGTGTGAACAGTACCCCAAGACCGGTCAAATATGTGCTTTGTAGATTATGAAGAGCTGCTGGAATGTGAAGTTGCACTTGACACGGAATATGAAATGAAGTATTTGTAAAGAGATTTTCACAATGGACCGCGAACGATCGTGCTATGAGGGGGTGCTGTTAGTGGTAATCCTAACCATAGTTATGGAAGACTTCATAGGAATATTCTCTGCGTCATTGGATGATATAGGGCTCTAGAAGAAAAAACGGTATGACGTGTACCATCATCTGCAAAACTGAGGACGAGACAGGCTGGTATTTCCAACAGTAGAAACAAATTGTGTGCCAAGACAGATCCTCGTAGAATAACCGCGATAGTAGCCATTATATCGATGAAGACGCCGTCATTCACCATATGAAGTGATCTCACTAAGAGAAAACTCGATAGTAAGCGTGAAAAGTTTACAAGAAAGCCTTGGTGGCGGACTTGGTCAGTTGCTTTGGAAATATGCAATGCTGCAACTAGAGATTCTCCATATTTTCCTGTAGATGTCTGCCATATATGTATTACAAAGGCTAGCAGGTCTCCTGCTGATCTCTGCGGACGAAAGCCATATTGCCGGTCATTCACGATTTTGGAGCTCTCTGGTATTAGATGAGCTCGATGTTGATTGCTTTCTCCATCATATTGTAGATCACAGATGAAAGTCAAATGTGTCTATAATTATGAGGAAGATTATTCTTTCTTTTTTTTTGGAATTGGTACGACTCTAGCTGTCTTCCAGCTGGAAGGAACCACATCAAGTTTGTATGAAAGGAACGAAAGCTTTTGATAAGAGAAGTCACAATTTACTACTAAACAAACTCAAATATCTCGGATATCTACGGATATTATTTCTGGCATACCCCAGGAATACATACTCGGGCCCACTATGTTCCTCATATATACAGCAGATATTTTCAACGTTCCTCAATTCTCTGATGTTCAAGGTTACGCTGACGACTCTCAGCTTGTTCACTACTTTGATCCTGATTATATTGGAGATGTGACTTAAAATATCAATTGGCATCTGTCGTTATTGAACGATTTTTCAAGGGATCATAATTTGCATGCAAATTTCTATAAATCAGTAGTCATGCTGTTCTATGCAGAAAAAAGAAAACTTCGCTAAAATCGCAATTGATCATCAAGATCGACAACCAGCCACAGTAGCTCGTAATCTTGACATCATGGTGGACGAGGAATTTAGGCTTATAGATCATATAAAAAATCTTAATCAAAAAATGTATATGCGATTGAAAATATCATATATTAATAAAACCTTGCTAACTTTTAAACTCAAAAAGGAGCTTTGTGAAAGCATTACATCATTGCCAATTTTGTTTTACGGTAATATTTTATATTCTCGTTGCTTACACCAGGAAATGAAAAATAGACTACAGAAAATATAGAACTGTTGTATACGTTTAATTTTGTATTAAGGAAATATGATTATGTGTCAGCTAAACTCAAAATTCTCAATTGGCTGAACATAAAAAATGTAGTAAAACTCCATTTTTTAGTATTTTCTCATCGCGTCATCCTTACAGGAACTCGTTCTTAGCTAGAAGAGAAAAATTCCTACAATCACCGAGCACTGCTGACATAAGTGAAAACTGATAAACCAATTTATTTTATGTTATTTTTGAATTATTGTAGCATCCGAAATTACAATTTCATCATTCTTAAATGAATATTAATAGAATTATCCTTTAGTTTCACAACTGTCAGCATTTCAATCAACAATTATATACATTTTTATACTTAATAATAAAAAACGTATAATGGGCGGTACAATCCCTGTAAAGAGTATGAATGTAACACGATAGCCATTATAATAAATACACGTTATTTTATTTTTAAAACATATTATTCATTGATGTTTACATCGATGTAAATGAAAATAATGTTAAACAGCATTTTCTTCATTTGCGTCATTATCGGTAACTTCGACGATACTTAAATTATTAGATTAGATCGAAGCATGAAACATACTGTGGAAACAGGAGTGCTCATATATAAAAACAGGCTACTATTACCGATCACACATAATTTAATTATTACTTTTTACTCTGTAATAATTAAAGAGTGAGTTGTTGTAGTGCAAAAAAGGTCAATTTTTCGAGTTAGCATAAAAATATAACTTCCGTCTGCACGAGGACGGAGGATTGAGTAAATGAATAACGTCGAGTATATCCGTGCTGTTGTAGCTGTATACAGTGTAGTGTGTGTATGCGCAGTGTATACGTATATCTGTCCTGTATACCGTAATCGAGAGCACTGATTTGATGCTGTGATCCAACATTCGAACAATGAAAATAATAAACTAGATATAACATACCGTCATCAATGTGTAGTACACATGCAAAAGTTCTCACTTATACACATCACTAATGTTCTATTCTTATGACAAGAATTATATTCACAATATTTAAGACTTTGCACGTAGATACGATACTAAGTACACGATGTACAATTAATAAATTCAATAAAAATATAACTTTCGTCTGCACAAGGACCAAGGATTGAGTAAATGAATAACGTCGAGTATCCGACTCAGATATGCATACGTGTGTAAACGTATAGAGAGACTGCCTGACGCCTGAGTAGTTGTGCACGCGGCAGTATACATAATACCCAACATATATAACTACAGTGTGACGGCACGTGACGGACTCATGGTTTTACCCCATCTGACTGGCTCAACGCACCTAAAGAAGTTTTCACTTCAAAACTTATGTAGTATTAGTATCGTTCAAATTTGCACAGCCGTATCTTCAGATTTCATAATACTTTAACTATGTCACATCACCACACCTCGTTTTTTCAAAGATCTTTTACTTTTAATGCGGTAACTTCATCTAACAATGGCAAGACATATCTTTTGTCAAACCCTATGAATAATTTTTCACTGCAATTTGCTTATGTGAAATTTTTCAAGTTCACTGGCTGCTGTGAATGTGCAGGTTGAGTGGTAGAATAGCCATAGGCTAAACTTCGCATGAACCATGTTTATAGCATCGCTGCTGTGAATTTCACTGACGGGATAATATGTGTATATATTTTGTGTAAGCTTGTATATTTCTCTTCTTGTTATATTATCGAGATGATAATTTCTGAGAAGAAACACCAAGGATCCCTTGGTTTTTATCCAACCCAAGTTGAGGACATTTCAACTGTGATTCGTCGAGAAATAATTTCAAAACACCTCTCAAGAACATTTAGGGAACTTGAAGACAGTCCTCGTACGTTCAATTTAAAGGAGATTTAACCAGATCAAATATCCAACTAGAAATGTGTTGCCGCTCGGAGAATAGATAAGTAGTGGGTGGGCGTTGCTACTCTTCACAAATCCTTTGCTTTGATTTTTATATAATTATCATTGGAATATTTTATATAATTGTGAATTTTTGTTACATTTTACTATTTGGAATGTGAATGGTACCCTAATACTTCTATTGGAGGTCTTTGAAATTCATAAGTAGAAATAAAACAATAAATCATGTTTCATTCATATCTTATTCCGGTTCTTAACACGTTTATAAAGAATAAGCAAATATTTTCTGAATGAAAATACCTCGTGCGCGAAGGTGTGTATCAATATTTTTAGAGTTGTTATGAACTAAAAGAACCTTAATGAGAATCACTTGTTTATACGATTATTGAGTAAAATTTGTAAAGGTGTAGCCTTGGATGGAACTGAATTAATTCTTATATTAAAAATTATATGCATTAGTAATAGTTTGTTTACAGTTTGCTTCTTTGCGAATGTTTCATAAGATTCAAGTTTTATATCGACATGTTATAACGATTACAACTATGTAAATTCCTGTTCTGGAATTAAAAGAGTCGTTGTCATTGTTGTCAATAAAATCATGAATTCAATTTCCTTTTGTATCATGAATATTCGTAGCGTTAGTGCAATTTTTTAAAAGCTAAGGACCACAGCTGTAATTCTCAACATTTGAGATTCATGAAATCGAGCATTAATTTATTAGATACCTGAATCATGGCTTCCTTTCGTTTTGGACTTTTGCCAAGACAATTGTAAGGCTACACCTCAAGAAAAAGCCAACCTTTTTGTTGAAATGTTTTGAGCAAATTCCACTTTGGATCCACAAGGGAAGGATCCTCATAATATTCCTGTAATATGTCTAGAATTGCCTTTCGTCAGCGCACAATTACCCTCATTCTGCTTGGCTTCAATACCAAAAAGGCTATGGGGCCAGACGGTATATCGCCTGTTCTCTTCCGAACAAATTTGGTATGTTACCTTCCAGTTGGAAGACACCTAGAGTCCAACATATTCCATAAAAAAAGGAGGAAACCCTTCCTAATAATTATAGACTCATTGCACTACTATCTATGATCTCTAAAGCAAGCAACATCGAGATGATCCAATACCTAGAGATCTCCAAATCATGCATGACCGGGAACATAGCTTTCGTCAACAGAGATCAACAGGAGATCTGCTAGCCTATGTGATACATATATGGCAGACAGCTACTGAAAAATATGGAGAATCCCTAGTTGTAGCCTGACATATTTCCAAAGCAACTGACCGCCACCAAGGCTTTCTTGGAAACTTTTCTCGCTTACTATCGAGTTTCCTCTTAGTTAGATCACCCCATATGGTGAATCTCCACCGATACAATAGCTACTAACGCGGGTGTTCTACAGGGATCTGTTACGGCACAAACTTTTTTTCTACTCCAACGATCTGTTGGAAGTACCATCCTGTCCCGTCCTCACTTTTGCAGATGATGGTACACCTCATACAATGAAGCAGAGCATATCCCCCTCCCATAGGACGATTCATTGCGAAAGCCTCTGCACGATTACTTGATTTCCTATTTCGTGCCAAGAGCTACTTCACATTCCAGCAGATCTTCATTTATTTTATTTCATTTATTTATTTATTTACATTACACCCATTTAACAGGCGTAGAACCCAATTACAAAATGACGGATAACACAAGATAAGAAATACAAGAAAATATTATAACAGGTATTGGAATTAAACTGAGATAATATAACATTCCAAGAACACAACATAATCATATAACTAGAACGAAAATTAAACAAAGATTAAACAAAAAAGAGAGATAATGCAATCTATAGAGAACTGAGTACTGCACGAAACACTTCAGACTCAGATAAGTTAAACTACATGTGAATAGATCGACCCGCATAAGTATGTTATTGTAAGCTCTGCAAATGCCACCGATTGCTTATGTTTGTTCTCGGTGTAGGCAAGTAAAAAAATAAATTAAGTCTGGACTCAAATCTAGGGACATGAAAACAAAAAGCTCGCAAAATTTCCTAACATTCCACAGAAGAATGAAAGAAAGAGGAAGCTTGGTAAGCCAAGCTGTCGAAAGAAAATCCCGAAAGTAAATCGCTATGCGGATAGCCAATGACAGGGTAGATATTGTCACATTTAAAAGCAAGATATTTGAGAAATCTGCGTTGAATGCTTTTCACAAAGACAACATGAATCTGGTAGAATGGAGACCATACCAAGGACGCATATTCCAACCGTGATCTCACAAATGTATTGAAGGAAGGAATAGATGTCTGAATCTCGGAAAACTCCCTAGAACATCTTGGAACAAACCCTTAGATGCTTTGGCGCACATATGACTGATATGATCAATGAATGATAACCTTCTGTCAAAGATAACACCAAGGTCACAGAACATCTTCGGTCTATTCAAGACACGGGCATTGAGGGTATATATTTGTATAGTCATTGGACTTCAGCGAGAATGTCAAGGCAGCACACTTACTAACATCAAGATGCAACATATTCTTCAAACACCATGCATTCACAGCTGACAGATTGGATTGAAGTCTGAGACAGTCACCGAAATCAGATACCCTGAAATATATTCTGAGGTCATCGGCATATAAAAGATGGACATCAAAGACCGCCAAGAGGTCATTAATGAACAAAATGAAAAACAGAAGGCCAAGAATGGTTCCCTGTGGCTCCCCCGAAGTAGCAAAAATGTCAGCCGATCTTCGACCACGATAACACACGAAATGTTTTCTTGAATTCAGGTAAGATTTAAAAAAGAAAAGAAGATTAGCAGAGAAAGCAAAGTTGTCAAGTTTATTAAGAAGAATGCCGTGGTCCAGTCTGTCGAACGCTTCAGAAAAATCTAAGTAGAAAACATCCGTCTGCAGTCCCTCGTCCTTAGCCTTTGAAATATAGTCTCTAATACAGATCAGATTGGTAGTTGTGGAGCGACTCGATACAAAACCATGTTGCGGCTCAGATATCGACGATTTGACGTTGAAATATATTACGTTCGAAAGAAGGAAACTTTAGAGAAGTTATGTTGAATAACTATCTGTCTGTAGTCTGTGACGTTGGAAGCATCTTCTTTTTTAGGAATAGGAATGGCCTTAGATGCTTTCCAAGCAGAGGGAAATGTATTTGTTTTCAGCGCTAAATTAAATATTAAAGATGCCAGCGCAGTCTCGGACTAAATATGCGGGAATTTCATGCGGACCAGAAGTGCGCTTGGGCTTAATCTTTAGTAGGGCCTTGAATACATCGTTCTCTTCACAACAGGACACGTTAAACACAGAAGCATTGGATATCGGTGAATGCAAAACTATCTCAGGGTTCGAAATAATATAAGTGTCCTGAAAAAATTTGGCGAATACATTCACAATAATCTCTGGATCGTCAAATGACTCACCATCAAACCTCATTGTAGGGGGGCAGCAGACCCTCGATTTTTGGATTTAACGAATTTCCAGAATACAGAAGGGTCATTCTGAATATCTTGCTCTGCTTTACTGTTGAAGTTCCTGAATGCTGCTTCAGAGTCAGACTTGACGATTCTTCTCAACCTCTTGAAATTCACTGAATGCTCCTGACTACCTGAGCGTTTATAAAGAAGCCATGCCCTGAACTTAGACTTTACACTCCTTATCAGGTTAGAGTCAAACCTTGGAGGATAAGACCGAGAAAAATGTGCCCTCGTTTTTGGCATGAACATATTCAATACCGAATAAATAGTTTGATAAAAACCAGAACAAGCACTGTCAACGTCAGAAGACTCGTTTAAATAAGACCAGTCGATGGTACCAAAAAGACTATATAAACCGACATAGTCGGCAATACCTAAAAGAAGGAGTGGTGTATGCCCTATCATTCTCACAAGAAGTTCTGATATTAACCAGCAACTCCACCGGCGGATGATAAGTATCCTCACGTAATAAAACATCCGAGGATCTCTGTAAAGATATTGATAAGTTGCTATAATCTAGATCCAGGATTCTCCCATCAGCATTGATGACATCATTATATTGTGTAATATCGAAAAGTTTTGTAGATTATCCAAAACCTGCATAGTAGGCGTAAGACGAAGACCGCTGTCATGAACAGCTTCAAACACCGGGACGTTGAAGTCGCGCATCAGGATCACTTTGGCAGACATCATGAACTCCAGGGAACATAAGATGTCGGAAAGACCCTCGTAATAATGCTTAGCAGCTCCTGGTGGAATGTAATCTATGTAATCTACAAAGCACAGATTCGACCTGTCTTGGGGTACTGTTCACATGTTTGAAGTTAAGCTCCCAAACATATGTTCAAGTTCTTATATTCAATTCAGAGAGCTATTCGCCTGACTCACTGCATGCCTACGTAACACATGGATAGCAGAAATCTTTCGAAAAAGATGAGGAATATTTGGCTGTATCATTGGATTTATCCAAAGCATTTGACCGAGTCTGAAATCAAAGCCTTTTTGGGAAACTTCCGTTATATGGTTTGCCGCCTCAACTTTGTCGCTACTATCTAGTTTTCTCTGAGATAGATCATTTAATGTAGTGGTTGATGGAATATCCTCCGATAAAATGGCTATCAACGCTGGTAATCCACAGGGATGTATCTTGGGATAAACTTTGTTTCTGCTCCATATCAACGATCTGCTGGAAGTGACCACCTGTCCCGTCCACAGCTTTGCAGATGAAGGTACACCAATGGCGGCTCCTCGAAGGAGGCTAAGGAGGCTCAGCCTCCTCACCAAATTATCTTAATGATCATTCCCCATTTAATTTCCTGTTTTCCTGTTTAAACAGTGATGACTTTTCAACAGATCAGGTTTCATTAAATGCTACTGTTGGTTTAAAATCTTAATTAGAAAATGAAGAATTTTTGTTTTTTCTTGATAATTTTAAATTGATATTTGAACAAACTGATCTTATTTTTCAAATTTTACAACATAAATTCACTGATATAATTTATTCAAGAGATCTCATTGGAAAAATTTCAAGTTTCCGTATGGATTGAAGTTTTTTGACTTGACGAATAGAAGATTTTTCGAATCTTTTTCAAAAGAGTTCCCCAATAAACATTAAGATAACTTAATTCTAAAAGATAAATTTTTTGATTTTTTGCGTTATATACTCGGATAAAGATATTTTAGGCCAGTACGACAGTCACGCCGATATGATAAAATATATGATAGACAATGATTTGCAACAAGTTTTAACTCAGTTTTATAAACTACTTTTTGTAATTTGCCTCCATTTTGATTTTCTAATTGACCCATTAACGAACGCAACGTCATCACTCGCCATGTCTTAATATCCAAAAAAGCACGGAACTTTTTACAAAAATTTTTAGGTTGGCGAGCTTGATGCGGAATTATCTTGTCATCATTATGTCAGTTTAAATGACAGTGTCGAGCGTCAACAACTCAAAAAGCGATCACAGAACCACTAAATCAAATTTTCACTTTCAAAATTAAGATGTTACCAACCACCATGAAAATCCCCAAATGGACTAAATTAAACATTTTTGTTTAAAAACGGCATAAAAAGGGCAAATTACAAAAAATAGTATAAACAACTTGTTTCCTAAGACCTTGAAGCACTCATTCTTTAAAAAAACTCGTGGCTTCGCCACTCGTTTTTTAAACTTGAATTCGTGCTTTAAGACGAGTCTTAGGAAACTCATTCTTTAATATACTATTGTTTGACAGTCACCATTCCTGTCTCGTCGGCATCGGTGGAGAGATCATTTTCTACTCTCAAATGAATTAAAACTTACATGCCAAATACAATGGGCCAAAATCGTTTATACAATGTTAGTTGAATATCTATTGAAAAAGATTTAGTAAAACACTTAAAACAAAATGATACATATTTTGATAATATTATTGATAATTTTTCGCAAACTAAAGACCGTAGAATTCCGTTAATATATAAAAAAAAAGTTAATAAAATTAATAAAAAAAACAAAATATGAAAAATTCCAAGAAAAAAAAATATAAAAAATCCAAAAAAAATAAAAGACAAAAAACGAACAAAAAAATGTTTTGCCAAGAGAAACTCTATACCTCCACGTTGGTTCTTGCTGGGCAACAATTAATTTTGTCACTGAAGTAGCTGGTACGGTCGCTGTGCAAAGGTTAAAAGGCTGTGAATAGAGTATATTTTTACAAAAACGTCCAGCATCCTCTCTCAAAAATTCACGAGCCGCCACTGAGGTACACTTCATATCGCTTTTTCATGTAGAGCCAATGAAGCCAGAGGAGCGAGACAGGGACAGGTTGACGCAATTAATGGAGATCCGGCAATTAATTTGAAATGGGGACTTGATAATCTAGTAGAGTTTAAGGCAACCAAAACTCAAGCTTGCGTTTTCCCCTAGAAGGCGGTCTAAATACCTAATATGATGATGTCATGTACAACTATTCCTATGAAGCTTCCGTATCGTTGCTCGAGATCACCACCAACAGCACCCGCACATGAGATGATCATGTGAGGTCTAATTCCCAAAAACTTGGTTTTCTATTCCATGCCGAGAGGTACTTTACATCCCAGCAGCTGTTCATAATGTACGAAGCACACGTTCGAACTGTCCTGGAATACTGTTCACATGTTTGGAGTTCTGCTCGCTGAAGCTCTTGGATTTTATCCAGAAGAGAGCTTTCGTTTGATTGATGATGCTCTACATTTACGAGTTGATTGACCCCTCTAGAACATCGTAGAAAGGTGGGAGATCTCTCCCTTTCCTATAGATATTTCCATGGTCGGTGTTCATCAGAAATCTCGCATATTGTTCCACCACGAGAGATCCCAGACAGGCGGACTAGACGAGCTCAAACTAATTACCCCTTCATTGTCAAGCTCCAGACCTGCGGAACTTCTTCCTACCAGACTTCATTTTTCTATAGGACAGTGAAACTGGGGAACTCTTTACTCAGTAAGGTTTTTCAAATGCCTATAACCTCCAAACCTTCAAGAAAAATTCGAATGCTCACACGACTTCGAACATTATAGGTTTCCTTCTTGTGTAGTCAAAGTATAAAAAAAATTAGTTGAATCTCTTGATCCTTCCAGTTTTTGGATCCTTTTGGTGAAATTATATGTTCTTTACAAAGGGTATCTTGGATAGTAGACTTCCGCGGACAGCTAATCTTGAAAAATCTTGTCTTCCGGATGGATTCCGCGTCACAATAGCTCGACCTGATGCCGACGTTTCGCCAACCATTACAGGTGGCATCTTCAGGGCAGACGCGGAATTCAACCGGAAGACAAGATTTTTCAAGATTTTTCCTTACAAAGGGATTTGCTAGATTATCGAATTGAAAACACAGAGCCACACTGCTACTAGTTCAGGCAATAAGCCGAGAAAAAGACCACAATAAAAAAAAATCTAGTGAGCAAGAATTTAAAAATCATTTTTGCATTTTGTTCCTAATACCCCATAGATCATTCATGGCTATCAAGACCGCGAGGGTCGACCTTTCTACCCCCTCCCCCCTAAACGGGATTTCAACCCCTCAAAGGAGCATTCATATAAAAACAATCCAAAAGTTTAGAAAATTAATGAATTGAGAGCCGAAAATGACCCCTAGTATGTTCTTTGGGTAGCTGATCACGATTCCGCAGTTAGTTTTCTCGGAAAACTTCCTTCAGATGGGAAATTTGGAAAATTCATATATAATATATAATTTATAATTTTGTTGCAAAAATGACCTCTAGTAGGTTTTTTAGGCCGCTGATCACTATTCCGTGTTATTTTTCCCAAAAAAATCTTTCCAGATGGAAAATTCGGGAAATTTGAAATTTTCTTGAGGCGGTTATGAATGATAAAATATAATTCTGTTGCAAAAATTACTAGAGGTCAAAAATGACTAGGTCTTAGGAAAATCTCAAATTTCCCGAATTTTCCATCTGGAGAGAGTTTTTTGGGAAAAATAACAGCGGAATCATGATCAGCAACACAAAAAACCTACTAGAGATCATTTTTGCAAACAAAATTAAGCTTTATTATTCATAACCGTCTTAGGAAAATCCCAAATTTCCCGAATTTTCCATCTGGAGTGAATTTTTTGAGAGAAATAACAGCGGAATCGTGATCAGTGACCCAAAAAATCTACTAGAGGTCATTTTTGCAACAAAATTATAAATTATAAATTATATGTTATATATAAATTTTTCAAATTTACCATCTGGAGGGAGTTTTTCGAAAAAACTAACTGCGGAATCGTGATTCAGCGACCCAAAAAACATACTAGGGGTCATTTTCGACTCTTAATTCATCAATTTTCCAAACTTTTGGATTGTTTTTATAAGAATGCTCCTCTGAGGGGTTGAAACCCGGTTTTGGGGGGTAGAAAGGTCGACCCCTTGGTCTTGGTAGTCACGAATCATCTATGGGGTATTAGGAACAAAATGCAAAAAAGATTTTGAAATTCTAGCTAACCATATTTTTTTTTCCGGTTCGTTGTCTGGACTATACGTTACAAATAATAATCGGTCCTCGACTACATGCACAACTCGTTCCACAATCTGACGAATATTTTCCTTCTAATTACCATTGTGGTCCAATTGATTAGATTGCATTAATTCCACGTTAAATAACCGTGACATATCGAAGTGAACGTGATATACAAAAGATAAGTCATGATGTTACAGCATCAATACTTGAGCCATTGATTAACTATGTTAATCAATGCATGAGCAGAAATGATCCAAAAGCCCAAACGTCACATCAATATTGAAAAATCTATTATAAATAAGTTGTTATCTTCAGTAGATAAGTACTGAATTTGGCAACCTGATTTCTAAATGTTGATGTGGCTCTTTGATACAATGTTTTGGTGCCGTTGTCTTAGGCACAATTTGCGTAGCCTTTTTAAGTTACTCCATACAATGTCAGTGGAGTAAATCTGGCGAGAAAAAAGGCAAGGTTGGCGAAAATTTTACGATGCTTAGCGACCCGGTGGAAAGTGTTTGTTAGGGTACCAATAACAACCCCCTGAAATTTCTATTTCCCAAAGTGGGTGCAACCCCCTCTTTTGGCTCGTAATAGATATATTTATACTCATATATGCAAGAATCTTGCGTAACGGCTAACTCAGTCATTTTTCTACCGTTTTGGCTAAAATTTGGGCTGAAGATAGGAGTTATGGTCTTGAAACCCTACAAATTTCAAGTGAAAATATTGAATAGTTTTTCAGAAATTCAACTTTTCTAATTAAGATATTTCATGTCATTTACATCCGATCTGGATCTGCTTTGCGGGAAAATGTAGGTTTCTGCATATAGTCTTATGTCATGGAACTCATTTCTTATTTTATTTTTTCCAGCCTATTTTGGCCATTTCATTTTCGGTATTAAAATCCCCAAAACTTGTGTCAAATTAATTAATTTGAGTTTCTAAAAGTGCAAAATTTCGCAATCTTATACGAATATTGTGAGACTCAGAAGTTGATAGCGCTTTGTGCTCCAGAATTTTCACGTAGCCTATCGAAATTAGAAGGTTCAAATTGTATAAAAACACAATTGCATGAACGCCAGACGTCCTATGTAATTAGCTACGAACGTAATCATTTTGACGTTTCCCTCAAGAAGCTTGCTACGCGTCAGTTAGAGTTTATACATTTTACCTCGGTCTTGTTATGTAGGGGCCGTTTCGTGCCCCGTGCGGGCGGTAACAGTTGCAATAACGTATTTTCGGCTGTGGGCCGCTAGCTTTCACCCACTTAGGGTATATTTTAGTGGCTAGAAAATTCCCTTTGGTACGTAGCACGTTGACGCGCGTAGCAGAGACCTGAGAGTACCTGTTTCTATTTTAATTAAAGTTTTCTATATAATGGACATTTAACGAAAAAAGAAGGGCCGTCGGGCACGGTCCGATACCTTATCTACTACATGGAGCGAAAACGGCACGCGAAAGGTCGTCGTAAAGCCGTATTAGGTACAACCAGTTTGCACTTTTATAACTCGCCAGTGAAGCGCTCCTCACGTGAACGTCGTTCGATTTATCTCATATTAACCAAAATGGTCAATACAGACCGGAAAAAAATTATTAAAAAATGAGTTCCATGACATAAAACTATATGCGAATACCTACATTTTCTCGCAAAGCAGATCCCAATCGGATGTAAATGACATGAGATATCTTAATTTGAAAAATCACTAAAAAATTGACTTAAAGTTGAATTTCTGAAAAACTGTTCAATATTTTCACTTGAAATTCAGAGGGTAGTTTTGAGATCATAACACCTATCTTCAGTTTGAATTTCAGCCAACTCGGTCGAAAAATGACCCAGTTAGCCGTTACGCGAGATTCCTTGCATATATGAGTATATATATATATTACGAGGAGGTAGGAGGTCGGATCAACTTGAAATTTGGACTGGAAGTTCCTTGGACATTGACAATAAAAGGGTTCTACTTTGGTTTCTTAATTTTTAATACAACCAGAGATATTGATTTTTTTTTTGCTAAACTACCCTTAAAAATGTCAAAAAACCTCTTTTTGGTAAAAAAAAGGGGGTTGCACCCACTTTGGGAATTAGAAATTTCAGGGGGTTGTTATTGGTACTACAATAAACATTTTCCACCGGGTCGCTAAGCATCGTAAGATTTTCGCCAACCATTTGCCAGATTTACTCCACTATGTATATTGAAATGGGACAGGACCGCATTCAGGATCACATGCATTATTCTATGTCCTTAACATAAATTATTATCTTATTTTAAATTGAAATTCCAATGATTCTTAATGAGATTTATAAATAAGGAGGTTGTTATAAATGTTTTAATTACTTTGTGATAATTTTTCATAATGATATAGTAAAACATTTATTACTTTGTTTTTATCACTCACGTATGAGTGATAAAAACAAAGTAATGAGTGTATTCATTACATATTTTCATAATAAATCACAATAAGAGCTAGCAAAGCGACGATTCACTCGTTGCAATCGCTACTGAATACACACCTGTTGCTCGACATTCATTAATACAATTCTAGACTAATATACATTTAATCAATTTGCGCGATGAGGACTATATGGCCAGTTAACCATTAGCACCGCGAGAATTGAAAAATCACGCCACATGCACATGTTTGTATTGTTTACATTGTACGCTTTTGAAATGTGAATATAATATAGCTGACTAAAATACTGGTCGTTCGCTATTATTTTTACATGATCCTGATCCTTGTGCGTTTTTTTCTTTTTAGTAACTGTAAGCTCCTGATTTCGAAGAAAAACAAAAACTGTTTGTAGAATTAGAAGACTTGGCCCGATTGTAGTCTAAAATTATTCAACTATACTAATTCAAAGTAAAGTTGCATTTTTTGTGCACAGTAAAAAAGTAATGAATATGTTATTGTTTATATGATGTATTTTAGTGCTACCATTGTTATTGCATTTAATTCTCAGTAACCTTATATTTTATTATATGACCATCCCTTGTTGGCATCAGGAAGATTTTAAGTATATCTCGAACGGGATGTCAGTTTTCGCTCGAGTCTGTATGATGTTACCGTTACTGGAATAAATATGCAAGATACTGTTTATTAATATACTTAATTATATTTATGCGATTGCCTTATCAATTTAGAATTCAAACATATTCATTAAATACATCTCACGTAAAAGGAAGTGGCATTTGAATATGATAATTGAATTATATCGTCACACGTACACACATGCATTCATTTCAATTTAGGTCACGATTCGTTTTCAGAATTACGTAATGGTATGCTTATGTTTTACTTCTAATTTGATACTTGACTGTACCCTGTATCCAGCAAAATAACTTTTGTATTGTGATTATTTTCAACTTATATATATATTAACAAAAGCCATTCTATATAAACCTACTATTTGATGATAACAAGTCCAGTGGCGGCTGTTGACATGTTGAAAATATGGCGAGGTAACATTTTAAACCTGTATTATCAATAGCGATATCAGGCTCTGGGGACGTGAGCTCAATTTTATCAAATTTTCACAGCTAAGCTGTAGTCGAGGAAAGAATAAGTCTCATCTCAAATAAATAAATTGAGAATATGCAGATTAGAGCGGCCTGATTTCGTAACATTAATATTTACGACAAATGTAGAATTATAACGTTGCAATAAATTTAGTTAGAAATAGATTCAATAAGATTGAAGTTTTCAACGACGTTTAACATATGATATTATTTTACAATTCATTATTTTTTATGACTTTAATTTAATATAATAATAATCAATTTCAATTCACTGGTTTCCTTATTCAATTAACAATAACAAATTACTAGAAAGCAACGATGAATTAACCAAAAACTATAAAAAATATTGTGCAGTTTTTTGAAAAACTGTTGACTTGAGGTGCAATGAATAAACGAACTAGAAGTAATGGGAGACTAAGAACAGTAGCGGCGAATATTGATGAGAAACCTCCAACATATAACGCGCGTCCTAATCAGTATAGGCCGGGATAGATCTTGGGACAGAACGAGCTAAGTTTAATTAATATGTACCAACCTGGTACCTCAACAACAACAACAGCCTTAATGCTTTAAGAAGTAAATTAGCAAGGACTAATACATTTTCTAAATCCTTCTATCAAAAGTCTCCAGAACATATAAGTATGATGACTTACAATAAATTACCAGCATGGTTAAATTGATTGAAAAAAAAATTCTAAAACTCTGTTTAATGTTCTAATTTGTGGAGGAGTATATGCACTCTGATTTTAAAATACACTGCGTTGATATCTGATAAATTAAATGCAAAAAATTTTGTTTTAATAACTTTGTTTTTATGCTAATTGTACTTCTAACAATATTTTCAATTTGTGATAACTAATTTTTTTCTACTTATTTCACTTTTGTATTTCATCTTGAATCTCACATTTTTACAGCGAAGGTGGCAATAAATACGAGGGTAAGCTGAAAAGTCCCTGAAAAATTAAAGAAATGATTTATTTGGCAAAACTCATTCTATTTCTTAACATAGTCTCCTTGTAGCCCGATACACTCCGTCCAACGATTTTCTAATGTTTCGACCCCTTCCAAATAATACGATTTCGGCAATCCTTCAAAATAGGCGTTTTTCCAGCGATGACCTCATCGTTGGAGTCAAATCTCTTTCCGCCGAGCCATCTCTTCAAGTTTGGAAATAGATAAAAATCTCAGGGGGGCGAAGCTGGAGAATATGGTGGATGGTGAACCAATTTCTAGCGCAATTCATGCAATTTTGCCATTGCGACTACGGACCTGTGCGCCGGTGCGTTGTCCTGGTGGAAGAAGACTTTTTTCTTTTTCAAATGCGGCCGTTTTCGCCTGAAATCGGAGTCCAATCGATCCAACAGCTTGCATAATATACGCCGATGATCGTTTTGCCATTTCAAGGTAATTGATTATGGACGATACCGTGTGCGTCTCCAAACACTGTGGGCATGACTTTGTTGGCCGATAAACCCACTTTGGAATTTTTCGGCTTCGATTCGCCAGGATAAGTCTACTGTTTTGACTGCTCTTGATCTTTGTTGTGTTGTGATGAATTCATGTTTCGTCCACGGTTACGAAACTGCCCAAAACGTCCTTCTTATCGCGCTTGAACATCGCATAATCCTCTTTTGAAGTTTGAAGTCACACGGTCGCGCTTGTTGTCAACAGAGAGCAAATGTGGCAACCATCTGGCAGATAGCTTTCTGATATTACAAAATTTATGCAAAATGTTCTTACCCGTTCGATTGAGATTCCGATAGCCTCAGCAATCTCATGCATTTTAACTCGTTGGTCATCCAATATCATACTATGACGATTTCTGGCGTTGTAACCTCAATTGGACGACCAACGTTCGGCGTCCTTTGTGGTCATACTATCACAACGAAAGTCAGTAAACCACTTGTGAATCGTTCCAATCGATGGTGAAGAGTCCCGATAATGTTTAACAAAGCGATGCTTTAGCTTGGGTAATGTTTTTTCCACCCAAGAAATAATCTTTAATCAAGACGCGAAATTGATTTTTTTCCATTCTTACAAAAATCTCCAAGGCTGCTTGCTTTCGATGGTTGTCAAAACAGAACTGAATGACACATCAGTGAACATTTTAATGCGTTCTAGTTAAAGACAGTATGTCGCAAATGTCATATGGGATTTCCGATTGTGGCGCCATCTGTTTTATTTTTCAGAACTTTTCGCCTTGCCCTCGTATTTATCTATCTATAAGAATCGAATTGTTTGAAAGACGATCGATTAATAGCCGAGTTTGATCCTTCTAATTCGGCACAAAATAATGGCTCACCAAGGTGAATGATAGTGGACCAATTCATCATTGGAATGATATATCAAAAATTTACATACATACGTGAAAATCACCACTCATTTGTAGTACAATGGGTTAAAAACAATGCAGTTTACTTGGGCAGAATGTTATTCAAAGCTAAGAAACTGTTTCCAAATAAACATACATTGACAAATTATTTTACGGAGCTGCAATTTATCGTCTAGGACAGGATTCAAATGATTATTGTTTCAGAAAACTATACAAGCTTAACAAATTTGAATTAATTTTGTAACAAGATGAACTAGTAGATTGTGTGATTGGAGGAATAATTGATGTTTAGACAACAGTAATTATAAGAGCGTCTCGATGCAGACATTTTTCAAATTTGGCAGAATATTTCACAAACTTTCCTTCTAGAAGTAAAAGTACGAGTACATATCATACTAAGAAAATTATAGGTAAAGGAGATTTGCAAATCGTATGTTTTGACTGCAATGAATCGGATCATAAACGTGCACAACGTCCGAAAATAGCATATGAAAAGTGACCATTTTGTCATATGATTGGACAAACAATTGAAAATTACAGAACAAAATTGAAACTAAACGAAAATAGAAGTAAAGATCTCAAATATGCAGTTAAAAATAAATATTCAAGAAACTATGTTCAAGAGTCATCCTGTGAATTGTATTATTGATATGGGCAGTGAATTAAAACTCATGAAGTTCTCCGTTGCCAAAACCTTAAATTTGAACATCATGTCACTAGAAGAAGAAATACAATTAATTGGTTTCAATAAGTCTCAAGTTACAGCTGTTATAAAACTATTGAGATAATTAAGAAGAATCTTGAAACAGAAATAATAATTTTAGACGACGAGGAATTAATTTTTTATTTACGAATTGGAGAAATTTTCATTGATCATTCGTCCGTTTCAGTAATAAATAATTCAAAACAGATATCAGCGAGTTTACATGAAATGAATGAATAGAAAAGAAATGTTCAGTAAATCTTCTTATCAGGATAGATTTTGAGTTAAGACAAGTGAATTAGGAAAATTTAATACAATAGAAAGGATGATTGAATGTACAAGTGATAAACCTATTATCTATATAACCTATAGCGTTATCGTTCATTATTATCAGAAGTCAACACAATTATTTCAGATTAGTTAGAAAATAGCATAATAAGATGCTCCCATTCTGCTGGTGTCTGAAAGGATGGCGGAAAGCGTATCTGCATAGATTTTCAGACCCTCAACAAAATTTCGAAGAAAGGTAAATTCACGATTCCACTGATCGAAGAACAAATCGATAGATTATGGGGAAATATATTCTTTATAATACTTGACTCATCTCAGATTTTTTTCAAATTTCTATCATCTATATAAAAACGGCATTTGTGAGTCTTTGAATTTTCACGATTACCTGTTGAACTCGCTAATTATTAGAAAAATTGCTAAAAAAGGTTGAACCTTTGACGCAACTTCTGAGGAAAAACATGGTGGAACTTTCATGGTGAACAGATTGAAGAACAAACACAATTGTTAGTAACCAGACCAAGTGTTTGAAAATAATCAATTCAGATTGGATGACCGAAGTGCATACAGATGCCAGTGAAATTGGAAAAACTGAATTATTGTTCCAAATATAAAAAAGCAGGCTCAGTAGCATATACTGGCCATATATTACGCTAGTACAACAATATTATCATTCTTACCCTCTTGAAACTAGCGGTGATAGACTAATTTCGAAGTTTTCGAGTATAGATGATGAGTATACAGTTTACTCGGGTAACCAAAAGTATTGCCATTAGAAGTACTGTAGAAAAAGAAGATATCATACCACGGATGGTGAGATCGTGGTACGAATTACATGATTGAGATTTAGTAACTGAATATCGTCCTGTCCTTAAGATGAATCACGAAGATTTTTTTTTCTATACTTTGACTACACGAGAGGAAAACCTGTAATGTGCGATAAACATCGTGTGAGTCAGCGGTGGAATATTGGTATTGAAGATTTGGAGGTTATAGGTATAAAGAAATACCTCACTAGGCAAAAAGGCCCAAAACTTCTGCGTTTGGTGCCAGACTCGGTCAAATCTTTGGATATATCCAATGCTACGGCTAGAGATTCTCCATATCTTTCAATTGATTTTTGCCTTACAAGGGTTACGTAGGTGAGCAGGTCACCTGTTGATCTCTGCTGACAAAAGCACGATCCACGATTTTGGAGCTCGATGTTTATTGCTTCCTCCATCACTTCAGAGGTCCCAGATAATAGTGCAATAGGTCTATAATCATTAGGGAGAGTCTTTCTTTTTTTTGGAATTGGTTGGGTTCTAGCCGTCTTCCAAATAAGAAAGGGAATATACCAAGTTTGTATGAAAGCGTAAACAGTTTGCAGAATACTGGTGTTGATTCTGACGGACATTCCTTGAGAACGACTGGTGGAATTCCGTCTGGCCTCAAAGCTTCTTTGTTATTCATCAAGCAGAATGCGCCTGATTGTGCGCTGGTAAAAGACAATTTCAACCATATTACTATCATTGGCCGCAATATAAGGTGGGTCGTTCCCTTGTGGATCCAAAGTGGTATGTGCCGCAAATATTCCAGCGAAGTGTAATAGCCACTATGCCATCATCTTTGGTTAGGGTAGGAAATGAACTGGAAGTGACATTTCTACCAATTACTTTGGCGAGTCTATAACGGACGGGAGCCATTATGGCATTCAATATGCTTTAATCTTATTTTGGCGTTATATACCTCTTACGTAGCGTTTATTGTGTCATTGCAGATATTTCTGGCTTCAACATATTCTGTTTGAGTCGTAATCCGGTCAAAATTATTTCAAGTGTTATCAACGTATATCAGAAGACGAGTAGTCGCTGGCAGCCCAACTTCAAGATGACAAAATTTGCGAAATTCGAAAGATTTTGGTAGGAAAAAATAATAATAAATATTATTCTAAATTGGATGAACTCAAAGACAGAATTATATCGGAAATGTGAAGATGAATCTAAAAGTGGATTATTTCGTAATCAAACCGATGGGAAATATGCACGCTATGTCATGCCGAAGTTGGACATTTCGGTGTGGACAATACACTCACAAAAACTATTATTTTCCTAGTACGCTACGTTACGTGATACAGTATCTTAATTCATGTCTAAATCTACGGGCGAGAAAAAGTCAGGAGATCTCCACCCAATTGATAAAATTGCTGTACCATTTTATACCTTGCGTATGGATCATGTTGGTCGTGAAAAGTCTAAAAGGAAATACACAATTAAATTTAAATTGGTATTAGCCATATGTGAGTTCATTTCAACAATAATTGAAGATTAGTAGTTTTTGATTCTCACAATCCTAATTCACAGATGTTTATACATGTTTCGAGGTCTAAGACTTACACGTCATTATCAAATATTTAGAGTGGCTGTAAGAAAAGTATGTATCAGTCTTGATGATAATTTATTAATGTATCATTTATAATTTGAGTTTGGTAATAAACTGTATATAATATATTATGTTTTTTGTGAAAATTGTTAACATATCTATTTTTTTGTTGAAATATTGAAACATCATAAATAGAAAATAATCACCCTCATCCACTGAAAATACTATTGAAGTACCGAGGACCTTTCGACTACCAAGTAGCCATCAAATACTATCTGAGGAAGATAATGAAGAAGAGGTTACCCTCAGCTGGAGATAAATCGGAATTTAATAAATTGCTTTTTCGTTTATACATTTTCATCCCTCCTAAATTACCTAGATATTTGTCTGTACAGCTGAGGATCCTCAGTAATTCAATAGTATTTTTAGTGGATAAGGGTTATTATTTCTTATATGTAGTGTTATAGTGTATCCACGTGTAAACTCTTTTATGGTTTATTAATATTGAAACATGTTAAATTGCTTAAAAAATTTTAAATTAAACTGGATAAAACAGATTTGGTAGTTCCAGGAATTATGAAAATATAGTATTTACATCCATTTATAAGGAATATTTGTAATTACAATTAGTTCTGTATTTAGATTTACTAGGTTTTGTTCCATTTTCATATTTAATGTCTCTAGTTCAGAATTCAAGACGCTACAAATAAGAATTGTTACAGTATACAATGGTTTAGGATTGATTGAAAACCGAGATAAGAATTGAAAAAATTTATGATAAACTTATATTTATGATAGATATATTCATGTCTTATAGTGAAATTGGTTAATGAAATGGTAATATGATAAGAACAAATCTATGAAACTTAATAGTTGAACACTATATTAATAATAATTACTTGTAATAGTCGATGGATTTATGAAATTTAATATTATAGAAGCAGTAAAGAACTTTCATAAGACTTTTTGATTTACATAATAGATATGTTTGGGTTACGATTACGCGTCATAACAGATGATAGAAAATTATTGTCATGATCAAACACATTTTGAACGCTATCGCCATCCCACGTGCCAATGGTCAGTTCAAACTCTACAATTGAAATATATTGAATTCTCTCGCGGCTTCAACTGGGGGAATTATGGGAAGTTCAAGTGGAAGTCGTACAAAGGGGGTGAAACTCCACTATCAACTGAACTATTGGATTGTCGCCATCCGAATTATTATTTAGGACCAAACATCCCTTTTATCCTTGGTGAAATAGAAGATCGTGTCGATCGATTGGATATTTCTGAATTTCCTCAAGAATTGAAGTCCAAATCGACAAAGAACAGGATAAACAGAGATAAAATTCAATTTGAAGAGAACTAAAGCGCCATAATACTTTACTGGAACGTAGAAATTGGTTCGAATCGCGAGCATACCTGCAACTGGAGATAGAAAAAAGGTGTATCCTGAATTTCCAGGAACCTACAGGATCATTGTTGTACAGAATGAACGGTATGAAAAGGAACATCTGAGGGAAAGGCAATACGACGCATAGTGGTAGCAGTTGACAATAAACTATGGGTAACGTTGAAAGAAACACGTAAGTTTAGTATGTACAATAAGTAAAATATACTTATCAGTATCAGTAGGGTAAACGCGAAACATGTTACACGTTCGAAGCATATAATTAATAAAGGTGGTGTACAGTGTCGAAGATATGTACAGTACACATTACTTTATATGTGATACTCGACTACTCGAGGCATACAACACATTCGAAGCTCTAATAATTATATGATGATTCGTACAGCGCCGAGGGTGTCCATTTATAGTAATAAACACATTAGTAGCCCATGAAAACCAAAATGGATTGTGTAGTAATTTGTTATTGTTAATTGAATAATAAAACTAGTAAAAATTGAATTATATTATATTGAATTGAAGTTATAAAAAGTGATAATCTGAAAAATAATGCCTACGTCGTTCAATACTTCAATCTTGATGAATCAGGCAGCTGCCAATCTGCAGATTCGACCACGCTGCTTTACTGATTGTCCGCCATCGGCACTGTATGAAAAAAAAATTACATTGGAATACCCAAATTTACAATGAACTTCGTAATAATGCTTGCTTCGAATAGAATGTTCAAATTTTTTGTACAAGCCACATCATCCGCTTCGAGTGTGTATAGTATGTATCTACCTTTTTACTATAAATGCACACCCTCGACATTACCATATCATCATTAGTGCTTCGAGTGTGTACTATATCTCGAGTGTCACACATATAAAGTAATATATGTATACCTTCGACACTGTACAGGTTGTCCCATTTTGGGTACTTTTGCGGGGTATCTCCTTTATTTTTAAAGATAGAGAGTTGCGGTTTTCGCGACACTGTGCTACTTTTTCATAAAACTCAAAATGCCGTCAACAGAATATTCATAGCCCTTTTAGTTTTTAAGATACAGGGCATTTCTGAAAATGTTGCATTTTGTGACCCCCCTCGTATCTCCGTTATCCTTCAACTTATCGAAAAGGTAAATAACATTCTAATAGATTTTTTTCCGTAGAATGCAGTGGTGTAGATAACTTTTGTTACATATTTACTGTTTTTTAGTTATAAAGTAAACTTATGTTTTTTTAAATGGAACACCCTGTATATTTATAGACTATAAAATTTGTCTTTTTTTTACCTTTTCAAAAATATATGATAGTATGAACTTTTTTTCAGAAACACGCAAATAATTGACAATTTTCAGAAAATTAAATACGTATTTTAATAGTAGGCTATGGATAACAATAATAAACAAGTGCAACTTACATATTACTAACAAATAATTGGATACCTTGTGTATAGGTATCTATTAAAAAAAATTCCCATAGATCTTTTTCTAACAGTAAGTTTGTAACAACAGTTTTGTGGCGTAAAGTGACAATATAACAAAAACACAAAAAAATAACATTATTAAAAAAAATTAAATGTGATGTTCAAATTGACCACCATTTTCTCTAATGCAAAATTGGCACATCTTTGAGATTCTTTGAATAGCGTTCAAAAGAACCATTGTTCTCATTCGTAGATTTCGAAAAGCTAAATGAATTGCCTCTCGAAGTTTTGCAATGCCGTCATATCGAGTTTTATATACTTCATTTTGTATATAACCCCATAAAAAATAATCTAAAATTGAGAGATCTGGTGATCGTGGAGGCCATCTAACAGGTCCGTTGGTACCTATCCATCTTTGAGGAAAGTTATTATTTAGAAAGGCCCTTAAGAGCATAGAGTTATGACTTGGGGCACCATCTTGCTGTAGGTAAACAGCATTATACTGGGCTAATGGAATGTTTTCGAGCAGTTCTGGAATAACTTCCTCAAGAATTTCTAGGTATCTACGTGCTGTAAGACCTCCTTCAAAAATCCTATAAACTATATGTCTACCCAAAATAAAACATGAAACCTCAACTCCAAAGCGTCCTTGTTGTGCCCTTTCAAACATTAAATGTAGATTTTCACTACGCCAGTTCCTGGTATTGTGACGATTGAAAATGCCAGCACTTGAAATAAAGCATTCGTCCGACCAAAAAACAAGTCTGCCAAATAAATCGTTAGCATCGATTTGTTGCAAATACCACTGGCAAAACAGTGTCCGGCGCTCGGCATCGCCAGGATGCAAATGTTGTAGTATATTAAATTTGTATGGATGATACTTATATTTCTTCAAGATCCTCTGAGCGTTAGTTTTTGGCACACCAATTTCCTTCTAAATTTTTCTACATGAGGACGAAGATGTTGCTTCTATATATCCTAAAGTATCTATCTCTTGTCTTTCCCTGTTCTCTTTGTTGTATGTTTTAGGGCGCGGGTGAACAAATGATCCGTGCTCAACTAAATTTGCTTTTAAACGGGCAAATATCCCAAAAAACGGTTGCCTTCTTTCTGGATATCTAACAAGCAAAAATTAAAATGATAATAGAGATTTTCATAGCCATAATAGCTTACTCACCTTTGGAAATATAATTCCGAAGCTTCTTCAGAATTTTCATTACTCTGTATAAAACATACCATCATATCATATTTCTCATAATTTTCGTAAACTGCCATATTCGAAAAAATTGATAAATATCTATTGAATAATGATACCAAAAGAACGAAAATAAATAGCTTAAATGCGATAGAGATTTGATGTTTATTTCTGTTTCTTGTCATAAACAATATCAATGGCCTACAATTAAAATATGGATTTAATTTCTAAAAATTGTCAATTATTTGCGTGTTTCTGAAAAAAAGTTTATACTATCATATATTTTTGAAAAGGTAAAAAAAAGACAAATTTTATAGTCTATAAATATACAGGCTGTTCCATTTAAAAAAACATAAGTTTGCTATATAACTCAAAAACAGTAAATATGTAACAAAAGTTATCTACACCACTGCATTCTACGGAAAAAAAACTATTAGAATGTTATTTTACCTTTTCGATAAGTTGAAGGATAACGGAGATACGAGGGGGGTCACAAAATGCAACTTTTTCAGAAATGCCCTGTATCTTAAAAACTTAAAGGGCTATGAAAATTCTGTTGACGGCATCTTGAGTTTTACGAAAAAGTAGCACAGTGTCGCGAAAACCGCAACTCTCTATCTTTAAAAATAAAGGAGATACCCCGCAAAAGTACACAAAATGGGACACCCTGTACACTATATGCTTTTACCAATTATTGTATGCTTAGGATGTTTATCATGCCTCGGGTGCGCAATACAAAACGTTTTGCCCTACTGATACTGATAGATGCCAACGTATATTTTTCTCACCGTAAGTCCGTTCGACTTGTACATACTAAGCTTACGTGTTTCTTTCAACGTTATTCATGGTTTCATGTGGTCAACTAAAACCACCGTGCGCCGTCCCGACTTGTCCCTCAGATCGTCAACCTCATACTGATCATTCGGTAATATGGCAATAATCCTGTAGGCTCCTGGAAATTTAGGATACAACTTTTTATTATCTCCAGTTGCCGAGTATTCTGGCTCTTTAAGTCCTCTTCAAATTAAATTTCTTTTTCTGTTTATCCTGTTCTTTGTCGATTTTGGACATCACTTCTTGACGAACTTGGGAAAGATCTAATCGATCGACATCATTCACTAAGGATGAAACCTTCTGGCACGAAGCGATGTATGGTCCCAAATAATAATTCGGATGGTGACAATTCAATTCTAATAGTTCGATTGTAGCGTTCGCACTGAGCATTGTCACATGGCGGTGATAACAGCGTTCAAAATGTGATTAGGACTACAATAATTTTCAAAGATTTGCGTCCGATGATGCGTTATGCCGTTTAATGATACTCCAACAATATCGTGTATTAGTATTCGTTACTGCTTCTATAATATTAAATTTAGTAAATTTATGGACTATTACTAGTAATTGTACATTTCCTTTTAAACTTTTCACGAATGAACCAAAATGATGCATATATGAAATGGTAAAGCAATTTCTTCAATTGGGTAGAGATATCCCGGCTTTTTCCCGCCCGGCGATTCACAGTAATGTCAATTTAGATATGAATTAACATACTGTTCACATAATGTCGTATTCTAGCGAAATAATAGATTTCTTCTATTATGAGAAGAGTTCTGTCGATTCCGGAATGTTCTATTTCGCCATGACAGCTTGCATATTCGCCATCAGTGATTGATTGCGAAACCTTCCACTTTTTAACTTCCTTACATTTTCGATATACTTTTTATACAGTTCATACAGTTAAAATAACGTTTTATTTGTTGGATTATTGTCTTTTTCTACCAAAATTCTGCTCTTCTGTTACATTAAGAACAGTTTTGGCCGGATTACGGCTCAAACAATCTAAGCGATTCATTTCAAGGCCAGGATGATATTTTATTTCAAATTCATAATCGCCACTATTGGTATGAAATGTATTTTCTCTGCAATAGTTCTTATCGCAATACAGTCGGTTACCAGAGTAAACTGTATGCCATCAGATATACTAGAAAACTTGAGTCCCTAACCGCTAGATTTTCAAATTGGTAAGAACGACAATGTTATTCTACTGGGGTTGTTTGACGGTTACTGGCGTCTGTAGCCATCGGTTGTCGAATCTCGAAGGAATACTTTTTTCAATTGGTATGATTACTAACAATTGTTTGTGTTTTTCTAGTCTTTCAAACTGTTCAAATGTCCATGACCATGACCAATTCGCTTGTCTTGGAACAAAATCTATCTTGATGAGAAATAAACAATTTTTTCAACTGATCTTTCTCTAGTTCTGTAAGATTACCACATGTATAATCCCATTTCGATTGTTCATTAATAGATTCCCATTTTGATAGCAACACCTTCTATCTGAATTGTCCTAGTAGTTTTATAAACAGCTGAAACCCATTGACATCACTTAAGTGTGTACCTTTGTAAAGATTAAATGTAATGTTTTGGCAATGAAAAATGTAATGAGCGTTAACTCACTTCCCATATCAATAATACAATTCACACGGTGATTTCTGATTTTAGTCCTTTCGTCCTACATATTGGACATCTTTACTTCTATTTTCGTTCCGTAGGTATTTTGTTCTGCAATTTTCAATTGTATGTCCAATCATATGAAAGAATGAACACTTTTTATTCGTTGTTTTTAGACCTTGTTCACGTTTAGGATTCATCGCACACAAAACATAATTTTCTCAAATTTCTTTTATCATTGTTCACACATTCTACTTCATTTATTCTTTTTTTGTAAGATTTATAATCGTACTTGTAGAAGGGAAGTTTGTGACATATTCTGCCAAGCCTACAAAATGTCTGCATCGCTGTTATATTAACTTCTGTCTGTATATCATTTATTCTCCCTTCAATCATACAATCTACTATTTGATCTTGTGACAAATTTAATTTCAAATGGATGGTTTTCTAGAACAATAATCATTCAAATTCTATTCTACAGTAGCAGGCTAAGTTGAATAATTTGCCAAACGTATATTTATTCGGAAACATTTATCGCAGCAATCACTACCACTGTGCCCAAGTCACAATTGTTTTTAATCCATCGTACCACAAACGAGCACTGACTATCAATTTACCCAAAGCTATGTAAATTTTTGATGTGTCATCCCAATGATATTTTGGCTCACATTCAGTTACCTTGGTTAGCAATCGTCACTGTTGAATTAGTAGGATCAAACTCTGGTATTAACCGATCATCTTTGCAAATACTCCAATTCATATATCTATTATAATGTAGTATTGGTGAATAAGCACTAGTTTGTGTACTTACTTATTTACTCCTTAAAACGTCCTTTTCGGCTCTGGTTTCGCTCAACATGAAGTGTTATTTGTTGTTGTTGTTGTTGTTGGATTACCAGATTGGTTCACATTAATTAAACTTAGATCATTTTGTCCCGAGACCTAACCGGTCAATCCTGATAAGGTACGCGCAATGTGTGTTCGAGGTTCCTCATTAATATTCTCCGCCACTGTTCTCAGTCTCGTTTTGATTCTTGTTCGCTTATTCATTGCCACAAGCATCAATAAGTCAAAAAAATTGCACAACTCTACACTATTAAAAAAATAGTTTTTGGTGAATCCCACCGCTGCTTTGTAGTAGTTTGCTATTGTCAATTGAATAATAAAACATCGGAAATTTAGGCAGAAGTTGGATTTTGAATATTTTTAAAAAAATCTACCAATAGGTGAGATAACACGGAAGAAATAGCTCAAATGTACTCTTTGCTAATCTTTTTGGGATTAATATTTGTCATTTCCTAAGCTTAAACCCTACCTGAACGGGTGTCAATATAAAAGTCAATAAGAATATTTTCTAACATCTATTAATTAGTGAATTATGTATCAACGAGGCAACTCTGGATTGTAGAGTACTTTGACTGCTAACCATTCACTCTTCTAAGCAGGTGGGTAGGGTTTGAGCTGTTCGTGATGCCTGCGCATGAAGTGGCAAGAAGAGGAAGTAAACCTTCCACCTATTTTCATGTAAACAAAGCGCTGGATCCGGAGTTTCGTTTGTGAAACATATTTGTTCAGTGATTCTACAAACTATTATTGTGTTATTGACTTATTTGATCCAAGAAGCTGTATAACATAATGCCTATATCAAATTCGAAAACACCTCTGAATCCTCTAAGATTATTAATGAATGGGGTGAAGAAACCTATAATCACATCCAAAATAAATTCATTTGTTTATGAGAAATCTGCTCCAATATCGTGAAACTTAGTTTGGCTTAATTATTATGTAGTTATATAATACTAGATAATAGCTTGTTTAAAATACTTAATTTTCATTTCAAATCATTCAGAATCATATTAATCTGTTTATTTATTTATTGTTATTTCAGAATAAATTATTGTTATCTTACTGACAAATTTTGTAAATATCGAATAATCATAATGCTCAATTCGGTGCTCGAATACATCAATCACATTTAAAATAATAATATAAGGTATTCATCCAGTGAAGCCAGAGGTTCAAGACAGGGACAGGTCGATGCTACGAATAAAGATCTGTCAAGAATCATGAAATGATCTGATACTTTAAGGCAACTGAAAATCATGCTTATATTATCTCCAGAAAAGAGGATCCACAATTCCTGATATGATGATGTTAGGTGCAACTGCTCCTATTCAATCCTGAATATTCCGTTCGAAATCACCATCAACATTACCTTCCCTTAAGATGATCATGTGAAGCTCATTTCGAAAACCGCTGCAAAAAACTGAGTTTTTTATTCCGTGCCAGTAGCTAATTCATACACCACTGCTTCACACTATGTTCCATGGACATTATAGGTTTTCCTATTGGGTAGTCAGGAGATATAAAAAATAAATTCTCCAAACATCTCTGTTATGTTTGTTCATTCTTCACTCACTAAGTGACTAACCTTACAAAAAATGTAAGTGAAATTGAATCATCCGTTCTCTTCCCATTGTCTACCGATTTTGGGGAAATTTCATGCCAATAATTTCAATATCTAGTCGTAAATGTTCTGGAATTAGATATCATCTTCAGGTATATTGTGGTGATTATAATTGGAAAACTTATTGCCAGAGCGGCCTCAACATTCAAAAGCAAAAAAAAGTGAGCGAGTCTAAGCTGTAAGATAGATATTTCCCTCCAATATGTAACTGAAATAATGAAAAGCTTTTCTTGACAATTGAAGTGAAAACATCTTAATTTTATTTACCGTTTTTGGAAAACGCAAAATTCCGATTGCCTATTATGTTAACTTTGACAACTGGGCTATTAAGATACAAACACGGTATAATCGCCCTAGGATTAATCGGAAAATCTATCTAATAGCTTAGACTGCTCATAGTCGGGTCAAATTAGACGAAAAAAGTATAAAAGCTGGGAAAATTTGCGGGCGACTCTGATCGACTCCGGATTTTTTTGCAAAATTTTTCTTTACGGATTTACAACATTCTCGAAAAAAAACTAATATGTGCCTCTCCAATTTTCAATTGTTATAGAGGAATATAGAGGAAAATGGCCAATTTTCATGCCAACAATGGCTGGAAATGCCCACGCGGGGGTTTTCAAGGTCGCTGATCACGATTCCGAAGTAGGGTTTTCCATTTTTCGATTTATTGGCCAGTTATTGGCCAATGTAGATGGACAAAACGCGGATATTCTGCAATTTTCATCGAAAATGACTAGATAACTGTACTCGGGGGTTTTCGAGGTGATCGAGCACGTGGCTGTTGAATTTTATTGTGTATATTGTGTAATTGTGTTTTTGGAATAATTAATTAATAATTAATTATTCATCCATAAATTAATTTTTTTTTACATCCACTTATTACGAATTGTAAGTATTCATATTATTCTTTCCTATTGTTTCACATCAACACAGATATTTTGAAAAAAATTTGTTTTCTTAATTTTTTTTTCTTATTTCATATATTGGTTTGGACAATATTACGAGTGGGCATTTCCAGCCATTGTTAGCATGATTTCGAAATTTTAGAAATTTCCTAATTTTTTGGTCATGAAAATTGGCCATTTTCGTCTATATTCCTCTATAACAATTGAAAAATGGAAAAGCTCATATTGTTTTTTTTTGGGAATGCTATAAATCCGTTCGGAGTTGCCGCAAATTTTCCCAGCTTTTTTGCTAATATGACTCGACTATTTAGAGTGTTGGAATAATTCGTAGAGTACCAATTCTTCATGTAATTTCCGTTGTTGAACCTGATTTACAATGTAGTGACGACTAAATTGGTAAATTAGTACGATATATTTAACGAGTTTGTTTTTACTATTGACCTACCTACGTAATATTAAATGTAAGGTGAAATAGTAAATTTTAATTATTCCTGTAATTTCATTTGATCTAGTTATACCGTTGTTTGTTATAAATTATTTTCCGGTATTTTCTCTAAGCTGTTATGTTTAAAATAACATATACAGTGAGATTTAGTCCACTTACATTGCCGACAACGTTATAATCTCGATGTATGGTTATTATTAGATCGTGAATAGAGATTGTTTCATAAACTATGGCCCCTTTGCAGACCAACTTTCATCTTGAAACTAAAAATACTTTATGTATATCATATAGTAAAATCAAAAAACTGCTAGGTTGGAATCAATTTTGTTTATTTTATTTGAAACGAGTAACGGAAGTTACAAATTTTACAATATAGATAAAATTTTATATCACATAGCAAAGGGTGAAATGATAGAAATAATTTCTAATACTTATAGACCCATTGCTCTATTATCTGGGATCCCTAAAGTAATGAAGACAGCAATTAACGAGTTCATTCAGTATGTAGACAGCTCCAAAATTGTGCATGCCCGGCAATATGGCTTTTGTCAGCAGATATCAACAGGAGACCTGTTTGTCTACGCAACTCATGTATAGCAGAAATACATTAAAACAAATGTAGCATTAGATATTTCCAAAACACTTGAGTCTGGCACGAAAGCCTTCTTGGAAAATTCCGTCATATTGTTTTCCCTCTCAACTTTGTCGCTTACTATCGAGATTTCTCTCAGATAGATCACTCCAAATGGTAGTTGACGGAGTATCCTCCGATGCAATAGCTATTAACGCTGGTGTTCCACATGGATCTGTCTTGGCACCTACTTTGTGTCTGCTCTATATCAACGATATGTTGGGAGAGACTACCTGTTCCGTCCACAGCTTTGCAGATGACGGTACACTTCATGTCGATTTCTCAGCAAGAGCCCCTATATCATCCAATGAGGCTAGAGGAACGAGCCAGAGGTAGGTTGATGCAATTAATGGAGATCTGGCAACGATTTTGGAATGGGGTATCTGATATCTGATAGAGTTAAATGCAACCAAAACTCAAACTTATATCTTCTCCAGGGAGGCGGATCCCACAATCCCTAATATGATGATGTCAGATACAACTATTCACATGAAGTCTTCTATATCCATGCTCGAGATTACCACCAATAGCACCCCCTCATTGACAAAACCGCTTCAAAACAGTTGGTTTCCTATTCCGTGCCAAGAGCTATTTTAAATTCCAGCAGCTCCACATAATTTACAAAACACAGATTCACCCTGCCCTGGAGTACTGTTCACATGTTTTGAGTCCGATTTCCAAAAAAACTCTGAAGCTATTGAATTCTATCCAGAAGAGAGCTATTTGTCTGACTGATGATGTCATATGAATTCATTGACCTCTCTAGAATATCGTAGAAAGGTGGGCGATCTCTTCCTTTTCTATAGATATTTCCATGGTCGGTGTTCATCAGAAATCTCGTCTGTTATTCCACCACGGTAGACGCACAAGACGAACTCAAGCTAGTCACCTTCATTGTCAAGCTCGAGTCCTTCCGAACTACCTACCGTTTTCTAACGAACCGCGAAGTTGTGGAACTCTGCCTATTGAGGTCTTTCCAACAACGTCCAAACCTTCAAGAAAAAATCGAATGCCTAACATTCTTCCCACCGCCGGCTCACATGATGTTTTTGAACATTATAGGTTTTCCTCACGTGCAGTCAAAGTATAGAAAAAAGGTAGCTGTAGGAATTTTGAGCATTCTCTGTCCAATCGAAATGAATTTGATATCAACAGCACTGTACTTGTTTCAAATCATTTGAATCTTTTACCTTTGAAGGTGTCCGTAATATCATCGCGCTCATGGACTCTTAAAACCATTTATGAAAGTTCTCTTCGGTTTTGAACCAAATATAAGTTCCGCTTCAGGGAAAAACGTTCTCGATTGCCAGCGTGTAACACTATATACCCATTATGAAATTATTTTTTGTACGACTGTCAAATAAATTTAAAAAAAAACTGTCATCTCTATCTATTAGTGAACCTAAGTTTTTTCACCGCGAAAAAAGTATTTATCCACTGCACTATAGTAGTTTAGTCGATTAATTCAGAGTAATAGTGGAACCAAAAATGTTGTTTGTATTTCTATCTTGTATAACTGCCGAAAAATGTTACCTACATTTTTGATTTATATCATCCAATAATAGTGATAAATCTTACCTTCAAAAGCGCACAAGTTTCATCTGGAGCTTCTGAAATACACTTATTGATATCTTCCATTGAAAAGGTATTAGCTTTCTTGGTGATATCTTGGATAGTAGACTTCCGCGGACAGCTAATCTTGAAAAATCTTGTCTTCCGGATGGATTTCGCGTCACAATAGCTCGACTTGATGCCGACGTTTCGCCAACCATTACAGGTGGCATCTTCAGGGCAGGCTTATGGCTTGAACTGAAACTGGTTCTACTGGTTTCTGTAGCCGTATTTATTGAAGGAAAAATCCTTCACGCTACATAGTTCACTGCCTTTGTTCCGGTGGTTAACTTCGTTCCGGCACCTGACCCTGCCGTTGTGCTATCATGTGCGAAGTGGAATTTTCGAGGATGGGTTTCCAAATGTTGGGAAGGTAATATCCTGAGTCACGGTTCAGATTGTTCGGATGTTTTTGGATTTCTATAGCTTCAAGGATTTTTCGCTGATAGAAGTTTGGGGCTCGGACTAGAAGTTTAGTATCTTCAAAAAGGATTTGATGATTTGTGTTAAACTTATGTTCCGCAAGTGCAGATCTACTGGTGTCACGAAGTCTTGTACAGCGCTCATGTTCTCTCACACGAGTAGCTACGACGTGAAAGAACATGAGCGCTGTACAAGACTTCGTGACACCAGTAGATCTGCACTTGCGGAACATAAGTTTAACACAAATCATCAAATCCTTTTTGAAGATACTAAAATCCTAGTCCGAGCCCCAAACTTCTATCAGCGAAAAATCCTTGAAGCTATAGAAATCCAAAAACATCCGAACAATCTGAACCGTGACTCAGGATATTACCTTCCCAACATTTGGAAACCCATCCTCGAAAATTTCACTTCGCACATGATCGCACAACGGCAGGGTCAGGTGCCGGAACGAAGTTAACCACCGGAACAAAGGCAGTGAACTATGTAGCGTGAAGGATTTTTCCTTCAATAAATACGGCTACAGAAACCAGTAGAACCAGTTTCAGTTCAAGCCATAAGCCTGCCCTGAAGATGCCACCTGTAATGGTTGGCGAAACGTCGGCATCAAGTCGAGCTATTGTGACGCGGAATCCATCAGGAAGACAAGATTTTTCTTGGTGATATATTCAGCAGATTTTCTTTTTGAAAAGGCCACTGATTTAGGATGCTTAATGTCTTTTATTTGGAGTGTAGATCGCCACATACTACACTTTCTCCAAAATATTTTTTTGCTTAGTTTCCATCCACCATTTGAATAACTGTTACTCCTTTTCATATTTTTACGAGAGTTTCCCGGTATCAGATATAAGGAAACCATGTTTGCTTCCTCCAGAATATCTGAACAACTTCATCTTCACTTTCGACCTTTATGATTATAAACTTTCATGAGACTTTCTTGGAGTTTGTTCATTATAAACAATATTTATATTATAACATCTTGACATATTTATAGAAGAGAATAATGATGGAATTATGTAAGACATAGTTGAAAGTTATAGAAAAAATCATACATATTACTCTAGAGCAAAGTGCCATTTATCCCTTGCTCCGCTTCGCGTAGGTCATCAAACTATTCGCGGGAGGAAATGGTGCACTTTGCTCCCTTGTTAAACAAATAGCTATTTTCACCGTGAAAAATGAAACTTACCTGCATATGAAGGTAAGATGTATTATTATTATTGAATAAAATAAAACAAAAATTTAAGTAATGCAGCATTTTTTATCAGTATGTATCATATAATGACAAATAGAGTGACAATATTGACTGTTCGAATATTCAGTATATTTTTTTTTCAACTCGTGCTTATCTTTCGCATGTACTCGTAGCATTACTTTCTCTCCCTAGGGAGGAAAAGTACTATTTTCTCCCTAGGAAGGAAAAGTATTATTTTGTTACCTCAATTGAGGGATCAAAATCATACTTTCTATATAGGGAGTGGAAAGAAGATTTTTTCACTGCAGCAAACCGTTTCTATAGTAACGATAGAGCAAGTTAACTTTAACGCTTTCAAATTGTAGAGGGTATTTATTCATACCATACCTATTAGTTTAGTCGATTACTTCAAAGTAATTCTTCTTTATAGTTCGTCAGGGGAATTCGTGTTTTAATGGCATATTCGATTGAATTCCAACCCTTCACGCATAAAAATAACTAATTCCACTATCACAAAATAAATGCTTTTATAAAGATATATCACTTCCCATCGAATTGTGTGCTCTTGACCCTGAAATTATTCAATTATTGCCACGAACGCCCAATACTTCCATTTTTAAATATTCAAGTTACATCTAGAAGCACCGGCCCTAAAATATTTTGTTCGAAAATCTCAAGAATTACATTCTCTTGGTAGATATATTTTATATTTCCATGAAACCTCTACGAGGATCACCTTATTGCACTGTAAACCAATGTTACACACAAATTTTCTACAATATCTATATTGGCTATTTTCTCTACCACATAACCTCTACATTTTTCTTCCTTTCTCTCTCCGTAGGCATTAGAACTTCTGGAATACGATTTAGTCTTACCTATCCCAATCGCAAAATATCCACGTTGATCGAAGATATCAGAGTATAAACTCAATAAATAATTTGTAGTGTTGATGTTTTGATATTTGGATTCTGATAATTTTACAACGTTACTACTCGTACTGAGTTTTGGAACCCCTGGAGGTATAGTATTGCGTTGGGATCCAGCAATTCGCTTTTGGCTTTTGTTGGAATAATCTGTTTGTCAACAACTTGAAATTCTAGTAATCTTTCTATATTTTGATTGAGGACCGGCTTAATTTGTACAATCTGTCATGACCAGGCTGACCTTTTTCAATTATAGTATTATTGTTAGTGACGTGCAAAAACAGTTCCATTTCTTCGAATCTATTACAGCTCATCACGTTGTTTACTTTTGGATGACAGACATTGACATTCCAATAATGTTTTGTAGAAGGAAGAATTATGGACATTCAAATATGAATTACTCAATTGAGTAACTTTTCATGTTGGCTGATTTGTTCAGAAGTTGTTGTACTGAGTACAAATTGATATGTTTTGTAATATCCTCCTTAAGACTAACAGGGAAGAGGAACTGGAGCTTCTAATTCTAAGATAATTGTCAGCATAATCATAATCTTCAGAACCAGTAATTTGTATTTCATTTTCAGGTTTTCTCAGATTACCGATCACCCAATTAGGAGCGTTTTTAGGTTTTTATTTTTCTTCAAATTTCTGCTTGTATTACAGATAATATAGAGTATAAAGAATAATAGTTACCAGTTATCGACCAATTCAAAGGTTATCAATATTATGGGAAGTAGCAGAAGCAATTGTAACTAACGAGCTATTTTTTATGGTAAATCATCAAATATCCGAGGATCAACACAGTTTATTTCCAAGGCAGATGTATTATCACCAATCTGTTGCCGTTTGTTCAAAATGTTTTTGAGACAATGGGTGAAAGGAATCATATTATCACCGTGAATAACGATTTTTCAAAAACATTAAATACGGTACATCACAATACATTGTTAGTTAAGTTAGTAAACATCGGCATACATGGCAATCTACTTCGATGGGTTAAATCGTATTCAAACAACAGATATCAGGGTCTAATAATATAAAAAACTGCATATCTAATTATATTCAAATTACATCGGGTATATCTCAAGGATCACATTTTGGTTTTCAATGTTTATCAACGACACACGGCGCTGTTTTCTGAACTGAAAAAGTTGTCTCTATGCAGATGATCTTGAGATTTAAAAATCTGTTTCTTCTATTAATGATTGGTTTTCTCTTCAAGGTGATTTCATTAAGTTGTATGAATAATGTGCTATGAATAGAATATTTTTGAACATCAGAAAATCTCATGGAATCCCCTTTTCCAAAATATTTAATATTAATGGTTTGTTGTTTGAGAGAGTAGAGAAAATTAACGATTTCGGAGTTACACTAGACTGTAAATTGACATTTGAATCACAAATTCAAATAATTGTAAAGAAGGCACTTAGGAAGGTAGGCTTTATATTACATACAACTAAAACATTTACTGAACCTGACTCCTTAATTTTGGTATATAATTCTCTAGTTCGTAGTCATTTAAAATACGCCTTTTTAATATGGAACCCACACTATATTAAATATATTGATAGATTGGAAAAAGTAAAGTAACGATTCGATAAATCACTTAATTGTAAATTCACAGAATACTTCATTTGCGACGTACGACGACAGTTTTAGTACCCTCGCAGAAATGTTTCAGGATTAACTTATCCTTACAAGATTATGAACAGCATTGTTAACTGTAGCACTATATTATGTAACATTAACTTTAACGTCAAACCATACAATTCTCGATCGTCCACATTATCCAACCACCAATAATTTAGTACAAATTATGCCAATAATTCGCCAATATGTTATATGTTTACTACAAAAGAAATACATATAAATCGTTGTTCACACACATAGACTTATTTTATTCAAAAAGTCAGCATTCATAATAGAAATATGCTGTCTCCCAATTAGGATTCAGCCTTAAATGTTTTCCCGAAAAATTAATTAGTTTTGTGAAAATCACTTTGTTAATGTGTTAATGTTATATATGTAATTATTATATATCAAAGTCTTGATTAGATCAAATTGCAAACCAAAATACTTATATACATTCATACAGTCTTAGAATTTTTGAATTTGGGCCCTACCTGCGGAGTTATTTCCATATACAGAGTGGGTTGGAAACACAGTTTTTCCAATTTTTCTTAAAAACACAGAAATTCTAAATTTGTGATTTGGTGTGTGCACCCCACTGATCAAATGCCGTTTTTGCGTAAAATACTCATTGGCACCTGTCATTTACAGTGTTCAATCAGCAACCCCTCCTGGAATATACTTTTTAATGGATCGACTAATTTCAAAACAAAAAATCACTACATGTAGGCCAAGGCCAATCTTTTCAGAAGCATGTTTATTCACATATTTTTCATTATCGAACCATTATCGAGCAAAACAATGCGATCCATTTTAATAACTCCTTTTGAACGCCATCAAATTGATAAAAAGAACACAGTAGGGCGGGCGCTTTCTCATTATTAGGCACTGTAGGTGACAGGCAATATCAAAAATAAATACTTTTATCATTAGTAATAGAGCCCTTGAACCAAATTGAAATTTACTTTAACTTGCATTTGTATTGTACTTTTTATTTCATTTGAAATATTTGAAATTTTGTGTTGTAGATTTCCTAATGAGTTGTCTTCTGTAGCGTAGATAATTTCTTCCATATGCCTCACAAAAAGAATCTAACGGGTTCAGGTCAGCAGACCTCGGTGGCCAACTAATGGGTTCCATCAAGCAGCCCTCCTGGAATATTCTGTTCGAACTTCTTTATGAATCGACTAATTTCACAACAAAATATCCTCACATATAAACCAATCATATGAATATTTTTGGCTCCACATATTTTTCAGTACATAGAGTGATTATAGAACAAAAAAAATGGGATTCATTTTAATTTCGAAGGGCATATTGAATTGATAAAACATAGTAGGCCGATGTTACGTTATTTTCATCAGGCCCAGTAAATAACAGAGTAGTATGAACATTTTATCAAAAACTCGTTCAAGTCTTCTTGATCAGTAAATATTTTTTTTTCTTCAGACGTATGTTTCTCAATACTTTTAGAATTTCGTACAGGAATTTTCCAATTCAATAATTTTATTGCTATCGTATGAAATAGGGGGATGCAAAAATGTGTCACAAAAAGTATCATCTATTGGTAAATAGCACATCAGAAATACGAAGATTTAGTCAAATTAATTTTATGTTTCCTTATTTTGAAAATATCAAAGCAAAAGTCTAAAGTGTGTAATTTTCAGTATTAGTACCCAAGGATGTTATCAAATTTTTTAGCAATCTATCAATGTTCGTGGTTTATTAGAATAGAAAACTTTTTGCTAATTATAAAAAAAAATACAAAGCAAAAAAAAATTATTTAACGAAAGAACAACTAGAAAAGTTGAATGAAGATCCAGACGTGTTAGTTTCTATAACTGATGCATGCCGATAATAATTTGATTCGTCAATATTCAAGTAAGGTTTTATGGAGTTCATTTGAATGAATAATCATTTTTTCCTTGATATTCAACCCAATCGCTTTGGCAGACGATTTTGAATCATATTTCTTCCAATGGGCATATTATCATACCAGTGATCATTTTCGGCTTTCCAGTGACGATTTGTTCTTAGGATAGTCTGTTGGCTTTAATATTTGGGACGTTTAATAACATTAATTTTTTTAATACTGTACACATTCTCGAACTAATTTTGCAAGTCTTGCTGAATACATGGTTATATTCAACTTGATTTGTTTGAGAACCATCGTTATTTGTTTCGTTACGAGAAAAGTCAAGCAAGCAGCAGCTTCCCCACCTCATACCACAAATTGATTATTATTTTATTTATAATTATCATTTTGGTTATTTCTACTGAACTTAATGCTGCTGAACTTTGTTTCTTTTTACAGGGATCCGATTACAGTCTTCGTCGTATAGAATCGCAGCCCTTGTTGAAATACAGCACTTATCAATGGGTCAATTATAGCATTCATTTCTTTATAACATTTTTCTTCTAAATGCTTACTTGTTGAAATCCACATGGTTTTGATCATAGTTTCTTTAAACTCTGTACTATCTTTTCTTCTCATGTTCACAGCCCAATCCTTTAAAATCAACGCCAATTTTTCCACCGTCCGATTTTCATTTAATTGATACTGTCTTACATTCCGAAAGTTCATAAATGCTTTCCATACAAATTACAACCAAATAGTGATATTTTGATAATAATATTAAATAGTTGAAACGTAATAGAGTTGAAACAGCCCGTGGAATCGATTTTCAATATAATGTTAAGCAAATTGGTCGTTTTGAATCACATGACCTCAAATTTAAATAATTTCATTACATTTCTACTTGAGCAAAAAATATTCATTGTACAGCAAATAAAAAGAGAATCTTACTTTCTCTGAATGAGAGTATTATATTTACATTCCCATCGAATAAGGTAGAAATTCGGCCTCTCCATAATTTTCCTGAACTAATTTATTTCGTATAACTGGTACATTATTATAAAGCAGATGAAGGGTACAGGAAAGAACAAGAAATGTCTAATTCTTACATTTTTTCAGATTTTGAGGCCATCTAGTGGTTGCAGTGAAGACCTAATTAATGGAAATGAATGGTTGTTAAAAACACAAAAAGGCAGGCCCGAAATCACATTTTAAATATAACATGTTGGTTAGAAACAAGAATTGTCCACGCGCAAAAGGGAAATAACTGGAATGATTTTGAGGAGGTTTTGCAGTCCTGTCACTCAAAATTAATATTCGGGACTAGTTACCACATCCATAATCGTTTCATTGCTATTTCCCTTTTTCAAAGTTCGTTTTGTAAAATTTTCAATTTTTTTTCATCCAGTTGGACTGAAACGTTTTATCTTATGCTTTTGTTAGTAATGAACACCTAATTTTCGATTATTTTCCTTATTGTTTGAAGTCGTTTTAAGAATGGTGAATCCATTTCTAAGAGTAAAGTGCAATTATCTCAAAGCTATGAGAATATGATTGATATTTGTAGTTTTTCCCCCGAACCCTTCATTGAGAAAAGATGAGGTATTGACATTTACTTTTATTGTTAGGTGCTTATTATTTTCGTCTTTACGTACGTTCATCAGAAGACGTATCAATGTTTAAAACGGGATTTCTTAAAACTGATTGTATCAGCAAAGCGTCCTTATCGCACCAATTTCAATCAAAAATTCCCACGTCGCCGAAACCAACAGAAACACGAGTAATCGAAATTTCAACAAATTAATATTTTAAGTATATGAATATGTATTAGTAAGTCACTGCTTAGCAATTTGCTTATAAAATTCGAAGTCATTTCAAGCAATGTTTGAATACGACTGAAACAAAAAATATGACGTTGAAGTATTCACTTTCGAACTAGATTTTAAAGATTTATGAGGTAATACAAAAAGACCTCATTAGAAAAATATAGGTGAATTATAGTAGAGTCGAAGAAGTATGTTTAAGAAGTAGACATGTATGTCTTAAGATGGTTTTAAATTGAAATAACAGGGCAAACATCCCGGACGCCATATTCATCATGTCGCACTGGATTATTCAGAATCAGATACTCTTTGCAATTTTGATCAATCTCAATCATCCGGAGAATTTAGAATTATATGATTTTAACATTTGAAATAATCAATAGCTAGAATAACTACTACTAGATCCCGCGCTCTTCGGCGATATATCGAGCTCAATAAAAATCTGATGTCCATGTCTCTTTTCTCGTCAGTAATCCACGAAAATGGTGAGCCAGGACTCCAAAAACTCTAAAAAACACTTAACTAGCGTTCAGAGGCTGGAAATGTTTTTCGGTCATTATCAAATTTTGAATGTAATGAATCTAAAATTTGAAAATTATGAATTATTTATTGATACGTGTAATAAGTGAAAAATCACTTTACTGATGCGAGTATTAGATTTGTAGCCAAAACCCACAATTGATGAAAAACTGAACAAATTTGATTGTTTTTGTAAGCGTATTTTAGAGCACCGTAAGTGCAACGAAAATTGACTTTTATAATCTTAAAATGTTTGTTGGTCAGTTGTCTGTCGACAGTTTTTTATTCTTACCACGATTTCTTTTTCATGTAAGCCCTTAATTATTTAAAGTAATTATACATTTCGTCATTCTTAATAAAAGTCACTTTTAAAATATGATATATTTTGTGAATGTTATTTTTACCGATTTTACAAATTTTAGTCTTGCAATTTCTCCATAAATCATTCTTGATCGAGCTAAAGATTTTGTGCGATTTTTTAGCAATAAATCTGTAATAGGGAGTGTGGATGTACAAAATGGGGTAGGGCTGGGAGAAAACCGGTAAAAATAACTTTTACAAAATGAAAAATTGTGTTTCGTTTTACCTTTTATTGTGTGGTGAAATTTCTTCCAAACTTCAGCTATGTCAGTAACGGGATGCAGTGATGACGAACTGTTGGAATATACCAGAGAAGCACTTAAATTATAACTAACTTTCAAGGGTTGTTCCTTAGCATACTATGCTAAAACATTTTTAATAATAAATTGCAGAAACTATTCGTTAATATGACGTGATAATGTCAACTATTTGTACTATTGACTATCTAATCGTCAAGATTCCAAATTTTTAAAGCAAAACCTGCGTCAGAAAAATTTGTTCATAAAAGTTGTCATTTGTAAATAATCAATAAAAGCATTGATCAAATAGAATAATTGGTTTTGAAAGGAGCGTTTTTAAAAATCTTTAAAACCGTGATTATGAAATGAGTCACAGAATAATAATTACATGTAAATAAACGGTTTTGTCCATAAGCAATAACCGGGGATGATGGATGCATACGAATCTAGCTATCTTGTGAAGGAACCTAATGAATAACTCAACCCCCTTGGTGGAACAGATAATTATCCACTCGAAGATAAGGGACCAGGAAGGCTTTTAGCAAGTCCAAAAGGAACAATCTGTGGTAGGACTATATGAAACTTCTAATGTCTTATAGTCATCACTGTAAAGCACGGTAAAATGCATCTTGCATTTTTTTGCTTTTTTTCCATTTTTTCATACGTTTTCCCAAAAAATGCAGTTTTTTGAATATTTGAGCATTTTTTGCATTTATTGCCAATTATTTTAAAATCCTATTGAACAGGAAGTTTTCATTGTGGAATTTATTAAATCTGTTTGGGTTTGGAACTACCTGCTACACCAAAATTAAAAGAACTTGTAAGAGTACGTACCTACTTTATTGAAAGGGTCTTACTATAATGATAATTTTATTACTTTATTCTTAGAATGGGAAATACCAACTACTATAAACAATTAACTGTAACCGCGGGATTCGCAGCGGGAGCGGCCTCCCTCAGTAAATATTAGGTAAACCTTTAATTGAGCAGTATCTTCCAACGAAAGCGTTACGATTAGTGAACCTATTGTATATTGTATCCTGATTAAAAGAAAGTACAAGTGTTTGAGTCGAAATGCCTAAAACGACATGTAATACTATGTGGATAAAGTATCACCAAGAACTTACTTGGGATGGAGACCACCTTTTTTGTACAGTGTGTTCAAAAATTGTAAATATATGTTACATATGCTATTGGCTTTGTTTTTGAAGCATGTTTTATCTAAAAGTATAAGTATTCATGTATTCAAGATATAGGTAACATATTATTTTTTAACAAATTAATTGTTTGTCTTTCCATAATTAATAAATAAACTACGAGTTTAAAATTCTACAAATAAATACAATATATTAACTCAACCGGTTTCACAAATTGCTTTGCATCATCATCAATTCATCAATATTTTGTTTCTCCTGATGATGCATAGTAATTTGTGAAACCGGTTGAGTTAATTGTATTTATTTGTGGAATTTTAAACTCTTAGTTTATTTATAAATGTTATTTTTCTTTTTACTTATTCGCAGCTTATTTTTTAACAAATCAAATTACTCGATGTGAATTTTCTATATTCTTTGTGCCTACCAAGTAAAAAATATGTCCTCTTAGAAACGTACAGGGTGTCCAATTATTTTGCAGTTAGATATTTGTTTTGTAAAAATGATGAGTAGTTTTCCGTTCCCATTATAGATCCACGCCGAGAAAAAATTCATTGCGGATCAACATGTCAAATCTGCAAAGCATATTTCCAATATGCAGTAATTATCATCGCAACAAACCTTAAGAGGTTGTCTTCAACAACAGAAGCTAAAAAAAGACGACCAAAAAGAGTTCAATGAGGATTTGTGCAAGGCAATGATTGCCAGCAACATACCGTTGAGCAAGTTAAATAGTCCCAACCTGAAGGAATTTTTAAGAAAATATTGTAAACTAAATATTCCTGACGAGTCGACCTTACATAAAGCAAGTGTCGACTCAATTTATAAACAAACATCAACTTGTATCAAAAACGAAGTCATTCCAAACTATTTTTATATTGTAGTAGACGAAATCACCGATTCGTGCGGTAGATATATCGCACATGCGTTAATAGGTGTTTTAGGGGAAACGAATCCCAGCAGATCCTATCTTTTTGCTTCAAAAAAACTTGAAAAAGCTAATAATTTAACAATTACACGATTTGTCCAAGATTCATTGAACAATTTTTTCTTGCCCCAAATTGTTCCGACAGAAAAATTTATTTTATTTTTATCTGATGCACCTTATATGACTAAAGCTGGTCAAAATTAAAAAATATTTTATTCTAATCTGCAACATGTAACATGTCTAGCTCATGGCATTAATATAGTGGCAGAATGTGTAAGAGAGTAATTTCCTTTGGTCAATGACCTAATTAACAATGTAAAAAAAGTATTTTTAAAAGCTCCGACAAGCGTTCAATTTTACAAAGAAAAATTTCCGAATCTTGCCTTACCTCCACAACCTGTACTAACTCGTTGGGATACCTGGTTGGATGCAGCTATATTTTATGCTGACAATTACGACGCCATTAAACATGTGATTGACGATCTTACTGACTCTTCATCTACATCTCTTTTAAACTCAAAAAATCTTTAAAAATTCATTAATAAAGAATAGTTTAATATTTATAAAAACCAATTATATGTTTGTTTCTACAACTATTAAAAGTTTAGAAAAATCTTGTGTTCCATTAACAGAACAGTAGCTCTAATTAGCCAGTTTGAGTCAAATTGTAAGAAAGTCGCTGGACAAATTGGGACCGTCGTTCTACATAAATTCAATTCTATGGCTCAAAATAATACAGGCTTTCAAATTTTGAAAAATATTTCGAAAGTTTTTGTGGGCGAAAATGATGTAAATATTCCTAACTTAGAATTAAACATCATTTGTAAATATAAATATGCTCCCATTACATCAGTTGATGTTGAACGAAGTTTTTCAATTTTTAAACACATGTTTTCTGACAAGAGACAAAGTTTCCTCCTAAAAAACTTTGAAAAACACTTCATTATTAATAGTTTCTATAATAATTGTAAGACATGACTTATGTCTGTTTAAATACCTATATTGTTATTTTGTTTTATTGTTATCTTAGGTATATTAATAATTTCAATAGTATATATTATTAATGATAAAATCTGATACTTAATATAAATTTTCGTTGTATAATTATCAAATCCCGCCTCAACTCAGTACCATAATAAAATAATGACGTAATAGTATTATTCAACATTATATAATATACATCATTTCTTGAATTTTTTTTCTAAATTCCTTGCATTTTTTCTAAAATTCTTGCATTTTTTTCTAAAATCCTTGCATTTTTTTTCAATTTTTGATGCATTTAAATGCGCATATTTTTGGCTTTTTCGGTTGAATTTTTTCCGAGCTTTAGCTCATCAGATAGTAGACCAGATTTGAGTAAAATAGATTCCGCAGATCGAGGCGTGAGAACTTCCAGACCTATTGAGAAGAAAAATTCTCGGACCTGCATTTGCATAAATAGCGCCGCAAAGGACTGAACAGAAGTCAGCACTGTCTCAATGAAATTACACGGAAGATACACAGAGTATGCGAAACAGAAAGAGAAACTCCTTTTGGAAACACATTTACCAGGATGTAACTATAATCAACTATTGGAAACAAGATACATTGCAGAGTACCTAAGGAGGTGTGAATAGCGCTACGAAGATTTGCACAAAGAAAAGGCGTATCTAGGCAAACGAGTCCTTCAATCTATACAAGTCTTCCAGTGCTGACGATGTTTTGCCTGCCCTTCTACAGGAATGAATCAAGGCGATCATCCTAAAATTCATGAGAATCTATAATAATAGTCTGGCTTTAGATATATTCCCCGAGATCTGCCAGCTTGACTGGTGAACTGAAAGAGGCGCTAGAACTGGAAAGAATATTTATTTGTGCTATCATTTTCATCGAGGTAGCCTTTGGCAACGCGTCACACGGCACACGCCACTATGAACCCTTTCTTCGGAAGGGTGAATTCCGATGGATGAAGGAAATGCTACGAATGGGAACAGCTGAGACAATGGTGGAAGAGAATATCATCCGAATAAACACAACAAGAGGATGTCCACAAGGTGTCTAATATCACCCCTACTGTAGAGCCTGGTCGTGAATTATCTCCGAGAGGATAAATCAGCCGGACTAGGTATTAATCGTAGGGAAACTACAGAATTGGCATTTATTAGAAAAAGGAAGATGGATCTCATGGAGCAAATTGAGCTGAATGGAATTACCTTCATGCTGAAGGATGATGTCAGATATCCTAATCTACGACCAGCACTTGAATAATGTGAATAAGGAGGCGACACATGATCTGATAGTGAGCAGAAGGATATAAAGATTATACCTAATTCAACAAAATACCTATATTGCAGTCCATTGCGAGAGGAGTATATGTTCGAAAGGGTAGGTAAATTATTCACTTCACACAATTCAATCTGCAACCAACAGTCCAAAATCATGAAATTATGCTGAATAGTTCACTTTAGCCAGATCGAGAATATGCCTCAACCTTGAGATCAGCAACCAATTATATATGTTGTAAAGAACTCGCTTTTAAAGATATATGCATACGTCATTGATGTGACCATGGTTGAATCTACAATGACTAAACAAAAGTTGAAGCACTGTTCACACTGACATATGTTCTAACTTTTAAATTAATTCGACTGTGTGAATTGGCAAAAGATAGCACGATAGAAAAAAGGTAACTCACGACACTCGACATGACAATTGCGGAAAATAGTTGAAAGTTAGTATAGAACATCTATCAGTTCATAGAGAGTGCTACACAAATAAAAACTATATGGATTGACGTCAAGTAGTCAAAAAGGATGTGAAGATCCGAGTAAAGTAAGAGATTGTATATGAACGTTGTATTAACTTTTTAGTAAATAAAATGATGTCGCTTCAATAATCTTCGTTGAAATAAGTTGCCTGCCCCTAAAAAAAATCAGGAATATCCCGACCAGATTTGAGTGAGACTTTGATTGATATATGCAAACCAAATGGTACATTCAATAATTCATGGTATGATTGTCTGGCAAAAGTAAATCAACGTAAAAATTATTTTGTGTGCACTTTTTTCGTAAATGAACCTTGGTGGAAAAAAGGGATAATTGTATTGGAATATTTGTAGTGGTATCCTATGTAAATAATTTTCCTTCCAACAAATGGTATATAAGCAAGAATATTAAACTGATTGAATATTGTTTATTTGAATACTGCGGTTGGTTCCCTATCAAACTCCACGACCGACAAATAAGTGTTCTATATATTCAGATTATTACTGTTATTTTGAGTATTTTTCATGAGACGTTGTATGATTAGAGTTTAGAAGCGCCCTAATTTTAATTTCTTCTCTGTCTCCCTAATCTTTATGTCTTCATAATTTTATTATCATTTTTCTCCCGAATTCCTTCAATAGATCAGTAGAAGTGGATCGCTGAACACTCCAATATATAGATTTCAACACCAGCCCATGATACGGATGATGTCCTATCGTGTTATCTCTATGTCTATCTAGAGAACCTCCATGAAAGCATTTACATAGTAGCGCAAATGATAGTCTTATTAACCAATAACATAGATTATTAATTCTGGTCATGAAAAAATCATTCCATTATGACTACCCTCTCAGCTCGAAGAAATTATTACGAGCCATATTAGGTGGTATAATGAGATAAGCATTCTTCAGAAGCAGCATCAAGAAGAAGTCGTCGTTTTGCGACAGCAAAGTGTGAATAGAATTGAAATATGGCAGATAATATGGTAGGTACGTTAAACATTTTGCTGACTATCTGCTTGTGAGGTAGCCTCCTCAAATAAATTATATATGAGTAATTTTTTCAAATTAGGTACCAGTTAACTTCAGATTATCTAATAAAACTTTAATGGTAATAAGTGCACTAATTCATGATTTAGGGTTGAAAATTATAATTGTATAATCGTCTGTATAAGATTGTTACTATTTATATTAAGATTTCCAAGTACGTATAAGATCGACTGTGTCTTCAGAAGTTGGAGAATAAAACTCAAATTTTTTTTACACAAAACTTTTAACATTTAATTTTAAAATGCTGACAAATTGTTTCACCACACTGTGGCATTATCAAAGCGAGGAGTTATCAACTAAAGCTAAATCTAAAAGTATGTCCTTAAATATCAGGGATCAGAATGTGGTGCAAATTGAGGGATGGGGGTGGATAATGGTGGGAGTGTGTTTACAAAATTGTTAACAAGCGGTGAATTATATGTGTCGATTTGATCATTTAATATTACATTATTATTGTTTTTTGCGTGTTTCAAAATTTCTATGGATTCTAATATATTAAGTTTATGTCCTTTTTCCTGAATATGTAGAATATCAGGATTAAGGGTGAAATTGTGGTTATGTTCTAACAGGTGATTTGCGTAATTAGAGTCTTCTTTTTTGAGCCTGTAACTTCTCAAATGTTCATTGAACCTTACGCTGAAACTGCGTCCAGTTTGTCATATGTACAAAGCACTACAGTCATCACATCTCAGTCTGTAAACTCCAGATTTCTTTAAGTTATCTTTTTTAGATTTCGAGTTATTAATATACGAGCATAGGTTATTTGTTGTTTTAAAGGCGACGTTTTTATTATGTTTTTTAAGGAATTGAGATATTTTTAGTGAATGTTTACCTAAATATGTTAGACATGTGAAATTTGATTTTGTATTATTATTAATTTTCGCATAAATTATGCTTAAGGCTTTTTTATTGAGTTTATTTTGGAGTATTTTATTAATTATCTTGACATTATAACCGTTATTTTTGGCAATATCTACGATTCTGTTTAATTCTAAATGGAAATTATCTTTACTTAATGGGACATTAATTAATCTATGTATCATACAATTATATGCTGCTAGCTTATGTGATTGTGGATGTAAAGAAGTGTTGTGTATTGTGGTATCTGTGTGGGTGGGCTTGTGATAAATAGCGAAAGAAAAGTAATTATTTGTGTGTGAAATTGTCAGATCTAAAAAGTTTAAGGACTTGTTGTTTTCCATCTCTAATGTGAATTCTATATTTGGGTGTAAGTTGTTGATATAGGTGAGAAAAGAATTTATTTGACGGTTACTGCCTGTATAGCAAGCGATTACGTCGTCAACATAGCGATACCAATATACAAACATGTGCTGAAAATTGGAATTTAAATCTTAGTTTCCAAGTAATTCATAAATATTTCTGCTAGCAACGGAGATAATGGCGAACCCATGGGGAGTCCGGTGTTCTGTTTGTAATATTTATCGTTAATTGTGAAATAATTTTGGTCTATGCAAAGTGAGATTAAACTTAATATTTCCTGTGTTATTGCCGGTAAAGTATTATTGCGGATTAAAAGATCTTCAATTAGAGTGATGGTCAATTGTGTGGGAATACTTGGAAAAAGGTTCTTGACATCAAAAGATACAAGTTTGATATTTGTCTTTAGTTCTACATCTTTTATTTTTTCTATTAACTGGAAAGAGTTTTTTATACTGTATTTAGGTTTAAAGTTTGTATATGTTGATATTATGTTGACTAACTTTTTCGCTATTTTTTGACAGGGTGCATTGATATATGAACAGACGGGTCTTATGGGAGTATCGTCTTAGTGAATTTTTAATAAACCATAAAGAGAAGGTGGTTGAGGATTCATGTTCATTAAACGAGGCTTCTCATATTCAGTCAAAATATATTGGATATTTTTGAGAGAATTTTTAATATTTGCCTGGAATTTCATTGTAGGGTCTGATTTTAGTTCTATAAATTTTGTTGGATCTAAAAATTGATCAATTTTTTCTAAATATGTAGGTTTATCTATTGCAATTATTGTATTACCTTTGTCGGCTTTAGTGAACACGATATTGTTTTTAATTGTCTTTTCATTAAGTATTTTAGCAATTTTAATTTCTGAATTTACGAATTTGCTAGAAGTTAATTTAGTAGAATTTATCAGTATATCGCTTGCATTATATTTAATTTTTGTTTCTGACTGTTTGAGTGCAACTTCTGTTTCAACAGTAAGTTTTTCAAAGTGTTTATTATTGGGTTTAAATGGTATATTATATTTAAAGCCTTTGTTAAGTAAATTGATTTCTGACACACTGAAAGTTACTTCTGATAAGTTTACAAATCTACTGTGATAATTGAATTTTTGCTCATCTGCTAGAGAAGTGTTCGGTTTTTTATTATTTGTGAAATTAGCTTCTTTGTTAGTTTTGTTTTGGATTAAACTGTTTAACTTTTTCTTCTGTTTCAAGAATTTATTATGTAGGTACTATTGATGAGATTTTTTCGCGAATATTATTATCAAGTATATCAAATTCTATATTATGGAGCTTAAAGGTGAGTTGTGAATGTAGTACCTTTACATAGTGGTGGAGAACATTTCTTTTCCGGTAGAAGTCCTTGAGTTGTTCGTTTAACCAAATCGATTCAGCTTTCTCGAGTGCTATTCTTGCAGGGCGGCTATTGTTTCTTGATTTGAGATGTATATAGTTGGGAGTGAGATTTCTCTTCTTGCACACACTGTGTCTTTTACAATTCTTATTGATGGTCAATAAATTTGTTTGAAATTTTATTAATAATAATAATGATTTATTCAATACTTTTCCATGATGTGATGTGTAAACTACTCCAACTGAATCTCTAAATATTTGAAATATTATACTATTGAACAATTCAAATAATGGTTATAATGTTACACATTTTGAAGAGATACATCATTACATGCTATATTCAATATTTTGAAGAAATTAACAAAATATCTAGAATCAAATGAATGGTCACAATAATTATCATGAATCTTACAGGTATTAATTTTTGCAGTCATGATTGAAAGTACTAAACCAATAATAACTTAAATCCGCCAAAAGAATTTGCCATTGAATATATAACATGAAAAATCGTTGCTGGAGCAGTTTTCATAAATGTACATGTCAAGAAAGAATTTAATCGATACATTTATCAAGCACAATAGATATATTTTTACTTTCCCCACTATGCCTATCATAAGGGAAGAATTGTAATCGATTCAAACAAGTTTCCGCAGATATGTCCGTTTTGAGCATTTCTGCATCGATCTAGACTATTTTGGAGATGATTTCTGTGCCGTTCCTATTGGTCGTAATTTGGATATTCATCTTCAGTTTTTCAAATGGAATTATAGTATTTTACTGAATCATAATGACAGCAAAGTTTTCCTGATTGTAAATATATATCACACGCATTTAATGCGTCCAGATTTGAACATATCAGCCCAAAGGAACAGAGGGTGTACGAACAAACAGTTCGAACAAATACTCGTTGCGTTTAGCACATTCGCGCCACTTGATCGAAGTGATCGTAGTTCCTAATTTAGATGATATTTGTTCATATAGATTGAAAGAAAACAGAACCACAAATACAAATCAAAAAGTGAAAGTTTTTCTTATATAAAAACAAATAACATAAAATATGTATTTCTGCAGACTGTCTTATGTGGATACTGTTACACTAACGAATAGTTCGGAACATTACAGATCACCTAGCAGAAGATGTGAACCGAATCCATGATATCCTAAATCTGTCGAGCGTGAAACATTCTTCCAACAACTCTGTTTTCTGATATCAGGTTTCAATACGACCGCTACAACATATCCTGATACGCGACTATTTCCTCTCTTTTGCCGCACTGCCTAACTCTCTGTCTAACACAGGATACATTTCTCAACATCTTCTGTTTCTGCTTGGAAACGAAGGAGGAGCCTATTGGTGATCATGATATTTTGACCAGTCAGACCTAATATGGTCTCCCTTAACATTTCCGTGTCACGGTTTCTATTAATTAGGACCCCGTAAAAACATATCTTATGTTAAAATACGGAGTTTGAGATAAACATGAATACTGAACTAACAGTTTCTTTTAGTGTTTTTTCATTTTGCTTCTGAACTGATTAGAAATAAGAAAAAACAACGAAAGCATAGATATCTAGTAATTTCAGACAATTTTTTTTTCCCACTCCATTTTCAATGTAGTATATTATTCATGTAGGTATGTGACTAATAAACTTCAAGTCTGGAGGCACCACAAATCCTCACGAATGGTGTCATCAGGGCTAACAGCCTTAATTCGCGTCAACTGAATGATCCCTTTGTCCACACTACCCGAATACGGTTCGTGGTTATTCTGTTCGTTCGGCCTAATAGTCTAGGAGCCAGAGCGATATTGATGGTCTGAACATTAACCCGATGGCACTATGGTTTATCGTTAGAGGACGGTTCCATGGGAGTGGTTTTAGGAAATTTTGGGGGGTTTAAATAGGCAAGGAGTGATGGCAATAACTTTAAATCTTCATTTTACCTCCAATAAAGTTATTTAACATGGTGCCATCATGTTATCTTGTAACCTGCAAGTTTTAGCCACAAATGAAAAAAATAAACATTTTTGGTCCAAATAATGGCCAATTACTCGGAAATGGACCGATAACTTTTGATGGCATAGGGTATGTTAACAATTGCCAACACCAATGAACATTTTCCACCAGGTTTGGGAGGGTTAACTAGCAGTCCATTTTCGGTCCAATTTTAACTGGTATGCCTGATAAACGGCCACGATAAAAAATGATGGCACATGGTGGAAGTGCATAAGAATGGCATGCTTTTCAAGTAACCGCAACTTGGAAAGGGTTAACCTCCAGTCAAAACAAAAAAAAATGCGGATGCTGTATATCGAGATCTAACAGTCGGGGAAAATTCGGTCTCTGAGATGAATTGGTCATTAAACCGTCCTCTAACGATAAACCATAGTGCCATCGGGTTAATGTTCAGACCATCAATATCGCTCTGGCTCCTAGACTATAATCTGTTCAAGTCAAAATAATTAAAATTACTCTGTGGCACACTTTGATAGTTAATGTGATAGCAGGTGTCAGTATGAAACAAGGTTATATTATAGTGTCATTTTGAAACAGGCTTGTAATAGTTATTAAGGGCGTTAAGAGGCTTTGATGGCATAAGACGTGGGACATAAAACGCAACTCACGACCGTGGTACATAGACAAATGTATGCATGGAAAAAGATTTATCAATTTAAAAATATTTATAAAATAAATTGAATTTTTCACCTAAGTCTAGCTTTGTTTTGATCAAATCAGAGATTTGGATCGTAACTATGGTAGCACGTAAGCAACGGTACAAATATTGCCTAAAATTTGAGTTTTATTTTGTGTGATGTAATTGAGGAGTCTTTAAAAAGTTGAAAATAAACGATATTGATGAGGCTGCAGAAGAAGCAAGAAACAGTAGCTTAATTCGAGGAAAATCTAGGATGTGTATGGAAAAACCTATAATGAATACCTTCAATGGTGGGATGTAAGGAAGGATTCCATCGAAAACTGCTTCTGTGAAAAGAGTATTCTAGCTTATTTTTAGTATCTATGAAAAGAAAAAAAACCGCTTCGCTCTTATTTGAATTTTTAAACAGAAAATCAGAAGTATTGAAGACCAAGAAGTCTAAAGTTTTGTCCATTGAAGAGATAACGTTTCATTATATTACATGGACAATAAAGAGATTCATGGCTATAAGAAGAAGTTCATACCAAATAATTCATTTATAATTAAATTATCAATTTATGATATATCCGTGCATCAAATACATTATGTAGACCATTTGTATACAATTTTTGTTAGACTTTCATCAGCTGTTTCTCAGTCATTTCCAATATGTTATCTGTTCCTACAATCATACTTTTGAACCGCAAAAGTCTCCGAAAGCAATATTGAAAACAAAAGTGAGAGCAGTCAGTGATAGAATAATCACAGCTTTTTGTGCTTCATATTGGCAAACAGCCAGGTTCGTTGTAAATAAGTACATAATGATAATAAGGATATATACTACGAACAATTGATATATGAATAAAATTGCTATTAATATCAACAAGTAAATTCTCAGATTGCTTCAATATCATCAACATAGTTCGTTTTTATAGAAATAGGGATAAAAAGATAGTTGGAGATTAGCTATTATCATCAAAAGTTCATTTTCTGATTTATTACTAAATGAGGTCATTTATTCTTTCATTACTTTTAATTAACCAAAGTCAATGTCTACAGTACACGTTGTGAAATGTTTGCATCTATTACAATTTCTTTTTTGAGGCAATGAAGTTTTGTAAGAAATTATCATCAGCTGGTACAGATAAATTAAAGTGATACATTCGCTTAGTTTATCAAATAATGCAAATAAACTGATAAGTGAACCAATTTCCTTTATTATTTATAGAAACTAAACCAGAAGACAATATAGGAATAAATGTAATACATGATTTGTTTAAGTAAACCTTTCTGCTTTTCATCCTGCCAGATCTAAGTCAAAATTAAAAGACGCACGCCAGCACGTATGGCCTGGACTGTAGGTGAGTTCTTCCAAAAGAGTGCGAAACTCGAAATCCAATAATTTTGATTCAACATATATGAAAATAGTCAGTTTGATATCAATAAAATGAAAATGTTTGTAACGCAGTTCTAAAGTTAGGTTGTCACTGACTTAGAACTAGATTGAAAATTGTATCACCAACGATCTCATTGATTGCCATTGTTTTGTATAAGTTACATGTTTGCGCCATTAAATTTTGCACTTATTAATTAGCTGATAATTTATATGCTTATTAATAACAACCCGGCATATCAGTCACTCAATAAATATTCGGAAATTTCTGGCACGAGCTCCTAAGAATCTGCTACAGCTAGAGCTCATCCTGGTAACATTATTTAATTCCCTCAATCCTTCTGAGAAAATCGGGAGTCCCAGCTTTCATAAAGGCAAGCTAACATCTATCTTTCAGGCTTTATGATTTAATTGAACACATCATTTTTAATCTTCTCTAGATACCTATAGTATGAGGGAAGTATTGTGTTCGTAATAACAAAGAATTTGCGTATTTTCGCGGAAATATCCGTTTCAAGCCTTTCTGAATTCATCTGGAGTATTCTTGAGACGATGTCGTGTTTGAGATTTGTTTGCATTCTTACTTAACTCACTGTGGATACGATTGCACTGTTCCAATTGGTAGTACGAATTTGAAAGTAGGATTTTCACTGTTTTTGGGAGCGGTAGCCCTGCTTCAAGTGATATGTTCGACATCCATATTCAGTTTTTCAACTGAAATTATAATTTTTATTGAACCTTATTGTTGTTTTTCTGATCATGAATATATACCACTCGCATATATTTTACTTGCAGATTTGTCTGAAATTCCCATTTTACGTTTCAAGTGATGTCATCGATGTGTAGTCACTAAGTCTATTTCTGGCGTTTACTCAGTGGCAAATTTTGATGGTTCATATTGCAATATGTGCCAGTAGAAAACAATGTTATATTATATTGTGAATAATTTTGAAAGTCAGTATAAAACATAGAGTGGTAAAATATATTATGTAGATAATTTGAATAAAAATTTAATGCAACATAGAGTTCCTACAATCAATCATTTGACCAGCAGAAGTGCCTGAAAGCGATTTTGCTAACAAAAGTGTGGTAAGACAGTGATCGATTGATCACAGTTCATCAATACTGGTATTAAAAGTAAACTATCAGTCGTCCGACTCGTTTGTTATACTCTCGTCTTTGTCGAATAGTTTAACGTCTCTCGCTATACATAGCAACTGTAAAGGAAGTATTGTAATTGGGGTGTAAAGTTTGTAATGAATTTATTAGTTCACCTTGTGTTCAAATAAAAAAATATGATGGATTTATGTCAAGTTTGACAGGCGCAAAAAAAGAAGTAAAAAGTCAAGTAAATAAAAAGTTCATCTTTATTTCTAAAATAAGCTACTAATCTTGAAGCTTCACTTTGTGATAAGTGTGGAGTTTACAATTAATTCTTCGAGGATTTGAATAAAGCACCAAAGCTATGTGAGAAGATACAATTAGTCGCAGGAGTTCAAGGAACAATATTGGTGTACCTCCTGCAAGACTTGGATTTGGGGCAGAAAAGGAAGCTCAATCTGTTGGAAAGCAACCAGAAATAGTTGATGTGGAAGTTAGACCGATTCAGGAAACAGAAAAAGCAGAAATGAAGTCTACAAATCAGTCTGTAAAATCGAGTACTACAACGAACAGATCGAGTGAAACAAATTAAATTGAAGCAAAGAAAAGGAAAATTGAGCTACGAATGCTTCAGTAACAATGGAAGAATTAGAATTAGAAGAACAGGCAATGAATAAATCGATCAGTTTCAATTCAAAAGAGCAGGATGATAAAAGTACAAGTGAAAATTATCATCTCAATGATGAAAGAAAATATTTCCAAATAAAGAATTGGGTAGATCGCGCTGATACAAATGATGGGTGTCCAGATACTCTTAAGAATATGAGATTTGGGAAAATATAAGTGAAAGACAGATAATTGGCCATAATAGTGGTATAGAAACTAGCTTTCCTGAAGTTTTAATTCGCTGCATGAAAAATTTCAATTTGAGTCTTGAAAAAATCATAATGAAACAAAGTCACAAGACTTATATGGTAATGTTGGCGATTTGTTTGAACGAATACCACCAAAATTTATCTCAAATTCTGAAAACTTGTCATGCCTCCAAAAGTGTTTGAGAGGAAGAGCTAGAGAAGTGGTTAAGGATTTGTTTTGTAGTCCAAAAAATATTCCAACAATTATTGACACAATGGAAATGTATTTTGTAATAGAAGAATGGCCCATTATCATTCAAATAGAAGAAAGCAAATAAATATCCGTATTTGAGAGAGGATCCCATTTAAAGTTTCATTCAATTTTCCGTTATAGTCTCTAATATGGTTGCTTCGATGAAGAATGTGAACTGTCAGAGGCATTTGGATAATCCAGAACTCTTGTACAAATTAGAAGAAAAACTTCCCAGACATGCTAAAAGGACGTGGACTGAAGTGAAATATAAAAAACTAAAAAGTGGTCCTTCAGTCAATCTAGAAAATTTTCCTGAATGGCTGAAATCTGAAGTACTTATTTTGATGTCAGTGAATGTTCCTATGCCACATACAAATCAGAGGAGAAATTGTACATATACAGAAAGGAACTTATAAAGATTGTCGATTCTTGCGCCCGTATTTTTACTTGTATTTCATGTGCTCAAAAGATCATAAGGTTTCGGGATGCAAGAAATATTTGAACGTGAACGTTCCCGAAAAAAAACGTTTTGTTGAAGAAAATAAAATGTATTCAAATGTCTGAGAGTTGAACATTCCGCTAAAAAATGTTATTATAAAATTTTTTGCAATATTGGAATATGTCGTGGAAAACATAATCGACTTCTTCATTAAGAATATTCCCACCAAGAAAGGAGCCAGGAAAGAAAAAATATAATCGAAGAAGGGGAAATAGAAAACCAAATATCGCAAAAGTAAGAGTTTATGGTAAAAATGGTTGAATAGAATTATTTGCGTTACTGGATGAGGGATCTAGAATCACTCTGACAGATTTCGATATTTCAGAACGAATGGAATTAGCAGGTCAAATAATGCTAATATGTTTACAATGGGCAGATGAAATTTCTCACGTGGAAAGGAGTTCCAAACTTGTTAACTTCGAGATATCTCAAGCAGGGAATGAAAAATTATCATATTAGAAATGCCAGAACTATCAGCAATTTAGCTCTTCCCACTAGATTTTGAGTTGAGTTTGATGTTGATTATTTGTGTGAAAAATATCACCGTCTGGACGGAAGCACGCTACAAATTGTGAAAAGTGGCAAACCGAAAATTATACTTAGACAAGGATAATGCTATCCTTCTCTATCCACAAAAAGTTATTCACCCCGTCTATAACCAACCTGCATTTAGTTTGACCCAACATGGATGGATAATACATGGTCCATATTTGGAATATGGAATCTCACGTTAATCTATGCAGACATGATGAGGATTATCTGAAAGAAATCATTGTGGACAATTTCAAAATTGAAAATGGGTGCAAGACATCTGCATTGGCATATTCTAAAGATGATCAGAGAGCTTTAAGAATATCCAAGAATACCGTCAGAAAAACAGAAGATCGTTCCGAGATTGTATTCCCGTGGAAAAAAAAAGAAAAATAGCAGATTTCTATAGGTTGAGATGTATGGAGAAAAAGATGGATGGTGATGAAGAATTCGCTGAAGAACTGGAAGAAAAAAGATGCAAAGAACTACGCAGAAAAAATATCAACTGCAAATGCTAATGATAATGGGCGTGTATGGTATTTGCCACACTTTAGAGTGAGAAACGCAAATAAGCCCGAAAAATTCAGACTTGTGTTCGATGCCGCTGCCAAAATATAGTAAGTTTGAATGATTATCTTCTGACAGATCCATTACTGATTGCCACTTTATGTAGATTTCACAAATATCGATATTCGTTTTGTGGAGATATACGGGAGATGTTTCACCAGGTGTTGATTCGGAAGAAGGATAGGGTTTGTCAAAGATTACTATGTAGAGGCATGAACAGACAAGAAAATCCAGATATTTATGAGATGCTCACCATCCATCGCTCAATATGTGAAAAATTTTAACGCCAATCTTTTCAAAAAAAAAATATTCAGGAATTACTTGTATAATGTGTGACCAACACTACGTGGATGACTATCTCGATTGCAAGAATACACATCAAGAATCTATTGATATGATTAAATCAGTCATAGAAGTCCACAAAGGAGCAGGATTTGACATGGTGAATTGGTTGGGTAGTTACTTGCAGAGATTCACCGTGCCTAGAAAATCACTAGATCTGGACACTGAAAATTTTGAGAGAGTTTTGAGACTATTTTGGAATGTTAAAGAAAATAATACTTTTGTATTCCAATTTAAATTCACGAAGATTCCTTCGGAAATGATGAATGATGGAAAAAATACCAACGAAAAGAGGATTAATCCGAATTATCATGACGATTTTTGATCCGATTGGTTTTTTGTCACTCCTGATTATAAAAGGAAGACTTATATTTCAAGATTGTTGGAAGCATTTTATAGGATGGGATGAAGAAATTCCTCAGGATATTCTAAGAAACTGGCGAAGGTGGAGTCAAAGTCTTAGAAATATAGAAACCTTCCGAATACCAAGACAATATTTTCCAACGGAAAGAGCTGTTAAAGAGGTACAGCTACATGCGTTTTGCGATGGGAGTGATCAAGCGCTTTCTGCAGTGGCCTATCATCGTTTGCAATCAGAGACCAACGAAATAAAAATATCGCTTGTTTCATCCAAATGTAAAATTGGATGGAACTGCAATGTGCTGTTATGGCAGCCAGGTTATCAAATATCATCAGAAATGGGGCGAATTACAATATATCTAATGTTTTCTAGTGGACTGACTCAAAAGTTGTTTTGAGTAGGTAGGCTGAGATCGAATTCATGTAGACCTAAAATATTCGAGGCTCATAGAGTTGAAGAAGTTCTGGAGATAACAGAATTATCAAAGTGGAAATGGGTACCTTACAATTGAATGTTGACGACTTAGCTACAAAACAGAAAAATGAACTTGATTTTTCCAGTGATTCGTTTTGGACACAGGGTCCCGAGTTTTTGAAGCAGTCGGAAGAATTTTGGCCTACAGAAGACAAAGAAGAAGAAAATATTGTTGAGTTGAAAAGAGAACTTGTTAATTTGATTGAAGAAAATAAGGATTTCTTGCAAGATTTTTTGAATGACGTAAACTGATGAGAAGTACAGCATGGATGTTGAGATTTGTATCAAATCTAAAAAAAAATGTACCTAAGCTGACACGAGAGCTAATAGTGGAAGAGATATTTGTAGCTGAAACTATATGGTGGAAGAAAGTACAGAGGGATCATTTCATGAAGGGAATAGTGAATTTGAAAAAAGGACAGAAAATAGAAAGAAATTCTAAATTACATCAACTTTCGCCATTTTTAGATGAAAATGATATTTTCGGAACGGATAGCCGA